>CM060941.1:10000000-11227500 GCA_030765085.1 Allium cepa | reverse complement strand
AAATTGAGATTTGAATCTGAAAATATGAATTTCAAATTTAAATATTAATCAAAGCATTCAAAATTGTCGATTTGAAATTGAAATTTTAGAATTTGAAAATCATAATAGATTTGAATTTGGAATTTTTGGTGCGCGAAGTAAAAGGAGGAAGTTTAGGGAAACCGCGATGATACAAGATCAACGTTTTTAGAGAAACCGCGATGAGACAAGATTCATGTTTTTTTGACTTCGGAAAAATTGATTTTGGCTAGTGACAGTAAGCAAACCTCCCTAACGGTCGGTTTGATTAGATGGGTTGTTATAGATATCATGGGCGTTAGACTAAATTTTACTTTAGCATTGCATCATGAATGGTAGATCAATTTTTGATTTAACATTTTGGTGCTAAAAGGAGAGCTCGAACCATCATTCCATTATTTCTTTGCTTCGGAACTAATTAGATAAAGTCTTGTTGCAGAAAAATGGTAAGAGCTAAGAAGGGCAATGTTCCAAATAAAGAGATTGTGTAACAAAAAAATTTGGAGGAAAATATCATGCCTAACTTCAATTCAAAAAGATGTGGAACCTGGGCAGCTTCCGATAGTAGTGAAACTAACAAACAGTGAAGCTAAGATTTAGATCTAACCTGAAAACTTGCAATAATGCAGGAACCACTTGAAAAGTTCATTTCCAGAAGTTTTCTAAAAAGCTTACTAAAGGAGGAAAGAAGGTAGAATCTCCTAGGAGGAATCTAGACACCACATTACTTAATAACAAAGATAAGGGTAAAAACATTATGGGTCCGCAAAGAAAAAAAGAAACTCAAAAAGAAGGATCGACGGTTATTCCCTGAACTCCCAATACCACAAAGTTAGGACGAATCATCAAAGAGAAGGCCAAGAAAGGAGAATAAGAAGATCTTCTAGGAAGTCAAGCAGCTCAACTTCAGGCAAAAAATTCAAGCCCTCCAAAATGGATTATCATGACAACGAAGCATAGTTGAAAGACGTGGCCAATATAATAGTAAAACACATGCTTGATCTTATAGGAAAAAGGAGCCTGACCCTAGGGTAAACAATAATCCTCGTGAAGCTCTATTCACAAAAGATATAATGTTTATTAGAATTCATCGCATGTTAAAATCCCATCAATGAAGTATAATGGAACCACTGACCTAGATGACCATATTTTGGCTTTTAAGAACAAATGGATTTGCATAATGCCTTAGAAGCGGTAAGTTGCAGACTTTTTCCTACGACTTTTCAAAAAGCAGCTTCCAAATGGTATAGACACTACAAAGAGAAAACCATTTACTCTTGCAAACATTTTTCTTATAAGTTTCGGCACAATTTTGCATATGCAACCCACTATTGACTCTAGTGTGCCGACAAATGTCAAAAAAAGACCAAGTGAATTGATTGAAAAGTTTTTAAAGAGGTTCAGTACTAAGGCATAAAGGTAGCAAACATGATTGACAAAGAAAAACTAATGGTAGTGCTCTCAGGATTAATTGAACAGACCCTATTACGTAAGGAACTCTACCTCTATGGGTGCAGGGATCTTCAGGATTTTCATTTTCAGGCTAATAAGTATGTATATATAGACGGAATGTACTATGATAAGAAGAAATTCCAGTCTAATAAGGAAAGAGAAAAATCTAGCTATGATCACCCCAATAAAATGCTGATGGGATGAAAATAAAAGAGGAAGATGCAAGGAGATCTGTAAATCTAACTATGTGTCTTTGAATAAACTCGTTTCCTATATTTTTTCTACAGCCAAAGATGGTGGCAACTTCCCAACTTCTTACAAGGTAAGGAATAACCCCAAACTAGAGGGGGAGGTTATTATGCCTACCACAAGGCAAACAGACACAAAACTGATGAATATCTTGTTTTCGCTGAAATCATTTAAAATATAATCCGATCAGGGCTCCTTAAGGAGTTTGTCAAAGAGAATCAGAAACCTGGCTGTCTTGAGGAGAGTAATTGGGTCTCTAAACAATACTAAAAATTTTGTGCAAAACAACTCCTAACAAGATTTTATTCCATCAATTAACCGAATAGATGTTATCCATGGAAGCCCACATCTAGTTGGAAGTAGCAAGGATGCCAAGAGTAGGTACATCAAGAAGGCAAGAGACTGAGTCTTTTTTATTCAAGAGGAGCCACCAATTAAAAATCACAAATATCATTTTTAAATATACAACTTAATAATAACCCCATAAAGTTGAGAGGGCTCTATCACCCACATACTGATCCATTGATAATAACTTCACAAATTGGGCTCTTTGTAGTAACAAAATCTTAGTGGATACTGGCAGTGCAATGAACGTCATCTTCAAGCATGCTTTTGATCAAATGGGTATTCCAAAACAGAAATTAGAGCCAAGCTTCGAGCCTCACGTTCAATAGCAAAGGGTCCACCCCAGTGCGGCTGAAACTTCTAGTGTGGATGGGGATTCCACCATATTCGAGAACTTTCAAAACTTTGTTTATCATTCTACACCAACCGTCCTACTATGATGCCTTCTTTGGAGACTATCCTTGGATGAAGTAGATGCATTCATATCATCATAGTATCCGCTGATGAAATTTCTAAGTAACAGTCACTACACCACAGATAGGATTTTGGCGCGGCACATTTGATACGGCTATAAGCCGTATCAAATTTTAATACGTCTTAAAGCCGTATCTACATTATTTAATACGGCTGTAAGTCGTATTAAAATTTGATACGGCTTATAGCCGTATCAAAATTTGTGCCTCTTTTTATGGGAAAATTTTCCCCAAAACGCGTACCCTCCCTCCTTTTTTTATTTCCAGCTTTATTTTTTTTCCCATGCTCTAATCAATCTCGAATTCTATCACTGCTCTAATCAATCTCCCAATTTCTGCCATCCGTCTTCCTGAATCGTTGACTGAATATCATCGGGGACCAAAATCATTGATAAAAGGACTCCTAAATTTTGATTTCACTTCAGGTAAATAATATTTTAACTTAAATCCTACCTAAAAATACCGTTGCTTGAATTTTTGGGTGAGCATTATGGGTTTATCTTCCTTCATCCACGATTACAGTACATGATGCTAGGATAAGTGCTGAATAATCTGATTTATTAACCATAGCCATCTTTGAGTTAATTTATCATTTTCAATTTGGTTACTGTTCTATACTGAAGTTGTTTTAGAGAACACGTTTTTTCATGTGCTGGAGTAGAATTAAACTTTACTGACTATTGATTATTATAAACATCTGCTAATTATGGCAGTCAACAAATTGAAAATCATTAGTATATTGGGATTTCCTTATTTCGAACCTCGGCTTCTTTAACTTTGCTATTCTAGTATTCTTTGTTGTTCCTCAATACTTTGGATTTGGGTGGCCGGTTATATAATTGGCAAACCATTTTCACTCTATATTTTATACTCCTTTTCATCTGTACTGCAAATAGTCTTATACTGTTTGCAACCATGTTTGGTAACTATCGCCCGAGACTGCGTAACTGTAGACATATAATCTGATTGCCGAAAGTACAAATTTCAACCCAACGACATCAGATTTTGTTCATTGGTTAGTTATTGTGATCTACATCCTTATACGATTAGTATAGATATGTAACTTTGATATACACAACTGCTTATGTTAGGTACCCAGTTTTCTCAAATTCCATGACAGACCATTTATTTATTCCCGTGCTTATTTAGGGTTGTTAATGGCGCAAGCCAAGTATCAGGAGAGGGGTAATGCATAGACATTACTCCGGTGCTACAAAATAGCGCCGTTGTAATGGAATTTTTTTTGGAAATAGTTTGGTGCTAATGTTGTATATTGTTCTGACATTGTTGTATAAGTGGATAAAATTGTTGTTAATGGCGCAAGCCAAGTATCAGGAGAGGGGTAATGCATAGACATTACTCCGGTGCTATAAAATAGCGCTGTTGTAATGGCAAATTTTTAGGAAACAGTTTGGTGCTAATGTTTAAAATAAACCCTATATTTTGAGTTCCATTTATTGAAATTTAAATAGTCCATATATTTTAACTATTTAAAATTAATTAAATATTTAAAATCATACCACAAAATTAATTCTAGGGTTATTGTCTACTTGTTTGTCTTACATTAGAGTATCATAGTTGAAAAGAATGGTAAAAGTCCAAGATAAATTATAGTTCTGGCATCAAGAAATCAAAACATCCAACAAAAAACAAGCATGATTTCAATTGATCATTTTTAGATTTGTGCTCTCGATTAACTTGTAAGCTCATTTTATAAAAACAAGCATAATTTTTTATAACAATGAGGCCTTCAAAATTCATTTTTACAAATCCAAAGCAACCAAAAGATTTTGAAAGAAACAGAAGGAAAAGAATTTGTTCTTTAAAGATATGCACTGACAGGAAGTGAGTGTGGTAGGATGATGTTTGTGGAGATTGTTGTTGTATTTCGATTATTGTTGTGGTGGCGCTTGGTGATTCGTTGCTGGAGTAGGAGGAGTTGATGATGCATGGAGGAGTTGTTTCAGAAGCTCTGATCAGTTGTAGGCTCTGGTTCGTCTTTGTTTCAGAGGTAAGAATTGAAGGTGACGTGGCTGTTTAAAATACAAGTTAGTTAAGTTGAATGGTATGGCTTGCGATACGGTTGAGAATGATGAGTGATGTTAAAGGAGTTTGATGTAACTACAGGAGATGTGGAGTGGTAGCAGCAGTTGTGGAAGTGTGGGGAGTAGGCATATGTGGAGATTTTATCACAATGTGGTCTGTTGATGGATTGTATTGGAGGATTGTGTTTGGTCTGTTGATGGTGGTATGTGAGTTTATAACAGTGTGGAGGTATGACTGTAGTATGTAGCAGAGATGTTAGGGTTGGAAGATAGGAAGATAGTCAGGTAGTAGGAATGTAATATGGTTGAATGCAGTGATATGGTTGTGGAGTAAGTGAAGTACTTTGTATGCAGAAGAGTGTGGTTTACTGTCAGATGATCAGAGGTTGATGAGTGCGTAGCTCTATCAGTTCTGAAGACTAAATTGTTTGTTGATTGTGAAAAAGTGGCCGTTGTGATGATCTGAAATTAGCTCTGGTACCAAATTTGTGAGTAAGAAGGGTAATTTTTATTCAATAGAGAAGCTTTTTGTTGAATTGCAGGAGAATGAATTGCATACATATACTCAAAGTACATTATTAATAATAAAATAAACAAACAGGTGCTCCTAGAAAACAGAAACTACTACATGAAAATAGGAACTCTACTACATTAACTTCTCCTTGAATCAAGCAAACCCCATGAACAAGTCATCAACAATAGACTGCATCAATTTTCATCAGATTCTGATGAGTTGTGGCAGCCTGTGGCCAAGGCGACGAGTGGCGGCGGGCTCCAGGGGTAGCGGAGGATTGCGATGTGTTTCTTTCCCACTTTGAAGCGTGAGGAAGAATGAAAAAGATAGCGGGTTTGGGTGCTCTATATACTCGACATGTTGTCGGTCACCGACCTATCAATATAGGTTTTTTTTTATAATTTTGTTATTCATATTGCGTTTTAAAAAATGTTAAATTTAATTTCTAAAAAATAAAAAAATGTTTTAGCAGCAGATGCTTTATTTAACAATACAAATCAACTTGGAATGAAAAAGATTTAGGCATCTTGAAGCAGGAAGCCCTTTTGTTGCTTTCAGCAGCACCTGTAGCTGAAATTTCTGCCAAGATGCTTTATTTGATGTTTAAATATGATTAGATCAAAGCTTTTTAATTCATTATGATAAATGATATATTGAGATAATAATACAGTTGTATAATATAATACAATTATATGTTCACTTTAAAGACATTATGCTTGGGACATCTTGAAAATAGAGGTTATGATATAGGACCCATTGAAGCAAAGTTCGTAAAAAATGAAGCAACGCCTGAAGCGAGCGGAAGAAGGGAGGTAGGCATAAAGAATATAGCATTGCTCAGTTATGCTCATCATGCAGGACGTAAAAGTCACGCTAAAATAGAACAAGAAATGGTAATTTATATTCATTTTCATTCAAATGATTTACACATTGTGATTGGATATTCATGTCGTTGCATCAACTTGTATTGCAGATCGTTGCTAGTCCATCAACAAATATCAGTCGTCGTCAAGTATGGGAGAAGACACACAAGAAAAAAGATGGTAGCATATCAGATGCCACTTCTCCATACTTTGTAAGTTAAACAAATATTAACTTGCATATTCTTTAAAATTCCTTATTCATGTAAGTATTATCATATTATAGAATCAAATTGTGAAAGCGAAGGAAAAGATCACTGATAGTGATGAAGAAAAATTGACAGTGGATGAAGACATCTTATCACAAGTGCTTGGTAAGGATGCAAGGGGTAGGAACCGCGGTGTTGGGACCGTTATACCAAAGACTAAAGTTAAGGCTTGTCCATTGCACAGAAACGACTCCGACATGTTCATGGCGAGCAGGATGAGTTGAAAATGAGGGTGGGAAGTTTGGAGAGTACGGTGGGAAATTTGTCTGGGCAAATGGAGGTTTTGATCAACATGGTGGGAAATATTGAACAGGGAATTCGTGCACGGGTCAATTCTTCTGATGGAGGACACGCCACACAATTCAATGCTCCTGAATTCATTGCTTCGAAGTTCCAGGATTTGACCAATGTTACGAACAATAAAAAATGTGAAATCCTCAAATCTGATTTAGAATTAATAGGAACAGGTACTATATGCCGAGATTCTACATTGTCCAACATCCATGGGAAATCTGTACCATCCACACATGAAAAAGTGGTGTTGGACAGTATACTGCTACCAGATGAGAGAACCAGCAAAATGAATCATCAATTTGCAGAGACCTTTGCTGATGTTGTAGTGGGTGGATATGTGTGCCATCCGAAGTGTCTTATTCGATATCTCTAGATGATGGAGCAGGTATATTTGGCAGGAGAAATAAAAAATGGTTCATGAATCATATGGCAGGAGTAAATTAGAGAAAATAAGAAATGGTTCACGAACACCGAAACTTCACTTATCACATATATCATAATATCAATTTGTTCTTAACCTTAGGATTTGCTTATAATAGTCCGATTTATTCTTCATCTTACACATATGTATATAGATAGTTCTTTGATCACATAATGAAAGTCTACATGCGTCTCTGTTTCACCTCCCTAAAATACCAAGAAAAATAAATACTTGTACATAACTACATCTTATACACTGGTTTTACCTAGATATAAGATGTAAATTTTACTTGTACATAACAGCAAGATATGTTGAGTTAGCAATTCATGACTAACTCAACATATAGTCGTCTCTGTTTTCAACAATTTCATGCTCTGCATGTAGGATATTTTGTTATAGTGATGTATGGAAGAAATTCTTTATAACTATTACTAAGCACCATTGAAATGATTTTATATGTATAATTACAACAAGAGATCGATCTAAAATCACTAATATTATTACGACTATTAGTTTTTAGAAGTAGAGTTATGAAAGTATTGTTAAAGCTTTCAAGTAACTTTTCATTTTCTATGAATTCAATTACCACTTTTACTACATTTCCTTAATATTATCTCAATGAGTTTTATAAAATTTAGAGTTGAACTCATCCGGACCAGGACTCTATAATCATTTGAATTAAAGTAATTTGCTTCACTTCTAATTCATTGAATCTCTCCATTACTTTTTTTAAAAGCAACATAATTTACTTTCTTCCTCTGCACTTTTACAAATTTAAATACAAAGCTTCTGTACGATAAAAGCAAGTGACTGCCTACTAATTTATATATACGGCATAGCTAAATTTTTTTTCCTTCTCTTTTTCTTTTATTTCCAAATAGCAACATATAATCATTTTAATTCATTATAAATCATAGTCAATTCTAAAATCCGGTGAAGTGATGAACTTGAACTTTAATCTATATTAAAATATCTTTTAAATGAAAGAAGATTCACTAAAATTCATTTACTAAATCAAAAGTTACTGCAGTATTTTATGTAATGCTGATTCAATATATCTTAACTAAATCTTTCGTTTATTAAAATTCTTTGAATTAAAACAATGTTTTCATAAAATACTAACTTGCTTAAAAATATTATCAACTTTAATTAACATAGTTAGTAGCAAACTCATAAAAATTTACAAAGCAATGCATTTAACTAAAAATAAATAGTATTAGAAACTAGATAAAACAAGGGAACAAAGAAGATAGCAAAACATTAAAGAGCAGTCAATAATCACTAGACAATGATGTATGCACACTCTAAAGATGTATCCTAATGCACTAATTTAAAAATTCAGGTACATGCTAGTTAAATTTCAAAGCAAAGCAAGAGTACTTTCTTATATATGTAGTCAACTTAGACTACATTTATACACACATACACTCTGTAAAATAAATATGTTCAAAGTTATGTCAAGCGGCCTAGGCTATATAATAAAATATTATGCAAAGTTAGAAGCATGTATAAGTCAGCAACAGGGATACACTTTTCCAATCAAATGTATAACATGTTTTTTTCCTCTTTATTTCCTCTCTTGTTCTTGTAGCAGCTTGCTGCTGCGGGTGGTGGCAGCAGCTTTTTGCTGCTGCTGCTCAGGTGGCAGCGGCAATTTTTTTTCCTTATTCTTAACAGTGGGCGAAAAATATCTTTCAAATAAACTATAAAGTATGAGAATTAAGAGAATAATGAGATAAACATATGATTATTAATCCTAACGTACAATCAAGACTTGTTCGGTTTTGTATAGTACTCAATCAAAGCAGAAGCAAAATCAAGGCAACACCATAGGTTTATGTGTCGTACATGTTTCAACTATTGTATTAAAATCTCACCCATTTTACATCTTTAATATGTTATGAATCAGACCATCTTCCTCTGCACTCCACTGCCTGCCGAACCCCATACTTCACTGATAAACCATCCTCATCTACCTGTCTTTTGTACTACTATATATTACACACAATATACTTCTCAAACTATCTTTTGTACTACTATACTTTATACCCATTTTTATGTTTGCAGGTTGAATCAGGAATGATCTTTATGCAATCTTTGGTGCTAGCTAATTTTATTTGGTTTAGCGAAAAGTGTAGCAAGAGACTTGGAGTAATTCATTTGCAAAAGGTTAAGCCAGAGACACTGTTATAGATGTTATACTCTGGGTTCTATTGAACATCTTAAGGTCTTGTATTGATATTGTGACTTGTGTAGCTCTTGTTTTGAGCTTAACATCATATTTGTACTAAATGCTAGTATGTACTATTTTCGTGTTATGTAATGATATTGTTAAGTTATTATGCACTGTAATGCGGATTATTGAATCATTTGAATGTGCACTGTCTATAATATTATTTGTTTTCTAATATCATTTGAGTGCGAAATATTGTATATGTATGTGTAATTGACTACTTAGATATGGCCAATTAGATACAGATAATTGATACATTAGATACGGCTACTAGCCGTATCCAATGAGACAATTAGATACGGCCTCTGCCAGTATCTAACTGGCACAATAGATACGGCTAATAACCGTATCTAATTGTCTCATTAGATACGGCCTTTGGCCGTATCTAACAGGCTCATTAGATACGGCTTAAGGCCGTATCTAACTGTGTCATTAGATACGGCTAATAGCCGTATCAAATTGATAAGCTCGCCAAATTTTGATACGGCTAAAAGCCATATCTAATCTTATTAAAACGACTTTTAGCCGTACCAAAATTTGGTTTATGGTGTAGTGAGTGGATGGGGAATGATAAGAGTAGAGAAATTCAACTCTTAAGAATGTATCTTGCTACACTTGATTAATCCAAAAAAGATAGCAAATTATGATTCATGGAAAGGTGAATCAGTCAAAACAGAAATCAGAAAGCTCTTGGATGATGATCCTCCAAGCCAACCATCCAAGGCAAATGAGAAGATAAGGGCAACTGAGAAAGCTAAGAATGTGTTAAAAAGATTTAAGTTTTCCGAGAGGAAAAGAAAAGGCAAAGAGTCAAACCTGATAGACGAAGAAATAGATGGTGAACAAATTGTCACCAAATTAGATTGTTGAAATGAGTAAGAAAGAATAAAGCCAATGGAAGACCTAGAAGAGGTAAGTCTGGATTCGATTGATCCGACAAATACAATGAAGATCGAAAAGGAGTTAGGCGACAAGATCAGCATGAACTTAATTAATTTCTTCAATTTAGCAAGGATGTATTTTCCTAGACCCAATTTGACATGGTTGGAATATATCCATCCAACAAACCATAAGCCAGGTCCTGAACATAGATCCGAATATTACTCCTACCCGACAAAAGAAAAGACAGTTCGGTAAGGTTCAATCTAATGCATTGTAAGTGGAAGTCAAATAACTGCTTGAAAATGGATTCATCAAAGAAGTTTTCTAACCAAAATGGTTGGCTAGTTCCATGCCAGTCAAAAAGTCCAATGGAAAATGGAGAATATGCATCGACTATATAGATTTGAATAAGGCATGCCATAAAATTGTTACCATTTACCTCAAATAGATCAACTAGTTGATGCCATAAGTAAACAAAAACTATTATCTTTTATAGATGCATATTCATGGTATAATCAAATCCCCATGTTCAAACCAGATGAAGAAGACACAAGTTTTATAGATCATCTGGGAAGTTCTTAGGACATATTGTTAGTGCTAGAGGAATAGAGGTTAATCCTGACCAAATTAAAGCGATTAGGGATATGGAAGTACCAAAGACAAGCAAAAATATGGTGAACTTGGACATGAGAGTAATAACTTTGAATAGATTTATCTCTAAAGCCACCGTTAAGTGCATACCGGTTCTTTAATGTGTTCAAAGAGAAGAAAAACTTTGAATGTTGGGAGGATTGCCAAAAGGCCTTTAAAGAGCTGAAAAATCACCTTGAAAAGCCTCCAATCCTATCTAGCCTAGTAGAAGGGGATAATCTTTATCTCTATATGGTAGTTTTCGAGCATGCAATATCTATGTTTAAATAAAGAAAGAGGATGGAACCAAACTTCTGGTATACTATGTTAGCAAAAGACTAAGGACATGAAAATCAGATATCTGATCATAGAAAAGTTGGCATACTGTTTGATGCTTACCGCTCGAAAGCTAAGGGCCATTTCTAAGCATATCCAATTAAAGTCCTAACCAAATTTCCATTCAAACAAGTCTTCGGTAAACCTGAGGCATCGGGAAGGTTAGTAAAGTGAGGAATAAAGCTTAGCCAATATGACATTGAGTTCTGATCCCGAGTGGCAATTAAAGGAGAAGCTCTAGCCAACTTCGTAAATGAATGCACATTATTCATTAATCAACATTCAGAAAAGGAATGGGATTTGAAATCTAAATGGAAGTTGTTTTTTGATAGATCTTCAATTAAACAAGGAGTTGCTGCAGAACACGTGATCATTACCCATGACGGACACAAGTTGCATTATGTAATGAAATTAAGTTTTCCTACTACCAATAATGTGGTAGAATATGAATCTTGGTGGCAGGACTCACCTTAGTCCTAAAATTAAGATTTTCAAGGATCGAGACATTCGGCAATTCCCAATTAATGGTAAACCAGTTAACACTACATCATACACTCCATTTTGCCACATTTCAATGCAGAAAATTTGTCACAGTCTTGAGCCGTAGCAACTTTATCACGGCTGTTAGGCATTGCAATTCAAATGATAATGGTTATGGACAATAGCAATTTTGGAACAGTTTTAGACCATTGCAAAGCTTTCCTATTTTTCTTGCATCCTTACCTAAGCTATTCCAAAAATATGCCACACCCTTTTTCATATGTTACGCTTCAAAACAACACCCGTTCGGAGAACTATTATTTTTAAAATGGTGGAAGGCATCTTAGAATTCGCGCAACCATCTCCACTCCTCCTTAACCTTTCTCGACTTCCATTCTGCATCCCATCCTACTGCTTTATTGCTCTTCTGCTTAAGCTCACTTTCCAGTTCGCTCTCGCACTTGCTAGGGTTCGCTTTCACTCTCGGTTCGCTCTTGCTCCTCTTCGGTTCGTACTTTGCCTACTCGTGTCCACTGATATCTGGACCTTCAATGCTTTGGACATTATTTTTGAGAATTCCGGACATAATTTTTCATAGAACCAAAAATAGTTCCATCTACATAAATTTGAATAATTATAATATCCTTTTTAGTTCTTTTAATAAAAAGAGTTTGATCAACCTTCCTAATTTCAAAACCAGAATCTATTAGATAACTTTTAAGACGTTCATAACAAGCACAGGGTGCTTGTTTTAGACCGTATGAGGCTTTCTTAAGTTTGTAGGCGTGGTCTGAAATTTTTTCATGTGTGAATAAAGGAGGTTGTTCAACAAAAGCATTTTCTTTTATATAACCATTTAAGAAAGTACTTTTAACATCCATTTAGTAAAATTTGAAATTATGAAAACATGCAAAGGCCAATAAGGTACATATTGCTTCAAGTCATGCAATTGGAGCAAACGTTTCTTCGTAGTCAATTCCTTTTTCTTAATTAAATTCTTGTGCAAATAATCTAGCTTTATTCCTAGTTATATTATCTTATTCATCTGCTTTATTTTTAAAGACAAATTTAGTACCAATGACTGTTTGATCACTCGGTCTAGGAACTAGTTCCCAAACTTTGTTTCATTCAAGTTGGTTTAGCTCTTCTTGCATCGCTATAATCCAATAGTCATCCATAGAGGCTTCTTTTGCATTTTTAGGTTCAATTTTAGAAAGAAAAGCTACATGTCCCATTGAATAAGTTGATTTATAGTTCTAACATGTGAATCAATTTCTCCTTTGATATTTTCTACTAGGTGATCTCGTAAATCCTAGGAGGAGATCTTAATTTATTTTTCATTATAAACAATGTTTTCACCTTCTTCAAAATTATGAACAATGTTTTCATCTTCTTCAAAATTATTTTGAGTAACCGTATTTATAACCGTGTGAGGTATAACTTCATCTCCTCAAAAATTTTACTAAATTTGAAATTTTCGTCGAATGAAACATGAAGTATTTCTTTGATTGTTTTCGTTCTTTTATTGAAAATTCGATAAGCTTTGCTTGTTCCGAATATCCTATGAAGATTCCATCATCGGATTTGGATCGAATTTTCCAAGCCGATCTTTTGTGTTTAAAATAAAACACTTTGAGCCAAAGTTTTAAAATAAGAAATGTTTGGTTTCTTTGATGAAAAAGTTCATATGGAATGTGTTTTGTTAAAGGTCGAATGGAAACACGATTCAGAACATAGTAAGTAGTTGGTACAACTTCAGCCTAGAGATGTTTTGGTAATGTGCTTCCACTTAATGAAGTTCTCGCACATTCTTATAACGTTCTACTTTTTCTTTCTACAACTCCATTTTGCTGTGGTGTTTTGGGAAAAGAAAAATTATGGTAAATTCCCTTTTTATTACAAAAATATTCAAAAGCTTCATTTTCAAATTCACCTCCATGATCACTTCTAATATTTTAAATTTTAAAATTTTGAATTCTCTTTGCAAAAATCTTGAAATTTTCAAAAGTATCGCTTTTATTTTTCAGAAAAATAGTCCAAATATATCTTGAGAAATTATCTACTATAACAAACACATATTTACTATGGTTTATAGATTGAACATGAGTTGGACCAAAGAGTTCCAAATGCAATAGTTCTAGTGGTTGTACAGTAAAAATATTTTTGCTTGATTTAAAGGATGATTTTGATAATTTTTCTAATTGACAAGCATCACAAATATTGTTTTCTTTAAAATTCATTTTTGGTAAGACTTTTACTAAATCATTTTTAGATAATTTATTTACAGCTCTGAAATCAATATGATAAATTCTTTTGTGCCATAACCAATGATCATTTTCTTTGGCTGTTAAACACATATTTGTATTGTAATTTACATTCATATTTAAAACATAAATATTTTTATCTCTAGAACGTTCAAAAATAAGATTTTTATTTTGATCAAAAATGCTACACTTATTTTCAGAAAAAGAAATATTGAACCCGTTGTCACACAATTGGATGATACTAAGTAGATTATGCTTTAAATTTTTAACTAATAAAACATCTGTAATAAGAGGTAAATTAGATATACTGTTATTGCTTACATCGCCTTTGCCGATAATATATCCTTTGAAATTATCTCCAAATGTGGCAGAACCTCCATCTGAGTATTTAATATTTGTTAGCATCCCATTTGTTAGCAACCACTGTCTAGTATCCATTTTTCTCTCTTTTTAGGCGGTACCTTCAAAAAACAGAATTAACATTGGTACCCACCATTTTATTTTTGGCCCTAAGATTTAGGTCTTAGGAAGCCAAACCAAAGAGGGTTCAAAATTCCTTTTGAAAATAAAATCTTTGATTTTAGGAACAGTTTTTATAAAAGATTTTATATACTGATTTCTAATCGAAGAATTATTTGTTTTAGGAACTCAAATTTTAACTGATTTAGTAAAATTTGAAACTTTATAACTAGGTTTTTTAACTTATTATTCGTTTTATACGAAGAATTCTTTTTCTTTAGAATAATTTCAAAGGATTGTTTATATCATAGTCCTATTTTATTTGAAGCAGTTTATGAATTTCTATAATTTTGGAAAGATTTTCTCTACCTTCATTAAAATTAGAGTCATTTTTGGTAATATTGTCTTACTTTATTTTATGGCTAGAGTTATCTAATTCTAAAATCTTGATATTTTCTTTAAGATCATGATTTACAATTAATAAATCATCATTCTTTTCTTTATGTGTTTCTATATCTTGACTTAGCATAGAGAGTTGAGATGTCATATTAGAACAAGATTCTTAAGTAACTTCAAGTTCTTCTTCTAAGATTTTTTTTCCTCATCTCTTAGCATGTCTACTTCAATTTTAGTTCTATTCATTTTTTCAAAATATTATTTATATTTTATTTTGATGTCTTTTAGCTTATCAAGTAAATATGAGTTTATTTCTAATAGATCATCAAAAGTTAGATAACTTATCTCCTCTTTTGTGGCCATAAAACATATGTTGGCTTGTTCTGTATCACTGTCCGAGTCACTATCCAATGATGAAGATGATTCTGAATCATCCTAAGTGATAAAGAGAGCTTTCTTCTTGAATCTGTCTTTCATGTGCATATTTTTGTTTTCTTTTTCTCAGGATAGTCTTCCATGATGTGGCCTTTCTTGTAACATTCATAACATTCTAGAGAAAATGATGATAGTGTGTTGGTATTATCATTGTTGCTGGCGCAATTCTGTTATTTTTGAATTTGTTGCTCTTTCTAAATTTCAAAAACTTTTTGAAATTCCTAGCAATGAACGCCATATCTTCTTTATCTAAATCCGATTCATCTTTTTCTGCCTGGAATGCTATATTCTTCTTATCTTGATCCTGTACTTGTTTTGGTTAGAGATTAACCTCATAAGACATCAGATTTCCTATCAAATCTTTCAGTTTTATGATTGAAATGTCGTTAGTTTCTTCGATTGCTAAGACTTTTCGTTCCCAACCATCCGTTAGTGAGTTGAGAATTTTTGAAACAATATCAAAATATATATAAGTTTCTCCTAATGTTATCAAAGAATGATATATACCTCGACATCTATGGTACATTTCGTTTATGGT
This sequence comes from Allium cepa, assembly GCA_030765085.1. Taxonomy (NCBI): domain Eukaryota; kingdom Viridiplantae; phylum Streptophyta; class Magnoliopsida; order Asparagales; family Amaryllidaceae; genus Allium; species Allium cepa. The sequence continues at coordinate 11,211,907 of CM060941.1, read as the reverse complement.
CTCATCACGCTTCATTTTAAAATTATGGAACTGATTATTGAGCATAGAAATTTTACTCTGCTTGACTTTGTTAGTACCCTCGTGTGTAATTTTAAGTGTATGCCAAGTTTTATGAGTAGTTTTACACATTCTTATTCTATTAAACTCATTTTTATTTAATGCACTATATAACATATTTATAGCTTTATCATTTGCAGTAGCGTGTAATTTTTGTGTGTTTGACCATGTTGAATATTCAGTAGTAGGCATAGTATATTCAGATTGCATAATGTTCCAGGTTTCATAACTACTTGCTTGTATATAGATTGTCATTCTAGTAACTCAATAGTTATAGTTCATACCATTAAATAGAGGTGGTCATGTAGTAGATTGACCTTCTAGAAAGGTAGTGTTAGTTACAGCACTGGTTTTGTTTTCCATATTAAAAAAGATATCAGATTACTATGTTATGGTTATATGATTGCCTTGCTCTGATACCAAATGAAAGTGATTGTGCTATATGATTGCGTAATATGGATAAATTACTTGTGCGGAATATAAACTAAGTAAGTAAATAGTTAAATAAGTAAAGTAAATGACACCAGAGATTTTTATACTGGTTCGAACTTCCGTTCTACGTCCAGTCCCAAACTCCTTCTGGAATTAAACTAGCAACCCTCACTTAACCCGAAGGAATGGGTGTACACCGCCTGAGCAACTGAACAGGACGTCTACCGCCTAAGCAACCGAATAGGACTTCTCCCACCTGAGCAACCAAACATGACTTCTTTACAAATAAACAAAATTATTTGACTATAGTGTGCCTTTTAAATAGCACCGATAAGTCAATCAAGTACAATCTTCCTATCATCTTCTCTTTTATGATATATAGTGCAATGTGGTTGAGGAATGTGGAAGATAGTTTGATCAACGGTCAGAGATTGTATGCAGCTTGAGTGTAAATTGAAAATAGAGAATAAGAGATAAGAATTCAAGAATATTAAAATTAATATGGTGAATTGTTTGTTGAATTCTGAAATCTATATATAACATATAAAGAGTTGCAAAATTAAATGAAGAGAAACAATGAGTAAAATAGATGCAACTGCTTGTTTTGAAGATATCTCTCTTCGATAAAGAGAAGTGTCTTTGCATAAAAAATAACCGTTATAAATATTCAACGGGATGAAATAATAATTTATCCTTCTCAATCTGTTAAAATCGAAACCAGCAAGGAAATAGGCAAATTTTGGCCTAAAACAGCCGGTTGAATCAACTTATTCAACCAGCTGAATATTGTGAAACAATAAAAATGTTTCAACAAGCAGACGACTGAATGAGTCCATTCAGCCGACTGTTTTCAGCCTCTTGTGCATGTTTGAGCATGTATGTGTTTATATATATATATATATATATATATATATATATATATGCCATTCAGGAGAGATTTTAACATATTTCTAAATAGTATACATACTCTAAACAAAAGACTATCAGCTTCAAAATATTCTGAATACGAATGCACAATGAATCTTCTGCATAAGTGATTAGTGCATACAAATATTAATTTATATAGTTGTCACAATCAAAACGATGAAAATCAAGATTCTAATATTCTCCCCCTTTTGATGATGACAACTATATAAGTATAAATAATATATTTACATAAATACTTACACGAATACTGCTACTCCCCCTGTCAATATGCACAATAATTTAAGCTAACTTTCTCCCCCTTTGTCATCGACAAAAAGAAGGATATAAAATAAACGCATATAAACATTGCAGAGCATAGATTAAGACACATACTCAAGACATCATTACGAAAATAAAATCACAATATCCATAAAAATTATATAGACAACTAAAAGAGAACCATAAAAGTTTTGAAATAATATTACAGCCAGAAAATTAAGTTCATAGATTATAATAAAAATAGATAGAGGTAAAGGGCTCACCATCATCTTTATCCTAACTTGAAGCCGACCATTGGAAGGGAGATGGGTTGTAAGCTTCAGTGATGTAGAACCCAAACAAGAGATTTTATCCCATATCCTATTGAGAAATCCTCTTATGGAGTTAAATTTCTTCTCCGTTTTCTTTCCAAGAGATTTAATTTACCGAGGAAGTTTTGATTGATTTTGGGAGAAGGCGATGATAGCTTGTTTGGAGGAAGTTTCTTGGCCAACAACTTGAATGGAGTCATCGTCCTCTTCTTCTTCTTTATGTTGGGTATGCGAAGAGGAGGCAATACTAGTGTCACTAGGTTATGGAACACCTCGTTGAACATTATAAGACCATTCCTGAAATGAAATGATTTGTTGCGGAGGAGGCGGGGGCGGAAGACCCATCAATCCTAAGGTTTTTGCGCCTATTTCGCTAATGCTTGAATACTCAGAGTCGGGCATTAGAATGCCGAAGTTGAGAAAGATACGCATAATATAAGCGCCATAATGGATGATCTTATATTTCCTTCGGATTATGATGTCTTGAATGATTTTTCCCAATTTACTTGTTGGTTGGAGTAGATTGAATAGATGGCTTGAAAATCTCTCTTATAAATTTTTTCATAACTTCCCGTTCGAGGCTATAAGGAGCGAATGAAAGCACGGTGAATAAGGCGTGCTTGTGGCCTTAAGGCACTAGATTTTAATGCACTTAAATTGGTAAGGTGATCAGACAAGAAATGATATGAAACTTCATCTCGATGATCCATATCAACTTCTATATCATCTATATCAACTCCTTGATAGGGAAAATTTAAAATATTGCTAATCTTTACACAGGCAAAAAGATTTTAGTACCACAAACTATTGACCAAACACAATCTTTTGAATTTTGAGGATTATTATGGTCTAGATTCAGATTTGCAAGAAAAAGTTTAATCAAAAGATAGTTAATTCTAACATTATGGGAGCATCCCCTATGAGATTGTCAAAGTGGAATTGCTCGGCCATTTCTCTAATTCGATAAGCTGCAAAATCCAGGAACTTCATGAAAATCCCTTAAAAAATGTTGGAATTTTTCACAAAATTGTAACGGGAGACTGCAGCATCATTCCAAAGCCATCGACGAATCCGGTCTTCGGAAGGACCATATGCAGATTCCCTTGTGCGTTTTCATTTAGGAGCCATTTGAATTAAAAATATAAAAGTAAAAGTTGAGAATTTGAAATAGAGCTAGGGTTCTGAAGTGAAGAGGTAAAAGGTGAAAAGATGAATTTATAGGTAGGTGAAAAGTAAGGGTAAAGTTGGTAGGAGATGTAGGGCCTAGTTTAAAAAAAGCTTCAGAAAGGATTTAGTCAGCTGTTTTAATGTCAATAGCCGTCTGAATTCCTTCCCACAAGAAAATAGTTCATTTTATAAACTGATTCAGACGGTTGTTTTTGGTGATTTAGCCGTCTAAATCTGGTATTTTTTTCTTTTTGGACAATATTCAGCCATCTATTCTAGTGGCTCAGCCGGCTGAATTGTTTATAAAAGTATGGTTGCCTTCTTCTTTTATAACAAATATTATTAATAAAAGAACATCATATACATATACGTATAAACAAAATAGATTACATATTAAATACTTTAAACATATTTTAATGAGGAGCTTGGAGTGTGATATTCATCCGGCTTAATTTTTGTGTTCTCTTGTAGTGGCATGAGTGGCGACCATCTATTGTCGCGTTCCCACGAGTTCAGAGATACCGTGGACGCTGCAGTGATGGTTCCCAAGGATTACATCGGAATGGAGAAAAGACAGGAGACGGTTGATGAACCATGCTCTTGGATGAGGAACCGTAGAATTTCAAGGCGACTTGCTCCAAAAAGCTTAAACGCTTGGCCTTAACTTTTTGTTCGTTAATAAAGTTTGCACTGTAATTCCAACGTTTCCCTTTGGAAGTGGTGAATGTCGTCTATCTTTTATTTGGTAGATGGTGATCTAAAAAATAGAGAGCGTCTTGTTCTTTTACCAGCTGGAGTGTAACCTGTGTGAATAGAAGGAGGAACAACCGGGACCTGCTCATAAATTGATGTAGGAGTAGGTAAATTTACTGATCCCGAACTTGGGGAAGTATATGAAAGTGAGGAGCATTCAGAGTTATGTTGTGAAGACTTTTGATGACTAAAGTTTGGAGAGAAAACTTGTACCAATAAATTGTTGAAAAGATGATGTAACGAAAAACTTGATTGTAAGAGGAATTATAAAGCATGAGAGGTCAGAAATAGGTATAGAATTTGAGGTTAAAAGAATGTTAAACAGAGAAATATTGTCTGGTTAAAAATATTGTAGTTAAAAAAATGCGCGGTGGGAAAAAATTGATAGGAATAAAAAGAACTAATAAAAAATTAAATTATGGTTCTGTTGTGAAGTATGTTGTAGTGAAGTGATATTGCACCATATTTTCAAATAAGAGATCCCGAATTCAAGTATTGGAAATTTCATTTTTTGTAAAAAAATAATTATAGATCTTTTAATGATACAATTCCTAATTTTCTTCCTAATTTTATGAAAATATTTTCATTTAAATGTTTTATAAATACATCAGCCAGTTGATTTTCATAGGATACAAATTCCAAGCTGACTAAATCCTTTTCAATATTATCACGAAGAAAATGATGACATATGTCAATACGTTTAGTTCGTGAGTGATTGACAGGATTTTTGGATAAATATAAAGCACTTGTTTTTTCACAAAAATAGTTGATTTAGATAAATTTATACCAAAATCTTGAAGTATTTGTTGCATATAAATGACATGAGCACATGCTAAAGTAGCTGAAATGTATTTTGCCTCACAAGTTGAAAGTGAATCATAATTTTGTTTTTTTCTAAACCAAGAGACCGAGAATTGTCCAACGAAGTGACAAGTCCCGCTAGTACTTATTCAATCCGTCCGGCATCCTCCAAAGTCCACGTTACTATATGAAACCAACTCAAAAGGTCATCCTTTCGGATAGAAAAGTCCTAAATCTTTGGTTTTGCTTAGATAACATAATATTCGTTTCACTGCTCGTGTGATTATTTAGGATTTGCTTGAAATCTAGCACATAAACAAACGCTTATTATTATGTCAGGTCTAGTAGCAGTTAGTTAAAATAATGATCTAATCATACTTCGATATAATTTTTGGTCTACACTTTTGCCATCTTCATCTCTATCGAGATGTATCGTTGTACTCATTGGAGTTGGTTTGACAGAAGTATTTTTCATACTAAAGCGTTTAATTAGATTACTACAATATTTTTCTTGATTAATAAAAATTCAATTTTCTAATCATTTAATCTGTAACCAAGAAAATAAGATAATTCTCCCATATGTGACAGTTCAAATTCTTTGGTTATTATTTTTTAGAATTCATGACGTAATTTTTTATTTGTAGAACCAAAAATAATATCATATACATAAATTTGAATAATTATGATATCCTTTTTAGTTCTTTTAATAAAAAGAGTTTGATCAAGCTTCTTAATTCCAAAACCAGAATCAACTATATAGCTTTTAAGATGTTCATATCAAGCACGGGGTGCTTGTTTTAGACCGTATAAGGCTTTCTTAAGTTTGTAGATGTGGCCTGGAAATTTTTCATGTGTGAGTAAAGGAGGTTATTCAACAAAACCATTTTCTTTATATAACGATGTTATCCCGCCTTTTGGCAAGGCCGAGATATCGAGGAATTGACTAGAAATCAAAGATCGCTCGTCTCAAATATCGAGTATGCACAGGTTCACTATGGATGTCGTTGAATTTTATCCGAGTCCGGATCAAGCTACAATTAACAAGACATGACCGGCAAAGCTAAGAAAGCCAACATTCCAAGTTTCAAGTCAATCCAAGTTAGTATGCTCAAGTTATGATCGATGCAAGCAAAGAGGGTTAACTTGTTCATATCCATCAATCGGCCTTCTTCGCAAAGATCCTATTTCGTATCCATCAGTGAGCAAGCTCCATTTCGTGTCCATCAGGTGAAGGGCTTTGTTCGAATCCATCTGGCATCGATAGTTCATACCCATCAAGAAACCAGAGGAACTCTTTTATCGTATCGATCTGTCTCGAATCCATCGACTACACATAGTTTTGAATCGATCGGCAACAAGTGGGTCCACTTCGCATCAATCCAAGTCTGCTTATTTCGTATCTATCCTTTTCGTACCATTTCACGTCGATCGTTCTACCTTTGGTCTGTATCGATCAAACAGAGTCTACTTCATATCCATCCGAAAATTCCTACTTCGTATCGATCAACAAGTACCATCTTCGTATCCATCCAGGATGGCCTTCTTCGTGTCCATCCGAAGGCAGGTCCACTTCGAGTTGGTCGGATGTTGCCCATTTCGTATCTGTCGAGTCGATCAAACATCATGTACACTTTGAGCGATTGACCACAGATCGATACGAAGTAGGAACCTACCCATCGATACGAAATGGACAACCGGGCATCGATATGAAATAAAGCGTGATCGATATGAACAAGAGCACAAATGATCGATAAAAAAAGAAGCACCAAGCATCGATCACAAGGGCATAGCACTCGATGGATACTAGGATGGAAGTAGTCAACTTGGCGCTAAAAATGGATCGGTCCAAAGATTTAGCACCATGTCAGTTTACAAGCACGTGCACTGACAGATTCGAAAGGAACGATGCAAAGGTGATCGATATGAACCAAACAACCCGAAAACACAAACTTGCATCGATCATATCTCACAGTCCACAAGTCCAAGTGCTATGAAATTTTCACAGGAGCTTACGTACGACCTAAGGAAGGTTCATGCCAAGTTTTGACTCGATTGGATCGAATCCTGATCGATACGAAATTCATTCGTATCGATCACGGATCGAGCCGAAACTTCATGAGATCGATTGTGTGGGCTCACCCACGTGCTAGAGGAAGTCTCCTAAGATCTGAGCGAGATATTTGCATCCTACGCCTATAAATAGAGCCACATGGCCTATAGGAGAAGGATCTTTTGGCTTTTTGATGTCCAGACTCCGCCAAATCCTACTTTGCACTCCATAGCCGCTGTTGTGCTCGAATTATAGAACTATAATCCGTTGTAATCCATTGAAATCAGTTGTAATCAGCAAGAGAATATCAATAAAGTCATCAAACTTAATAGTGGACGTAGGCAATATGCCGAACTACTCTAAATTGTTGTGTTCCTGCGTGTTTTCATATCTATTTTTGAAGTGTTTGTTAGATAATCTTCATTTTACATTTCTATTCTTTATTTTTATCTCTTCAAATACTTCCAAAGAGTCTTGTGCCCATTTTTGGTACAAACAATTTGGTGCTTTCACTGAGAAGTAAAGTTTTTCTCCTGCTCCTTGGATCTACTATCGTTACCGGATTGCACAAATCCAAGAAGAAGATCCAGATCTTTAGTTCAGAATCCTTCCAACCTATTTAATTTTGCATAAAATCTAGAAAAGGACTTCACTATTCGCCATGGTTAGCACAAGGACCGCCTCTACAGCTGTAGATCAGGAAGGATGGGATAGACAGAATCCCATGAAATTGCCTCCATCCAACCAAAATACTGTCGGACCCTCAGATCCGTCAGGCCCGGTTACCAGATCGAATTTTCAGATGCTACTTCAAGAGTTGACCTAGAGTTGGAAATAACTGACTGAACGCTACACGCCAACGCTGAGTTGACCAACTAGCTAAACTGCCAAAGGCGTAGAAGATCCAGGAGGGATCACGCCTCTTACTCATCCACCGAGAGTTCAGCCTCATCTGACTACCATCACAGATCTACACGCCCACGACTGGACGTAAGCTACACCCAAGCCACCGAACATCAACCTACTCTGAACGTTGGACAACTAAGAGTTGGCCTATCGACTAGCTTCCAAACTGGACCCTCCTCCCATGAAGGTATTGTTCCTCACTACACCACAGACAACCGCGCTACCACTGCCGCTGTTGAACCAGGGGTTGTTGCCCGGAATCAGCCAGATCTGAACCATCATCAGTGTGGACGTACTCCCGAGTCATACATCCCTGAAGACTTGGAACTAAGGAGGCGAGACATTGACCGTCGACAGCGCTTAGTCCAGCCTCGCATTGTGGAACCCGACCACACCTTGGCTCAACGTGCACAAAATGTACAAATGCCGAATATACCAACTATGATTCGTCAGATGATCCGTGAGAGTCAGGATCTTACTACTGACGACTGGGAATTTCCCAGAGTCATACCCCATTCACAGATGAGGTACTATATGCTGAACCCCCTCGGCGATTCAGAATGCCGGCTCTACCAGTTTATGAGGGAAGTTCTGATCTGAATCAGCATATCCTGAAATATGAGTGGCTGACGAATTCTGCGAGAGATGATGATGCAGTAAAATGCCATAGTTTTCCCATTTCTTAAGGGGCTTAACTACTATGTGGTTCACTTGTTTGCCTCCTCGATCTATTTATTGCTTTCATCAACTAGCGACCAAGTTTGTTGAGAAGTTTCGAATGCATGTTGCAAGGCCAAAGGACGTTAACACTCTATCTAGTGTCACTCAAGCTCCTGGAGAGACACTCATATGCTATTTAGAGAGGTTTCATGCTATGTGTGTAGAGATAAGAAATCCCAGTGACAACTCTATTTTGATGGCATTGAATAGATCTTGAATCCGAGTTCGGAAATTAGTTGGCTGGGAAGCCTCCCGCGTCATTGGACCATTTCTACTCCAAGGCAGCCCAATTCTTGAGAAGGGAGGATGCGAAATAGTTTAGGAAGAAGGATGACGTGGGGCGTAGTGGTTCTTTGCGCCAAAATTGATCACAAACCCCAAATGTCGTGAAAGCACCAAAATACGAATATAAATCAGCAATATCCCAAACACAAATCACAGATCACTGCAAATTACAAGCAATAATCCAAAAGTAATGAACATAGACACGGGATTTATAGTGGTTTGGCTAACTCTGGCCTACGTCCACTTCTAAGTTTTATCCTTTATTGAATATCCTTGCCGATTACAGATGGTTACAGCAGTCACAATGATGAATTTCGAGTATAATAGTTGTATTGAAGTATAGAAATGAATCCGGCAGAGTCTGGGCATTGAGCAGGCCAAAGATCCTCTTTCTATAGCCTTCAGGGGGCTATTTATAGGTGTAGAAGGCTGAGATCGCACTCAAACTTCGGAAGACTTCTTCTGGCACGTGAGTGGGCCCACGCGACCGACCTCACCAAGTTTCGACTCGATCCGTGATCGATACGAAGCAATTTCGTATCTATCAAAAAATGAGCCAATCGAGCTGAAATTTGGCAGGATTGTTCTTTACCTTGTACGCAAGTTGCTATGAAAATTTCATTGCATTTGGATCAGCGGTTTGGGAGATATGATCGATACGAGCTTGGATTTTTCATGAGTGTTGTTGCGTTCGTATCCATTGGTTCGAATCCATCCCGCTTGACTCGATAGAAGCACGTGCGCATGTGGTGACGTGTCGCGAAATCCCTCGGTTGATCCACCTCCCTTGCCGTATTGAACGCTTCTTTCCTAGATACGTGCTCGCATCCATACTTCACGTTCGTTCGTGCCGAGAATCATGTTTCGTATCTGTGTTCAATTATGCATCGTGTCGTCCTTCGTATCAATTTTAAGAGCGTGTTTCGTATCGATCTAACCAATCGATACGAAATAATATTATGCGAGGCGATCGATACGAAAAACGCACGAAAGGTATGGACACGAAGCTAAATATTGATGGATACGAAAGAAGCCTTACCTGATGGATACGAGCGAGGTCTTACCTGATGGACACGAACTTCGATAGCCTCCCATGGATACGAAAGTGCCAAAGTCCTTCCACTATCAATACGAGAGTATCAATTCGAAACATATCACTCCTTTCCATCCTGACCGATACGAAACCATCGAGTCGAGCCAAAACTTGATCGATACGAACCTGACGTTGCTTCATGGATACGAGCTGCCGTTGCTGGATCGATACAAAGAGCCCAAACCTAGATGGAGTCGAACACCATTGATTCGAATAAAGCCCTAGGATGGGTGCAAATGATGGATTCGAACTGTACCAAACTTGATGGATACGAACATGCCGAGGTGATACCATTCTGATGGATCCGAACCTGATGGATTCGAAATGGTCATCACCCAAAATTTTTGATGGATTCGAACTGTCTACTCCTCCTACCTTGTATCGATCATATCTCCTTCATACGAACTCTGATTAACCTGAAATTCGGAACATAGCCTCTCCTAGTCCTCATCATCACCTCCAATCGATTCCGTCGTGATCGGAGCTCAGCTAATTTTTGACGACATCGATTGTAGCCTTGTTTCCAATCGATCTCCAATCCTAATATCCATCGTTTATTGCCAATTTATTGATATTCCAGCCTTGGCCAAAAGGTGGGATAGCATCTGCCCCCCAAAACATGCCTTGTGATAAGAAGGCGTGTTTTGAAGAGTTCTGAATCCGATATCCGAAGTCCGTAGCCAATTCCATGTCCATTCGAACTCGACAACCGAGTCCTAATCCATCCTTATCCAATAGCCAATAACCGAATCCAGGACCTCTCCGGGTCGATATCCAAATCCATAACCTCTCCGGGCTCTTTCCAAGCGCAAACCACACCTCACGACCGTGGTCCAGTGCCCCTGGACGTTGAGCTAACCTCTCCGGGTTCTTGCCAAGCGTAATCCACACTTGACGACCGTCGTCTAGTGTCCCTGGACGCAAGAAATGCCATGGCTTAAGTCCTAAGCCGAATCCTGGTCACTCCGGACCCTTGTTGAGCATAGTCCATACTCAACGACCTGAAAATAAAAATTGATAATATGGGGCCTAAGTCCTAGACCGATTCCTGGTCTCTCCGGACCCCTGCCGAGGATAGTCCATACTCGACGACCTGAATGAGTCAATTTACCGCGCTCGGGCAAAGCGACTCATCCCTTGCCAGGCATAATCCATACCCGACGACCTTTTATAAAAAACCAGATAAAAATCCAATCCAAAATCCAAATCAAACTAGAAAATCAGAAATCCGAACCAGCATCCAAACAGAAACCGACCATCCAAACGAAAATCCAAAACAGAAAGCAAACAAAACCAGGAGTTCAAACCAAACTCCAAAACCAAACCAGAAACACAAATGTCCAATCCAGAACAAAAAACAGATTTCACAAACCATAGCTTCGCGGTCTATCATCATTCAGAGCATGCCTAGGGGCTATCTCCATCCCCATACATGTGTAAATGACTTAGTCGTTTTCTAATGGTTTGTTACTTATTCCATATTATCCAAGTCAATTGATAATCAATCGACCATCATTCGTGGGCCTCACATCGTCATGGTGTGAGGTAGACGGTGGTTGCTCCTGCTCCACCGCTGCATTCCGTGATCCAACATACTGCCTCAGTTGTCCATTCCTGACATGTTCCTCAATTATGTCCTTTAAGTGTCTACAGCTGTTGATATCATGTCCGTCCAAATCGTGGAAGAGACAGTGCCTTCCTGATGCCCTCTCCCGTTCGGATGGTTCTCTTCTGGCCGGCCTCCGGTAAGGGAGGCGATTCCTATTTTCCATGTATATTCGCTTCAGCGTCTCGTTTAATCCCGTGTATGTGGAAAACTTTGGATCCTTCCATCGCTTCCCAGCTTTCCCTGAATTGTCATCCAACTTCCTTTTTCCCTTATCCTTATCTGAGCTTCCATTGGATGGTCCTCCACCCTCAGTCGCGTTCACCTCCTTTAGCTTTAAATCCATACTCGCATCTTCTTGCCGAAGGAACCTTTCATCTTCGTGAAAGAATTCCTCGAGATCCTGTGGGGGATCTCATATTAAAGACACCTTAAGATCCGAATCCTCTCTGACTCCTGATACCGCCGCCATCAAAACCATCAATGGATCCGACCGATCCACCGAAGCAACTGCCGCATTGAATCGAGTTAGAAAACCTCTAAGCGATTCATCCGTCCTTTGTTTTACCGATGTCAATGTCATTACGTTCTTTGGTCTCCTGATATGAACCCGAAACTGCCCCAAAGACTTATCCACCAATTCCCTCCAAGTCCTGATAGATCCCTCTCTAAGCTGCCTAAACCACATTGCAGCTAAGTCCGTCAAGTACAAAGGGAAGCATCGGGCCATCACCTCCTCTGATGCCCCCAACACTTCCATGTGTCTAGTATACCTCATCAAATGATTAGTCGGGTCAGCCTTGCCATCGTATACTTCCATGCTAGGTAGCTTGAACTTAGGTGGGTTCTGTGCTATCCTAATTTCCCAAGTAAACAGACTCCTGTTTACTCCTTCCATATCTCTATTGGTCAAATCTCCTCTCATAGTTTTCCTAATGATCTCCATTAATCCGGCATTGTCCATCAAAGGTTGCCCTCCATGCCCCCGAGGGAACTCCGGTACATATTCCTCATGCAGTTCGTTAGCACCAGCGTTCATTCTAGCCTGTTGGGTTCCATCCAAAGGTCTTCCAGTGTTAGATCCTGTGGGCCTGCCCCCAAGTCCTCGTTGGTCACCTCCTAGCTCCGTATTCTGTTCTCCATTAGGTTCCAAAACCCTAGCTCCTTGTTCCACATCCACATCCACAGCCGCTGTAGTTGTTCCTAAGTCCTGCGTCCCTATAGCTCTCATCTGCTCAAAGAAAGTCTGCATCATTTCCTATTGACTTTTCAACAATCTCTCTTGCAAAGAATTTTCCATAGCTTCCATTTCATCCCTGGTGATGTAGACGGAAGCTTGTCCCTCTCCTTCTCCAAAGGATGCCTCCTGGCTTCCTCCTTGTTGGCTTCTCTCAGCTCTTTGCCTTGTTTGTCGAATCATTGTCTTCAAATCGAAACTCCTCAAACTCTTCAAATCTGAACTTTGATTCTGATATAGCGGGTGCTAGTTGTTCTCAGTGAAAGTAGTGGTGAAGGAATACAAAGTAATGTTGCAGTCAAGCAGTCCAGAGAGAGTTCCGGAAAGGTTTAGTTGAACATTCAAAACAAGCAAAATCAGCAGAGAGATAATGGAAATCAAAACCAAAAATGAGATCAAAACCGAGGTCCACGACGTAGAGCTCCAACGTTCGATAATTATAATCCATTAAACACGTCGCTGGAAAATGTGTATTTGCAGACCTGCAATACTATGCAATACAAGAAGCCTGCTCCGAAGTCACCGTAGGAGAGACAAATCCGAAATGGGAAATTTTGCAAGTTTCATGAAAGCTATGGCCATAATACAAATGAGTGTCGTCATTTACAAGATCTCATTGAAAAGCTGATACGTAAACAGAAGCTGGATCAGTTTGTGCGGGAGCCGCAATCAGGAGGTGCAGGCCCATCAACTCAGAATCATGTACCAAACCAGGAAAGACAGGAGGAACCTTCTCTTACCTATGTGAGGTTGGTGATAAATACAATAAGTGGTGGTCCTCATCCAGCAGACCGAAGCTGGGGGGAAATGGAGTCGTATGCCAGCTCTATCAGGCGTGCGGACTACGAGTGTTGTAGTAGTTGTGATGATGGGGCTCCGGCCAAGCAACAGAAGACGATGACCGATGACATTGTGTTCCGAAATAGAGACGCTGATAAGGTCGAAGCCCCCACTATCAATCCACTTATCATATCTGCTCAAGTAGGTCCTGCTTGGATGAAGAGGATCTTGGTTGACAGTGGAAGCTCTGTGAATATTTTGTTTAAGCGAGCTTATGATCTGATGAAGATGGAAGCCAAATATTTGAAACCCTGCCAGTCTTGAATCCACAGCCTCAATGGGAGTGCTACTATACCCATTGGAGTGGTGGAACTACCAGTGGAGTTGGGAGTTGGAGAACGCCGAAGTGTCCGGATATTGCAGTTTGTTGTGTTGGACATAGACTCCCCATATAATGCTTTCTTGAGTCGATCTGCCCTTGCTGAATTTAGGGCAGCCATTGCCCCATGGTGCTTGACTCTAAAGTTCCCCACTGATCGTGGGGTTGGAGTCATTCAGGGAGATCAGACTGCTAGATGAGCCTGTTATATTGCTGAGCGGCGCGGGGCGCAACGAAAGGAGAAAGGTAAGGGCGTAGAGGAATCCCTCTGCATCCATTTTGCTGATAATTGACAATAGGTGCCTGGGCCCAGGCCCGGGCGCCCCAACCAATTCCAGAGGGATCTTGACCCAAGAGACTGAAAGTAAAGATGAATCTAAAGACAGTCAAGCTTCCCCAGTCGATCTGACAATCAATGTCTCGATCAACGACGATGATGATTCAAAGATGATCGTGAGAAATCATACTTTTACCTGGCAGTATTAGAAAATGCAATCAATGCTGCCTTTGTTCGGGAGGAAGACCGAGTGCAGAAACTGGTCTACTATGTTAGTAAATGACTAACCGAAGCTGAGAGAAATTGTCCGAAGCCAGAGAAGTTGGCTTATTGTCTCGTTATTGCCTCAAGGAAGCTCCGTCCAAAGTTCCAAGCTCATCCTATCACTGTTCACACCGATCAACCTTTACGATAGGTCCTTGTGCGGTCTGAGACGTCTGGGAGGTTACTCAAGTGGAACATTGAATTGAGCTAGTTTGATATCACTTACACTCCAAGGAGAGCTATTCAAGGACAAGTCCTAGCAGATTTCATAGTTGAATTTACCGTCCCCGAGGACTTGCCCGAAACCAGTGAATCTCCCGAATATATCTGGAAGCTACATACTGATGGTGCATCGAACGACCGATGCTCGGGTGCTCGAGTAGTACTTGAAACCCCCGAAGATCGGTCCATATATCATGCTCTGAAGTTTGATTTCCAGGCGATAAATAATGAAGCTGAATATGAAGCCTTGCTTGCTGGATTGAAACTAGCCTGAGATTTAAGAATTATTGCTGTGGAAATTTATTGCGATTCGAAATTAGTCATATGCCAAGTTCGGGGTGGAATATTAGACCAAAGATCGAAGACCGGCTGCTTATCTAGCTCGATCCAAGAAATACTTAATCCGTTTGACTATTATGCCATCTTCTACATACCCCGTGAGCGTAATCAAAAGGCTAATTCATTGGTGAAGTTAGCAAGTACCGACGAAGCATAGCAGATGGGACTCGTTCCTATTGAAATTTTATCTTCCCCAACCATTGATCAGATGGAGACAGATTGTGTATTTGAAATCACTCCCTATAAGGAATCATGGAATACTCCATACCGAAATTACATCGAGCATGGAACACTGCCTGAGCGCAGGAATGAGAAGAGACAGATTCTTCGAAAAGCTTTATGGTTCACCATTCAGAATGGAGTCATGTAGAGAAGGGGTACTCCGTTCCTCTGATCCGATGTATCACCCACGATGAAGTTAAGCAAGTGTTACATGATGCACACGAAGGAGAATGTGGCGATCACACCACGGGACAAGCTCTCGCTAAGAAAATACTCCGATACGGGTATTATTGGCCGACTGTAAACCGCGATGCAGCAGATTACGCCAGGAAATGTGATAAATGTAAAAAACATGCTCGAATTCCTAGAGCCCCACCTACCGAGAGAAACCAAATGGTCAGTCCATGGCCGTTTGTAGTACGGGGCATTGATATCATTGGCTCTCTACCCGTAGCCAAAGGTGGTGCGAAGTACGCCATCATCGCAGTTGATTACTTTACCAAGTAGGCCAAAGCTGAACCTCTTGCTACAATCACGACGAAGAAGGTGATCAACTTTGTAGTTCACAACATTATTTGCCGATTTGGTATCCCACATACCATCATCACTGATAAAGGAACCCAGTTCGACAGTGTTGAATTCAGGGATTTCAACTAGCGATTCCACATCTAGAAGAAATTCTCTACAGTTGCATACCCTCAAGCCAAAAGCCAGGTTGAAGATGTTAATAGAGTTATCAATCCTATTCTAAAGAAGAGACTGGAAAAGGCAGGGGTAAGTGGGCTGGTGAACTTCCAATGGCTTTATGGGCTTATCGGACAATCCACAAGTTCGCGACCGGACACACTCCATTCTCTCTATCCTATGGTTCATAAGCCGTTATTCCAGTCAGGATGGAAGTACCTTCTCATCGTGTGACTTATTATGATCCAAAGACAAATGCCATATTACTTGCCGAATCCTTGGATTTGTTAGATAAGAAGCGTGATGAGGCTGATTTGAGGGCAGCCGCGTACCGAAGTCGAGTCGCCTGATTATATAATGCCAAAGTCCGACCGCGAACCTTTGAACTCGACGATCTCGTCCTCAATAGAATTTATCCTGTTCCTTCGCACATGAAACCAACTTGGGAAGGACTGTATATGATTGAACGAAAACTCGGACATGGCACATTTATGTTATCGACCGTTGACGGTCTTATTTTACTGAGAGCCTGGAACAGCGAGAGCCTCCGTTGCTACTACACATAACAGGCTTTATTTATTTTAGTCTATTTTTTCATTTGCAATTTGTTTCTGCATTTCAAAATTTGAATTTGTAAATAGGCAACTGAATTTGCCGTATTTTCTTATTTTAGCAATAAAATGTCATCTCTTCGAGCCAGAGCTGTGATTTATTGCATGTGACATACAACCATCATGACGCACGAAGAGCTAAATTCCATCATACGGTGGAATTTATTCAAATAGGGAGTGATTGTGATATGACTGGCCATTCGCTAAGTGAATCCCGAGCTCGGGGGCAAGTCACTACACTAAAGTCAAAAAAGGATTGATACACGACAATCCTTTAACTAACTCTAAACTACAAGAGTGCGAGTTGGAATACAAACATATGAACGTGGTTTCGAAGAGGGTGGACCCGTCCACCTAACGACTTCGACCATATCCTGACCAAGTTCGAGGAGGATAGATCCGTCCATCTAATGACCTCACTTGTTAACTCAGGGTGGATGTGACATCCACGATCCTAATAAATCCATTGCTCCCGGAGTGCGAATGAAATTCAAAAGCCTAAACAAATGTGAATGACCGTCTGTCGGCCAACTCCAAATTCCTAGAGCGCGATTTGGAGTATAAACATCAACTCCAAATTCCCAGAGTGCGAATTGGAGTATAAATATTAACTCCAAGATCCCAAAGTGCAAATTGGAGTATAAACGTAACCTCTAAACTCCTAGAGTGCGAGTTGAAATATAAACACTAGCTTCGAGTTTCCAGAGTGCAAACCAGAGTACAAACGTCGGCTATCCTCGGATTCTCAAAGTGCAAACCAGGGGAGACGACCACAAATAACTCTGAGTCCCCAAAGTGTGGTCAGAGTATAAACATAACTCGAGTGTGATTGACCACTCGCAAGATAACTTAAGTCCCCAGAGCATGGACACATACTCAAAAACTAAAAAGGCGTGATCGACTGCTGAAGTTAAAATACAAATCCCCGGAGAGCGGATGTGATCATTATTAAGTGAGTGAGTGTGATTAGACCACTTAACTCTCACCTCTGTTGGCATTAAATTTAACGATGTTAAGCTCGAAGAAATGAAAGTGAAATGCGATCGCTAGCCGATCTTTTCGACTCATCCCTTGAACTGGGGCAGAGCTTAAGTGTTAAACATTGACCGAAGTAGTGCAACGTCAAAGTGCAACTTAACCCCTGCTCATGACTCGTGTCTGTAATTTCCGGAATTGACAAATAAAAACAAACTCGACTCAAAGGTTGAAACTTTGCAAGTGCACTGGATAGAAATTCAAATACTAGAACACTTATGCATAAAAGGCAGTAATAGAGTCAAAGCCAAAAACAAAATTTCATTTCAACTAACTGTAAATGAAGTTCATGTACAATTTTTTTTCAAAATTCCTACTAGTAGGGGCCAGACCCGCTCTATACCCGACCTACGAAAGGAAAGAAAAAACAAATTTATATCTACCAAAAAATGTGCCAAAGAGGCCTATCTACTCCTTCTTCTTTTTCGAATTCCTCTTTGGTGTGGATCCACTAATGATTTTCTGCTTTGAGCTCTTGCTTTTTGGTAGACGGTCTCCGGGCGGAAGCATAATCTCAACGTCCTCCCAAACTCGAGTGTACGGGAATACTTTCTATAGGTGGAGTCAGAGCAGTCGGCTCTACTACATGAGGCGGAATGGGCACACTGGTGTCAACAATCGTACCTCCAGGTGATATCATTCTCAACAAGGCCGGGCCAGGTTTCGCCATTCCACCTCCAGAACTGCCACTGTGAGTCGCTGCCTGCATTTCAGCTTTGATTTCGGCCAATAATTCTTCTTCACGAATCTATTGAGCCTCGCTGGGGGCAGCGGTGGTCTACATTGAAGAGCCAGAAGCAGGCGCGAGTCCACTTATGACAAATGGTAAATCCGCAAAGGGATCACTGTGGCGATCAAAGAGTTCATTCATCATCTGCTCGTCAAAAGAAAGTGCGCCCCCTACGTTCCATCGATTGGCACGGTTGTTGTTTTGGTAGTCGCTTCAGTAATAATGGCCTCCTACGTTTGATGTGATACTTGGGATGTAGGTGGCGCTATCAGTGTAACTCCAGTCACTGGACAAAAAAGAAGAGAGACTGTTAGTAAACGCTTCAAGACAAGTTCCTTATTTTGAATGCACATGAGATATGTTCAGAGTACCTTCCTCAATTTGGCTCGTGGATGACTAAGCAACTTCAGAGGTGTGATCTTTAATGTAGGATAGCTGCGGCTGTTTCAGATTATAAGCCAGGACAGACAGAGGCTCAACCGCTGGTATAGGTTCAGATTAAGGTGGAGTAGGAATCTCAAGACTTGTAGCGTGATGCTCGACACCTGAACCTTCCCCAATCTTCAGATGTGGGATTTCGAGCTTCTCCCTTTCGTGTGAGATCATTGACTAGGGGAGAATCTTCCTTTCATCTTTAGTCAGTACGTGATTCTTGAGCTCGAATTCATCGAATGATTCACCCAGATGCACTGCCTTCTCCTCCTCGACCAATTGGCCCCGTGCGTTATTAAGATGTGTCGAATAGTTTTCAAGACATGCCAAATTTCTATGTTTCAGCACGTTAGCGTTGTAGGTGACGAGAAGATCTTCTATATCCGCCTTCAGCCTGGATTCCGCCATCCAAACCTTCTCCTTAACCTCAGCCTCCACCACGCGGACTTTCTCCACAGCCGCATCCTGCTAGCCTTGAAGCACCACAGCTTGATCACATGCCTCCTGTGCTGCGGTGTTGGCGTCATCCCTCTCTTTAATGATTTCAGAAAGTTTGGACTTAAGCTTGTTAAGCTCTTTGAGGGTCGCATCCTGCTCGGCAATGATGGTGGTGTTCTGATGACCCATTTCCTCCACCAGGGCGTAGTGTGATTGCTTCATCCTCTCCATGGACGAGTTGGCCTCGTTGGCCTTTTTAAGGGCCTCCATTTCTAATTTTCGGGAGGACCCAGCTTCCGTATTGAGCTAGATGATACGGTCCTTCTGAGCAAGCCATTCTCTAAGTTCTCAATGACATCTGCCCGCTCAAAAGCCACCTTCGATGCTTTTTTCACGGCCTTCCCCCACTCCTTGTATTGGGAGTAAATATCATGGATGTAATCATTCATTGTGTTCTTAGCCTCCGCTGGAATTCTCTTTAAGTGCGGGGGTAAAATATAACCGTCAAAATAATATCTGGAAAGTCCTTCTTCAATTGAGCAAGTTTAATCGCTCCTTCCCCCGTAGGTTCGGTAAGGATCTGCTCTGCAATTATAGGGGCCAGTGTCTCAGTTCTATGATGTTGAGTTTCAGGCCTTGAAACGTGAGAAAGCGGCTTGTGCCGTGAAGTTTCCGAAGGATGTGAGGTATAAACAGGAGAAAATATAGGGTTTCTAGGAGGGGAAGAACGAGATCGGGATCAATGTCTATACTCCCTATCTATGTTGTGTCGCTCCTGACTAGAGTATCCACGGTCATTGTCCCTATCCGCCTCTCTTCTATGAGACTCATAATATGTTGAACATCGATGAGCTTTTCGAAGACTCCCTAACATTGAGCCTCGACCAGACATTTTATCTGCAAAGTAGAAGAAGAATGGACTTAGTAATCTCCCAAAGTAAGCAACATATGGTCAGGAATCGTGTTGTGCCGTAAAGTGTATACGTATGCGCAACCCCTACCAAACGAAAGTGTCGACCACGCTAGTGGGAAGAGATTCGCTTAAGTCTAAAGCGTGTTGAAGCTCCTCCAATCCTCACATCACGTTGGAAAGACACGTAATCTGGAATTGGAATATCGGCGAGCCCTTCGAAAAGGTCTTCCACCTGCGAGGGAGGAGTCTCCGAAAATTTAATCCCAGGAATGGGCAAAGACACGATCACAGATTTCCATCTCCCAGATTTGAAATATTTGAAAGCGGCTGCCTTGCCTTTTCTCTTTCCTTCGGAACCTTGAAAGGAATCAGAAGGCCCGACCGCAAGCTTATCATCAGTGGGTGTTCTCTCTGGATCAACCCTTTCAGTTATAACAACTCCGGACATCTTACGCTTAGCTTGTTTCTTCGAGATAGCCCTTAGCGTTCTTTCGAGCCTTATACTTTGGCTACGCTCGATCAATCCAACGATTCTCAAATTTCTATCTGTCAGAACCGAGTCGATGTCCCTATCTTCACTCGAAACTTCTTGGAGAACCCGAACTATCTCTTTGAATGCGCACCTTTGGGCCGTGGAATTACATCTGTAAAGGAAAAAGAGATATAAGTTTGTCATCAGTCTTGATTATCTTATTAGCTACTCGAGGAGACTGTGGTACTTATGTTTGAATAACCATCGACTGGAAAATCCTGTTGGGCATCAAACATAACACCATTCCGTTTTGAAGTAACTTAACCTGGTCCAAGACCCCGTTACTACTTGACAATTTCTAACCACTTCCAGGAATGTAAAAGATGGGCTATCTCCCCGGCTCTTGATGTTTAATAAATATCTAATCTCAATCGATGTTGGGGGTCGAAAGAGATGCTCCATAAATACGATAAATAAGCTATTCAATAGAGCATATCCGTTGGGGTGTAATTGAGGTGGAGCGATTCCCAGAAAAGATAACACTTCCCTAATGTATTGGCTGAACGAGGGAAGTGTTCCAGCTGCGCACGCATGACGATTGAATGCGTTAAACCCTTCCGGTGGATAGTGCGGTCTAGTCGGTCACGGTAATTGCACATCGTCTAGTGACAAGTCGTGCCTTAAACATATTCATCCTAACATGTCTTCAGAAACGTTGGACGGTACAGAGTTTGGCGGATTACCAATAAACGAGGCGCCAGGTAGCTCATCCAGAGCTGGATCTAGGACTTCGGCCATGATGGCCGGTATATCGATTATTGGGGGAGTGAACTTTGATCTTCCATCTGTTGTGAGATTGAAGGTTCCATAACTAACTAACTTACAATAAATCATCATTAGACGATAATAAACCCGTGCATCCCCCAATGTGAAGTGTGTGGATGTGTTATGCAATGCAGTGCTACAGATAACTTGAGAAATTTAACAGAGTATGAAAAGACATGCAAACGACGAGACTTCATAATTCAGCTGGAGTGACCGTCATCGTTGACTGTCACAACCATGCCATCCAAATGTTAGCAATCAATCCAATTTAAAGTTCGTTATAAATTCGTTAAGTCACAGTTCCATCGACGAGCTTTGAAGGGTAGTCAAATATGCTATTCAACAGTTGAGTCCAGTTATGCAAGGCAAAAGCTCGTCAGAGTCAAATGTTCGAGTGTGAAGAGAATTTGTATATTCATATTTGAAATTTGTATATTCATATTAACTAATTGACGATTTATTTCGTCAAATTAAGACTAAAATTTGTGTATGTCTAAATACCATGTTTTATATAGATCAATGTTCTAAACACTCAGTTCAAAGTATGATTCTTTAATCTAAAAATTTGTATGTAAATATTGATTGATTGGATTTTATTTCATAAATTAAAACTGAAATTTATATATGATTACTACAATGTTAACTATAGATCCATGTTTTAAACTTAAAACAAAACGTAATTTTAGATTCAAAATTTTATATGTACATATAATTTGTATTTGTTAAATATGAATAACATGATGTTTTCACAATAAATCTAAATTTAAAATTGATTGCTATAACTTTCTAATTCTTTTAGTTAGAAAAGTTGATTGAATCTTTTATGCATATGATTAAATCTATAAGTCCATATATATATATATATATATATATATATATATAGAATTTATTATATGTTTTTCATATTGCCATAGTATGAATTAAATTTTATTTAAATAATTTAAAACAAGGTAATAATATTTATATATAAATTTGTTGACTCTTTACATTCTATGTTATGATACCTATTAATTGCTAATTATATGCTGCATTAATTGATTTTACCAAAGGGAAGTTGAATTTATCATCCATGCCATCGTTTATTTATTTCTCCTTTTAACCCTTATGTGATTATATATCAATTTATTCCTACTTACATTTATATATTTTGTCATCAATTGATAACTCTTGTCTTATGTTTAATTATTTTGACATATAATTAAAGAATGAATATATTTGATATATTCAAACCCTTTCATTTACCACACTTGAATAAGTTAAAAAAATGAGTTTACTGAAAAAATATACTAGATTAGATCTAATAAAACCTTTATACTACATAAGCACTAAAGTCCCAAATATGATTTTTTTTTTTTGAAATTTACCCATTTTCCCTACCGTCGGTTGACCCAATTCTGCCAATTGGTATTGAAGCCCAATAACCTATGCAGTCTAAATTAACCTTGTTAGAATTAACTAATTAAGCTTGAACACTTAGTACAGTGTCTAAAAAGGTAATATCTGGGATTTTAATAGGGTAATCAAGCATCATGTCCTACATGGTTACCGACCTAGCTTGTTGAAGTGAGCCCTAAGGTTGTCTCTAATAGAAAAGGCCCAATTTGAATTGGACCTTTGGACTAATTTTCAAAATTGTTTTGAAAATCAAAATATAAAATTTTAAATTCAAAAGTTAAATTCAAAATAAATAAATATTTATTGTAAAATTTATAACACAACTTAATTTCAAAATCTTTAAAATTAAATAAATTAATTTCAAAAATCCTCAATTTATTAATAAGATTAATAAAATAAATAAATGAATATGTATACATGTATTATATATTATGATATTTTAAAATGTTTAAGATATCATAAGTATACATGTATGTATATGAAATATTTTTTCTAAATTAATATAATTCATTTAAATTTGTCTAATTAAAAGAATTAATTAAAAAGATAATTAATATACATATATATGTGATATATGTGCAACATTATGAAGATTATGGCATACAAAATATTCAATATAAATGTTATATTAAATTAATAAGATGTTAATTAATAATATTAGAATTTTTTTTGAAATTTTGTTCATCCTGTTCACTTTAAATGAGATATGTGTAATATTATAAAGTATAATATAGCTTAACGCTTTGGAATACACAAAAGTTGTTAGAAAGTAATCATGCCTTGTCAAATTCGAGACTTTTCCACATATTATTTTACCTAATTATTTCGCTTTGATCCAAGCTTCGTCTTTGCAAAATTAGATTTATGGCGACCAATAATTCCATGGCTCATTAGTTTTTGCTTCCTCCAGTCCACAGCTGGTAAGAATTTTTTGCTTCGTCCTCTTCACAATGATATTGACATCTACTTCTATCATTTTGCTAAACATTTCTTTTTTCCGGTTTTTTTCTTCGAAATTCAATTTCGCTCTTTCCATAAATTATGAACAGTAGTCATCGATGCAATTTGATAAATATGCTTGCCAAATCCGAGGCTCTACTGCATTTTAGTAAAGAAGCTCATCCTGTAAAGTACACACTACTAAAGAAATTCAATTTTTTTTTTATTTTGTTTCATACATAATACTATTGTTGAATTCGCTTCAGAAAAGGATATGGTTGTGATTTCCAAAGTCCATTCCATATATTCTATATGTTAGATCTATGTTTCAACCCTATTTAGCCAACCTTTTTGAAATTGGTAGCTTTATTTATATTAAAAGCCATTTTAGAATTATTCGATCGACTGTAGATGTTGTTGGCTCAAGTTTGATGTCATGTATGTTTCTGTCTGATGAGCTCCCTAGTTGATCTGGTGGAGAATTTATCATCTTTAGTTGTAGACCAAGCCCAAATATCACTGAGCTGACTCATGTATAAAGGAATATAATCAAGATCTAGTTTGAGAGCTGCATGAAACTCAAACATGTAATAGGCCATTAGTTATCAATTAAGATTTTGTCAACATTATAGTCATATCCCCCGACATTGGCGGAACAGCCCTATGCCAATTTAGAAATCAAATTTTACCCATAAAACCAAGGATCTTTCCAGAGACTAGTGGATTTACCACATGCAAATTTCATTTATATGTGAGATTTTAAGGAGTTTCTATAGGCTAGAATGTTTTTCCATATCATGGAAGAGTTATTATCACATTGCATTGTCTGGAAATTGTTTCTAGCATATATGCGTCTCATCTAATTTTCCTATAATGTATCAGCTGTTATAAATTTCCATGCATGCTTTAGGTATACCTTTCTAATCTCCTTAAGATTTATTAGCCCAACACGTCCTTAATTTTCAGACTTGCATGAGATATCATAACTGTATGCAGAACCCCTCTCCAAGTAGAATTTGCACAAACAGAGTTGATTTTCTCCATAGAGAATTCAAGAATTTGTTGAGCTTGAATCCAGATCCTAGCCTTAGTAGTAATCACACAATGCACCAGCTCAATCCTCCTTGCAAAAGACAGCAGTTTAGAGCATCAACCATTAATTTTTTTGCCTGATCTTAGTGGTTAGCTCCCCACCTTCCTTATGAGTGATCACATTTGTAGATAGCGGCATTCCTAGGTATTTGACTGGGAATTGTTCTTCCTTAATGTATAGGTTATCTTGAATAGATTGCTTCTCTTTACAAAGTATATTAAAGAGCATTGGACTTGAGATTATTTTATTTCAAACCATTGAACTTCCTGCAGATTATTGAAAATGGATTTAATACACCAGGCAGCTTGTTTTCTTGATTTTATCACACCAACTAAATATCAATATATAGAAGGTGATGAACAATAGGTTAATGAGTGAAGAGAGGTTGGAATAGAACAATATGACATGCAAGCTCCATTTTCCAGGTGAAGTACTCCATTGCAATGGCAAAGAGGTATGGGGAAAGAAGATCCGCTTTCCTTAGACCTCTGTTACTAGATAAGAAACCTTTGGGGACACCATTTAGGATGATAGATAATGCAGAGGTAGAGATACCTTCTTTAATCCAGTTAATAGCTAGTGTAGGGAAACCCATGCTGGCCAACATGTGAAGGATAAACTTCCTGTTGATTTTGTCATTGGCTTTATGTAAATAGATTTTTAAACACATTTTGTTAGCTCTCTTCTTGTTAAAGTGTCTAACTAGCTCATAAGTAAGGAGAGAGTTCTCAAAGATTTCTCCCTTTAATAAATGAAAAACGACGTTTAGAGACTAAGCCCGGCAATAGTTGGATGAGACTATTGCATAAAGGCTTACTTAAAATTTTGTAGATCATGTTGCAGCGGGTAATAGGTATATAGTCTTCTATTTATTTGGTTTGTTTCCTTAGGGATGAGAGTGATAAAAGTGTGATTAAGTTCATGCAGAAACTTTCCATTAAGAAAAGATTCTTGAATTGTGCCTAACAATAGATTTTTCAATTGGTTCCAATACAGCTTAAAGAATTTAGCATTCCATCTGTCGGGGCTGGGGCTAGAATCATTGTGTGTCGAGAAAACAGCCTCTTTCACTTCCTGCTTAGAGTTTGGCTCCAACAACAACTCAAATCCTTCACCATACTCAGCACCTTCACCATTAATCAGGTGCCTACAGTTATATGTGGTAAGTTACTATCATAATTTCCATTATATAAGTATGTGAAATAGTTGATGGCCTATTATTTAAATTGCTGCAAATTTGACTTAGTTTCACCATTTTCTACTAATGAATTTAGGATATTACTGTTGTTTTTCATGTAAGACATTTTAGTGTAGAAAATTTTTAAGCATTCATCAGCCCGAGTCAGCCACTTTTCTTTAGCTTTCTATTTAGTATCAATAGCCTAGTGTTGCAATGCCTATTTGAGTTAACTTGAAGCTGGAAATACTGCTTATTCAAAACTTGACCGAGTGGATCCTGATCGAGGGCTCAGATTACTTCCTCACACTTTTTTCCAGAGCTCTATCGAGCCTCGCTGTTTGGGTCTTGTTTTGTTCCAACATTTTAGTCTAGATTTAGTTGTTCTCAAAAAACAAACTAAACTATACCAGCTGGTATCGTCAGTGAATTCTATAAATCGTTGGTTAAGAGCATAAGCATAATCATCATATAAATGCAAAGAATTAACATAACTGAAAAAAGAGCCTTTATCTGTTTTACATTTTCTTTAAAAGTAATGTGTAGTGGATAGTGGTTACTAGTAGAGCTAGGAAGAACTTCCACTTTGAGTTTAGAAATTTTAGAGCATGCCAGAATACTATAAGTAAGACTATTATGTAAGTAGTATGAAATGTAAAAGCTATATAATCATAAGGTTTATATAATATGACTATATAGATTAAAGGTGGTATATTAAGGAAACCCTAAAGGACTTAAAGAATAAATACATATGTAAATGTACGTATACCATGATTTTCGATGTGTTCGGTGCTTGACTCATGAGAGTAATTCATAAGACTTGCATTATTCCATAAGTCGATGTCACTCAATATAATGTATTGAATATTATGAATATTCAATATAATGTTGTCCTCCACTATTTTTACATTAATAATAGCTTGCATATTTCTTAGTTGTTGAGCTTTCATGCTAGGGATGTTATGTCTAGTGCTATTAATATATAGAATAAACGGGGCAAAATAACCACACATATTATTGGGCTTTCCTCAAGGTATCTGGGCTATACTTAGTGTAAGTTATTGTGCTATAGGATCGTGTAATATGGATAAACTACTTGTGCGGAATAATAACTAAGTAAATAATTAAAGCGGTAAAGAAAATAACACCGTAGATTTTTATACTGGTTCGAACTCCCATTCTATGTCCAGTCCCAGACTCCTAAAATTAAACTAGCAACCCTCACTTAACCCAGAAAAATAGATTTACACTGCTTTAGCAACCGAACAGACTTCCACCGCCTAAGAAATCTAATTGGACTTCTACCGTCTGAGCAACCGAACATGACTTCTTTATAATAATAAAAAGTATCTGACTGTAGTATGCTCCTTAAATAGCACCGATAAGTCAATTAAATATAGTATTCCTATAATCTTCTCCTTTAAGATATATAGTGTAATGTGCTTGAGAAGTGTGGAAGATGGAGTGATCAACGATCAAAGTTTGTATGCAGTTAGAGTGCAAATTGAAAATAGATTAAGGGATAAGAATTCAAGAATATTAAAATCAGTTTTGGTGAATTGTTTGTTTAATTTTGAAATCTATTTATAGAGATTAAAAAGTTGCAACCTTTGTTGAAAGGTAACAATGAAAAGAAACAAGTGCAACTATTGGTTTGAAGATGTTTCTCTTCAATGAAGAGAAGTGTCTTTTCATTAAAAAAATAGCCGTTGAAAATATTGAGCCGGCTGAATGAATTTATTCAGCCTTTTGAATTTTAAAAATCGAAAACAGCAAAGAAATAGGCTATTTTTGGCCTAATTCAACCGGCTGAATGAAACAATTCGGCTGGTTGAAACTTCATTTCAATTTATGAAAAGTTTTAGCATTCAGCCGTTTGTATGGTATAATTCAGCCGACTGAATTCTATTAATAAACCAAAATTACCATAGCTCAAATGGTTAGAGCACTTGCCTTCTGAACTAGTGACCCGGATTCGAGTCCTGCTCCATGCAATATTTTGAAAACTTGATTTTTCATTTAAAATATGAATGTATAAGTGTGTATAACATTTTGAGAAGATTTTAACATCTGTAAACTCTAGACACGACACTCTATGACTAATAATACTTTGTTTGTCACCTTCGTCTTGTCTCTACCGTATGTATCTCTTCTTGTATCTCCATATACATGCTTTCATCCTTTTTGTATTGTGAATATTCATTTTGAGCGTTTTTTGTCTCTTTTTGATGCTCATGTACCTGCAAATTAGCTTAGAGATTATTTGGCATAATTGTATAGTTGTTGTCATTAAAATCCAAGAATAGAGGTTCTTACACTTAGGCCATCGCAAAATGGTGGAGTGAATAATCTCTCTTTATTTGTTGAGCTTTCCTCAATGTAAGGATGAGATTCGAGCAAGGAACCATGGGTTTGGAATTATATGTGATACAACTATTAAGGTTTATTCACTGCATATGGGCATATGCTTTGTTGAGCTTTCCTCAAGATCAGAATCCCCAGATATATAAGTCTTAACATCTACTAGTGAAGTCAAAAGACTTTTATGTTTGGACATAGGGTCCGATGAAACATAAAGGACTAGTGGGAGCTTATTAGTAAAATGAAATGTAAAGTTTAACCTTACCAATATTATAAAAGCATATACATGATTTGTCCAAATAATCTACCACTTAAAATTGCAAAAAATGATAACTCCAAAACTATGCTTTGAAAATAAAAAACTTACTGGACCAAACTATGCCGACTGGCTAGAGCAATTAAAATATCATTGACTTAGAAGCGCCTATGGTTGGCTATCACATGCGAACTTAAGGCCAACGGCTGATGATGCAGACCCTGAACTTTGACTTACTATTGACAAATCGACGTCAGACCTAAATATTGCTCAAGTATTCGTGCCATCTATGTTAAACAAGCCGTTGTAGAGGCAACATGAAAAGATGTCCATCCATGAGATATTCAATAGTCTCAAGGTAATTTTTGGTTAACAGTCACGTTCCGCAAGGTACAATTTTATGAAGATGCTGTTCAATGCCAAAATGATCAATTGATTGAAAGTGGAAACAATTACATGCTAATGATGAAAGCTTATATTAATAAGCTTTCGAAATTGGATGTACAGATAAGCAAGAAATTGCAAGTGGATTGATCTTTGGTACACTTACTTCACAGTATGAACCATTTATATTGTATTACAACATGAACTGAAAGAATGTGAATCTTATGGAGCTCATCAATATATTGAGGTCGGTCAAGTCACAATCTAAGGATCGAGGGCTGGTACCGTGAGAAATGCGGATTGCGGATCTTAAGGCTAGGATAAACACTAGAGAGGGGGAGAATAGTGGTTTAGGGGATTATTAAATATTTTTGAGTTTTTGTTAATTTGAATACAAATGTACGCAATATTCAGACAAAGATATGATCACAGAATCAAACACAGATGCAGAAATAAAGTAAAAGTAGTAAAGGAAAGAACACACCTGATTTTATACAGGTTCGGAGTTACCCTACATCCAGTCCCACATACAAGTATGGATTTCTTTTCAAACGCAATTGTACAATTACACCCTCCATTTCAGGGCTACGAGGAACACCCTCTAGATTCACAATCCTCTGGGTAGATATACTTGATTT
The DNA here is from genome assembly GCA_030765085.1 of Allium cepa. Taxonomy (NCBI): domain Eukaryota; kingdom Viridiplantae; phylum Streptophyta; class Magnoliopsida; order Asparagales; family Amaryllidaceae; genus Allium; species Allium cepa. The sequence goes on along the minus strand of CM060941.1, from coordinate 11,182,438 downwards.
CCCGAGCAACAGGTTCACCCAATTGATTTCCAAGGCTACAATCACACCTTTTCTCACTTGATTGATTTCCAAGGCCACAATCACACATTTTCTCGTTTAATTGATTACAAAGAAGCCTATAACTCTGAATAGCACTGAGAATCTTGTTGAGATAGTGATAGAGAATCAAAACAAAGATAATCTAGTTAGATTCAATGTTGATTTCGGCAGAGTAATGGTCGGAATATGTATAAAGAAATGTGGAAGAAGAAGAGAAATGAAAACCAGAAAATATGAATGAAAATTTGTTGAAAACAAACCCTATTTATAGAAGAACAACAGCCATGTCCATTCGTGAAGAGATATGATGAATAAACACTTCTTTTGAAATTTAAATTTTGAAATTAACTGACACTATGTCGACATGGGTATATTGAGTATGTCGACATCCCTAAGAAAATTTTGGTGGTTTGTTTTTCTTTGAAAATAACTTTTATCCTATATTAAAACTATTTTAAACTTTTATAAATATACTTAACTATAGTTGAAATACATAAATAAATATAGATAATAATATATATATATATATATATAATTTTAATATAATTTTATATTTAAATCTAAGTATAAATATTAAAAGCTAAATATATTATTATTAAAGATAGTTTTAAAACTAAGGATAATTTGATTTTGAAAATAAAGATTATTTTGAGGCTAAAAGTATTTAAAATCAGGATAGATGTTTTTGATTCTTTTAAAAGGAAGCTTTTGAAATCATTTTGAAAACAAGATAATTTTGTAAAATCATTTGAACAAAAAGTTAGCGGATACAAAACAATGTTCCACTAGATTTTTCGTAGGTTCCATCCTACTCAGGGTTCCATCCCTTTAACGGGCTCGAAGTGGATTCCATTCCATGAATAAATTGGATTTTAAGATGCCAGTGCTTTTTAGGAGTTTTAACAAAATTCCTAATTAAATTACTTATTCTTGAAATCTTGAACTCTTGATAATCTTGATATTCTTGATACTCATGAGTCTTCAATCTTGATATCTTGAATCTCTATACTGTACAGTCTCCATTATTGGTACTTGCATGGTTAAATCCTGCATATACATATATTTCTAAATTATAATGTTAGTATTTATATTTTATAATCCTATTCTAAGGTTGTTGTCATCAAAACCATCATCTCAAGGACTAACAATCTCCCCCTTTTTGATGACGACAACCTTTGTTTATAAAATATTACTTCTATCCTAATAACTCCCCCTAAAACTAATAACTCCCCCTTAATCTATGCCTAACTATCCTTTTTTATATTTCTCCCCCTTTGTCATCAACAAAAACCATCCTAAAAACATAAAACTATAAAACTCCCCCTTTAACTAATACTAGAACAAAGTATAGTAAATGGAATGTGAAAGGCGTTAACATAATTATATTATAATTATTCAATACATAATTATGTATAAGTATATTTCAACACACTCATCAAAACCAATCATGTTAGAGAAGTCAAACAAATCAATCAAGTCAAACAAGTCAATCAAGTCAAACAAGTCAATCAAGTCAAATAAGTCAATCTAGTCAATCAAAACATACCAAACAAATCAAAAATTAATAATCCTATATTATAAGACAATACTACAAACTTCCCCAAAAATAAAATACACTCGTTATGTATACATGTATGCAATATGTAGTTTGTAATGCAGTATGAAATGCATGACATATGAAATGTAGCATGAGATGATATGCAAAATTAAGTGCAACTTTTGATGCAAATGATTATGATATTTCATGCATTGTAATTTATGATGTAATATGCAATGAAATGTGATATGAAATAGGATGCACAATAACATGTAATATGAAACAAAATGATAACGAAGTAAAAATAATAATAATATGCAGCATGATTTATACTACGGTAAGAGATATCCAGATTATAAGATAAACATGAGTGATAAGTAATATATAATTGACAAGCATATATATGTATATGTATGTATGTATACATATATCAAATAATTTATTATAACTCACTTCAACCAAACAAAGGTAATACATACCAATTACTAAACTTAGGTTAAGGAAACTAATAAATGGGACTAAATAGTATTAAAGACAAGAGTTTAAAGTAATAAATGATATTAAAATTATAACATATTCATGAAAAGTAGTAATCAAATTCAATATCAAATTGCTAAGAAATATGGATATAAACTATATATATATATATATGATCAAATATGATTTTCATAAAAATTAACAGCCTACTTATTTAATTTTTTTTAAATAATTATTTTAGCTTGGTTGTTTTTTACTATTTTTTTATTTTTAAGAATCCAAACTTTCATGTTTATAAAATACTTAACTAACTAATTAAAACCTTTATATTAAATTACTATTGGTTTAAATGTTTAGAAACATGTTTAAACATCTTTTAAATTTAAAAAATATCATAATGAAATATTAAATAAAATAATAAAGATTGAAAAACTGAAATAAACATGTGTTATATTAAGGCCTCATACTTAAAAAAACATTTAAACATGAAATTAATTTTAAAATATTCTAATATAAGTTAGAAACTAACTCTAAAAAGAATAGAGAAAAATACTTAATTTAAATTTCATTTTTACATAGTTTTAAGTTTCATAAAGAAAAACAGCATTTAAAGAATGCCATAAAAAGTTTTGTAGCAAAATATATTCGAAACTTTATAAAACTGAAACTGTAGCTTTTACCAAATGCTATGTAAAGTTTCTAAAACTCTACAGCGTTTCATAGCACAAAAATACTATAAAAACGAATTTGCAGTACTTACAAAACATTACTGAAGAAAAGAAGCATTTTAGAAATGCTATCTAAAATTCCGGTCATGTGATGTGGTGTTATCTTATTAGTTGAAGAATTATAAAAATAGAGCCTTATTCTAACATTCTAAATTCATTTTATTAATTTCTTAAAGATATAAACTAGTATCTTAAAAGAAATAGAGTTTGAGAAGTAAAAATAACATTAGAAAAGTTGAAATCATTAATGAAGGTATGCTTTTCTACTTAGTATAGTTGTAATAAATTAACAGTATGATTTTATTCGAAATAAAAACACATTTTAAAAGACTTTTTTTTGAAAAAATTAGACTGGTATGTCAATATTTATACTATGGTGTGTCGATATATGGACCAAATATTAAAACTTATAAAAGAGAAAAATTTCTATACCTAACTAAATGCATAAATATATATTCCTAATGCAACAATAAAGATGAAATAATAGTAAAGCGTACCAATTTTTTCACTCCATCTTTCTAATTTATTATTCTTCCATTGTCGTGAAGCACACATTTATGTCTTTCAGAATTTGACGATGAGATCTGTTCTATTGCGAGAGGCTCATTTTTCTGATCAGCGTAGTATATTCAGTTGCTGAATTTGAAGAACGTATGAGAAAGATGCAGACGATTTAGTAGATTGACTAACTTGGCACCAAAACTTTGAATTTGAATTTTGAATGAATGGACACTTCAACCACTATAAATAAGCCCAACAGTTACCACTTTTTATAAAAGTTTCTCTTCTTCTTCTTCTTTCCGTTTTTCTACTTACTATCAAACTTCTAGAAGACATATCTCATTCGTTTCTTAACGGATTAGATGAAACCAGCGGAAAATCGAAGAAGAAGGCAAGGACTACGATCTAGTAATAGTTTGGTGTCGAATTTAGATGGGATTATGATGCAACAGGCCGAACAGTAGAAGAAATGTAGAAAATCCCGTACACAGTTTTTCAATTTTGGATAGCCAACTTCAAACTATCATATCTCACTCAATTTTGATCGGAATTTGATGATCCATCGATCAAAATGACCGCGAGAACAAGAACTACAATCTAAAAAGGGAGTGGAAACAAAATACTCAAATCTATGGATGCAATTTGAAGAATACGTTTGACAGTTTTTCCTTCTGTTTCTCTTTGTTCACCAAAACTTCATTTGACTATAACTTGGTCATTTCCTGACGGATTCGCATGAAACCAGTGGCATTGCGAAGCAGATGGAGAGAAGTACAGTATTAAGTCAAGTTATAGATGAGAATCAAAAGTTTTTATTGATCTAGTACCCATTTCATTGTCGATTGCCATTATATATCCATTAGTTCTTCTTGATCGATGAATGATTATCTGGTATCTTTTAACCAACAGTCATTAGACATAACTCTTCCCCTACAAAACAACATAACTTTTTAAAGAATCAAGTGACTTTTCAAAATAACTAGATATTCTTTTAAACAATAATATCATGATGATTCTGTGACATATTCATACAAAAATAGTGTTAATAATTTTATAAAAAATTGTCATTTTAATTTTTTTTCAAAATTCGGATCATGAAAACTTTGAAAACCTTGCTCTGATACCAAATGTGAGAAATGCGGATTACAGATCTTAAGGCTAGGATAAACACTAGAGGGGGGTGAATAGTGTTTTAAGGGATTATTAAATCTTTTTGAGTTTTTGTTAATTTGAACACAAATGTATGCAATATTCAAACACAGATATGATCACAGAATCAAGCACAGATGCAGAAATAAGGTAAAAGCAGTAAAGGAAAGAACACACTGGATTTTATACTGGTTCAGAGTTACCCTCCATCCAGTCCCGGACACAAGTACGGATTTCCTTTCAAAGGCAATTGTACAATTACACCCTCGATTTCAAGGCTACGAGGCACACCCTCCAAATTCATAATCCTCTGGGTAGAGATACTTGATTTCCCGGGCAACAAGTTCACCCAATTGATTTTCAAGGCTACAATCACACCTTTTCTCGCTTGATTGATTTTCAAGGCCACAATCACACCTTTTCTCATTTAATTGATTGCAAAGAAGCCTATAACACCGAGGATGTTGTTGAGATAGTGATAGAGAATCAAACCAGAGATAATCTGGTTAGATCCAATGTTGATTTTGGAAGAGTAATGGTAGGAATATGTATAAAGAAATGTGGAAGAAGAAGAAAAATGAAAACCAGAAAATATGAATGAAAATTCGTTGGAAACAACCCCTATTTATAGAAGAACAACAACCATGCCCATTCATGATGACATATGACGAATAGAGACTTCTTTTGAAATTTAAATTTTGAAACTAACTAACACTATGTCGACATGGGTATATTGAGTATGTCGACATCCTAAAGGAAATTTTGGTGGTTTATTTTTCTTTGAAAATAACTTTTATCCTATGTTAAAACTATTTTAAACTTTTATAAATATACTTAACTATAGTTGAAATACATAAATAAATATAGATAATAACATATATATATAATATTAATATAATTTTATATTTAAATCTAAGTATAAATATTAAAAGCTAAATATATTATTATTAAAGATAGTTTTAAAACTAAGGATAATTTGATTTTGAAAATAAAGATTATTTTGAGGCTAAAAGTATTTAAAATCAGGATAGATGTTTTTGATTCTTTTAAAAGGAAGCTTTTGAAATCATTTTGAAAACAAGATAATTTTGTAAAATCATTTGAACAAAAAGTTAGTGGATACAAAACAATGTTCCACTAGATTTTTCGTAGGTTCCATCCTACTCAGGGTTCCATCCCTTTAACGGGCTCGAAGTGGATTCCATTCCATGAATAAATTGGATTTTAAGATGCCAGTGCTTTCTAGAAGTTTTAACAAAATTCCTAATTAAATTACTTATTCTTGAAATCTTGAACTCTTGATATTCTTGATACTCATGAGTCTTCAATCTTGATATCTTGAATCTCTATACTGTACAGTCTTCATTATTGGTACTTGCATGGTTAAATCCTGCATATACATATATTTCTAAATTATAATGTTAGTATTTATATTTTATAATCCTATTCTAAGGTTGTTGTCATCAAAACCATCATCTCAAGGACTAACAATCTCCCCCTTTTTGATGACGACAACCTTTGTTTATAAAATATTACTTCTATCCTAATAACTCCCCTTAAAACTAATAACTCCCCCTTAATCTATGCCTAACTATCCTGTTTTATATTTCTCCCCCTTTGTCATCAACAAAAACCATCCTAAAAACATAAAACTATAAAACTCCCCCTTTAACTAATACTAGAACAAAGTATAGTAAATGGAATGTGAAAGGCGTTAACATAATTATATTATAATTATTCAATACATAATTATGTATAAGTATATTTCAACACACTCATCAAAACCAATCATGTTAGAGAAGTCAAACAAATCAATCAAGTCAAACAAGTCAATCAAGTCAAACAAGTCAATCAAGTCAAATAAGTCAATCTAGTCAATCAAAACATACCAAACAAATCAAAAATTAATAATCCTATATTATAAGACAATACTACAAACTTCCCCAAAAATAAAATACACTCGTTATGTATACATGTATGCAATATGTAGTTTGTAATGCAGTATGAAATGCATGACATATGAAATGTAGCATGAGATGATATGCAAAATTAAGTGCAACTTTTGATGCAAATGATTATGATATTTCATGCATTGTAATTTATGATGTAATATGCAATGAAATGTGATATGAAATAGGATGCACAATGACATGTAATATGAAACAAAATGATAACGAAGTAAAAATAATAATAATATGCAGCATGATTTATACTACGGTAAGAGATATCCAGATTATAAGATAAACATGAGTGATAAGTAATATATAATTGACAAGCATATATATGTATATGTATGTATGTATACATATATCAAATAATTTATTATAACTCACTTCAACCAAACAAAGGTAATACATACCAATTACTAAACTTAGGTTAAGGAAACTAATAAATGGGACTAAATAGTATTAAAGACAAGAGTTTAAAGTAATAAATGATATTAAAATTATAACATATTCATGAAAAGTAGTAATCAAATTCAATATCAAATTGCTAAGAAATATGGATATAAACTATATATATATATATATATATGATCAAATATGATTTTCATAAAAATTAACAGCCTACTTATTTAATTTTTTTTAAATAATTATTTTAGCTTGGTTGTTTTTTACTATTTTTTTATTTTTAAGAATCCAAACTTTCATGTTTATAAAATACTTAACTAACTAATTAAAACCTTTATATTAAATTACTATTGGTTTAAATGTTTAGAAACATGTTTAAACATCTTTTAAATTTAAAAAATATCATAATGAAATATTAAATAAAATAATAAAGATTGAAAAACTGAAATAAACATGTGTTATATTAAGGCCTCATACTTAAAAAAACATTTAAACATGAAATTAATTTTAAAATATTCTAATATAAGTTAGAAACTAACTCTAAAAAGAATAGAGAAAAATACTTAATTTAAATTTCATTTTTACATAGTTTTAAGTTTCATAAAGAAAAACAGCATTTAAAGAATGCCATAAAAAGTTTTGTAGCAAAATATATTCGAAACTTTATAAAACTGAAACTGTAGCTTTTACCAAATGCTATGTAAAGTTTCTAAAACTCTACAGCGTTTCATAGCACAAAAATACTATAAAAACGAATTTGCAGTACTTACAAAACATTACTGAAGAAAAGAAGCATTTTAGAAATGCTATCTAAAATTCCGGTCATGTGATGTGGTGTTATCTTATTAGTTGAAGAATTATAAAAATAGAGCCTTATTCTAACATTCTAAATTCATTTTATTAATTTCTTAAAGATATAAACTAGTATCTTAAAAGAAATAGAGTTTGAGAAGTAAAAATAACATTAGAAAAGTTGAAATCATTAATGAATGTATGCTTTTCTACTTAGTATAGTTGTAATAAATTAATAGTAGGATTTTATTCGAAATAAAAACACATTTTAAAAGACTTTTTTTTGAAAAAATTAGACTGGTATGTCAATATTTATACTATGGTGTGTCGATATATGGACCAAATATTAAAACTTATAAAAGAGAAAAATTTCTATACCTAACTAAATGCATAAATATATATTCCTAATGCAACAATAAAGATGAAATAATAGTAAAGCGTACCAATTTTTTCACTCCATCTTTCTAATTTATTATTCTTCCATTGTCGTGAAGCACACATTTATGTCTTTCAGAATTTGACGATGAGATCTGTTCTATTGCGAGAGGCTCATTTTTCTGATCAGCGTAGTATATTCAGTTGCTGAATTTGAAGAACGTATGAGAAAGATGCAGACGATTTAGTAGATTGACTAACTTGGCACCAAAACTTTGAATTTGAATTTTGAATGAATGGACACTTCAACCACTATAAATAAGCCCAACAGTTACCACTTTTTATAAAAGTTTCTCTTCTTCTTCTTTCCGTTTTTCTACTTACTATCAAACTTCTAGAAGACATATCTCATTCGTTTCTTAACGGATTGGATGAAACCAGCGGAAAATCGAAGAAGAAGGCAAGGACTACGATCTAGTAATAGTTTGGTGTCGAATTTAGATGGGATTATGATGCAACAGGCCGAACAGTAGAAGAAATGTATAAAATCCCGTACACAGTTTTTCAATTTTGGATAGCCAACTTCAAACTATCATATCTCACTCAATTTTGATCGGAATTTGATGATCCATCGATCAAAATGACCGCGAGAACAAGAACTACAATCTAAAAAGGGAGTGGAAACAAAATACTCAAATCTATGGATGCAATTTGAAGAATACGTTTGACAGTTTTTCCTTCTGTTTCTCTTTGTTCACCAAAACTTCATTTGACTATAACTTGGTCATTTCCTGACGGATTCGCATGAAACCAGTGGCATTGCGAAGCAGATGGAGAGAAGTACAGTATTAAGTCAAGTTATAGATGAGAATCAAAAGTTTTGTATTGATCTAGTACCCATTTCATTGTCGATTGCCATTATATATCCATTAGTTCTTCTTGATCGATGAATGATTATCTGGTATCTTTTAACCAACAGTCATTAGACATAACTCTTCCCCTACAAAACAACATAACTTTTTAAAGAATTAAGTGACTTTTCAAAATAACTAGATATTCTTTTAAACAATAATATCATGATGATTCTGTGACATATTCATACAAAAATAGTGTTAATAATTTTATAAAAAATTGTCATTTTAAATTTTTTTCAGAATTCGGATCATGAAAACTTTGAAAACCTTGCTCTGATACCAAATGTGAGAAATGCGGATTACAGATCTTAAGGCTAGGATAAACACTAGAGGGGGGGTGAATAGTGTTTTAAGGGATTATTAAATCTTTTTGAGTTTTTGTTAATTTGAACACAAATGTATGCAATATTCAAACACAGATATGATCACAGAATCAAGCACAGATGTAGAAATAAAGTAAAAGCAGTAAAGGAAAGAACACACTGGATTTTATACTGGTTCAGAGTTACCCTCCATCCAGTCCCGGACGCAAGTACGGATTTCCTTTTAAAGGCAATTGTACAATTACACCCTCGATTTCAAGGCTACGAGGCACACCCTCCAAATTCACAATCCTCTGGGTAGAGATACTTGATTTCCCGGGCAACAAGTTCACCCAATTGATTTTCAAGGCTACAATCACACCTTTTCTCGCTTGATTGATTTCCAAGGCCACAATCACACCTTTTCTCATTTAATTGATTGCAAAGAAGCCTATAACACTGAGGATCTTGTTGAGATAGTGATAGAGAATCAAACCAGAGATAATCTGGTTAGATCCAATGTTGATTTTGGAAGAGTAATGGTAGGAATATGTATAAAGAAATGTGGAAGAAGAAGAAAAATGAAAACCAGAAAATATGAATGAAAATTCGTTGGAAACAACCCCTATTTATAGAAGAACAACAACCATGCCCATTCATGATGACATATGACGAATAGAGACTTCTTTTGAAATTTAAATTTTGAAACTAACTAACACTATGTCGACATGGGTATATTGAGTATGTCGACATCCTAAAGGAAATTTTGGTGGTTTATTTTTCTTTGAAAATAACTTTTATCCTATGTTAAAACTATTTTAAACTTTTATAAATATACTTAACTATAGTTAAAATACAAAAATAAATATAGAGAATAATATATATAAAATTTTACTATAATTATATATTTAAATCTAAGTATAAATATTAAAAGTTAAATATATTATTATTAAAGATAGTTTTAAAACTAAGGATAATTTGATTTTGAAAATAAATATTATTTTAAGGCTAAAAGTATTTAAAATCAGGATAGATGTTTTTGATTCTTTTAAAAGGAAGGTTTTGAAATCATTTTGAAAAAAAGATAATTTTTTAAAATCATTTGAATAAAAAGTTAGTGGATACAAAACAATATTCCACTAGATTTTTTGTAGGTTCCATCCTACTCAGGGTTCCATCCCTTTAACAGGCTCGAAGTGGATTCCATTCCACGAATAAATTGGATTTTAAGATGCCAGTGCTTTTCTGGGAGTTTTAACAAAATTCCTAATTAAATTACTTATTCTTGAAATCTTGAACTCTTGATACTCTTGATATTCTTGATAGTCATGAGTCTTTAATCTTGATATCTTAAATCTCTATACTGTACAATCTTCATTCTTGATACCTGCATGGTTAAATCATGCATATACACATATTTCTAAACTATAATGTTAGTATTTATATTTTATAATCCTATTCTAAGGTTTTTGTCATCAAAACAATCATCTCAAGAACTAACAGATACTTGCTATAAAGGGTGGTGCATCATCTTTGAAGAGTTTGAAGAAGCATAACAGGGAAGGTAAGAAAAAAAGAAGTAAGAATACCAATGCCAAGGGTGAATGTCACCACTTTCATAAGAATGGCTACTGGAAAAGAACTGTCCTGACTACATAAACATTATTAGGGAAAGGAAGCGAAATGGTTTTATAGCTCCATGAGGTACATTTATGATTCAAAATAGTTTCACAATCAATAAAATGTCTTGGGTTTTAGATTGGACCTAGAATGCATATATATTTTTATGTGTGTGTATAGTTCGTTACAAGGGCTTAGGAATTGGTGCCGCATGGTAAAAGGAGAAATTACTCTCCAAGTTGTTGAAGGATCTATGGTAGATTCAACTAGAGTAGGCGATTATCATTTAGTTTTGCTTCGTGGTGCAGGAGTGATATTAAATAACCGCTAGTTTGTGAAAGAGTTTATTTATGAAATTTTATCCGTTTCTATATTGCTTGAGACTGGGTATGGTTTTCGTTGTGTGAATGATATTACGTGCATTAGTTTGAATGGAAATATTGTCTATGTTGGTGTTCTTAAAAACGACATTTATGTGATCAATATTAATTATATGTGTCTCTTGAATAGATCTTCTAATAACATAATTGAAAATTACCTTGGCATTTTTTGGGTAAGTCATAACTTAAGGTTTCCTTCTATCACTTGATTCTGAATTGTTTTATGCATGTGAGTTATGTCTCAAAGGTAAAATGACCAAGCACCCCTTCGGTGGGAGCAATGAAAGAGTTGATGGACTCTTAGGGTTATTATGGTAATGACCTACCTTTTTGACCCATAAAAGTTGATATAAATATATCCATCGTATTCACATGCCAAACATCTAAGTGCCGGAAAGACGAATTATTACGGAGGATGGGAGGAAAAGATAGAACAAAATATCACATCGTGACGAGTAATATATAATATACACAGGATCTCTACAAAAGAAAACCGTAATATACATATATCAATCAGTGTAAATTAACTAATCATCAGCTTGGGTAGTTATAACAACCTATCTTCATATATGTTAAATAATACAAGACAAAAAATGCGGTGGAAATATAATATACTTTAAGCATGCAACTCATCTCTTAAAGCTCCAAAGCATCCATAACTAAATGTGAAACATACTCGATCTGACCCGAATATTATAAGAAATGATGCACGGGTCAGTTTGGCAAACTAGCATGAGAAACACAATCCAGTGGATTTTGATGTTATAAAACCTTTCAAAAATAAGAGTATCTCATATGACCAAGACGGATGTAAACACAGACGAGTTTTTACCTTACGATAACCAAACCATTTTATTTGAAAATCCAGTGATATTATAATAATATCTAGGGTGGTGAAATTTTCACATTAATTAAATTAAAACATATCAAGTATAAAACTAGGCCCGTATAGGCACGTATTGGAGAATGGATTTCATATAATGACAAGGCTATTGCGGTACTGCCTGTCATGGTACACATCTAGAAAACATACTGAGATCCTCATATGGACCTTCTATAACACAAGATCGGCCTACCCCTTATTGGGTAGTACCGAATATGCCATCACCCCGATTGTCGAAAAACAACCGTACCGATTCACTAGCATACATAAATGGATCAATATCGATCTAGATGGGTGGTGACCATACACCAATGGTGGCGATCCATATAGCCATGCCGCATCTCCAATTTTTTAATCATTACCTGTGGTGAGACTTGAGGCTATGTTTTACCTTTTGAGAAAATTCCCACTTGGGATCCTATCACTGTCTTATGGGCAACAATGCAATGCTGGCTTTCATCCAAATACGTTGTTTAGGATAAGAACAAATCAAAGACACTACTTCCACTACATTCTTAGGATTAGTAGCAAGTAGTTCTTAAACTTCAGAGAATTTTGTCTTCGATCGTCTTCAAGATGTCCCAATTCAAACGCTTATGCCGATTCAAAGTGGTTTTCAAATAATATATCTGATCTTGATCTCTCTGAACCGAAAAATGATAGTTTTAAAACTGGCCAAGATTTGATAGTCGGTTAATTAACTATCAAATAAACAAACAATTAAATCAAAGATTTAACCAAGCCTGGTTAAGTACATAAGAAATGCTAAGCCTCTTTAATTTATCTTTTCATTAGTTAACCACTTTGTAAATTCTTGTATTGAAAATTATTGCACAAACATATATTAACAAACCCTCTTTACTCTTTTCAATACTTCAAAAATATTGATATACTTATCTCTACCATATAAGTATACTAAAAAAATGTTCACTTTTTATACTTAGAAAACTTTTCCATGTACTTATGTCAATAGTATAAGTATACTCCCAAAAATTAACATTTCAAATACTTATAAAATGTACCCATATACTTATCTCAGCGGAATAAGTATATTCACAAATCTTAAGAAATGTTTCAATTTCAAAAACATATCTAAATGGGTTAAAACAAATACCCGCTTAAAACATTGATAATAATAAACCCCAAAATACTTTTAGTGTAAGCAAATGGATCGTATACAAATTAGACCAAATATATGTACCACCACTTCCTAATTTCTAACTTGTGCTATCTCTCGATTAACAATGAAGTCGAAAAAGCTAGAAAACTTTACTTGTGTGACATAAATTCTTAATTCTCAAGAGAGAGACGGATTTCCTTACCTTGGAATTTGGTGTCAAATATGGAAAACCTACTTTCCGTACCACCATAACTTAAAATGATCATTTATAGAAATCCAATCCCATTTCCTGTCCAATCCCATTTCCTTTTATAAAACTCCTTTCTATAACTGTAACAACCCGAAATTTAAGCTATAATAATTAATTAACAAATTAATTAAATAATAAATAACTTCTTTAAATTATCATAATTGAGCCAAGAAAGTTGGACCATTATGTCCGTGGTGATTTTCTGATCAATTTCCATATATAATTGTTCAAAATCGAAGTTAGTATGAAGAAGATATGAAGGAAACAAGAAGTCAATAAAACGGAAAAAAATAAGAAGAGAAGGGTAAGGTCGACCCAAATATGGGCTAGGTCGACCTATAGGTCAACCCAGACATGTGTTAGGTCGACCTTAGGGTCGACCCCCATGAAATTTAGGTGGACCCGCCCTATTCTTTGTCCTAGAAGTGCCCAGATACGAACCAGATGACGTGTTTTTCCATTTTTCTTCAATCCTATGTGTTCATGCTTCCGTCCGACGGTTCCTATCAAGCCTATGACGTGGTTGCACCAGATTTAAATCCAACGGTTCCGTAAGTGCCACTATAACTAAGACCCTAAGCCTAGCTATTTTTCTCATTCAGATTTTCTCCACCTGGGTTCGCTGCCTAAGGCGGGACCCTTGAAGGAATATTTTTCCAAGGAGCAGATCTTTTTAAATTAAAATATTTTATACCCTTCAAGTGGATTCGGAAAGGCCAAAGGAAAGAGCTAAGGACCACAAGTGAGTGTTTAGTAATTATTTTAGATTTTTTAAGTAATTTAAAATAATAGGGTTTTCAATAGTTGTAGTTTTTCTACAATTTTAGAATAAACTTTATATAAGTTTCTTTACAGTTTTAGACTTGTTTTTCAGTCTATTTTATTTTAGCTATTCATTTTCAGTTATTTGAAATTATATATTATTAATTATAGCTTTTCCAGTTATTTACAGTATTTATAGTTGTTTACTGTTATTTACGTTTTGTTTACATTTATTCTACGTTTGGAATTTCTTCTATAATTGTCAGTTTCTTTTTAATTCCCTTTTTATGCAAATGGAATAAATAGAATAGAATAAATCGTGAATATGGACTAAATTATAAGAACACTAAATTTACAGAAAATGAAATGTAAAATAAGAAGACTGTAATAAATTGGACTTCGACTGAAATAGGCAAATTTAAGATAATTGCAAGCTTAGCCATAACACATAATTATAACTAAAAAGATAAAATAGAAGAAAAGATAGAAGTAGCTTATTTTTAAAATTAGTACTTGGATTATGTTTGTACCAAAATTGGCACAACACTCTACGGAAGTATTTGAAGATATAAAAATGAAGAATAGAAATGTAATAAGAGGATTATCTAACAAACATTTCAAAAACAGATGAGAAAAACACATAAAAACAAAGAGTTTTAGAGTAGTTCGGCGTATAGCCTACGTCCACTATGAAATTAACGATTTTATTGATATCCACTTGCTGATTACAACTTATTACAAGGGATTACAGTGATGAATTTCGAGTACAACAGCAGCCTTGAAGTGCAACAATGGTTTCGGCAGAGTCTGGACGTCAAAGAGCCAAAAGATCCTTTTTGGCTGAAATTTATCTGGTACATTCTTAACATTGTAAGCAAGCTCCTGTGAAAATTTGGTGACATTTGGACTTATAGATCTCGAGTTATGATCGATGAAAGTTTGGATTTGCATGACATTGTCGTCCTCGTAACGATACTATTTTGCATCGTCCTGCGTGGCTCTGTTTGTATCGTTGCTTGCATGCTACTTCGTATTGATGGTTGGAGGCCGCCTTCGTATCAATGATTCGTGTTGCCTTCTTCGTATCGATCAGTGGTTGTCGCTATTTGTATCGATGGTAGGAGATCGATACGAGATGTATGGAGGGAGACCTATATGAAATGGACAATGGTTGATGGATACAAAGTGTTGTTAACATGATGGATACGAAGTAGCTTCATTTTGATGGATACGAAGGAAGTTAGTAGGCGATGAGTACGAACTGAATCTCTCTTGGGGAATGGATATGAAATTGGATGGATATGAATAGATTGGGATTTCCCAACCATGATCGATCAATATCTTGAGCATATGAACTCCGATTGAGTTGAAATTTGGAACATTGGCTTTTATAGCTTTACTGGTCCTATCATATCAATTGTAGCTCAATCCAGACTCAAATAAAATTTATCGGTATCCATAGTAGATCTATGTATTAACGATCTCCAAGACGAACTATCCTTGGTTTCTAGTCAAGTTCTTGGTGTCACGACCTTGCCAAAAGGTGGGATAACATTTGCCTCCCAAAGTACGTCTTGTGTGAAAATGACGTGCTTTGAAAAGCTACCATCTTTATTCTGAAAATTTCTATCCGGTTCGCTGAGTAGTTGCTATCTTTTCGTCAAAAGATGTAGCCTTTGGTTGATCTTCAGCGATGTAGATGTCAAACTGTTGATTGTCAATGATGATGCAGTATTTTGTTGTAAATGAGTGTTGAGCACTAGCGATTTGTTGTTCATCGTTCCGATCATCACCAAGTAAGCATTCAATTCCTGTTAACTTTGAAAATTGAATGTTAGTTTGGCATACATGCACATTTGTTAACCTGACTCCTGTTCATGTTTGCACATTTGCGGGTCGTTATCAAGTTCTTTAGTTTTTGTTTGTATTGAGTTTCGTATCGATCCTCTCCTGGATCGATGTGAAATTTGAGTTGTAATAACATTCGATGGTTATTTTAAGTCCATCCTTTGTATCGATCCTCTCCCAGATCGATTTGAGATGTTAGAATGTATGCTTCATATCGATAGATACATAATATTGGGTCTCGGATTAATGGATACATGAGTAATGCTTTGTGTCGATGGAGTCGAACGATCCAAACATAATCATGTAGTGACCCTATGCGGAGGATATGCCATCTCTAGTTCCTCTATTCAAGAAGAATTCCCCACAATAGATAGTCTTTGATAGGAGTCATCCATGATCCCTTTTCTAGATCCATCTCTAAGATCTAGTTGATTTTCATATATATTTCAACTAGGACAAAGCCTATTTTTCGTGCATCCCCAGAACTGGCTAGCTTGGCTAATGATTCGGCCTTTTTGTTTTGTTCTTTGAGGATTGGTGTAGTGGTGTAATCTCAAAGTCGGCTAGTATCTCTAGGATCCAGCTGAGATATGGAGCAAGACGTTGCTCCCTAGTCAGTAGTCTTCACCGACTGGGCATACCACTAACCAATAATCGTATAAGATATGTAAAGTTTCCATTCCTAGCCTTCTTGCAAGTCTCAGCGTGGCGACCAAGGTTTCATACTTAGCTTCGTTATTTGTCGCAGGGAAGTTGAGTTTCAGAGTATAGTAGATCAATCATTCCTCAGGAGTCATTAACGCAACTTCGACATTAAAAAGCCGATTATCGGAAGTTCCATCTATGTATGTTCTCCCTCGATTGGATGACTCTCCACTATTCTTCGGATAATCGTCTGATGCGGTGAATCTGAGAGAGATAAGTGATATCAAATTGGCTTAGCTCGATATTTCATTTGAGAAACCTTCCGGACATCTAAGGTTGCCATAGGACGTGCCGGAATAGCTGGTCGATACAGACATTAACAGGGTAACCTTGTCAATAGCTAGCTTTCATCATATTCTGGTCTTTGGATTAGTTTCTCTTCACATAGCATTGCGATGCTTATGGTGTGTGTTGACATGACCCAAATGAGGTATAGATCTTCATGATCCAACGGATTGGGTAAAATAGGAGGTCTCTCTGAGCGATCTATCAGAGCTGCTTGGTTTCCTCGGTACATGGATGACTCTAATCTTTAGCATTTTATGACATCAGCCCCAATCCTATGTGAATTGATGACGACACCCGAGAATTCGTCTCATACAATGCTGAAAGAGCATTTCAAAGGATCAAGTTTCATTCTACAATTGTTGGAGAGCATTGAATGTCTTTGCTAAGTCATCGATGTGGTTATTCGATGGTCATGATCTCACGAGCATATTAACCACATATACTTTCATTGATCTATCGATCTAATGTTTGAATGATCTGTTAATCGTCCTTTGGTAAGTAGCATAAGCTTTCTCAGGTTTGAATCCAAGGAATGCAGCATATCACTATAGGCCCGGGTCAGTAATGAAACAGTTGTATTCCTGGTCTGAGACATGTTTTAGTATCTGATTGTATCTAGAATTTGCGTCCATGGATGAGAGTAATTCATGTCTGATGGTCGAGTCTATTAGTTGGTTGATCATTGAAAGTGGAAAGCTATGCTTTGCCATGCCTCATGCAAATCTAAGTAGTCGGCGTACGCCTGCCACTCTCCATTTATTTCTCTCATAAGTAAAGGATTGTATACTCATTTTGGGTAGAGGACATCATGGATAAACCTATTGGTTTTGAGTAGATTCGCCTCCTCCTTAAGTGCAGCAGATCTTTCTAGGTCCACGTCACTTCATTTTTGTTCACCGAGACATGCCTCGAGTTGACATTTAATGCAGGGTTCTCAATGGTTGGTGAGAGTTCATATATATATATATATATATATATATATATATATATGAGATCGAGTCTAAGCGAGCACATCAAGATTCACTTGAAGTAAAATAGTTAAATCTTTAACCATCATTATATTGAGTTGTGATCTGATCCTTAGTGCTCCTGATGGATTATAGGCAATCCATGTGCTCATTTGCAATGGCTAGTTATTAGCCCTATAGGGACGTTGAATCAAAGGCTTAGTATAGTTTAGCCTTGTATCGCGTGTTGCAGCATAGCTAGCTCCAGCTATAAGTTTGAATCTACTTGTGTTTCCGAGCAATGCACCTTCCATTCAATGTACTCACGATCCATTGCTCATTGGAAAGGTTAGAATGATGATCAGTTACCCATAAGTACGGCCATCGATCTGATGATACTATCTCTAAGCATCCTTTCGGTCCTAACTTCAGGTTGTTATAAATACTAGGCACGAGCTATAGGATTGAGTAGTCGTATCCAGCTCTTAGATGATCACACTCATGGCCCTCGTCTTGGGTTGATGGATGTATTGTGCGAATGATCGAGCCTAGCTTCTGTTGTGTTTATACTGTAGTCCAAGCTGTAAGAGCCAAAGTTGTTTGATGAACGATCAAATTATATACATCTTATTTCTCATGTGTGCCTCCATGTCTGGGGAATATCTCGATAAGTGGAAAGGTAGATAATGTTCGCTTCAATTTCGCATTCTATCCCATTGAACCATGGGATCGAGTTAACCGATGGAAGGCTAAGTTGTGCCTTATCCTGCATTCTGTCCTAGTTCTTTCCTCTAGGTAGAATACTTTGTTGCCTCGCCGACATTCACTTTGCTGCTTATGCCGTCATACTCTAGACAAAAACTGAAGAGTGAATCGTTCGGTCAGATCCAATGCTGGATTAATGCTTCCCTTGTCGAATCGAGGGTAAGAGTCGGTGCATGGATATTTAGGTTGCACTTGTTGTGAATTGCTCATTTAGTCGGGTCATGGTAAGTGTCAAAGAATGAATGGTTGCATTGCATTCTTTTGGAGTTGGGCGATCAACCATGTCCATTTCGATTTACATTCTCCTGTCAGATCTAGGGATAAAATCAGCTCAAATGCAGTCAGGCCATGCTCATCCAGTCTCATGCTCTTCCTGGCGGATCGAAGGAAGGTGACAGAGGATGAATGGTCAAGTCACACTCATTCGTGGTTCTATCCATGCTCTGGTGGTCGAAGGTATTCGATGGGCGCTCGTGTCACATCGATTTGTAGTCGAAGAGGATCGATATTAGCCGTCGATTTAGCGACACAATGTAGAATACACGGAACTCATTGCCTATCGATCCATTGGAATAATGTGAAAGGTGCAGATCGATATTTCTCGTCGATTTGGCGGTACGATATAATTGGTTTTCTGTAACTTCATTGATCATTCTGATTGGTTAGCATTAAGACCTTCTTGCAGTCGTTGCCCTAAGTTGTAAAGGATGCTAAGCTAGCGATGTAGCGAGTCACCTTTCTCTTCTTTCAGTGATTTGTTCTTCTGCCCCCAGTCTTGGGTAGCAGAGTTAGTTTGTGGACGATCGTGTCATTCCCGCTTCGTGCTAGATGGTCAGATTGCATTCGATTTTTTATGATAAGAGTGCCCCCATGTTAGGGGAAGAGTTGGAAAGTAGACAGTTGAACCATATACACTTTTTATACTGCAGAACTTGCTGAGGAATCAGAGTTGATAGAAGAGGAGCCGAATCGCATACCTTCTGGTATTTATATTCCAAACCATGCTTTAAGGACTTGAGTTGGTTGATGTTTATACTCCGGGAATCTGGAGTTAGTTGGTGTTTATACTCCAGTCCGCGCTCTCGAGAACAGAGTTAGTTGATGGGTATACTCTAGTTCGCACTCTAGGAATCTAGAGTTAGTTGATGTTTATACTCCAGTTCGCACTCAGGGAATCTGGAATTAGTTGATGTTTATACTCCAGTTCGTACTCTGGGAATCTAGAGTTAGTTGATGTTTGTACTCCAGTTCACATTTTGAGAATCTGGAGTTTGTTGATGTTTATACTCCGATCCGCACTATGGGAGTCTAGAGTTAGTTGATGTTTATACTCCAGTTCGTACTCTGGGAATCTAGAGTTAGTTGATGTTTATACTCAAGTCCGTGCTTTTGGGACCGGAGTTAGTTGATGGGTATACACCAGTTCGCACTTTGTGATCTGGAGTTAGTTTATGGGTAGTCATTCATACCCATTTGGTATTTTAGGATTATGTCCGCACTCCGGGGACTTATGTTGTTTTACGGGTTGTCGGTCACACCTGTTTTGATGTTTATACTCCAGTCCGCACTTCGGGAATCTGGAGTTGGCGACAGATGGTCAGTCACATCTGTTTAGGTTTTATGATTTCGTTCACACTCTTGGAACAAGAAGTTGATCAGGTACGTGGACGGTTGTATCATATCCACCCTGAGCAGACAAGCGAAGTTATTAGATGGACGGATCCACCCTCCTCGAGCTTGTAAATAGGGAAGGCGAGGTCGTTAAATGGACTGATCCATCGTCCTTGGGTTTAGGTTGAACACGGGCGAAGTCGTTAAATGGACGGATTCATCCTCCTGAAGCCTATGTCCGTAAGTTTATACCCCAGCTCGCACTTTTGGAGCCGGAGTTAGTTAGAGGATTGTTGTGTTTCAGTCCCTTTTTATTTAAGTGTGTCCACCCTCGAGCTCATGTTTCACTTAATAAGTGATTGGTCGGATCTCGATCACTTTCCACTTATCCGCCCTCAACGAAGGATAAGATTTAGTTGATGGATGGTCGAATCACGTACATGTTCGTTTGGATTCTGCTTCTGCCAAGCTTAAGGAGTAAGATTAGTGTTCTGGCAAGCTTTGAGCTCGAGTAGAGGAGAGGATGGTCAAACAACATCCACTTTGAGCTGTGTATTTTCCCTTAAGTCAGGGTAAAGAATTGGAGAGGGGACGGACAAGTCATGTCCACTTTATAATTTGCATTCTTTCGATTGAGCTGAGAAAGAGAGTTAAAATGATGGCTCATGATGGTTAATGAGTAGGCAGTCAGTTGTTGATGATTTCAAATTGAAGTTGGCCCCTGAAGTAGTCAGTTTAAGGCATGATTGTTTTGTAGAATCACAGATGCAAAGTGGGGAGTGAAGGATCAAATCATATCCACTTTAAACATGTGTTCTCAAAATAAACCCAAGTGTCTAATGCAGGATTGAATGCATGGACGGTCACGTCATGTCCACCTCTAGTGTGATTTCGATTTCACTGGGCATCAGAAGAAGCACAAGTATTTTGGCGAGCTTCGAGAATGAGATGGAGAGTGAATTGTTGGGACATATAACTCCAAGTCTTTCTCAAATATCCTAATTAAATTGCATAAGCGGATCGCATCCACTTTGTACTAGAGTCCTGACCTTGTCAGTCTCTTCTGCTTTGATGCCCTGCCCCCAAATCAGGTGCATACAGTAGCTGATGAGTGGTTGAATCATGCTCGTCATGATGATACCTCATTGATTTGATCATAGTCTGCGGAGGTTGTTTTGCACCCATCCTTAAGTACTCGGTTACCTGCATCATTTGCAAGTAGTTTAATTCAAGTCGGTCATATTTCGCAACATAAACGAAATTGAAATAGAAATAGTTCAAAAGAGATCAAATTAAATCTCACTGATAAGTGAAGCGGCGTCGTATGCTCGCTATTGCACTTTGGTCCAGCCCTTCATAGTTGGAAGTCTATCGCAAATGGTTCAGTTTGATCAAAGTTCTTGATTGATAGGGGTTGGGGGTTCCCGGCCCTTCGTTTTATGGGGCTTGAACATATTGCCAGAGCTGTCCTTTCCGGAGAAGCTTTATGGTGTTGGCATCTACGGTCGCTATCTAAAGAAGGGGAGTTTTCAGATCTAGAGTATGGAGTAGGTTCCCTTCTTATCTCGCCAAGTTGATCCTTCATCTGATTCATCAACTCAATATTGGCCTGGAGATGTTGGTGTAGCCGTCGGCGGCTATCCAACAATTCTCTTATCAAAGTCTAGAAATAAGAGCTGGTGATGAATTCATTCATGGGTATTGGCAGCAACTGGCTGTTGGCTTTGGATAAATTCATTGGCTGCCAGCTTCATTATTCCCTTCAGCAATATGAGAAGTAGAACCAGTATGTCTAACCATGACTGACGGTGTTCTTTGAGGGATGGGGAAGACATTTGCATTTGATGGCATTCATCACTCTTGGTGGTGTCCATGCGCCATTCTCACTTCACGAGGTAGTATCGGGAGATGTATTTTCGCAGTATACTGACGTACTCAACATATTGAATTTTCATTGGAAATTTTGCAGGTAGGATGGTTTCAATGAATAGGTCTCGACTAGGGAAGATTCTCCAATCGTTATTATGATTAGATCCATTTTAAGGATACAGGGTCTGGTAATACTGGTGAATGATGCATGCATGATTGTCTAACATTTGAGTGGTTGGTAACGCCGATTTGATGTGAGTTGGTTAAGATGGGCTCACAGATTGGTGATTGTCCCAAACTTTCATCTAGGCAGGATACCCATATAGGGTATTAAGGAAGTTCTCTTGAGGTTATATGCCATGCTTTTAGTCATATGGACACAGTATGATTAAGATGCGGGAATTTGAAGATGGTTTAGTGGTGATCAGCTGTGTTTTGAGTTGGCAAAGTAGACAGTGTAGGGCAATTGTCATATTAGCCATCGTATCATAGTTGTCAGTTTAGGAGTTTAAGCTGATCAATTGGGGGAAGTTGCAATCCACCTTAGAAGCATGATATATTAATCATCTCTTGTTTTTAGCATATTAGCTAGGTTCTCCAGCCAATCGGAGCATGGTTGAGTAGTATCTCTTTACCCATTCCTTGGTTGCAATTCAACAATTGATCCTGTAATCCCTTACGTCCCGTCCAGTCATGGAACGATTAGGATGTTCCTTTATTAAGTTGAGCATTGAATTCGCTATGTGGATGCTCTACGCTGCGGCTAGGAAAAAATAAATTTAGCCTCTATTTTGGAAATTTGGGTCGTACCCGATTTTTTTTAAAAATTTCGTGATCATTTCTCAGTAATGTTTGAACGATAAAAATGTGGTGAAATTGAACGATCTGAAAAGTGGGTACTTGGATCGATACGAAAGGCGCGTAGCTGGATCAATATGAAATGGTATCTGAGGGTAGATACGAAATGCACACAGCTAGATCAATATGAAATGGTATCTGAGGATGGATACGAAATGCACACAGCTGGATCGATATGAAAGTGGTATATGTTGATCGATACGAATTGGATGCAAATGGATCGATACGAGCTGCATGCGAATATCGATACTAATTGGATGCAGATATATCGATACGAACTGCATGCGAGTATCGATATGAATTGGGCGCAGATGGATTGATACGAACTGCATGCGAGTATCGATACGAATTGGTCGCAGATGGATCGATACAAAATGCATGCGAGCATCGACACGAATTGGACGCAGATGGATCGATACGAACTGCATGCGAGTATCGATACGAATTGGACGCAGATGGATCGACACAAACTGCATGCAAGTATCGATACGATTTGGACGCAGATGGATCGATACGAACTGCATGCGAGTATCGATACGAACTGGACGCAGATGGATCGATACGAACTGGATATGAGTATCGACACGAATTGGACACAGATGGATCGATACGAACTGCATGCGAGTATCGATACGAATTGGGCGCAGATGGATCGATACGAACTGCATGCGAGTATCGATAAGAATTAGATGCGGATGGATCGTTACGAACTGCATGGGAATATCGACTCGAATTGAACGCAGATGGATCGACACGAACTGCATGCGAGTATCGACATGAATTGGACGCAGATGGATCGGTACGAACTGCATGCAAGTATTGATATGAATTGGACGTAGATGGATCGGTAGGAACTGCATGTGAGTATCGATACGAATTGGATGCAGATGGATCGATACGAGCTGCATTGGAATATGGATACGAATTAGACATAGATGGATCGATACGAACTGCATGCGACTATCGATATGAATTGGACACAGATGGATCGATACGAACTGCATGTGAGTATTGATACAAATTGGATGTAGATGGATCAATGCGAACTGCATGTGAGTATCGATACGACATATTTTCTGGATATGAAGGCATGGATATGAAAATCACCATATTTTCATAGATACGAAAATATGGATACGAAATTCATCATTTTTTCTGGATACGAAATTATGGGTACGAAATTCATGATAAATGTAGTTCCTCTTAGATCTGGAGCAATCTGAATAGAATAGAAGGAATCACTAATCGACAGATCTAGATCTTCTCCTTAGATTTTTGCAATCCAACGATGGTAGTAGATCCATAGAGCAGGAGAAATGCAGAGTTTTCTTAGTGAAAGCACCAAAGTGTTTGTACCAAAATTCGGCACAACACTCTTGAGAAGTATTATAAGAGGTAAAAATGAAGAAAAGAAATGTAAAAAGAGGATTATCTAACAAAACACTTCAAAAACAGATGAGAAAACACACTGAAACACAGAGTTTTAGAGTGGTTCGGAGTATGTCCTACGTCCACTATGAAATTAATGATTTTATTGATATTCACTTGCTGATTACAACTGAATACAGCGGATTACAGTTATGAATTTTGAGTACAACAGCAGCCTTGAAGTGCAACATTGGTTTCGGTAGAGTCTGGACGTCAAAAGCCAAAAGATCCTTTTTCTGTAGGCTCTGGGGTGCTATTTATAGGCATAGGATGCAAATATCTCGCTCAAATCTTATGAGACCTCGTTTGGCATGTGAATGGGCCCTGCGATCGATCCCATGCGATTTCGACTCGATCCGTGGTTGATACGAATGAATTTCATATCGATCAAAATTTGACCCAATCGAGTCGAAACTTGGCATGAAAATTCTTTATGTCGTACGTAAGTTCCTGTGAAAATTTCATATCATTTGAACTTATAGATCATGAGATATGATCGATGAAAATTGGAGTTTTTCGGTCACGTTCCCCTTTGTATCGATGCTGTTCGTATCGATACTTTTCGTATCAATCATTTCGACTCGATGTTGAGCACGTGCCTGCGAGTTGACATGGCGCTTGATTTTTAGATCGCTCCACTTTCAATGCCGAGTTGACCAAGTCATCCCAAGGCTTTGGCCTTGTTCATATCGACCTGGTTGAACCCCACTTCGTATCGACCCAGTTCGCCTCCGCTCGTATCGATCATAACTAATCTACCTTATTCGTATCGATGGATATGACTACTCCATTCGTATTGACCACTAGCCGATCGATACCAAGTAGTGGCTTCGTTTGGTTTTGAGGGGCATGGAGTGAAATTCGCTGATTGATGCGAATAGGTTGGAGATCATGGATATGAAGAAGGTCGCTTCCCAGGATACGAAGTATGTGAATCTGGATGGATACGAATTAGATATTCATTGAACAATACGAACAAGTTGGGAATGATTGATCGATACGAAACCATGTACGTCTGATGGACATGAACAAGTTCGATACGAAGGAGGCTGTCTTCGGATGGATACAAAATGGTCTTCTGTGTTGCAGTCGATGGACTCAAAGTAGGCAACAACCGATCGATACGAAGTGTACTCGTATGCCGATGGATATGAACAAGATCGATACGAATAGACGGTTGTGAAGTGATGGATGTGGTTGTGCTGATTTCCTTGGTTTGTATCGATCATATCTTGAGCATGCGAACTCGGATTGACTTGGGATTTGGATCGTTGGCTTTTATAGCTTCGCTTTTCATGTCTTGTCAATTGTAGTTTGATCCGGACTCAGACAAAATTTATCGACATCCATAATGAGCCTATGCATACTCGATATTTGGGATGAACGGTCTTTGATTTTCATTCAATTCCTTGATATCTCGGCCTTGCCAAAAGGCGGGATAACAGGTTAAGTAAATAAATAAAGCTATAACACAAAGGTTATAATTAAAGACAGAACAGAATAGGCTTATTTTTAAGACTTAGAATAAGTTAATAAGAAAATTATCAAGGATAATGGTAGAGGCTTATTTAAACAGACTTATACTAATTTAATAAGCAAAGATAAAAGTAGGACCCATACCAACAACATTCCATTTTTCAGTTAAGTATCACAATAGATTAGGTAAGGCTTGGGCACACTTATGCTAGAGTAGTGGTAAATAAGAGGTCAATAAATAGAAGTTCAAATCATGGGTAATTGGACAAGGGGCGCAACTAGATTTTGTTTGTTAGATAGACCCGTACCAACAACATTCCCTTTAGTCAGACACAGGTGGTCTTACAATAGCAGGTGAGGCAAGGGCACGCTAATTCTGGAGCAGTGGTAAATAAGAGGTCTCAGTGCTGGTTGATAAGTTGTTATTGAGTTCCAAGCGCTTAGTAGGTGTCTTATGCGTAGGGACCAAAAGGGTCTAGTCCGCAGTAGGCATAGGTGTCTTTTGCATAGGGACCAATGGGCTTAGTCCATAATAGGAACAGTAGAGACAGAAGGCTGATCAAAGGATAGAATTAGGATTTCAGCCTAATTAAAGTACGATTAGGAATTCAGCCTAATCAAAGCAGTTATCTAAGACAATTGCAAACAATCTATCGAACTATCTAAGCAAAGCGAATAGTTAAACCGTATTTTATTCCAACTTTATCTTTTCTTTTATTTCCTTTTATATACAAGAATGGTTGCAATATCTATTATCTCTTTCTTGCTTAAGAATACTAGTAATTACTTTCATTTACCAAACTTTTAGTCTGACCCACTCCTTTATTTCCCATTTTCTCCCCATATGCCAGCTGAGGCAGGGATAGTAGATTCTTGGAGATTCAGCTATGGAGTTTTTTCTTCATGTATTCTTCTTCTTCTTTTCTATTATTTTCATGTACTGGCACTTGTTGAGAGGGATGGTTTTATGTATGTACTCTGGTATTGAGACTGAGATGATGTTTTCTTAAGACATACGTATTTGGTATTTTGCGACTTATTTTGGTTATGACTTATTTTATGAAGCCTGATTTTTAAATAAATTATTGTTTTTAATGTTTCTACTATTTTATTTATTTTTTCTTGTGAATCTTAGTCTCTGTATGTTTTTAGCTATACCTATAACGCACCGTATTCTTTAATGTGGTTATACAAATGGGTGTGGGGTGTTACATTTGGTATTAAAGCCTAAGATTCCAGGATTCCTAAAAATTTGTTTTAAAAAGTAAAGTAATTTTCAAAATAACTTATTTTAAAAGTATTTTTTAGAAAAAAACTCTTAGAAATAGTTTTCAATTATAAAAAGAGTTTTTATAAAAATCCTCTCAAAGTCCAGTTCGACATTCTTTCAAGCCTAAGTTTCCTTCTCTTTGCATAGTATGGCTGACTGGTTTCATAGAGCTACGGTACCAAAGGTGTAAGGGCAAGTACCCAATACAACACCAGTAGACGGAGATCCCTTTAATCTTCCTACAACAGCCAATTTTCCTAAGCTATCGATGGACATCGCTAGTCTAGGAGGCCGAACACTTTTTGGCACAGAAGATTTCAAAGAGCCATGAGCTAGGCAGCTGAAGGGAGAGTTTAGAGAGGTTCCTATGTCAAAAAGCTCTAAGAAGCGATGGTGGAAGAACAAGAAGGGTAAGGATAAGAGGAAAGAAGGAGGACCTTAGAAGCGGATAAGGAAAGGCGGAAAATGTAATAGTTATGGGATGGTTGGTCATTACGTGTGTAAGAAGGAAAGAATGAAGGGGAAGTGTTTCAATTATGGACAGCCCAGTCACCTTAGTAGATTTTGTCCTCAGAAGACGGGGCAGGAAGTGGGCGCGCCTATAGCACTGGTACAGGCTTTGGATGCAGCACCTTTTAGTAGTGGGCCAGATTGAAATAGGAAAATATTTGTAGAAAGTTTGATTTCTATTTCAGAATTTTTCTATTCAGACTCTTTTTGATTCTAGAACATCACACTCTTTCGTTTCTAGTTCCTTGGTCGATTATTGGCATTTAGATATCTCTTTAGTAGCAGACCCCATAGTTGTTTCAAACCCTATAGGACGATCATCACATTTATCTATGATTTATTAGGGTTTTTAAATTTTAATATTAGGCATAGAGTTTGACTGTGATGCCTTTGTACTGGGATTTTTGGGGTATGGCATGATTTTGGAATTGGATTGCGTATCCACTTGTGAAACGATATTGGACTGCGAGAGGAAAGTCTTTGGACTAGAGACATACAACAGTAGGACTCTCGAGGTTTCTTGCGACCACATGGGTCCGTCATGTTGAGCTTCCTTATTTCCCTTGATTCATCAATAGGAGAGAAAGATTATATTTTAGTCGCTAAAGATTTCCCAGACATTTCTGAGGAGGTTAGGGGACCACCCCCCTAAGAAAGTGATCGATTATAGGATCCACATCAATGACAATGCTAGCCAGTTGTATTGCTCGTGAGACACATAAAAGGAAGGAGTTAAGTAAGCATATTACTTTGCTATTGACGGAGCATATCTGAGTGAGGAGCGCCAATCGTCTTCGCTACAAAGGCAGATGGTTCCCTTCGACTTTGCGTAGATTGTAGAGAGTCGAATAATCTCATGAGGAAGGACGCTACCCACTTCCTAGAATAAATGATATTTTCGTTCAGTTAGTTGGCTCTTCGGAATTTTCTCAGCTTGATTTAGCAGCTAGATTTCATCCGCTTAAAGTCACTGTCGATAGCATCGTTGAGACAACATTTAGGACACCCAATGGATTCTTTAAGTGGTTGGTTATGCCTGTTGGGCTAAAGAATGTCCCATCGTATTTTGTAGATTTGATGAGTCGTGTTTTTCGAGATGTCCTAAATAAGTTCGTAGTAGTTTTTGTAGATGATATTAAAGTATTTTCCAAGAGTATGGAAGAGCGGGCTATTCATCTAGAGGAGGTTCTTGCATTCATCAGTTGAAGGCAAAATTCTTGAAGCTCACTTTTTGGCGTAAGAAAATGCATTTCTTAGGCATACAGAAGGTCAACACATGGAACGAGTTTGAGAAATGATTTTGTACATTTAGATTTGGATTGTAGAAATCCAAAGAGAGGTAGGCAAAGATTAGAGATGTACAATAGTTTCAGTTGAAAAAAATAAAGAAAGCCAATGTGTAGATAACTGCAAAAATTATAATTGTTTCAAATAAGTGGATTTAACGGTAGCGCCTTGGAATAAATATAAGCATATAAGAGGAATAGGAACAAAAGACTTTAGTAAGGAAATGAAATTTCCAAGGTTTAGGAAGGGTACTCCTAGGGTAGTAAGAAGAAAATTTACTTTATGTTTAGCCCAATAAAATGAAATTCTTAGAATTGAAAAGTTGAAAAATCTAATTGTCAATATTTTTAAGAAGGTAAACATTGTGTTTTTGAAAAAAAAGTGGTATGAAGTTTAAATTGGTTTTTGTATGGTATAAATTTTGTTAAAAGTGAAATTCTTCTAGAATTATAAAGCATATATATCTCGCTAGTTTCTTTGTAAGCAAATAAATATTTTAAAAATAAAAACCTAGAGTGTATTGAATATCAGAAACATATGTTACAACATTTATTGTTGTAATAGATGTTTCATAGAAAATAAAGGGGGCATAAACTATAACACTATTGTTATAGTAGTTGACTCCCAAAGGAAGTTTTTTTACAAAGTATATGAGATTTATTCTTATTTATTTTTGAGTCCATACAGTAGTATTTTTGGGTTGTAGTAACGGTGTTTTACGCAACATCTATTTTGACCCAAATAATAATATGTTTTAAAGATAATTTCGAAGCATAGAAATAAAGTTGTTTGTAAGTACACTTATTTTTTTAAAATAAGTATAAAAAAATGTATTCGAGTTATGGATATATTAAAATAGTTTTGAAAATTATTTTTTCTAAAAAAAAGTGTAAATTGAATATTAGGGAATTAATAAATTTCCTAGAAATTGTCTATTGTAAGAGAATATAAAATTTAATCTATTTGAATGAAATGAATAATGATTAAATTTTCAATGAAACCAAATCACAAATAATGATGTTGTGCGCAAGTTATAAGGGATACGTGAAAGAGATATATAACATATGGGAAGCATCATATTTTGTATAGCCTATTTCAAAAAATATAAAATAAGTTCCTTGTAATTTCACATAAACAGGAAGTCCCCTTTTAAAAATTTCATTGAAGGTTTTAACGTTAATAGTTTCTTATAAAAGAAAGTAGTTCCAATATATTGAGGTATAAAACAATTAAACGTAATAAGAAGTGTAATAATTAAAGACAATGTTATTTATGAAAGATGTCATAGAGAGCCTTTGTAGAAGGTCCCGATTTGTAGTAAGTTAGAAACTCCACCAAGGCTAGGTAATTGGAAAGTTAAGGGGTTTTTAATAAAATAATTATTCTTATCTACTCCAGTTTTTGCAAAATTGAAAATCTACTAAAAGAATGTGTTTTGAAAACAAGTGAGGACATTTTAAAGATATTTTAAAGAAAAATGGTTTGGTGAAATAGTAAATAAGTTTTTGGAAGCAAAAAACTTAGTAGCAATTAAATTTAATAGAATTTTGAATATAACACTTTTAAAACAAAATTTTTGGGATTTGACGTTTTGAAAATTTAGAAGCCTTATTTTTTGAAATTAAACGATAAATACCAAATCAAACTTTTAAGTATGGAGTAGATAGGAATCGTCTCCTAGGTGTGACGGAAATAGTGTAAGAATATAGTAGTGATTACTTTTAGATGTAATAATAGAAGTTTCCGTAAAGTGTATAGGACACTAGTGAGAACCTAGGATTGTTGCATCATGTGTGTAAACTATAGAAGAATAGTAAAGTGATATTAGTAAGATGGTAAGGCACATGTGGTTGAGGATGTGTATTCTTGGTTTTTGAGGAACTGGGTAGGAGCATCTTCCTTTAGTGGAATTCGCGTATAATAACAGTTTTCAAGCTGGCATTGGGATGACACCTTTCGAAGCTCTTTATGGAAGACCATGCAAGTCACCTTCGTGTTGGTTGGAGTCTACATAGTGATTGCTACTTGGTCCCATCATGGTTAGAGAGACTTCAAAGAAGACTGATTTGATTAGGAGAAAATGCATACCTCTTATCCACATCTCTTTGATAATAAGTTTTAGAATTTCCTATTTCCATCTTTAGTTTTGAATAGGTTCTGTCCTTTATTATCCTTTGGGAGGATAGAACTTAGGAATTAACCTATGGATGGTAGGGTTTGATGTAAACATGTTTTTAGAACATGTTATGTATGATGGATACTAGTGGTTGCAAGTATTTGCTAGTGGATGCTAATGGACGCATATACTTATATTATGCACTATTATCTCTTTGAATTCGGCCTAACTAGGGCACTATAGCATATGCACATGGATGTATGCGCATTTGCATTTTTATTTTATTTTCTATGGTTGTTATAAATGGATGATTATCACATGATTGTTGCATTTGTATGATGATTGTAGCACACATATAGAACTATCAGTTATCATTAGGGAATTTCATTCATTTGGATACATGGCGCTGGCATGATTGCATAAAGGAAGTTCGGCTGACTCAGTAGACCGTCTAATATTTTGTATTAGTTAGGAACATTGGCACTACACTAATTGCATATGCATCATAAATCACTCTAGAAAAACTTAAGGAAAATGGATGTAATGGATGATAGTAGAGTAGTTGGTTGTAGAACTTGGATGAAAACATTTATTTCAATCTTCCATCCTTAGAGATTTCGGGGACGAAATCCCTTAAGGAGGGAAGAATGTAACAATCCGAAATTTAAGCAATAATAATTAATTAATTAATGAATAAATTAAACAATAAATAACTTTGTGAAATTATAAGAATTGATCCACGGGAGTTGCACCATTGTGTCCGTGGCGATTTTATGATCAATTCCCATATATATTTTGTTAAAATCCGAGTTGATATGAAGAAGATACGTAGGAAACAAGAATTCAATAAAACAGAAAAAATTAAGAAGAAAAGGGTCGGGTCGACCAAAATATGTGCTAGGTCGATCTATAGGTCGACCAAACATCGGTTAGGTTGAACTTAGGGTCGATCCTCATGAAATTTACATCGACCCGCCCTATTCTTTGATGTAGAAGTGCCCAGATACGAACCAGATGACGTGTTTTTCCATTTTTCTTCAATCCCATGCGTTCGTGCTTCCATCTAACGGTTCCTATCGAGCCTATGACATGGTTGCACCAGATTTAGTCTCCAAATCCAACTGTCTGAGATCCAAAATTGCCACTATAAATAAGAAATTAGGCCTAGCTATTTTTCTCATTCAGATTTTCTCCATCTGGGTTCGCTGCCTAAGGCTTGACCCTAAAAGGAATATTTTCCGAGGAGAAGATCTTTTTAAAATAAAATATTTTATACCCTTCAGGTGGATCCTAGAAGGCCAAAGGAAAGAGCTAAGGACAACAAGTGAGTGTTTAGTAATTATTTTAGATTTTTAAGTAATTTAAAATAATAGGGTTTCCAACAGTTGTAGTTTTTCTACAATTTTGGGATAACCTTTATACAAGTTTATTTACAGTTATAGACTTGTTTCTTAGTCTATTTTCTTTTAGCTATTCTTTTTCCGTTATTTGCAATTATTTACTAATAGCTTTTCCAATTATTTACAATTATTTACAGTATTTATAGTTATTTACTGCAATTTACATTTTGTTTACATCTATTCTACGTTTAGGATTTCTTTTATAATTTTCGGTTTCTTTTTAATTTCCTTTTTATGCAAATGGAATAAATAGAATAGAATAAATCGCCAAAATGGACTAAATTATAAGAACATTGAATTTACAGAAAATGGGATATAAAATCAGAAGGCTGTATTAAATTGGACTTAGACTGAAATAGGCAAATTTAAGATAATTGCAAGCTTAGTTATAACATATAATTATAACTAAAAAGAGAAAATAGAAGAAAATACAGAAGTAGCTTATTTTTAAACTTAAATCATGGGTTAAGTAAATAAGAAAAGTTATAACACACATGTTATAATTAAAAGCAAAACAGATTAGGCTTATTTTAAGACCTAGAATTAGTTAATAAGTAAAGATAGCAAGGATAACCGTAGAGGCTTATTTAAACAGACTTGCACTAAGTTAATAAGAAAAGATAAAAGTAGTACCCATACCAATAGCATTCCCTTTTTCAGTTTGGTCTCACAGTAGATTAGGTGAGGCTAGGGCATGCTTGTGCTGGAGTAGTGGTAAATAAGAGGTCAATAAATAGAAGTTCAAATCATGGGGATTTGGACAAGGGGCGGAACTAGATTTTGTTTGTTAGATAGACCCACACCAGCAACATCCCCTTTAGTCAGACACAGGTGGTCTCACAATAGCAGGTGAGGCATGGGCACACTTATGTTGGAGCAGTGGTAAATAAAAGGTCAAAAGGAGGGAGCAACAGATAGCGTGAGCGTAATGGTGGTTGAGCGTGCGGCCTCAGTGCTGGTTGATAGTCGCAATTGAGTTCCAAGCGCTTAGTAGGTGTCCTCTGTGTAGGGACCAAAAGGGTTTAGTCCGCAGTAGGCGTAGGTTTCTTTTGCGTAGGGACCAATGGGTCTAGTCTGCAATAGGTACAATTGACTTAGAAGACCGGTCAAAGGGTAGAATTAGGATTTCAACCTAATTAAAGTAGGATTAGGAACTCAGCTTAATTAAAGTAGTTATCTAAGACAAGTGCAAACAATCTAATCGAACTATCTAAGCAAAGTGAACACCAAAACCATATTTTATTCCAACTTCATTTTTCTTTTATTTCCTTTTATACTATAATTGTTGCAAAGTATATTATCTTTATCTTGCTTAAGAATTCTAATAATTAATTTCATTCACCAGATTTTTAGTCTGACTCACTTCTCTATTTTCCATTTCCCCCCATAGACCTGCACAGGGATAGTATATTCTTAGAGGTTCAGCTATGGAGTTTTTCTTCATGTATTCTTCTTCTTCTTTTCAATTTTATATTCATGTACTGGCACTTGTGAGAGGGGTGGTTTTGTGTATGTACTTTGATATTGAGACTGAGATGACGTTTTCATAAGACATATGTATTTGTTATTTTGAGTATTATTTTGGTTATGACTTATTTTATGAAGCCTGATTTTTAAATAAGTTATTGTTTTAAATGTTTCCGTTGTTTTATTTATTTTATCTTGTGAATCTTAGTCTCTATAAGATATTAGCTATACATATAACGCACCATGTTCTTTAGTGTGCCCTTTTTGGGTATACTAAGGGGTGTGGGGGTGTTACAATAGTTCTCTTTGATATTTACAAAAATCCTTTATAAAATCTTCTTTCTATTTATAAAACTTGTTTATAAATTTCCAAATATAACTCTGAAACTCCTTTTATAAATCTCTGAATATAATTATAAATCTCTTTTTATAAATCTCTTTTCTATTTATAAAACTTCTCTAATAAATTTTCAAATATAATTTATAAAAGTCCCTTAATAAATCTCATAAAACAATCATTCCCTATATCACTAAAAATTCACAAATATGATCGATTATTCTAATTATCAAAATGACAACATTTTCCATTTTATAAAATAACTCTTATAAACCTATTCTTTATTTATAAAGTACAATTTATAAATTTAACTTTTTACACAATATTTTACATAAAACATTTCCTAAATATTTATTTCAAAATATTTATATCTTCTATAAAACAGAATCACTGTATTATAAAAGTTAAATTACCCTTTCACTTAACTTTTTTGTAAAAAATACTTTTAAAACATTTCCATTTATACTAGAAAAGATAAATAACAATGATGAAGTAAAATAGAGAAGTCCAAAACATGTTTTAAATGAAATCTCAAAGAAAATCTAGAAATCGGGTTTAAAATCTTTCTTCGAATATAAAACTATTTTCAAATCAAAAGGCATATCGTAGTAGTTCAAAATACTAAAATGAGCCCAATAGCTACTCTAGCTCTTAACACATGGTACTACTACCTCTTTATATTTAAAAAAAGCCTCAACTTTTGACATATATCAATGTCATATCCACTATGGCCGGCAACCAATTTTTAACATTAAACAACTTATACAATAAGTATATAATTGAAACTAAAATCAATAGTAATATAGAATCTGAATTACTCTACAAAATTCATTGTATTTCATTTTATATTTCGTTCACTTTTCAAAGCGAAAATTCAATCAATCCACTTCAATAAATCATTCAAGCAAATAAAATTATTTATATCAACTATATAACATATAGTATTCATATAAATGTGGGATAACTCAACAAAATTCCAATGGACGTTTTAGCATCTCAGTTTGACCTAAAAATGAAAGGCGGCCTAATGTTATGGAACTCAAATTCATTTGCTCCAAACTCGATGGAATTAATTCCAAAGCATAGATAGCGCTCGTACGAGTGCAATGCAAAAGATCACGTTTCGATTGGACCTTGGATGAAGAAATAATTGTATTTATAAGTTTTCAAATTTAAAAATATAATTAAATACACTAATTACATTTCAATTTTTAACTAACAAAACTAATCTTCTTCTTCCCTCCCTTTCATCTCACTATGCATGCATACTAAACACCCTAGGCCTGCACGACTTTCCAATGATACGGAGCTACACTCCATCGTTCGAAAAACAGACTTCAACAAACGGACTTTGCAGTGTTCTTCTCTTCTTGAACTCCACGTTCCTACCCTAAAATCGACACTCTTGATTAACCCATCACCAATCCGACCTGCTGCTTGAAGCATGCCAAACCATAATGTCCTTATTCACTGTTGGCCATCGCACTACCACAAACTTCCACTGTCCACCTCAATTCACATGACATAACCAAATCTACACTCGATTCCTGCCATCTCTGCCTAAATCGACGGAGAACCTAAGCCCTAGCCTATGCACTTCATGTCGATCAAATCCAAACCATGATCGAACTCAACAAAACCATATGGATTTGAAGATCTCATCACCATGAATATAACCGATCCAAAATTGTATTTTTTTGTTAAGCAGATTATTTGATTTGGACTTTTGAAGATGGTGGCCCTTTTATTTTTGGTTATAGGAAATAGAAATAGAAAGAGAAAGAAGAGGGAAAATTAAAAAAGCGAAGAATGGTCTTAGGTAGAAGTTTAGTTTATTTTAGAATTTTCATTACTTTGCTGCACAACATTTCGTTCGTGTATGAACAGTGAATGAAAAAATAAAAATACGGCTATGCATAAATATTCGACGCAATCTTTAAACAACTATAAAATACGCTAATTATCTTATTCTGTGAAGTTTCATAAATACCAGTGTTTGCCCAAAAATAGATTAAACAAAACTTTAATTATCTTCCAAATTAAAAATTATGAAAAAAAATCCAATAAATTTAATTAAAAATACATCATTAAAAATCAAGTAACTTTAAGAAAAATTTATTTTTCTTATTATTTATTATATTTGAATCGAATTTGAATATTTAAATAAATTAAATATTTCCATTTGAAATGTTAAAAATTCTGGATCGTTACATTCTTTCTTCTTAAAAGAATTTTGTCCTCGAAATTCCTTAAGGAAGAAAAATGTTTCCAAACTTTTAAACTTATAAAATCCCTTATGTTACAAAAAATTTCGGCAGTACCTCCTTTGCGCGGCTCGATAGAAAAAACTATAGCTCGTTACAACTGGCTTAATCCAATAAAGAAAACAAAATCCAAAAGTGGCTTTCCATATCTAAGGCATAAAATCATCAAGAATGATATATACTTATGATATATCATATTATTTATTGTAATTTTATGCTTTTACTGTTGATGATTTTATGCCTTACAAATTGTTTTACAAATTCCGTCAAACCATGGGTAAAAGCATATAACTTATTGTTTATTGTTGATGATGATTCAATGTAATCCCTTATTATTTATTGTAATTGTATGCTTTCCATATCTAAGGCATAAAAGCATACAATTACATTAAAGCTCGTACAATGTACATATGTCACTCATACACAATATCAAATCTAATCACTCACTCGTTCACTCAAATTATACTTCCAGACTAGTATTACTCACTCGACTTTCCTATCGTCCACTCCGATCTTGTTCCTTGATTAGAAACCTCTGTTCTTTTTACACAGCCATATAATATGATAGAAAACTTCATAATCATATCAGAAATCTGTCAAAGTGTTCATTATCAAATATCGAGTGAAAAATAATAATTCAAACCAGTGTAAATCACCGCAAAATCTTGTACTCGAATCTGGATCAAGAACATTTATGCGAATAGAATGATCTAAATATGGCTTACGTTTTATCCCATTAGTTTCTTAACTACACCAATTTCTCACATTAAATCGCGTTCATTTTTACTTATTATGTATTTTCCTTAATACTAAAATCATCTATGAACCCTTTCACGAAAATTTTCTTAGTTTGTAAGCATCTTATAAAGCATAACTTATATTTATAAGCACTTTCAAATTTAAGCTCAAATTCGTATAACAATCTTTTACATTCTAAAAGTATGTACATAATATTAGTTTTTCTTTATTTAATCAGGATGTTCAACAAATTTAAAACTCGTTTTAACTTACTACCCCCTAAAATATATAAGCTACAAAACTTATTTTCTAATATT
Organism: Allium cepa; assembly: GCA_030765085.1. Lineage (NCBI taxonomy): Eukaryota > Viridiplantae > Streptophyta > Magnoliopsida > Asparagales > Amaryllidaceae > Allium > Allium cepa. Next base: position 11,144,757 of record CM060941.1, on the reverse strand, counting down.
TCACAAAAACACTCAACTTCAACTTCTGTATCATTTTGGAAGCTTTCAACTGTCTAAAATCTCCAAAAATTCCATTTCATTTCTATAAATGAAAACCATCAACAAACATATCATGATGAGATGCACAAACCAAACTATCCTATTGCATAGGATGCATGAGTCCATATAATAACTTTACTGAAACTTTAAATTTAAACTCTCGGGTTTTATTTCAAATCCTTTTGAAATAATAATAATATACATTTCTCCTTTGGTATATGAAGTCACACTTTTGGGATTTAAATCAAAATCTGTTTTATCCAAAACAACTCTAAAGAAAAACTATCATAGTAGCATCCCTAACTTAGAAACTCGAAAATGAATGTCGATGATGTTGTGGTCATCATCAGAATTATTTCTCAGTGAATGAAGTGAGTTCAATGCTTTCTATCTCCTATAAATCCTTTTAGAATATTTCTATCCAATAATTATTTCAAATAATACTGTTGTTATTTTCCCTAAAATTTTAAAATAACATTTTCAAAATCATGGGTATTTAAGTTCTCAGATTCTCAACTTAAATCATTTTATTTATTAATCAAACTTATGTAAAGTTACTTTTTTATATTAGAACATGTCACAAATGTTTATCTTTGTTTAGATTATAAAAAATAATTTTTATTAAAATTAAATTTGAACCCAACATTATCACCATACACCTTATAATCAAACTGTAAAACTAAATTCATTAAGTGCTCGTCTCAATGTCCCCACAATTACTCTCTACCCAACATATGGTAAAAGGGTTAAAATGCTCATAAATTGGTTGAGCACACTTCAAAAATCAACAAACAATAGTCGATTCTCGTAAACTGGTTAAGCACAACTCATCAAATAATAAATGATAATAATTGAATATTATCATTTCCTAACAAACAAACACATCGTAAATAAATATATTAATTTTTGAAAGTTATTCTTTTATAAATAAAACATAATCCTTGGTAAAAGTATTTCATTGACAAAATTTTCAAAAATAATATGGTGCCGGATTGCGTTGTCCAAGTATTAGAAACCTAAGTCGATACAGTTGTTCCTTTTGTATCGACCACAATTCATAAACCACTCAACAAATAAATCATCGTAATATAATTTTTTTTAATAGTATTATCATATAAGTGTTCTTAGACACAAACTCACACACACGCACACACACACTCCAACTCATTCTACAGTGTCCCTTACGATATCTCTAATGTGTCTACCCTACCGAATCCTAGGATGTCCTACTAAAGGCACTACTTCTACTACATTCTTAGGATCAGTAGCAAGTATTTCTTGAACTTTGAAGAATTTTGTTCTTCGATCATCTTCAAGGTGTCCCAATTTGAATGCTTATGCCGATTCAAAGTGGTTTTCGGATAATATATCTAATCCCGGTCTCTCTGAACCGACAAACGATAGTTTCAAAACTGGCTAAGATTTGATTGTCAGTTATTTAACTACCACATATACAAACAATTAAATCAAATATTTAACCAAGCACGATTAAGCACACATGCAACTCTAAGCTTCTTTAATTAATCCTTTCATTAATTGAAACCACTACGTAAATTCTTGTATTGAATATACTTTTACAGTGATATATTCACAAACCCTTTCTACTCTTTTCAATACTTGAATAATATTGATATACTTATCTCAGTCGTATAAGTATACTCATGAAGCATCTTACTTTTAATACTTAGAGAACCTTTTCGTATACTTATATCAACAATATAACTATATTCTTATAACATTACATTTTTAGTACTTAGGAAAGTACCCATATGTTTATCCCAACGTTATAAGTATATTTACAAATCTTAAGAAAGATTTCATTTTCAAAATCATATTTAATTAGTTTAAAATAAATGCCCTTTAAAACATTGGTAACACCCAAAACACTTTTGGTGTAAGTAAATGGATTATATAGAAATTAGAAAAAATATACTTACCACCACTTCACGGTTCCGAGCTTATCGTATGCCTCGATAAACAATGAAGTTAGAAACGTATCCTTGCGTTGACATACGTTCTTAATTCTTAATATAGAGATGAGTCTTCATACTGCAGAATTTGGTCTTAAGTATGAAAAGAATACTTTCTATACCACTGTTATTAAAAATGATCATTTGTAGAAATCCAAGCCCATTACTTTTATAAAAACTCCTTTTTATAAATCTCTTTTATATTTATAAAACTCCATTATAAAATCTCCTTTCTATTTGTAAAACTTCATTTATAAATTTTCAAATATAATTATAAAACTCCTTTTATAATTCTCCTAATATAATTATAAAACTCCTTTTATAAATCTCATTTCTCTTTATTAAACTTCTTTTAAAATTTTACAAATATACTTTATAAAACCCCTTTTATAAATCTCCTAAAACGATCACTGTCTACATCGCTATGAATTCACAAATGTGGTTGACTATTCCAATTTATCGAAATGACAACAATTCCCTTTTTATGAGTAAATCTATTGTTTATTTATAAAATACCATTTATAAATCTAACTTTTTATATATCATTTTATACAAAATGTTTCCCAAATATTTATCTTAAAATATTTCTATCTACTTTAAAAACAGAATTAGTTTATTATAAAAAATAAATTCCTGTTTTCTTTATAATATACATCCATCATTATATTATTATTTCTGCAAAATAAATACTTCTAATTTTTTTCTATATATCTAGAAAACATAAATAAAAAGGTTAAAGTAAAATAGAGAAATTCAAAACCCATTTAAATAAAATATCATTGAAAATCCAATAGTCAGATCTAAAATCATTCTCTGAACCAAAACCAATTTCAAATCAAAACAGCAAACTATAGTATTCTAAAATAAAGTCAATAACTACTCTAGCATTAAACTAATGTTGTTGCTACCTTTATCATCAAAAGGCTCAAATTTTAACATATATTAATGTCATATCCAATATGGCCAACCACCAAATTCGAACATTCAACAACTTATACAATAAATTTACAACTGAAATTAAAATCAATGGTAACGAGGAACCCGGATTCCTCTATAAAATTCTATGTATTTCACTCTATATGTCATTCGCTTTTCCAAGCAGAAATTCATATAAACCAATTCAATAAATCATTTAAGCATAACAAATTATTTATATCTACTATGTGTCATACAGTATCCATCCAAAGGTGAGATAACCCGCTAAAATTCTAACGTTGCTTAATCGTGCTGGTTTGACTGTTCAATTTTAACTCAAAATTTCATTTGCTTCAAACTGGACGAAATCAGTTCTACTGCATAGATCTCTCACCTACGAGTGCAACACAAAAGACCGCATCTTGATTGGACCACATGTGAAGAAGTCATTGAATTCACAGTTTATTTAATAGAAAAATATTATTAAATACACTAATTACATTTTAATTTTTAATCACCCAAACTAATCTTGTTCATCCCTCACTTTCATCTCACTATGCATGCATAGTACGCATCTTAGGCTATGAATGACTTGCCAATTATATGGAGCTGTTCTCCGCCGTTTGATGAACAGACTTCCCTTTTGTTCCTTTCTCCCCGAACTCAATGTGCCTGCCCTAAAATCGATACATTAGATCAAACCATCACTAATCAGACCTGCTACTTAATGCATGCCAAACGTTAATGCCGTGATTTATTGTAAACTATTTAGCTAATATATGGTTGCTTGGATGTAGGAATGATGATATTTAAAGTATTATCATTGTTAAGTGAAAATTTAACTAGAAATTGAAATATAACTAAAATTTAAGGGAATAAATTCATTATAAAATGAAATTTATAAATATGGATTATAAATGTAATTTATAAATTGAAATATAATCAAATGGAAATTTGTATAAGCATAAAGTGTACAAATGAATTAGAGTTAAAATTTATTTAAGCAGGCTTTGGAAATTTAAAATCCCGAAGACTTTGGAAGTGTTTGTCGAAGTGTTTTAAAGATAAATGATAGCATTATTGTTTGGTGGTATTTTTGAATGGAAATCTGTTTTAAAGAGATTTTGAAATGAAATAGCATTGAAATAACTTGGATTATTGGAAAATAAATATAATGATGATGGCCGCATCATCAGTATTTATTTTCGAATTTCTAAGCGACGGATTGCTGCCAAAAATTTGATTTGCTTAGAAGAGCTAGTTGTTTTGGAAATTTCAAGGGAAATTTATTGGGAATAAAACCAGGATTGGTTTAACTTTTGAAAAATGTGATTTGAGATGTTGGAGATTTCAAAATAATTTGAAACCAAAGACGGGTATTTAAAAATCCTGATGAGATAAATTGTAAGCTTGTAAATTGAGATGATTTTTAAATCAGGAAGGGAATATAAGCTTTGAATGTTGGAATTTAAATTTAAAAGGAAAAGTTAGAAATGAAATTACCTTGGATGGGGAAATAAGAAAATTTAACAAGATTGAAAATTAATAGACTGAAACTAATATCCAGCTGTATTCGAATTAAGTTGAAATCGAATTGAGTTGAGTAAATCTGAGTTAAATAAAATTGAATTGGAATAAGAAATTCAACTGAATTAATGAATGAAATTAAATTCTTACCTGAACAAATGGGAAATAAATTGAATAAGGATTGGAATTGAAGTGAATAAATTTGAATAACTTATAAAAGAATCAGAATTAAATTGAATGGAATAAAAATATGCTTGGGTTATAAATAAGCATAAGGCTTGAGTTAAAAATAAAAGAATAATATATTCAAGCCTATGAGGAATGGAATTGTGTAAATAATAAGTCGTGACTTATAAAATTTGAAAGTGGGATAGAAAAACCCAAAATACATTTTTTTTTGATGAACGGGGAAATAAAATAAAAATCACAACTTGGGTTATAAAATAAATTGAAGTGATATTTGGAATTAAAAATCAAGTATTGAACTATAAATAGGGGAGAACTAATTTGTTAATAAATTAATTAATGAAATGTCAAATAAAGCTGAATTGTGAGTTAATAATGAAGATTGGAAATAAAACTCAAGTTATGAATTGAATTCGACTTGAATTGTCAGTAAGGTAAATGTAACTGAATTTTGAGTTCATGAAATTTGGTGGTAAATTAAAAAGTGAATGGTGGAATCAGAACTTGAGTTATTAATTAAAATTTAACTTGAAGTATTAACAAATTAGATATAATTGAAATGTATCGAATAAAAAAATGGAAATGGATTTAAATAGTAATGGTTTGGATTGAAAATAAAATCGAACTAAGTGGAAATACATTGGAAATGGCCATGTAATAAATTGGATGAACTGAATCTGAAAGTTAAATTTGATAATAACAAATCAAATGAAATTGTAAATTTTAAAATGAGATTTAACTGAAATAGAATTAAATTGAATGGAAGAGAAAGATTTACTTGAAACGAAATGAGCTTAAGTATAAAATTGGAGTGAATAAACTTAAGCTAAAAGATGGAAAAGAGTTGAATTGAATTCAATTAAAAATTAAGTTTAATAATAGTGGATTGGATTTAAATCAAGTAAAAATAAATTTTAATTGAAATAAAATTCGGTGAGTTGCCGATAATATTTAATGGAATGAAAATGCTTAAATAAATAATTGTAAACCATTTAAATTATTAAGGGATTGAAATAACTTGAGACAATAAGGAAAATAGAATGTTTCGAGTTTATTAGAGTGGTTTAAGTGAATGTGGATAAACTAATTATATTGAATAAATAAATGGATGGAATAAATAAGAATCAAATGGAAGTGAACTTGAGTTATAAATGAAATAAATTGAGTAAATTAACTCCAAATGAGAATAATTAGAAGCTCGACTACGAGTAAAATTGGAAGACCATTAAATTAAAGCTTAGTTGAATTAATTCGGAAATGGTTAGAAATGAGTAAGCTTGGAATGGGTCGAGCTAAATAAATGGTCGTGAATGAATTAAAATAAAAAGAAAATCTAATTGGTAAGGAAGATGGACCACCCTTGTTAATGGTTTTGAATGAACTAGTGTGGTTAATAAAATAAAATGTAAGTGAATGGTTTCAACTTTAAATGCAATGAAAATGAGAATATATGAATCATGAATAAATTTAAAAATGGAATAGAATTAAGTATAAATTGAGTTGAAATCAATTTAAATTGGTTATAAACATAAATACTTGTTTATTCACATAGATATCGTCAAACAGCATAGAATAAATTGTCATTGGATGCAAATAGGAGTAATTAAAATCCAATGAATTGATAGAAGTAAAATGAATTGATTTCGAGAGCAATTGAACTAAATATGAGTTCAGTTTGTTTAAAAAATAAATTAAGGTAAGCAATTGAGCTTTAAACCATTCAAATTGATGAAGTTGTATACGAATGGATTGAAAACCATTCAAATTGAATGAAAATGGTTATAAATTAATTGGAACAGTGGAATTAGTATGAAAACGGTATAAGTTGCTTACGGAAAATGTTTGATGTGCATTTCTTTTAGAATTCATATGTTTTAACCATTGTAACTAAGTAAAATATAGTTAAACTGCATATATTTGGCACTTACATGTTTAAAATTGAGTAAGTACAGGTACCTTGAAGCTGTGTGGCTGGATTTGGTTGTGCTATTGCTAAAAATTAATGAGCTGTTTGCTTAAAAATGCTAAATAAGGTACGCCTGCGCCATAAAAATAGGAAATATGAACTGTTTTTCTGTTTTCCGACCATGTGGGTCGATGTATATATATTTATCTCTTTTTTCAAATTGCAAAAGCTCCTTCGTACAAAGGAGACTCTGCCAAAAAATTTCGGAAATTTTGGGAGTCAGAAATTTTTTGAAATTTTTAGAAAATTTTGTTATCGACAAACAAATTCAAATTGGAAACTAAAATAAGTTAGTAAATGAAACTAATTAAAATTATGACATGAATTAGTAATAAATGATAAAATAATAATAGAATTTAGATATTCGGAGTTAAAGATAAATTGAATTCGTATGGAAAAGAAAGAATCAATTTGAATAGAATTAAATACAAACTAAAGTGGTAAGGTGGAAATTAACGAAAAAGCATATAAAATGCTTATACTAAACTTAAGTAAGGAGGGGTGCATTCTCAATTGGAAGTTGATATTACAAATATATTCTAAGTTGATATTTGAATGGAAAAAAATATATTGACATTTGTAAGAAAGTCGATAAAATGTGTTGAAAGTTGTGACTGGATATTAGTGCTAAGCAGGATATGCAGGTATTAGTAAGTGTTTTAAGGGGTGTGTTATAGTTTGATGACTTATGTTGGCTAATTAATAGCTCAAATATGTCATACTTATGATAAACACATCAATTAAAACACTAATGACCATAACAGAGAGATCATGATTTCATGTGTTGAGCTACATGATCTAGAGAGTGGATTTATTCTCTAAATTGTCATTTAATTTACATTTCTTTTCTTTTTGTTAGTTAGTTCATTTTCTCATTTTCTAGCTTAAACATACTCTCGACTTTGGTATAATTTGATTGAGTAGGAAATTTTAAAATCATCAATTCCCTACGGATCGACCCGTATTCGCCACGTGCTACATTCGTACACCATGCGCTTGCGGTTATTTTTTAATTTAAATTTGTTCGATGGTTTTCTAAACTGATAGAATTTCCGTCGACGAACAAGTTTTTGGCGCCGTTGCCGGGGACTTGCTTTGATTTTTAATTTCTATTCTTCGAATTATTTGTGTACGATTTTAGTGTGTGTGTGTCTGTTTTATTTTCACAACTTGAGCAAACCAATTGGACAATCGAACCACCGCCCCAAAATCGACCATCTCGAACCACTTGAAGCCCACCGCATCACGAAATCATCGCGATCCCTTAACAAAGACCCTTGATGTTGAAAACACTATCATGAAAACGAGAACTGCTGATTTGATTAAGATTTTGAGTGGGAAGTTAAAGTGGAATTTCTGTAGTTTAATCGCGATTTTTCAATTGAGATTTTGGGTGACATTTCCGTTCTTGGAATTGAGATAGTGAGTGATAATTGTGTGGGCCGAGTTTATGGTTGTGGCCTGGTTCATAACGTGAAATATACTTTTTTTTCTATTAGTTTTAATTTTTAAGTTATTTTTTTTGATCTATTTAAAAAAAAGGTGTTTAAGTTGTTTATCGGGCTGGGCTTGTAGGCTCAAATTCGATTTCCTTTCTTTCCTCTTTTTTAGTTTGTTCTAATTTATTTAGTTTTCAAATTCAAAAAAAAGGAGGAATCCAATAAATTGTTTTCAATTGTTTTAATTTCTTATTGTTTTTCATTTGTTTTAAGCTTCATTCTCTTTTTATTTACAAAAAAAACCGTGTATATATCTTGTTTTTATTTCAGGTTGCAAAAGCAGATAGAGGAAAGAACCGCTTCCAAATTACTGCTTGCCTGCAATTAAACAAAAAAAAATTGCAGCTTTAATCTCTAGTTTTATTTGAATTGCATTGTGTTTGCTTGCATTTGCATTTTATAAAAAAAACAAAAATCCATTCTTATTTGCATTGTTAATACGCGTTTAATTTTTGCTTTGCATTTCATCTTAGAATTTTAATTAATAATAACAATGGCTCTTAATTGTATATCGACAATTTGTCTTCTTTGAACAATTTAATTTCTTGGTATCTAGGCTACGGCAGAGTAATAACCATTTATAAATATTACGGTGATTCGTAAATATTATAGTGGTTGTTCCTTTGAAGGAACTTAAACCTTCGGCTGCATTGCTACGGTGATTTGTGGTGCACCGATAAATCCTGCCCGTTACCTGGCTGAGAACTATCTTGTTTATTTAAGACAGTTTGTGATTATACAATTTTGGGTTAACTTAAGATAAATCATTTGTAATTAGACCCCTGCATTCATTTAGTTGCATTAGTTCATGCATATTTAAAAAAAACAAAAATTCAAAATTCAAAACTAAAAAATTGTAAATATTCCTTTTCCTTTGAAATTTTTAAATCATTTTCTTTGAAATTTCAAAAAAAAAATCCAAAAAAAAAAATTAGAAAAACCAAAATTCAAAAAAAAATTGAAAAACGAAAACAAAACAAAAATCGATTTCCCTTTTCAAAAATAAATTTTCTTTGTAAATATTTTTCGTTTATAAAAAAAACCAAAAAAAAAACATTCTTGAAAATGTCTGAATATCCATATCCACTTGAATTTTACAATAGTTGTGAAAATCAATATAATCCATATGATTTCAGTCCAAATTCGTATAGATATTTTAACACCAACTATTGTTTAAACGATTCAAATTTCGAACAACAAAGTTTTCAAAACACTGATCAACCCTCAAATCTCGAAAATAGCATTTCATCTTTACTTGAACTCTCTACACAACAAAATCAAAGTGTAAACGATTTGTGTAACTCATATTTGTGCAATAGTTCAAGTCAAAAAAATCAAAATTTGAATTCATTTTAAAATTCAAATGATTTCGAGTGTAACCCATGCCAATTCAATTTCCAGCTTCAAAATGAATTTCAAAATCAAGACGAAAATGTGAACAGATTTTCAAATAATTTTGGCAATGGGAATAGTTTCAATAACAATATGATTGAAACTTTTGGTTGTCAACAAATTCAAAATGAAAATTTTCAAATTAATAATCATGAATTTGATTTTATTGACCAAATGGAAAAAGATAACGGGGATTTATTACTTGAAAAATACGAAACTTTTCGTGAAACTCGTAATCAAATCTCTACTTGCGAAGAATCAAATAATAATCTATCATTTATCGAAATTGACAATTTTTGTTCTCAACAAATCCAAATTGAAAATTCTCAAGTTAATAACTATAAATTGGATTTTGTTGAGAAAATGAATGAAATTTACGATGATCACACAGATTTGTTGTTTGAAACATACATGAAACAACGTGAAAAACAAAACCAAATTTCAACGTGTGACGAGTCAAGTGATAATCCATCTTTTTTTCCAAATCGATGATTTTCAAACAACAACTTTTGAGATTGAAAATAACAATCTTAATGAAGTTTTTGAAAACACTTTAATTGAGTTGGATTTCAATTCTTTTGAGGATATGGAACCAAATTTAAAATTCGATCTTCCTTTTCTCGATTTCGAAAATTTAAATACAACAACTTTGAATTTTGAACTTGAGACATGTAATAAAGTTGTTGATAATCCAATAAAGGAAGTGGAATTTAATGAACACGAATTTTTTGGACTTTTGGATGATGAGTTGTTAAATTCCAACGGGGAAGATTTCGATCACCATTTTGACTTTGAAATCAATAATTTGGAGGAAGTATTGAATGATAAACTTGAATTTCAATTTGGTGAAAATAAATGTAAATTTCAATCAATTGTTTTATCAACCCCAAAAATCATTGAAAACAAAACAACTCATTCAATTTTCAATAAAACAACATTTTTTTTCCAAATCAACATTCAACTTCGATATCTTTTACGGTTTGGTTTTTCATGCTTAAGCTGTGTCTCACACATTTGACGAGACAAATGAATCGGTCTTTAGAAGACCGTTTCGTTTACTTTTTGACTGTATACTTTCTCATCTCTTGTAAATAATAATCTTTCATGTAAATATAGGATTTTTATTTTATTTTTCTCCTTCCACTTGGGTTGACTGTGGGGACACAGTCAAAATCAAGTGTGGGGGGAGACTCATCTTCGTTTTTGATTTTTCATGATTTATTTTTACTTTTTCTTTGCGAAAAAAACACTCAAAAAAAACAAAAAAAAACAACAATAATTTTATTTAAGCATTTTTGATTTATTTTTAAAGAAACACTATAGGATAAATATATGGTTTTGGCTTATTAAATAGAAATTTTTGGAAGTTTATTCGTCTTAACAAAAATAAAAATGAAATTTTATTACAAATAACGATGGTTTAACTAGTATATAGGAAGATTCATACGTGTTAATTATGAAATACATCCTAATTGAAAATCTTTGTTTTAAAAAGTGGTTGATTTAAAGTAAAGATATAACATTTTTTTGTCTTCTAAGTTAAATTGTGCTAGGATGATTTTGCAAAACTCTCTCTCTCTCTTATAAAAAAATATACAAAAAATAGTAACATCCAAAGTATTCACTCTCATTGAAAAGTCCTCACGGTTATGCATGGGTGCATTACTTGGAATCTTTAATTATGTGCTTTCATACTCATTTAAAAGTCCTCGCGGTTATGTATGTATGGAACACATGTAAAAAAAATAGACTTAATAAAAACCACCTACGGTCGATAGGTGTATGCACGAAAGTATGTGCACTCGCCATGCTCTGTACTCCCCTCACATAAGCCCGAAAGGCAGTGCATGGGTGGTATATCTGGCCTCAGTTTACCTGAGCTAGGCGTGTAATTTTTCTTGCAAATAATGAGAGAGCAAGCAATTGAAATCACAGCACTATTTTTACTTATTTGATTTGATTTGTTATTAAAAAGAAATGAAAATACCACCTTGATAAACTTTGATAGTCAACAAAGGGTCCATTTCATAGTTACACTGTGTTATTAACCAAAACAACAAGTTAAACTATAGTTTATTTGTCATGATAACTTCGTTTTTATTGGAAATATTGACGAGTAAATAACTTAAATTTCAAGATAATGACCAAAACCTATATTTAACTTATTCGTGTCAAGTTAAAAATAAATCCTTCATTTGTAAATATATTTCAAAAACTCGCATTCATCTCTTTGTAAATAAATCTTGCATTTTGTAAATATTTTCATCTTGCATTTGGATTTTGTGGGTAGTATCCGCTGAACACCCTCACGAGACATCACTCGTCCTACTGGGGACACCCAGAGGTTTAACGGCTTGTTGCATACGCTCAATGCAATCGTGCTTCATACGAAAACGGATTTATCTTCGTTTTTCTTTATTCGAGGACGAATAAAAAGATAAGTGTGGGGGTATTTGATGTGCATGTAAATGTGCATATTTTTGCCACCATATTTATTCTATTTAAATTAAATAAATGATCATATTGGGTATTTTAACTTATTTTAACCAAAATTCATATTAATTCCAAATTTTCACATATTCATCTTCATATAGGGGCAAAACGGTCGTTTAAGTGCATATATTTCTTTGAGAAAAATTGATTGGAAATTTATATATATATTTTTGTAGGAAAACGGTCTCAAATAGGAGTGGTTTCATGAAGGAATATGCATGCACAAAGAATATAAAGGAATGGAGATGGAAATAATTCAAAGTGAAGATCATGGAGGACCCCACCTACCCACTACCTAGTTTACAAATTAAAGGCTAATGCACATGCTAAAAGACATTTAAAGCTTCATGTACATTTAAGTGGGAGATTATTAAAGCTAATGATAACTTGGCCACCACACTTCCTCCAATGGCATTTTGGGTACTCCCTAAAAATATGCATTAGGGTTTCTAACTTGTATAAATACCCCTTATGTTTCATGTAGTCATCTCTCCTCTCTTCTCTCAGTCTCTCTTAGGCCTCCTTCTCTTTAGTTTAGTTTATATCAAATAAAAGAAAGCTCTCTTTCTCTTTTCATGGCTACTTAGCCATTTTTATTTTATGTAATTTTCTTTTCTTTTTATGCAATGTTAATTAGTGTTTCCTTTTATTTACATGTTCATTTCCTTTCATGATAGTAGTGTAGATTTACTTTTATGCAAGTAGAATAGTTTTCTTTTCATTTGTTTTCATTTTTCTTTCTTTTTGCTTTCATGTTTCTAGCTACATTTGTTCATATGATTACAAATATGAGAAGCTAAACCCCTTCAATTTAGGGGTAATGAAGCTCTCTAATTAATGTAGCTTCAACATTTTGTTAATTCATGCTCTCTTTTTGTGCTTAATGATGATGATAGAAGTGGTTTTATTTGTTGTTTTTGCCTTGAATTTGATAGTCTATATTGTTGACACCAAATAGGCTATGCTTAAACAATCACTAACACAAATGCCTCTTCATCAATATATGATTATGGCATAAGAAAGTGATTTGAAATTAAAATTTGATGGTCTATGTTTCTAATCAATAGTTAATAGGCCATACTTAAAATAGATTTCATTTTCATTTCTTTGTCAAGTTTCATGAAAGTTAGTAAGTGTTTTAAGGGGTGTGTTATAGTTTTATGACTTATGTTGGCTAATTAATAGCTCAAATATTTCATACTTATGATAAACACATCAATTAAAACACTACTGACCATAAAAGAGAGATCATGATTTCATGTGTTGAGCTACATGATCTAGAGAGTGGATTTATTCTCTAAATTGTCATTTAATTTGCATTTCTTTTCTTTTTGTTTGTTAGTTCATTTTCTCATTTTCTAGCTTAAACACACTCTCGACTTTGGTATAATTTGATTGAGTAGGAAATTTTAAAATCATCAATTCCCTGCGGATCGACCCGTATTCGCCACGTGCTACATTCATACACCGTGCGCTTGCGGTTATTTTCTAATTTAAATTCATTCGACGGTTTTCTAAACCGATAGAATTTCCGTCGACGAACAGTATATACAGGACTTAGTTTCTCATATGTGATTATTCTCATTATTATTGGATTTGACGAAAATATAACTTTGAAAATATCTAGAAGAAACACGAAAATTATAAGGTACAGTTATCTTTGATGATGCTATATTATACTATAAACTAATTTTGCTCTTCTAGGAAGAATGATAGGGAAATCGTCTGCTTAAACAGTTAGGAGATGACCTCTAATGTTATGTATTATCTATTTATTTCCAATAGAACTGAGGTCGAGTGTATCGTAAATCCATCGATCGGTTCTAGAGTGCCTAGTAAGCAAGGGAGTGTACTTATATAAGATGCCTTGCAACCGTGATGACTCCAAAACTATATATGTGTTTTATACTTTGGAAGTGGTTCGTGATTGGTTTGTGATGTTGGAATCTATATGGAGATTTGAGACTTGTTTGAGATGCTCGCGCTCATGCAGTTGTTCGTAATCTATTCAGGTGGTGCAAATCCATGTGTGACTCCGAGATCTGTTAAGATATGGGAATCCAAGTGTGATTTTGATATATGTTAAATAATCTATGTGCGATTCTAAGATCTATTGAGATATGGAAATCCATATGTGGTTCAGAGATCTGTTCGAGTTAGGGACTCTTGTGTCGAGATCTGTTCAAGTAGCTCCCGTATGCTGGGATATTGAACGTGACTTCATCGTCGGTTATAATAGAAAATAGGGATGGAAGACATAGCCTATGGGGTTTGGTTAACTTAAAGGATGCAGGCTCTTCGTTCTAGTGTTCTTATGGATATGTAATGTGGGAGTGATGTGCCTGGTGCCACGTGTTTAGGCGTGGACCATTTATGTTTTGCTATAGTATATTTTATCCAAAGATATCTGATGCTCGAAAGGACATCTCTGATCTTTGTGCAGAGGACCATTCTCGAGAACTGAGGGCACCTCCATGGAATCCTACACAATTAGCGAACGTGCCTTAGCAATTGTGATTTTATACCTATTATTGTTGTGATGTACACTCACATGCATCGTAGCTACGTGATTATTTATATTTCACACCTTAGACGTTATAATATTATCACTGGATTTTATAATAGAAATGGTTTGGTAATCTTAAGGTAAAACCGTTCGTGTTTATTTGTGGCATGATCTTACGAGATATTTTGAAGGGTTTTACAAATATATTAATCCATATGATTCGTGTTTCTCACGCTGAGATTGAACCGGGTGTTATTCTCTTAATGCTCGAGTCAGCTTGAGTATATTTCTAGATTTAGCCGTGGTTCATTAGAAATCTTGGAAAGGAGCCGGATGACTTCGCACCACATTTTGTTTCCGCCGCATTAATTGATTTGTATCTATTTGCATTTATGAAGAGTCATCCGACCGTATTTTATTTCCGCTGCATTAATTGATTTATATCTATATACATTTGTGAGAACAAACAATTATAACTGTCCAGGCTGATTATAGATTAGTTTATTCAGATTGATGTATGTATATCAAAGCTTTCTTCATAATAAAGACCTTTTGAGATATTATATATTATTGTTCCATATGTGATATCCATATATTTTGTTCTTCTTTCTTAACATGTTTCTTTTTTCATTTTATTTTACCCTAACATTTTATTTTTTCAACACTTGGGTGCTTGACACATGAATACCGTGGATGTATTAGTGTTGATATTTATGGGTCGAAAAGTTAGATCGTTACATGTGTTATCAGAGTTGAAGGTTAAGCGAGAACCTTAACTTTTATGGGTATAACTCATTAAGAGGTAGAGTAATGGAATGTCTTATAATGATTTGAGTGTATATATATGAGAGTGTGTATATTTTATTGTTATAAAAATGTTTTGTATTGTGTTGATTGGCTTGTTGAGTGGCTTATGGATTCAGGTCAATAGGAGTTGTTATCATTATTGATAGGGATCTCTAAATACTTAAATAAGAAAAAACGACATGGTATTATTTTGAAATTGATAGATGAAATAGTTTTATGAGTATTATATTTTATATATTAAAGAATAATTTTCGTAAATTGTTTTAAATATTTATGATGCGTTTGTTTGTTAAGAGTTGATTTTATTATATTGTTATCATTTATTTTGTGCTCGACCAATTTATGAGTAGATTTAGCTTTTCACTGTATGAGTTGGGTAAAAGTAACTTGTAGGAACATTAAAGAGAATACCTTGTGAATTAATTTTCACAGTTTTACTATAAGGTATTAAGTGATAATGTTAGGTTAAAATTTAATTTTCAATAGAAGTTAGATCTATTAAAAGTTGTTTATTATTGTCTTAATGAAAGGTAAGATATTTTAATGATAAACACTTGTTTATGGTTTTATATAAGAAAGTAACTAATATTAGTATAGTTTACAAATATGAATTAAGAATTTGAGAACTTAAATCCCAGAGTTTTAAAAATTAGTTTTCTAAGATTGTGGAAAGCAATAGCAGTATTATTAGGAAATAAATAGTTAGAGAATTGGTTTATGCAATTGATATCATGGTACTTGGTAATATTTATGAAGTATATGATACCATTTTGGAAATGAATTTGATTAATTCCGAAAGGTATGATTTGGATGTACCGAACTCACTTCTGTCATTGAAAAATGATTCTGGTGATAACTACAGCATCATCAGCGTTTATTTTCGAGTTTCGAAGTGGAGGATGCTACCAGAATTGTTTTGCTTCAAAGTTATTCTAGTAAAATAGATTTTTGTTTATATCTCGAAAGTATGATTTGAAGCAAAGGATGTGTATATTATTATTTCAAACGTTTGAAATGAAAAACCTGTGTTTGGTTCTTAGGATTTCAAATAAGTTATATTATGGACATAGGTAGCCTATGCATTAGGATTGAATGATTTGTGAATTATATTTGATGTGCTTGCTTGATAATTTTCATTTATTAAAATAAAATGGGATAGATAGTCAAAGCTTCAGAATTTGTATAAGTACTTGAAGCTAAGTGTTTTAAGAAAATATAAAGATGGGTACATATAACGCCTGAACTAGAAGATAGTAGAATTTAAACAAGTTAAAAATTGGTTAAATATCCATGTTAAGTAAAATGAATTGATGGTTTTATATATACTCTGAGGATATAGTGAAGTATTATACGAGTATGAACTTAAGTTATATAATGTTTAATAACTTAATGTATATTTTATGAAAGGATTCATAGATGATTTTAGCATTAAATGAGGAATACTATAAGTGATAATAAATGTTAATTAAAATGAAAAGTAATTTGTGTAGTTAAGAAACCAATTAAATAAAGGACGTATGTTGTATGTAGATTACTTTGTTTGCATAACTATTTGATCTAGGATTCGAGTACATGAATTTGAGATGCTTTACAACGGTCCAAATTAGGATTTCACTCGATTCTTAGTAGCGAACACTTGACGCAAATTTTTGATATGACCTTGAGGTTTTTTGTAACAACCCACATATTTTACGATTGTATATTTAAATGTTGAAATTTAAATATAACATCGTTAATCGGATTAAAGTCCGAAACGCTACTTTTTGTAAACTGTCGAATCCAGACTCGAGACCACTTCCATTAAGTCCAAAATGGTGTTTGCGACCTTTTTGAGTATAAACATCGGTATGTTTGAAGTTGAGTAGAATTTTGCTATTTTTCTATGGGCTTTGGGTTTCATCCCACTAACCCAACAAAATACCCTAACTCCACCCCCTCTTCATTCATTCTATTTCCCTAACACTCTCAAGCTAAAGTATAATAAGGGAAAGAAGAGGAAATTAAAATTCCTAAACCCTAGTTTTATCAGGAAATTCAAATTCAAATCCAAAATCAAAGAGAATCTTAGGTAAGCATCCTCTTCATCTTCTCCATCTCAATCTATCTTTAATTTTCCGAAATTCCTAAACCATAACTTTGGAAATTCATATCATTTGATAATAGAATGAAGATTCTTGAGGTCTTGTTGAAGAGGAATTGGTCTTACATTGTTTTAGAGCCTCTCGTTTGTTGTTTTCGGATTTAAAGGTGAGTTCTTGTACTCACATCTATGTCTATACCTTTGATAGTTGTTAGGTATAAATTCCTAACATCTATTTATGTTCATTTGCTTTTGAATTGAATTGGTTTGGCGAATTTTCCAATTTTTGATATTTTGAAGCCAAAGTCTATAAAAATCCTACATTGGATGTTTTGACATGTTGTTTGGAGTGTATTGAAGAGCCTATAGGGTTTGGTTATTGCTTGGCATAAATCCCTAGCCATCGTTGCTTGTTAGATCGTTTTCGAGATAATTTGGCCATCATTAGCCTGGGCTGACTTTTGCCTGAGCTTCAGCTCAAACGTCTGGTATAATACTCAGACGTTTGGACCATCGGAATAAAATTTCCAATCTTTCAGCTTAGACGTCTGAGCTTACTTTCCAGACGTCAGAGCAATCTGGAATGAAAATTCCAGTCTTTCAGGTCAGACGTCTGGGATAACCACCAGGCGTCTGGAGTTGTTAAATTCGGCCAACCTACCAGTTTTATGTGGCTTTTCATTTTATATCGATTTTTGGTTGATCCCCATAGATGTTGTCATTTATTATCGACTTTGATGACTTCTTCTCTGGATTTTTGGGAATATCCATTTGATAGATTTGATATCGATTTCTATGGTTTTGATTCACGTCATCGTATGTGAATTTTTGGTGATTGATTGTTTTTACAATCATTTTTGATTTGTCACTTTAAACTACAAAGGTTTCTATTCTAGTAGTAAATACTCGAATTCTTTCACAAAAATGATTTCAACACTATTTTAATACAAAACTCGTTTTTAAATCCTTTTTCAAATCTATTAGTATATACAAACCTTTACCTCATTCGTATAAGAAATCTAATTAAACTGCTTGGCAAAACATGTGGCATGAAACGCTTGCTTTTACTTCGTCGGTTAATTCTTGGACTTGTTCGATTGAAATCTTGTGACAATTTTCGAGTGAAAATCTACAATTTGTTCGCAAATATTTAAGTTAAGCTAATAGTTATGGGACATGAAGCTAAACTCATTTATTTACTAGCTTAGTGTAATTCACACTTCTTATTGATCAACGTTGATCAATTTATGGTTTAGACTAGCGATATGCTATGTCTGTTTGTCCACTTAGGGGGCTGTACCTTGTTCTGGTTGAGCTTCGTCTCATTTTTTTTATAGGCTAGCGACCTATGGAATTTACGGAGTTTGGTTCATTGGGCGTACCAATGTATTATGTCATTGTTCCGGCTTATCAGGTTCATCGGGCATACCGTCGTACTGCGTTGTTGTTCCGAATTATTTGAGTTTCAGGTTCCTCGGACGTACCGTTGTACTAGTCATTGCACCGGCTCTTTGGTTAGCGAGCATGGGATTGTTAGTCCTTGAGATGATGGTTTTGATGACAACAACCTTAGAATAAGATTATAAAATATAAATACTAACATTATAGTTTAGAAATATATGTATATGCAGGATTTAACTATGCAGGTACCAAGAATGAAGACTGTACAATATAGAGATTCAAGATATCAAGATTGAAGACTCATGAGTATCAAGAATATCAAGATTATCAAGAGTTCAAGATTTCAAGAATAAGTAATTTAATTATAAATTTTGTTAAGACTCCTAGAAAAGCACTGACATCTTAAAATCCAATTTATTCGTGGAATGGAATCCACTTCGAGCCTGTTAAAAGGATGGAACCCTAAGTAGGATGGAACTAACGAAAAATCTAGTGGAATATTGTTTTGTATCCACTAACTTTTATTCAAAATGTTTTTACAAAATTATATTCTTTTTTTAAAATGTTTTCAAAACTTTCCTTTTAAAAAAATCAAAAACATCTATCCGAAATTTAAATACTTTTAACCTCAAAATAACCTTTAATTTCAAAATCAAAATTATCCTTAGTTTTAAACTATCTTTAATAATAATATATTTAACTTTTAATATTTATAATTAGATTTAAATATAAAATTATAGTAAAATTTTATATATACCAAAATATTATTTTCTATATTTATTTAAGTATTTTAACTACAGTAAAATATATCTATAAAAGTCTAAAACGGTTTTAATATAAGATAAAAGTTATTTTCAAAAGAAAAAAAAAACACCAAAATTTCCTTTGGCATGCCGACATACCCAAGATACCCATGTCGACATAGTGGTAGATGGTTTCAAAATTTAAATTTCAAAAGAAGTGTTTATTCGTCATATTCTTTCACGAATGGATATGGCTGTTGTTCTTCTATAAATAGGGGCTATTTTCAACGAATTTCTAATCATATTTTTCTGGTTTTCACTCCTCTTCTTCTTACACATTTCTTTATACACATTCTTACCATTACTCTGCCGTAATCACCATTGAATCTAACTAGATCATTTCTGGTTTGATTCTCTATCACTATCTCAACAAGATCCTTAGTGCAATTCAGAGTTATAGACTTTTTTTGTCAAGTTCTAGTGGTCCAGTGGTTAAGACATAGTGGAGTTGCTACATGTGGTTGTAGTGGCGCCGGTTCGAATCCCAGCGGCCACAATAATGAGACATAGTGCACGGCCACTTATAAAACCGGCTTAACCAAAGGCCAGGGCAAACATAGTTTCCTTGGCCCCAAAGTTTTCAAAAATTTTTAATACGATGGTGTCCTTCTCCCATCTCCTCCCGTACCATCTTCTTCTTTTCCCATACCTCCCGTACCTGACACTTCCATCCCCTTTTGTCCTTCTGTTGACTTCCAGTCCGCTCCACCTCCTCCTCTTCAGTCACCTCTTGTTGCCACTTCTCCTCCTCTTTCTATCTCTGACTTAATATCCAATTCTTCTTTTACTCCTGTTCTTCCCAAAGTCAACCCCATCCCCATTAACCTCCACTCTCCACCTCCTCCTCCAATTCCTCCCCTTCCTGATGACCTTCCTCCTCCTACACTTAACACTTCCTTGCCTATTGAATCACCTCTATCTTCTGAACACTTTCCTTCCCTTGGTGCCACCTCTTCTTCTTCTCCTTCTGCTTCATGGTCCTCCCTTTTTAACTCGAAACCTAGGAATGCTGGTTCTTACATTCCTACGCATTTTGATGTTACTTACACTGGCTCACCGATTGAACCTCCTCAGGAAGTATTGAATGAAGGTATCAAGGCTTGGTCTGATTGCTTAGTGGGTTCCTTTTTGGCCGGAAATGTTAACTATATGGCAGTTAAAACTCATCTTCAAAAAGTGTGGAAACTTAAAGGATCATATGATATCTTCATTGATAATCAAAATAATTATTTTAAGTTTACCTCAGAGGAAGAAAAAACAAAATTCTTCGAAGAAATACCATGTTTATAAGAGGTCAAATGTTTATCATTTCTAAATGGAATCGCACCCTATCTTCAGCACAGGCGGCAGTAAGGTTGGTGCCAATCTGGATTCATTTTTATAGAATTCCAATAATGTTATGGTCATTGCTGGGTATTAATTGGATTACGTATCACCTTGGAAAGCTTGTTTGCTATGATGAGAACACTGAAAGGATGAAAAGATTTGAATATGCTAAATGTTTAATTGAAATGTCTCCTGATAAAGAATTGCCTGAATTCTTAGCTGTTGGAGATGATTCCTGCCCTAACATTCAGATTGAATATTCATGGAAACCACTTATTTGTGTTACATGTAAAGCTTTTGGTCATGCTACTGACCAGTGTGAGAGGAATAAAGTTCAACAAGATGGAGAAATGCCTGATAGCTCAATTACAAGAAAAGCATTAGCTAATGAGAAATCCAACGATGTTGACTACATACAAGATGATAATGATAAAAGGGTTTTTTTTATTAGAAGCAAAAAGAGAATTAAAGCTGGACAAAAGATTTGGAGAAAAGTAAATAGGGAGAAAAGTAACAATAATGGGATGGAAGGTATATAGGAATAAAGACCTACTGATGTGAATCAAATAAGCAAAAGGAATGAAGAAGATTATGTACTATAAGCTCTGAAACAAAATGAATCAATAAATGAGACTGTGATGGAAACTAACAGTAGGGGAAATAATATCACTGATACGGATCAACATTTGATTTCCCTTGAGGAAGTCATGAAGCAAACATTGAATTTCTCTGAGTATGACATAGGCAGTTCTATTAAGAAAGTAGGTGGAATTCAGAATGTAACAGGGTATCCTGATAATAATGATGCAACACTTGAGAATACAATTCATGTAAATTGTGGTGTGTCTACTAACAATGCCTTCACAGTGCTTCAGGAAATTAATGAAAATGAAGAGGCTATTCAACACCTCATTACTAAAAATCCAGATTTGCACATCAACTTATTGTGCACTGACATGCACAACCTATCTCCAGATAAAACTTCCCCTTCTGCTATCTCACCTCCCAACAATCATCACAATGATGTATCTCCTTATTCATCCCTTTCTCTTCCAAACCATATCTTCAATGACATAGTCAACCCTTCCCTTTCAGCCAAACCAAATCTACCACTTCCCTCTCAACCACTCATTCCAGATTCCTCAGCAAAAAAAAAAGAAAGGTCGTCCAAAGAAATCCACTAATATACCCACAGTTGACTTGGACAATGGTATCAATTTTTCCATTGAACAAATTGAACTGGATGTTTTGACTCAAAATAATAAGGCAAACTCCACCTCTGGTGTCCAGACCAGAGCTTCCTCATCATCATTATCTTAATGAATGGAAATATAGGCTTTTGGAATGTTAGGGGTGCTAACTCCATTGACAAGCAACTTGAAATTTCGAACCTTATTTCATCTCACAACATTCAACTTATGGCGATTTCTGAAACCAAACTCAATCATGATACTATACTTAAAGCTCTCTCCAACATTAGACATGACTGGAACAGTATTCACAATCTATCCCAAGCTCCTTTTGGTAGATTGTTAATTTTATGGAATCCACTGATCTACTCCCTATCCCCTATCACTGTCCACAGGCAGTTCGTTCACTCTGAAATATTACACATCCCCTCCTCAACTTCTTTTTTCCTTACCACTGTTTATGCTGACAATAATGCAACTCAGAGGAAAATCTTCCTTGACATTCTTCCTTCTCTACAGCAGTCTAATCAGCCTTGGATCTGTCTTGGTGATTGGAACTGCATGCTGCTATCTACTGATAAATGTGGGGGGTGACCATTAACTTACAGTCAGACATGTCCTCCAAACAAGGCCATTTATGATGCTAACCTTATTCCTTCCACTAATAGAGGGGCTTTCTTTACTTGGAATAACTCCAGTAAAACTGGAAAGAGAACATATTGTAAAATTGATAGAGTTTATATGAATTACTCCTCTATTCTCAAATGGCCTAATCTCTCTACCTTTATCCCTCCCTCATCATTATCTGACCATTCTCCTCTCATTATTGCATGGGGCAAGGACACTAAGAGAAGACGCTCCTCCTTTTCATTTTTTAATAACTGGTCTAAGCACCTTGATTTCTTGAAAATTGTAAAATATAACTGGAAATTTCATACTTTTGGCAACCCTATGTTTGTTTTGCAGGCTAAACTCAAGCATCTAAAGATTCATCTGAGGGAATAGGCTTAGCAAACATATGGTAATGGGAATAACATGTCTTCTTCAATACGTGAAAAATTATTTCAAGTGCAACTGGAAATACAAAGATGTCATGACTAACCTCAGCTGTTTTCTACTGAAACTTCTGTGCTTAAGGACCTCTCTAAAGCCCTCCTTGAAGAAAATAAGATGGCAAAGCAAAAAGCTAAACATGAATGACAGTTGAATGGTGATAAAAATTCGTCCACTTTCCATAAAAGTTTAAAAATTCAACAGTCCTCAGCAAATATCTTTTCTATACTTGATATGCATGGTCAGCCTTGTGATACCCAAGATTCCATTCAAGAAGCCTTTATGGAGTATTTTCAGCTTAATCTTGGAATGTCTCAAATTCCTTCAATCTCTCTGCATCAATTCTCTCAGTTTCAATCCCTAAAATTTCTGATGACATGTACACTGATTTAATTAAGGAAATTTCGGATAATGAAATCAAGCAAGCTATCTTTGGGTTAAACTCTAATAGTTTTCCAGGTCCTGATGGATTCAACACTCATTTTTCAAAGTCACATGGGATATAATTGGTGGTGACATGATCAAGGCCATTAAGAACTTTTTCAGACACAATAAGCTTATCTCTGGTATTAATGCTACTAAACTAGCTTTGATCCCTAAAACTATCCATCCTATGTCTGTTGATCAGTTCAGACCCATTGCTTGCTGCAATGTTATATATAAGTGCATTGCTAGGGTTTTAGATGCAAGAATGAAAACTCCTATGGATGGTTTGATCTCTGCTAATCAATGTGCTTTTCTTCTTGGAAGGGACATAACTGATAACATCCTCCTTGCTTCTGAACTTATGAAGGGGTATAATAGGAATCTCATTTCTCCTAGATGTGTCCTTAAGCTTGATATTCAGAAAGCTTATGATTCCATACAGTGGAAATCTATTATCTATATTTTGCATAAAATGAACTTCCCTATCCCCTTCTTATGTTGGATATATACATGCATTTCTACTGTCAACTACTCGCTTAGTATTAATGGTAATATCTTTGGTTACTTTAGTGCTACTTAGGGTATTAGACAGGGTGACCCGGTTTCTCCATATCTCTTCATTTGTGTTATGGATCTGCTCACAACTCTTTTTTCTGATGCTATATGCAATAAGCTATTTGATTATCATCCATTATGCAGGAAGAACAGTATATCCTCTCTCCTATTTGCTGATGACTTACTTTTATTCACTAAGCCTAATGCTAAATCCATTAGCGGGGTCTTAAATGTTCTTGATTCCTTTAGAGCTTTGACAGGTATGGCCATTAACAGAAATAAATCTAGAAATGTTAATTGCTGGTCTCCCTGATGATGGTAAAGAGATGATGTACTCTCTGTCTGGCCTCTCTCCATTCAATGATAATGAATATTATCTTGGAGTGCCTCTTTGTGCTTCAAGAATCAGGACATTCCAATGCTTACAACTATTTGAAAATATTACTGTTAAACTAGCTAGCTGGAAAGTATCTCAATTTTTGATGGCTGGTCGGCTTGTAATTGTTAAATCCATTGCAATATCCATGTGTGTTTATTATGCCAGAATCTTCATTCTTCCAGCCAAACTCATTAGCCTGATCAACTCTGCTCTGAATCATTTTCTGTGGCACAGTAATCCCTACTCTAAGAAAATGATTCCTATAGCTTTTAGTAAAATTTGTTGCCCTTATGATAAAGGTGGTCTTGGAATTATAAATATTAAGAATTGGAACTTTGCTATGCTATCTGCAAGAATTGACAAGTTATTAAGGAATGACAGCAATCTGTGGGCTTCTTGGTGTAGGCAATATCACATACGTCATAGCAACTTCTGGAGTATTTCTTCTCCAACTGACTGCAGCTGGACATGGAGGAATATCTTGAGAGCGAGACATTTTTTCCTTCCTATGGTGCAACAGAGAATGAAAGATACTAACAAGATATCGTTTTGGTTTGATCCATGGTCTGCTAAAGGAGTCATTTTAGCTAATATAACTGATTATGACATGAGAAGAACCACTGTCATTGGTTGTTCTGCTAACCTCTCTAGGTACTGGGCTGATGAATCTGTCTCCCTCCCTAATAGTAGCTCTGCTGTGGATAGAGCTGAATGGTTTGCTATACATAATAGGTCCTATAAACTCAGCAATGTTCATATGACTTGGAATGACAAGGAACACTCGATTAAAACTGTTTATAAGGAACTTGATCCCTCCATTCAACGGCCTAAATTTCTATGGTCTTCTCGAATCTGGGATCCTATGTCTATCCCAAAGGAAAACTTGTTTATGTGGAAGGTATTGAAGAATGGTATCCTTACTCTTTGCAAGCTCAAAGGTTGTGGGGTAATTCAAAGTGATAACTGTCTTTTCTGTGGAACTGAGGTGGAAACGGTTGCGCACTTATATTTTGATTGTGAATTCACTTTCCATATCTGGACTACGATATTGCAACGCTATGGGTATCACAGGCCAATGAGAAATTCTCTTATAGAATGGTTCAACATCTTTAAGGCAACTAGGTAGAAGAATGAGAGAAGTAGAGTGCTGTTAAGAATTGTGAAGAAGGTATTGTATGTTGTTTGGATGGAGAGGAACAATAGGGTGTTTAAAGGGAAAGCTACCTCTAAACATGTATTGGTCCTTTCTATTAGTAGTTGCTTATAGTTATCTTTTTATCCTATTTGTGTTTTCCTCTGTCTTGTGGAGGTCAGCATGATGTAATCCGATGGTTTTGTAATATTGGTACTTAATAACAATGGTAGGGGTCCATTCAATCTCGCTAACTTTGCTAAAAATTAAGCGAGAAAAGGTGTGATTGTAGCCTTGGAAATCAATCAAGCGAGAAAAGGTGTGATTGTAGCCTAGGAAATCAATTGGGAGAACTTGTTGCCCACGAAATCAAGTACCTCTACCTAGAGGATTGTGAATCTGGAGTGGTGTACCTCGTGGCCTTGAAATCGAGGTTGGTAAACATTGCTTTTGAAAGGAAATACATACTTGTGTGCAGGACTGGATGTAGGGTAACTCCGAACCAGTATAAAATCCAGTGTGTTCATTCCTATACTGCTTTTACTTTATTTCTGCATCTGTGTTTGGTTCTGTGATCATATCTGTGTCTGAATGTTGCATACATTTGTGTTCAAATTAACAAAAACTCAAAAAAATTTAGTAATTCCTTTAAACACTATTCACCCACTTCTAGTATTAATCCTAGCCTTAATATCCGTATTCCGCATTTCTCACGTTTTGTCAGAGCAAGGTTTTCAAAGTTTCATAATCTGATTTTTGAACAAGTTTTTAAAATGACTATGTTTGTTAATACTAGTTTAGAAATATTTAGATTATCATTGTCTCATGAGTCTGCATATAATCAATATTCAAATACAAGTTGTCTACTAAGATTGTTTGATGCGCAAGAAACATGCTTTATGGGAATTGATGAATCAATCCACAACGGACAAATTGTGCAGATCAGAAAGAATAAATGGATACTCGATAGTGGATGCTCTAGACACATGACTGGTAATCTAGATATGATGAATGATATAATATACAAAGATGGAAGACTGGTTAATCTTGGAGACAATTCAAAAGGATATGTGATTGGCATCCGCAAAGTCGGTAACTCTGAAACTCCTATTATTACTAATGTTTTGCTAGTTAAGAATCTCAAAAACATAATCTGCTAAGTATAAGTCAACTCTGCAATAAAGGATACAAAATTAAATTTGAAAAAGATAAGTGCCACATTGAAGATAATAATTCAACCATAATATTTGAGGGAATTAGGAAAAAGAATATTTATATTCTTAGTATGAAAGTGTCAAATGATAACCAGTGTCTTTTGGCAAATGCAAGTGATCCTTGGATTTGGCATAAGAGATTTGGGCATTTGAATTTCAAACTCTTATCTAGACTGTCAAAACATGATCTAGTAAGAGGTCTCCCTAAAATGAATTTTAAAGTAGATAGTCTATATGATGCATGTCAATTAGGAAAACTTAGAAAAAGTTCCTTTAAATTAAAAGATATGATTTCAACCTCAAAACCGCATGAATTACTTCACCTTGATTTATTTGGTCCATCTTAAATTCTATCAATAAATCATAATAAATATGTTTTTGTAATTATAGATGATTATTCTAGATTTACATAGACAATATTTTTGAAACATAAAAGTGATACTTTTGGATGTTTTAAGAAATTTTCAAAAAGGATTCAAAATCAACTTTCTTTAAAAATTATAACCATCCGTAGTGATCACGGTGGTGAATTTGAAAATGAAAAGTTTGAGGAATTCTGCAATAAAAAGGGAATAACTCACAAATTTTCATTTCCAAGAACTCCACAATAAAACGGAGTGGTAGAACGTAAAAATAGGATGATTCAAGAGTATGCGAGAACTATGCTTTCAGATAGTAAATTACCAAAGTACTTTTGGGCAGAAGCAGTTGCTACCGCCTGTTATATTTTAAATAGAATTTTAATTAGACCTTTAACTGATACAGAGTGTTTAATTTAAAAACTAACAACATCGAAGAAACAATGCATGTTTCATTCGATGAAAATCTCAAATTTTTTGAAGATTCGAATGATGAAGAGGATTTATTCACTCAAAATTAAGAGTCAACTGAAACTAATAATGAAATTAATCATTATGGTAAAAGGATTAAACTTTTAAAAAATCATCCTATTGAAAATATACTTAGAGATATGCAATTTGTTGTTAAAAATAGAAATCAACCAAGTCAAATGAGCAATGTAGCTTGTATATCAACTATTGAACCCAAAAATCCAAAAGAAGCATCAACTGATGATTCATGGATTTTGGCTATGTAAGAAGAATTAAATCAATTCACTAGAAATGATGTTTGGGAACTTGTTCCTAGACCTGAAAATAAAACTATAATTGGAACTAAATGGGTTTATAAAAATAAAATGAATGAACAATGAGAGGTTGTTAGAAATAAAGCCCAATTAGTCGCTCAAGGTTATTGTCAAGAAGAAGGAATAGATTTTGATGAAACCTTTGCTCCCGTAACAAGATTAGAAGCCATTAGGAATCTACTTGCTTTCGCAAATCATAATAATTTCAAATTATTTCAAGTGGATGTTAAAACTGTCTTTTTAAATGGATTTGTAAAAGAGGAAGTACATGTTGAACAACCACCACTTTTTGAAAATGAAAAATTACCAAATCATGTTTACAAACTTAAGAAAGCTCTATATAGTCTAAAACAAGCTCCTAGAGCCTGGTGTGATAGACTAAGAGCTTACTTATTACAATCAAATTTTGAAATTGGTAAAGTAGATAATACTCTTTTTATTAAAAGAAATAAAAATGATATTCAACTAGTACTAGTTTATGTAGATGATATCATTTTCGAATCAACTAATTTTGAAATGAATAAATAATTTTCTGAAATAATGACAAAAGAGTTTGAGATGAGTCATATGGGTGAATTAAATTTCTTTTTAGGATTACAAATAAAACAATTAGATAATGGTATCTTTATTAGTCAAGAAAAATATGCTAAAGACCTAATTAGTAAATTTGGTTTGATTATTGCGAGTGGAAAACCCACTCTCATGGCAACCAATCAGTACCTTAGTAAAGAAGATCTCTCGAAATATGTAGATCAAAAATTATGTAGAGGAATGATTGGATCACTACTCTATATCACTGCTAGTAGACCTGATATTATACGTAGTGTTTGTCTTTGTGCAAGATATCATTCCCAACCTAAAGAGACCCACTTAAAAGCCATAAAACGTATCATAAGATATGTTAAACACACCTCTGATTATGGCTTATTTTACCCTAAAAATGATTCTTTTGACATAATATCTTACTGTGATGCTGATTATGCTGGTTGTAAATCAGACCAAAAAAGTACGAGTGGAACTTGTCACATTTTGGGGCATTCTCTGATTTCCTGGTTTAGTAAAAAGAAAAACACAGTTTCTTTATCAACAACTGAAGCAGAATATATTTCTGCTGCTTTGGCATGTTCTCAAGTAATATATATGCAACAGCCTTTAAAAGATTATGGTTTAAATATCTCAAAATCACTAATTTATTGTGATAATACTAGCGCGATAAATTTATCCAAAAATACTACCATACATGCTCGAATTAAACATATTGATATAGGACATCATTTTCTCAGAGATAATATAAATAAGGAAGTAATTACTCTCGATTACATTAATTCGGAGAATCAGATTGCTGACATATTAACAAAACCCTTAAATGAATCTATATTTACTAAATTAAGAAGAGAATTAGGTATTTGTTCAATAACTGAAATGTAAAAATATAAATAATGAAGTATAATTAAAAATTAAATCAAAATAAATCAAATAGTAAAAATTTCAAGGACCATGTCGACATCCCCCTCTACCCATGTCGACATACAATGATTTTTTATTTTTGAAATTTTTCCCACCAAAATTCAAAAAATTGGTTATATATTCTTCTTATTTTTGATATTTTGATCATTCTCTCTATTCTCTCTCTGTTCTAACTTCTGAAACAAATTAAACCATGGCCTCCTCTTCCAAATCAAACAAAAATTCAACCTTTTCGTTCCCTTCTCTTACTTCTGGACCGTTCAACGAACAAAGTCGCACGAGTGACGAAAATGGAGGATTCTCTGAAGGATGCACTACAATTAATTACTGAAATTCAAGTGGTGCAACTTAGAATGGCCAAATAACAAGAAAGGAAAGGCAAAATCCTTAGAAATTTGCAAAAATTTCTAATGGAAAATCATGCTAATCCAATCTTGATTGACGAAGATTCTTCCGAAGATCAAGTGCAAGAGGACGGCGAGGAAGAAGAAGAAGAAGAAGAAGCCATCATGGAAGAAGAGCATGCTGAAGAAGATGACAAAGTCGTTTGTGTTGGCGAAGTATGCTTTGACAAAGATGGAAATCTTGTCGAACAACGTGAAATTTTTTGTTTCCACTATCCAAATTGTTCGGTTCATAGATCTCACATTTTCAAAGACACTCATTAGTTTCTTTTCTCTTTTTCCTATTATTGTATCTTCTTTCTTACATTCTCTACAAAAATGTAAATATAACTATATAATTAATAAATAATTTGTGTTCTTATATGTGTTATATTAAAAGTATTATTATATGGATACTTAGTTAGGATAGTTAGTAGTTTAGGACTAAGTTTTAAGTTTTAAAGTTAAGTGTTGATTATTTATGATAACACTATCATTATAATCACATGTCATAGAGTATTAGATTAAGGGGAGTTATATAGTTTGGAGTTATATAGTTAGAGTTAGTTTTTTTGTTGATGACAAAGGGGGAGAAGTATAAAATTGGATATATAGGAATAGATTAAGGGGGAGTTATTAGTTTAGGGGGAGTTATTAGGATAGAAGTAATATTTTATAAACAAAGGTTGTCATCATCAAAAAGGGGAAGATTGTTAGTCCTTTAGATGATGGTTTTGATGACAACAACCTTAGAATAAGATTATAAAATATGAATACTAACATTATAATTTAGAAATATATATATATATATATGCAGGATTTAACTATGCAGGTACCAAGAATGAAGACTGTACAGTATAGAGATTCAAGATATCAAGATTGAAGACTCATGAGTATCAAGAATATCAAGATTATCAAGAGTTTAAGAATTCAAGAATAAGTAATTTAATTAGGAATTTTGTTAAAATTCCTAGAAAAGCACCGGCATCTTGAAATCTAATTTATTCGTGGAATGGAATCCACTTCGAGCCTGTTAAAGGGATGGAACCATAAGTAGGATGGAACCTACGAAAAATCTAGTGGAACATTGTTTTGTATCCATAACTTTTATTCAAAAAGTTTTTACAAAATTATATCTTGTTTTCAAAATGTTTTCAAAACCTTCCTTTTAAAAGAATCAAAAACATCTATCCGGAATTTAAATACTTTTAGCCTCAAAATAATCTTTAATTTCAAAATCAAAATTATCCTTAGTTTTAAACTATCTTTTAATAATAATATATTTAACTTTTAATATTTATACTTAGATTTAAATATAGAATTATAGTAAAATTTTATATATACCAAAATATTATTCTCTATATTTATTTAAGTATTTTAACTACAGTAAACTACCTGTAAAAGTCTAAAATAGTTTTAATATAAGATAAAAGTTATTTTCAAAAGAAAAATAAAACACCAAAATTTCCTTTGGCATGCCGACATACCCAAGATATCCATGTCGACATAGTGGTAAATGGTTTCAAAATTTAAATTTCAAAAGAAGTGTCTATTCGTCATATTCTTTCACGAATGGATATGGCTGTTGTTCTTCTATAAATAGGGGTTGTTTTCAACAAATTTCTAATCATATTTTTCTGGTTTTCACTCCTCTTCTTCCTACACATTTCTTTATACACATTCTTACCATTACTCTGCCGTAATCACCATTAAATCGAACTAGATCATTTCTAGTTTGATTCTCTATCACTATCTCAACAAGATCCTTAGTGCAATTCAGAGTTATAGACTTCTTTGTAATCAATTAAGCGAGAAAAGGTGTGACTGTAGCCTTGGAAATCAATCAAGCGAGAAAAGGTGTGATTGTAGCCTAGGAAATCAATTGGGTGAACTTGTTACCCGCGAAATCAAGTATCTCTACCGAGAGGATTGTGAATCTGGAGTGGTGTACCTCGTGGCCTTAAAATCGAGGGTGTAATTGTAAATATTGCTTTTAAAAGGAAATGCGTACTTGTGTGCGGGACTGATTGTATGGTAACTCCGAACCAGTATAAAATCCGGTGTGTTCTTTCCTTTACTGCTTTTACTTTATTTCTGCATCTGTGTTTGATTCTGTGATCATATATGTGTCTGAATATTGCATACATTTGTGTTCAAATTAACAAAAACTCAAAAAGATTTAGTAATTCCTTTAAACACTATTCATCTCCCCTCTAGTGTTAATCCTAGCCTTAAGATCCGTATTCCGCATTTCTCACAGGGATAGCGTCCCGTTTTTGATAAACGTGTTGGTGAGTTTTGTAATCCCACCTTTTGGCAAGGTCGAGATACCAAGGATCACCCTTCCTGGATATCAAACATGCACGTGTTCGCTATGGATATCGATGAATTTTTTCCGAGTCCAGATTGGGCTATAATTGATAGAACATGGCTAGCAAGGCCAAGAGAGCCAACATTCCAAATTTCAAGTCAATCCGAGTTCGTATGCTCAAGTTATGATCGATTCAATATAGAAGGAACGACCCAGCGTTCGTATCCATCACTGTAGTCGGTTTCATATCCATCGAAGTACGTTCAGTTCGTATCGATCCTGTTCGCATCGATCAGGTCCCATCACTTCGTATCGGTCAGGTCGGTAGTGCTCGAATCCATCGAGTTCGTATCGATGGGCTTCGAATCCATCAGTAGGGGTTGTGCCTCGTAACGATTGGCTAGTGTCTGCTTCGCATCCATCATGAAAGCCTCTCTTCGAACCCATCATGGGCAGAACACTTCATATCCATCAGATTGCCCTATTTCGCATCCATCAGGTTATCCTACTTCGTATCCATCGAAAGACCCCGGTTCGTATCGATTGACTTTGTGTCCATTAAGAAGCTATGTGGCTCGTATCCATCGAATAAAGTCCTGTTCGTAACCATCAACCTTTATTATTTCGTACCCATCGATATAACAGTTGTTCGAATCCATGGTTGATGACCATTCGTATCCAACAAGTCATTAGGCCAGGATGACGTGTCATCCCTCGACACGAATGAGGCGAGATTTATGGAGTCGATACGGTCAACACGGAGTGAAGACCGGATTGGGGTGAAGTATGCGTGCCACATCATCACAAGACCACGTGAGTTTATCGAGTCAAAGGGATCGATTCGAAATGATGGATTCGAACCAATCAGCCAACGAGAATTTCCATTTCGTATCGACTATGTCTCGTGATCCACTAATCCAAATACCATGAAATTTTCACAGGAGCTCGCGTACATGCGGAGGAATGTCTACACCAAATTTCAGCTCGATTGGACGTCATTTTGATCGATACGAAATGACTTCGTATCGATCGCCGATCGAGTCGAAACTTACTTAGGTTGGTCGCGTGGGCCCACTCACGTGCCAGAACGAGTCTCCCGTAGTTTGAGCAAAATATCAGCCTCCTACGCCTATAAATAGAGCCCCAAAGCCTACAGAAAAGGGATCTTTTGATTCTCAAGCGCACAGAGTCTGCCGGATCAAGACTTGCACCTTACCTTTGCTGTTGATTTCGAATTTGAAGTTGTATTTCACTGATTGTTTGCTATACTCACTTGTAATCGTTGAAAGAGAATCAATAAAGCTATAAAAACTTCATAGTGGACGTAGGCAACACGCCGAACCACTCTAAATCACTTGTCTTCGCATTTACATTCTTGTTAATTGGAGTTTTTGTTAGATAATCTTCATTTTTAATTTACGTTCTTCACTTTTATCTCTTCAAAAACTTCCAAAGAGTGTTGTGCCCAATTTTGGTACAAACACTTTGGTGCTTTCATTGAGAAAACCCAGTTTTTCTCCTGCTCCTTGGATCTGTCATCGATACCGGATTGCATAAATCTAAGAGAGAGATCCAAATCTCAAGTCTAGATTCCTTCCATTCTATTCAGATTTGCAAAAATCAAGGGAAAGGATTCCACTTCTCAAGATGGTTAGCACAAGAACTGCTTCTACCGCCGCTGATCAAGAAGGCGGGGATAGACCGAATCCCGTGCAAATACCTCCATCTAATCAAGATGCTAACGGGCATTCAGATCCATCAGGCCCGGTCACTAGACAAGAGTTCCAGACATTGCTCCAGGAACTGACCCAAAGCCGGCAACAGCTAACTGAGCAGTTGCGCGTTAATGCTGAATTGGCTAATCAACTAGACCGCCATAGAAGATCCAGAAGGGATCATGCATCTCGCTTCTCCACCGAAAGTTCTGCTTCATCCAATTACAACCACAGATCTACCCGTCCCAGGCTAGACGGAAATTATGCACAAGCAACTGATCACCAACCAGCGTTGACCGTTGGGCAATTAAGAGTTGGCCCTTCTGCCAGTTTTCATACTGGACCCTCCTCCCGAGGAGGCGCTGTTCCACAATACACCACAGATTACCGTGCCACCGCTACCACGGCTGATATAAGGATTGATACCCGTAACCAACAAGGGCGTACTCCTAAACCGTATGTTCTAGAAAACGTTGAGCCAAGGAGGCGAGACACGGACTGTCGACAGCACCAGGTCTAACCTCGCGATGTGGAACCCGACCACACTTTGGCCCAACACACGCAAAATGCTCCGATGCCAGACCTTTCAAACATGATACGCCAAATGATTCGCGAGAGTCAGGGCTTGACAAATGACGATTGGGGAATCTCCCGAAGTCATACTCCGTTCACGGATGAAATATTGTATGCTGAACCCCCTCGGCGATTCAGAATGCCGACTCTGCCCATGTATGAAGGAAATTCCGACCCCAATCAACATATCCTGAAATACGAATGGTCGATGAGTGCAGCAAGGGCTGATGATGCAGTAAAGTGCCGTAGTTTTCCCATTTCTTTGGGGGGGCATCACAATGATGTGGTTTATACGATTGCCACCTCGATCTATCTCTTCGTTCGACTAGTTGGCTGCTAAGTTTGTCGAGCAGTTTCGTATGCACGTCGCCAGGCCTAAAGACGTTAATACGTTATCCAGTGTCACTCAGGCTCTAGGAGAGACACTCAGGCGATATTTGAAAAGGTTCAATGTCGCTTGCGTAGAGATCAGTAACCCCAATGATAATTCGATCTTAATGGTATTGACTAAGGGGATTGACCCCGATTCCGAGTTTGGAAACTGGTTGGCTGGGAAGCCTCCCGCATCGTTGGACCGTTTCTATTCCAAAGCTGCTCAATTCTTGAGGCGCGAGGATGAAAAACAGTCTAGGAAACAGGACGATGTGAGACCTAGCAGTGAGGGGATTCAGAGTAATGTTGTAGTTAAACAGTCTGGTGAAAGTTTAGGGAAAGTCCAATTTGAAAGTTACTGTGCGGATCGTGCAATATGGAATAGTATTAAACAAGTGCGGAAATAAATTATATCAATGTAAAGTAAGTAAAATAAAAACAAGCACACCAGGAATTTTTATACTGGTTCGAACTTCCCGTTCTACGTCCAGCCCCAGACTCCTTTCTAGGATTTCACTAACAACAATACTCACTTAACCCGGAGGAACAGGTCTATACAACCCTTGAACAGCCGGACAAGGGACTTGAGTAGCAGAACAGGATTTCGCCTTAACAGCCAAAGAGGACTTCAACTTATACAAAAGTATATTTGACACAACGTGTTCTTAATAACACGAATTTTTCTCTTGATAGTACACCCTTCCTATAATCAAATCCTCAAGAGTATTTTGTGTGTGTGTATTGATTGAAAGGAAGTAAATCACTTAGAATCGAAGATTATAAGTTAACTCAAAGATTCAAGTGAAATAAATTTTGTGAATGCTTTGAATATAGAGCAAGAATTAAATAAGAGAGCAAAGTAAAATTCGGTGAATTATAAGAAGAATCAAAGCATGTTTATATAGAGTATATTGGGATGGAATTGTTCATGAAAGGTTTCAATCAAGAGTTGCATCTATTTCTGTTGGAACTGAGTTGAAACCCCTTCATGAAAGAGAGTGTCTTTTCAATAAAATAGCCGTTAGTTGCCGTTCAGTCAACTGACTCAGAAATTTCAGTCAACTAAAATTCAAAATCGTACATTTTAAAACAATATGTTGTGCACTAACACAGGTCAGTCGACTGGCTGAGTCAGTCGACTGATCTGTGCTATGTTGCACAGATCAATTTAAAACTCTATATTATCAAAATGAAATTAATTTGTGTGCCAGTGTGACTTCTTGAGGGATGATTTTAACAATATTTGAACAGAACTAAGACTCATAAAAATATAAATATACATACTTTGAAGTCTTGTCTTTGTTTGAAGTTCTATTCTCTTTTTGTCGTTATATTCTTCAATGCTTGTTGAAGTTCTTCGTCATGAATCAAAAATCATGATTCAACATTCTCCCCCTTTTTGATTGATGATAATATATATAATAATACGAGTTATAAAGAATTTTTTTCTTTATTTTCTCCCCCTGAATGTATGGCTCTGCTTAGAAAACATAATTTCTCCCCCTTTGTCATCGACAAAAAGGAATACTTAGAAATAGCTAATAGCTTACGGAAGATCACACAAATTCATAGCCATATAGTCACATAAGCATTCTAATGCAGATTACATAAATATTTTACACAACAATAGTTTTTAGAAATGTTCAAAGCCATAGGAATTAAAAAACAACAACCAAAGTACCTAACCAAAAAAATACCTAAAAAACATAGAACAATTTACTCTTTGTCTGAATCAGAAGTATCTTCCTCCTCTGGTTCAATTGGTTTCTTTCCCTTAGCGATGGTATGAGCACTTATGCTAGAGCTTGTGGCTTCGGAAGTTGACCAAGAGAACTGTGGAGCTGGTCGTTTTCCAGGATCCAAGTGCAAAGAACCAGTAGTGGAAGAAGTACAAGAAATAGCCTCCTATAATGCTGTGAAGAAACCTTTGATTTTTTTGAGCGTTTTATCTATCTTATTCAACGAGAGCCTAAAATAACTTGATTTTGTGCAAGCAAATCAATAGCCTCTAGTGATGTTTGACCAGCATATGGACGATGGATAACCTCTTCTTCAGATTGAGAAGTTTGAGAAGAAGATTGTTTGGCAATGTGAATACCACCTTGTTGTCTTTATTGTTGGGTTGCTTGCTAATCGTTAAAGGTGATAAAAGGTTTCGGTCGATCAGGGAGTTTCATTAATCTTATGGTATGAATGTTAAATAATCCGACTTTGGAGAATTCAGATTCCGGGGATTTTATGCCAAAACCATTTAAAAGTCGCGTTATATATTCACCGAAGTAAATGACATTAGTTCTACCTTGGTTAAAACTAAGAAATTCATCAAGAAGAAGCTGAGTACAGTTTACATGCACATTACCCCATATAGCATATAAAGCACGAAAATTTTCAGGATACACTAATTCATATGATCCTGTTCGGGGGTTTATGGTTTTAAGAAGAAACTTATGCATTAGTCTAGCTTTTGGTCGAAGAGACATTGATTTTACTTCATCAGCATTATCTTCGAGAAATAAGTGACTTATTTTATCACGAAGTTTCATATCACAACTTACATCACGAAGATTGATTCCCCCAACTCTAGTTTGAAGTAAATGATGCATTCGGTCTAGAGAAAGAAAAAAGGAGATTCCACATACCGATGTCCAGATGTAGTTTTCTTTATTTCTAGGTCCCGGTTCCTGAAGATTTAAGTTTGCATAAAAGAGTTTAACCATCGTATGGTTGATTTTGAGGTTGTTCTTCTTGCAATCCAAAAAAGTATCTAACCTACTTCTCCCTGAAAGCTCTCGTATGCCATATGCGTTAAAATCAGGATAATGAACATAAGAACCTTCAAAAATACGTGAATCTTTCATATTGATCCATCGTCGAATTGCTTTATCATGAACTAACCATGTAGCAATCTGAGAATCAATTGGAGTGGAGGAAGAAGAAGAACCCTTTTTTGCACGCTTTGGTTGCCTTGGAGCCATTTAATTTGAAAAAGATAGGTAAGAAAATTTGAGTTTGGGTAATGGTAAATAGTTGAAATTTGAAAGTAGATCTGAGAAAAAAAGAAGAAGGGTTCAAAAAAGTGAAAGTGGGAGGGTAAAAATTAGGTGAGGGCAGTTAAAACAGAAAATTTTTACGTTCAGTCGACTGAAATAAATGAGTCAGTCGACTGAATGTAATTTTTGAGAGCTTTTTATATGCATTCAGTCGACTGACTCATTATTTTCAGTCGACTGAGCTGAAGCTTAATGGTTTTTTATATGGAATTCAGTTAACTGAACCAGTTTTTCCAGTTGACCGAGCTGAACCCGAGAGTTTTTTCTTTGAAATTCAGTCGACTGACTCAGTTTTTGCAGTTGACTGACTTGAACCCGAGAGTTTGTACTATGAAATTCAGTCGACTAACTCAGTTTTTTCAGTTGACTAAGCTGAAACCGAGAGTGTTTACTATGAAATTCAGTCGACTAACTCAGTTTTTTCAGTTGACTAAGCTGAACCCGAGAGTGTTTACTATGAAATTCAGTCGACTAACTCAGTTTTTTTGGTTGACTAAGCTGAACCCGAGAGTTCTTTAACATGAATTCAGTTGACTAACTCAGGTTGTTCAGTCGACTAAAAAGGTTATAAACTGAAAAAAATATAGATCATTCATTGTTCCATATATTTGATAAAGATATTATTCCATATATAAGAAATTTGATGAATGAGTTAACAATAAAATATGATTATATAACGACTACAATTAGAGATGAAAGAAATCATTTATCCGAATCAGACGGAGTCTTGCATTCTTCCGGTTCTATCTTGGTTATCTCTGTGTATGGTCGTATCGATGACCAATGTGGTTGTCGTTCTCAAGAATTTGGAGAAACCGGAGGACGCTGTGGAGGCTCCCATGGTTTTGAAGATGATGGTTGGACTACATCTTTCTTTGGAGATGTACCACAGAATTTTAACGCCACTTGTTCAATAAAACTAAGTCGTTTGGCGTTAAACTTCTATTCGTAATACATTTCTCGCTGCAAATCCAACTGTTCTTTTTGGTAATGATGAATCTCGGATATTTTTTCTTTGGTTGACGGAGAACCAAAGAAAAGAAACCATCGAGATTTCTTCTTTTCTGGCGTATAACCAGAATGTTCGCGTGAAGGACGAGGTTTATCTTGTTCACGTGGTGTTGGAGTTGCCAAAATTTCGATAGAAGACGTAGAATAACTCGAAGAAGTATTGTCTGAGTCGGAGTTGGTGTTGCGAACCATTGAGATAAGGAGATAAAATATTTTGAAATCCATTGCAATAACTTTTTGTTTGATAATGAAAAAACAGAAACGATTTGGTAAGAATAGAGATAAGTTTAAACGTATAAGTAGAGGAGTATAGGTTATATATAGAATTTGTTGTTAAGAAATGTGTGGCTGAAGGATGTAAGTTAATAAAATCCATACGTTTGTAAAAAAAATGTGGGAAAGAAAGTTTAAATTAAGTATAAATATGTTAGAAGTATAGTTATGTGCCTTCATTAGAAAAATATGTTAGGAACTAGCATTGTTAGTGAATATCAAGCTTGCAACATATCATAGATAGAAAATGATTTTTATGAAACTAACTAGATTTGAACCAAGAAAAACACAAAAATATGAACTAAGGAACAAATATTAATACTAGTCAATTTAAATATTATGAAATTTTAGTAATAGTTAACTATTAGCAAGAGATTATCAAGCAAAGTTACAAATCATAATATCTTATAAAAATTATAAATTTTTAAGGGAGACAATACCAAGCTCTCGTCTTAGTTTGATAAAAATATTTTCTAAAAGTGGTTTCGTAAAAATATCAGCCAACTGATTTTTAGAAGAAACAAAATCTAGATTGATTGTTCCTTTTTCAACATTGTCACGAAGAAAATGATGACGTATATAAATATATTTTGTTCGTGAATGATTTATAGGATTTTTAGACAAATTAATAGCACTAGAGTTGTCATAATATATAGTTGAATTTGATAAATTTATATTGAAATCTTTAAGTGTTTGTTGCATATACATTACTTGAGTACAAGCCAAAGCAGCAGAAATATATTCTGCTTCACATGTAGAAAGAGAAACACAGTGTTTCTTACTAAACCAAGATACAAGTGATTTTCCAATAAAATGGCACATACCACTTGTACTTTTTCGATCTGTTCGAGAGCCACCGAAATTAGCATCACTATACGAAACTAATTCGAATGGACATTCTTTAGGGTAGAATAGACCGAAATCCTTGGTGTTAGTGAGATAACGTAATATACGTTTTACTGCTTTTAAATGTGATTCTTTTGGATTGGCTTGGAATCTAGCACACAAACATGCACTCATCATTATGTCAGGACGACTTGCTGTTAAATAAAGTAATGATCCATTCATACTTCGGTATAGTTTCTGGTCAACACTTTTGCCATTGTCATCTTTTTCAAGATGTGTTGTCGTACTCATTGGAGTTGGTTTGGAAGAAGTGTTTTCCATTCCGAAACGTTTGATTAAATTATCACAATATTTTTCTTGATTAATAAAAATGCCATTTTGAAGTTGTTTTATTTGTAAACCAAGAAAATATGTTAATTCTCCCATGTGAGACATTCCAAATTCCTTGGTCATTATTTCGGAGAATTCCTAACACAACATGTCATTAGTAGCACCAAAAATGATATCATCAACATAAATTTGAACTATTAAAATATCCCTTTTCGAATGTTTAATAAAAAGTGTTTGATCAACTTTCCCAATTTGAAATCCTGAAGATATTAAATATGTCTTTAGTCGGTCATACCAAGCACGTGGTGCTTGTTTCAAACCGTAAAGAGCTTTCTTAAGTTTATAAACGTGATTAGGGAATTTCTCGTGAATAAATAGAGGAGGTTGTTCAACATACACTTTTTCTTTTATATAACCATTCAAAAAAGCACTTTTAACATCCATTTGATAAAGTTTGAAATTGTGAAAACATGCATAGGCCATTAAGATTCGAATTGCTTCTAGTCATGCAACAGGAGCAAACGTTTCTTCATAGTCAATTCCTTCTTCTTGATTATAACCTTGTGCAACTAATCTTGCTTTATTTCTAGTGATATTTCCTTGTTCATCTGCTTTATTCTTGTAAACCAATTTTGTTCCAATAATAGTTTGATCACTTGTTCTAGGAACTAATTCCCAAACTTCATTGCGTTCAAACTGGTTTAGCTCTTCATGCATTGCTATTATCCAGTAATCATCTATGGAAGCTTCTTTGGGATTCTTTGGTTCGATATTAGAAAGGAATGCTACGTGGCCCATTTGATTTAGTTGACTTCTAGTTCGTACATTTGAATTAATTTCTCCAATAATATTTTGAACAGGATGATCCCGTAATATTTTTGGTGAAGATCTTAATTCATCATTATTGTCAACAATGTTTTCACCATTTTCAAAATTTGTAGTTCCTGTATTTGTAATGTTATTTGGAAAATCTTCATCATCTTATATACTTGGTTTTTGTAGAAAAATTTCATCGAAGGATACGTGTAACGTTTCTGCAACAGTATTTGATCTTTTATTAAATACGCGATAAGCTTTGCTACGATCTGAATATCCTAGGAAGATTCCTTCGTCGGATTTCGCATTGAATTTTCCAAGCTGATCTTTTGTATTTAATATAAAAAAATATTAACCAAATATTTTAAAATAAGAAATTTTTGGTTTTCTTCCAGTAAAAAGTTCATAAGAAGTGTTTTTCGTTAGAGGTCACGATTCAAGACATAACAAGCAGTTGCAACAGCTTCTGCCCAGAAATGTTTTGGAAGAGTGCTTCCATTT
The DNA here is from genome assembly GCA_030765085.1 of Allium cepa. Classification (NCBI taxonomy): domain Eukaryota; kingdom Viridiplantae; phylum Streptophyta; class Magnoliopsida; order Asparagales; family Amaryllidaceae; genus Allium; species Allium cepa. The sequence continues at coordinate 11,103,106 of CM060941.1, read as the reverse complement.
AACAAAGTTCGTGCACATTCTTTTAGAGTTCTGTTTTTGCGTTCTACAACCCCATTTTGTTGTGGAGTTCTAGGAAATTAAAAATTGTGAAAAATTCCTTTCTTTTTACAAAAATGGTCAAAAACTTCGTTTTCAAATTCTCCTCCATGATCACTTCTTATATTCTTTATTTTCAAACCTTTTAAATTTTGAATTTGTTTGACAAATTTTTTAAAATGCTCGAACGTATCACTTCTCTCTCTCATAAAATGGTCCAAGTATATCTAGAGAAATCACTACTATTACAAACACATATTTATTGTGGTATAAGGATTGAACTTGAGTTGGCCCAAATAAATCCATGTGTAGTAGTTCAAGTGGTTGTAATGTGGAAATAACTTTCTTGGATTTAAAAGATGATTTGGTCAATTTTCCTAATTGACACGCATCACAAATATTATTGACTTTGAAGTTCATTTTTGGTAAACCTCTGACTAAATTATTTTTAGAAAGTTTGTTTATAGTTTTAAAGTTAATATGACAGAATCTTTTATGCCATAGCCAAGGATCATTTTCATTAGCTATTAGAGACATATCTGAATTGTGATTAATTTTCATATTCAGAACATAGATATTTTTGTCTCTATTTCCTTCAAATATAATATTTTGATTTTTATCAAAAATGCTACATTTATCTTCAGAAAAAGAGATTTTGATACCTTTGTCACATAACTGGCTGATACTTAAAAGATTGTGTTTTAAATTTTTGACTAGAAAAACATTTGAAATAAGAGGTAAATTAGATGTACCGACATTGTTGACGTCGCCTTTTCCAATGATATATCCTTTGGAATTGTCTCCAAAAGTGACTGAGCCTCCGTCTGAATAAGTAATATTTGATAGCATATTTTTGTCTCCAGTCATATATTTTGAGCAACCGCTGTCGAGTATCCATTTTCCTCTCTTTTTAAGTGGGTCCTACAAGAAATAATAACAACATTGGTACCCACTTTGTGATAGGGTCCTAAGAGTTAGGTCTTAGGAAACCAAATCCAAGTAGGTTCAGTATCCCCCTTAAAAATATAATCTTTATTTTTATGTACTGTTTTCCGAAATATATTTATATATTTATTCCTAATCAAACTATTGTTTATTTTAGGAACCCATATTTTTATGGTTTTTGAAATATTATTTCTTTTTGGATAAGTATTAGTATTAGAAATATTTCTCCTCTTTTCCTTCTTAGGTGGAGGTTTTGATTTCTTAGTGAATCCTAGTCCCTTTTTGTTATAAGTAGATTGATAATTTTCAATAATATTGGATAAATTTTCTCTACCTTTATTAAAGTTAGAAATATTTCTAGTAATATTATCTAACTTGGTTTTGAGGCAAGCATTATCTAATTCTATCATTTTGATCTTAGTTTTTAACTCATGATTTTCAGAGATAAGGGAATCATTCTTTTCTTTTTGAGTTTCAATTTCTTGACTCAATAAAGTAAGTTGAGAGTTAGAGAAGATATCTTGAAGTTTTCCAAGTTCTTCTTCTAATATTTTCTTTTCATCATTAAGCATATCTCTCTCGAATTTTGCTTTTCTCTGATTTTCTAGAGCTTCTTTATATTTTCTTTTGATACTTTTTAAAGTATCAAGAAGTTCTGAATTAATTTCAATCATATCATCAAAAGTAAGATCATTTACCTCATTCTCTGTAGCCATGAAACAAACATTTGCTTGTTCATTCTCACTATCACTGCTGCTTTCTGAAGAAGAAGAATCCGAGTCATCCCATGTTACTGAAAATTCTTTTCTTTTAGACTTGTCCTTTCGATTCTTATTGTGATATGTCTTCTTTTGTTCTGGACAATCCTTTTGTATGTGTCCTTTCTTGTGACAGTTAAAGCATTCTAGTATAGATGAGGATGGTTTATTTGAATTGTTGTTGAAGTTCCTTTTCCCGTTGTTTCGATTTCCTTTTCTGTACTTCAAAAACTTTTTAAAGTTTTTAGCAATGAATGCTAAGTCTTCTTCATCCGAGTCTAATTCTTCTTTTTCAGCATGAAATGCCATGTTCTTTTTGTCTTGTGCTTGTACTCTTTTAGCCTGCAAATTCACTTCATATGACATTTGATTTCCTATCAACTCTTCTGGTTTCACGGTAGAAAGATCATTAGCTTCTTCAATAGCTAAGACTTTTCTTTCCCATTCATCCGTTAAAGAGTTAAGGATTTTTGAAACAATATCAAAATCAGAATACTTTTCTCCAAGTCCTAGTAATGAGTGATATATATCTTGAAATCTAGAGTACATATCATTTATAGATTCATCTTGCTTCTTTCTAAAATTTTGAAGTTGACTTTTGAGCATGGATATTTTGCTTTGTTTAACCTTGTTAGTCCCTTCGTGAGTAACTTTAAGTGTTCTCCATATTTCATAAGCAGTTGTGCACATACTAACACGGTTAAACTCATTTCTATCTAAAGCACAAAATAACATATTCATAGATTTGGCATTTGCAGTAGCATCTAGTTTTTGTGTGTTTGACCATGTAGAGTATTCAGTCGTAGGAATGTTATACTCTTTTTGAGTGATATTCCATGACACAAAACTACTTGCTTGCATATAAATACGCATTCGAGTTGCCCAATAATTGCAATTCATGCCATTGAATAGTGGAGGTCGTGCAGTAGATTGACCTTCGATAAAACTAGTGTTAGTGACAGTGTTAGTGGTTGTACTAGTGTTGTTTTCCATATTAACAAGATATCAGATAACTGTGTAACGGTTATAAGATGCCTTGCTCTGATACCAAATGAAAGTTACTGTGCGGATCGTGCAATATGGAATAGTATTAAACAAGTGCGGAAATAAATTATATCAATGTAAAGTAAGTAAAATAAAAACAAGCACACCAGGAATTTTTATACTGGTTCAAACTTCCCGTTCTACGTCCAATCCCAGACTTCTTTCTGGAATTTCACTAACAACAATCCTCACTTAACCCGGACGAACAGGTGTATACAACCCTTGAACAGCCGAACAAGGGACCTGAGCAGCAGAACATGATTTCGCCTCAACAGCCGAAGAGGACTTCAACTTATACAAAAGTATATTTGACACAATGTGTTCTTAATAACACGAATTTGTCTCTTGATAGTACACCCTTCCTATAATCAAATCCTCAAGAGTATTTTGTGTGTGTGTATTGATTGAAAGGAAGTAAATCACTTAGAATCAAAGATTATAAGTTAACTCAAAGATTCAAGTGAAATAAATTTTGTGAATGCTTTGAATATAGAGCAAGAATTAAATAAGAGAGCAAAGTAAAATTCGGCGAATTATAAGAAGAATCAAAGCATGTTTATATAGAGTTTATTGGGATGCAATTGTTCATGAAAGGTTTCAATCAAGGGTTGCATCTATTTCTGTTGGAATTGAGTTGAAACCCCTTCATGAAAGAGAGTGTCTTTTCAGTAAAATAGCCGTTAGTTGCCATCAGTCAACTGACTCAGAAATTTCAGTCAACTAAAATTCAAAATCATGCATTTTAAAACAATATGCTGTGCACTAACACAGGTCAGTCGACTGGCTGATATGAGTCAGTCGACTGACCTGTGCTATGTTGCACAGATCAGTTTAAAACTCTATATTATCAAAATGAAATTAATTTGTGTGCGAGTGTGACTTCTTGAGGGATGATTTTAACAATATTTGAACATAACTAAGACTCATAAAAATATAAATATACATACTTTGAAGTCTTGTCTTTGTTTGAAGTTCTATTCTCTTTTAGTCGTTATATTCTTCAATGCTTGTTGAATTTCTTCGTCATGAATCAAAAATCATGATTCAACACAATTAAATATTCAAAATAAGCAAACTCAACAACCAAGGAACAGTGATAATCAGAACTGAAAATGGGATCAGAATCGTGCCTGCGACGTAGGGCTCCGATGTTTGACAATTATACACCACTGAACACGTCACTGGAGAACATGTATCTACAGACTTGCAATGCTATGCAGTATAAGAAGCCTGCTCCGAAGCCATCATTGGAGAGACAGATTCAAACAGGGAAGTTTTGTAGATTCCATGAGAGTTACGGACATAATACCAATGATGTAGACATTTGCAAGACCTCATTGAGAAGTTAATCGGAGAAATAAAGCTAGATCAGTTCATTCGGGCGCCGCAATCTGGTGGAGCGGGCCCATCCAATCAAAACCGTGTGCAAACTCAAGAGAGACAGGAGGAACCTGCCTGTACAGATGGGAGGTTGGTTATTAATACAGTCAGTGGTGGTCCCCATCCAGCAGACCGAAGCTGGAGGGAAAAGGAGTCATATGCCAATTCTATCAAGCATGTGGATTTTGAATGTTGCAGTAATTTTGATGAAGGGACCCCGGCCAAACTACAAAGAACGATGACGGATGACATCGTATTCAGAACCCGAGATGCTGATAGGGTCGAGGCCCCAACTATTGACCCACTTGTCATATCTGCCCAGGTTGGTCCTGCTTGGATGAAGAGGACCCTGGTGGATAGTGGGAGTTCAGTGAATATTTTGTTTAAGAGAGCATACGACCAGATGAAAATGGAGGCTAAAGACTTAAAGCCTTGTCAATCTAGAATTTATGGCTTCAATGGGAGTGCTAATATACCCACTGGGGTGGTAGAGATGCCAGTGGAGTTAGGAGTTGGAGAGTGCCGAAGAGTTCGGATTCTACAGTTTGTTGTTTTGGATATTCAATCCCTATAAAATGCTTTTCTGGGCCGACCGACCCTTGCTGAGTTCAAGTAAGCAATTGCCCCGTGGTGTTTGACCTTGAAGTTCCCCACTGATCATGGGATTGGAGTCATACAAGGAGATCAGGCAACTGGAAGAGCCTGTTACGTAGCTGAGCTGCGCGAGGCGCAGCGACGAGAGAAAGGGAAGGGCGTAGAGGAATCTCTCTGCGTCCGTTTTGCAAACAATTGACAATTGGTGCCTGGGCCTCGGCCCGGGCACCACAACCAATTACAAAGGGATCTTGACCCGAGAGACAATGAAAACAAGGAAGAATCTATAGAAAGTCAAGCTTCCCCGGCTGAGCTGACGATTGATGTTCCAATCGATGGTGACGATGATGACGACTCGAGAATGTTGAAGGTTGGGTCTCAGTTAAGCCAAGAAATGCAACATGAATTGGTTGATTTTCTCCGGGCGAATCTCGATGTATTCGCCTGGACGCACTCTGATATGTGTGGGATCTCGCCAGACATCGCGAGCCACACCCTGAATATTGACCCGCGGTATATCCCGGTCAAGCAGAAAAGGCGTGGTATGGATCCAGAGAGATCTGCCGCCCTTAAAGAAGAAGTTGATAAGTTGAAAGCCAATGGGTTTATCCGGGATTCTTTATACCGGGAGTGGGTATCTAACCCTGTACTTGTCCGGAAACCAAATGGGAAATGGAGAACGTGCATTGATTATTCTGACTTAAACAAGCTTGTCTGAAAGACAGCTTTCCACTTCCTCCAATTGATCAACTCGTAGATTCAACTGTCGGACATGAATTATTATCTTTTATGGATGCTTACTCGAGCTACAATCGAATACCCATGCATGTGCCCGACCAAGAGCATACAAGCTTCGTAACCGATCTGGGACTATACTGCTACAATGTTATGCCCTTCGGATTGAAGAACGCCGGAGCAACTTACCAACGCTTGGTTAACCGGATGTTCGCTGACCAGATCGGAAAGACCATGGAGGTTTATGTGGACGACATGTTGGTGAAATCACGATTCTCCACTGACCACATTAGAGATTTGGAGTCAATATTCAATATCCTTCTGAGATACGGGATGAAGCTCAATCCTCTTAAGTGTCATTTTGGAGTCGCATCCGGAAAATTCCTTGGGTTCATTGTCAATGCCAGAGGAATAGAAGCCAACCCCGAAAAGATCAGGGCTATCATAAATTTACAAACTCCAACAACTTAAAGCAAGTCCGGAGTCTCAACGGAAAGGTAGCAGCATTAAGCAGGTTTATATCAAAGTCCACCGATAAGTGCATCCCCTTCTTCGATTTGATTCGAAAAGGGAAGTTGAACTTCGAATGGACTGCGGAGTGTGAGGGCGCATTCCAATCATTGGTTCAACATCTTTCCACACCGCCGTTTCTTTCAAAGCCTGTCAACCACGAACGGTTGTATCTTTACCTAGCAGTATCAGAAAGTGCAATCACCGCTGCCTTGTTTGGGAGGAAGACCGAGTTTAGAAACCGGTCTATTATGTTTGCAAACGACTCACCGGAGCTGAGAGAAACTATCCAAAGCTGGAGAAATTAGCCTACTGCTTAGTCATTGCCTCGAGGAAACTCCGTCCATATTTCTAGGCTCATCCCATCACTGTGTACACCGATCGGCCGTTACGATAGGTCCTCACGCGGCCTGAGACGTCTGGTAGGTTACTCAAATGGAACATCGAACTGAGTCAATTTGACATCACTTATACTCCGAGGAGAGCCATTCACGGTCAAGTCCAAGCAGATTTTATAGCCGAGTTTACTGTTCCTGAAGACTTGCCGGAGACCAGCAAATCTCCTGAATACATCTGGAAGTTACACACTGATGGTGCATCCAACGATCGTGCTCGAGTGCTGGGGTAGTACTCGAAACCCCCGAGGGCCAATCCATATGCTATGCTTTAAAGTTCGAGTTCTGTGCGACCAATAATGAAGCCGAATATGAAGCTTTACTTGCTGGGTTGAAGCTAGCTCGTGATCTGAAAATTACCGCTGTGGAAATATATTGTGACTCCTAATTAGTTATGTGTCAGGTCAAGGGTGAATATCAGGCCAAAGGTCGAAGACTAGCTGCTTATCTAGCTCGAGTCTGAGAAGTGCTTGATCAGTTTGATTACTATTCCATTTTCTACATACCCCGAGAGCATAATCAGAAAGCCGATTCGTTGGCAAAGTTAGCAAGTACGGGCAAAGCTCAGCAGTTGGGGCTCGTTCACGTTGAAACTCTATCCTCTCTGAGCATCAATCAAATGGAGACTGATTTCACATTTGAGACTACTTCCAGTATGGAGTCATGAATGACCCCTTATCGAGATTATATTGAGCATGGGATATTGCCTAAGCGCAGAAGTGAGAAAAGACAGATTCTTCGGAAAGCCTCGTGGTTTATCATTCAAAACAGAGTTATGTACCGAAGAGGATATTATGTTCCTCTCCTTCGGTGTATCGCGCACGACGAAATCAAACGAGTGTTACATGATGTACACGAAGGAGAACGTGGCGATCACACTGGGGGGCAAGCACTTGCCAATAAAGTACTCCGGTATAGGTATTACTAGCCTACTGTTAACCGTGACGCAGCAGACTACGCCATAAAGTGTGATAATTGCCAAAAACAAGCTCGGATTCCTAGAACCCCACCTACTGAGATAACCCAAATGGTTAGTCCTTGGCCATTTGCAGTATGGGGCATTGACATAATTGGTACATTGCCTTTGGCCAAAGGTGGCGCGAAGTACGCCATCATCGCAGTTGATTACTTCACCAAATGGGCTGAAGCTGAATCTCTTGCAACAATCACGACGAATAAAGTAATCAACTTTGTAGTATGCAACATTATCTGTCGATTTGGTCTCCCACATACTATTATCATCGATAACAGAGCCCAGTTCGACAGCGTTGAATTCAAGAATTTATGTCAATGATTCCATATTCATAAGAAATTCTCTGCAGTAGCACACCCTCAAACGAATGGTCAGATCGAAGCTGTTAATAAGGTTATCAAATCTATTCTGAAAAAACAACCGGAAAAGGCTGGGGGCAAATGGGTTGATGAAATTCCTAAGGCTTTATGGGCTTACCGAATGACCCACAAGACTGCAACCGGACACACTCCATTTTCTCTATCTTATGGCTCAGAAGCCGTTATTCCAGTCGAGATGGAAGTGCCTTCTCATCGTGTGACATACTATGATCCAAAAATGAATGTCATACTACTTGCTGAATCTTTGGATTTACTCGATGAGAAGCGTGAAGAGGCTGACTTGAGGGCAGCCGCATATCGGAGTCAAGTCGCCCGAATATACAATGCCAAGGTCCGGCCACAAACCTTTGAACTCGGCGATCTCGTACTCAAAAGGATCTATCCTGTTCCTTCGCACATGAAACCAAATTGGGAAGGACCATATGTGATTTCATAAAAGCTCGGAGATGGCACATTCAAGTTATCGACCATCGACGGTCTTACTCTACCGAGAGCCTGGAATAGCGAGAGTCTCCGTCGCTACTATACATAACAGACTTTATTTGTTTTAGCCCATTTATTTCTTTGCATTTTATTTTCGCATTTCAAAATTTGAATTAGTAATATGGCAACTGACTTTGCCATATTTTCTCATTTCAGCAATAAAATGCTATCTCTTCGAGCCAGAGCTGTGATTTATTGAATATGACATATAACATCACGATGCACGGAGAGCTAAGTTCCATCATGCGGTGGGATTTATTCAAATAGGGAGTGATTGTGATACGTCCGGTCACTCGCTAAGTGAAACCCGAGCTCGGGGCATGTCACCACACCAATGTCTAAAAGGATTGATACACGACAATCCTTCCATTAACTCCAGATTCCCAGAGTGCGAACTGGAGTATAAACATTAACTCCAAATTCCCAGAGTGTGAATTGGAGTATAAACATCAACTCTAGGTTCCCAGAGTGCGAACCGGAGTATAAATTCTAACTTCAAACTCCCAAAGTGTGAGTTGGAGTATAAATCTTATAAATATGGCTTCGAAGAGGGTGGATCCGTCCGCCTAACGACTTCGACCGTATCTTAAACAAGTTCGAGGAGGATGGACCCATCCATCTAACGACCTCACTTGTCAACTAGGGGTGGATGTGACTTGACCATCCATGATCCCGATAAATCCCTCATTCCCAGAGTGTGAATGAATTCCTAAAAAGCCTAAACAAATGCGACTTGCCATCTTTCGGCCGACTCTAGGTTCCCGGAGTGCGAACCAGAGCATAAACGATAACTCCAAATTCCCGGAGTGCGAATTGGAGTATAAACATCAACTCCACGTTCCCGGAGTGCGAACCGGAGTATTAACACTAACTCCAAATTCCCAGAGTGCGAATTGGAGTATAAACATCGATTTTAGGTTCCTGGAGAGCGAACCAAAATGTAAATGCTAACTCCAAATTCCCAGAGTGCGAACTGGAGTATAAGTATCAACTCGAAGTTCCCGGAGTACGAACTGTGCCATAAACATCGATGATTATCAGATTCTCATAACGCGAACCAAATTATCGCTTGCATATTATTCTAAGTCCCCGGAGCGCGGACGTGTGCTCAAGATCTGTAACAGGTGCGGTCAGGAGCCAATCATTACAACACTTAAACAAGTAAAGTAAGAAAAACAGTTGAAATGAAGAAAGCTAAATTTTATTTCAACTAACTGGAAACAAGAGCTTATATGCAAGTTCTTCCAAAAAATTCTTACTGGCAGGGGCTGAACCTGCATCTATACACTGCCGAATAATGAGAAGCAAAAACAAGTTCCTATCTATCCAAAATTTGCTTAAGTGGACAGCCTATTTCTTCTTCCTCGGCCTCCTTTTCAGTGGAGAACCCTCTGATTCACTAGAGATCTTCCGTTTTGAGCTTTTCCCCTCCGATGGTTGCTCTCCAACTGGGGGCATGATGTCAACATCCTCTTCCGAGCTCAATTCCAGTGAATACTTCCCACTGGAGGAGTTGGAGGGACTGGAGCTGCAACGGAAGATGGGACAGACACCCAAGTATCAACAACAGTACCACCCGGTGACATTATCCTTAGAGGCGCTGGGCTGTGCACCGCCATATCACTACCAACATTACCACTCTGCCCCGCAGCCTCTAATTCAGCATTAATCTCGGTCGGAATTTCTTCATCACGAATTGCTTGGGCCTGGCTGAGGGCATCTGTAGTCTTCACTGAAGAGTTGGAGGCTGGCGGGAGTCCACTAATGATGAACAGCAAGTCTACGAAGGATCCACCATGTTGGCCGAGTAGCTTGCTCACCATTTGCTCATCGAGAGATAGTGTGCTCCCCTGCGTCATCTCAGTTGACACTATTGTTGTCACGACAGTCATTAGTAATCGCATCGAGACAGACTCTCTATTTAGAACACACTTGAGATATGTTCGGAGTACCTTCCTCAACTTGGCCTGCCGATGACTGAGCAGCTTCAGAAACATGCTCCCGAATAGGAGATAGCTGCGGTTGTTTCGGGTTATAAGCTGGAACAGACTGTGAATCAACCGTAGGTATAGGCTTTGACGGGGGGGAGCGGTGATCTCGAGAACTGTAGCCTGGTGTTCAACACCTGAACCTTCCCCGACCTCCTGAACCTTCCCCGACCTCCTGATGTCGGGCACCGACCATCTCCTTCTCATAAGAAAGTATGGCGTCATGAAGGACTTTCTTTTCATCTTCGGTCAGCAACAGGTTTTCAAGCTCAAATTGGTCGATCGACTCATCCAGATGCGCTGCTTTTTCCTCCTCAATCAGCCGGCCCAAGCGCTGTGAAGATGTACCGAATGATTCTCGAGCCAAGCCAAATTTCTGTGCTTTAACACATTAGCATTATAAGTGATGAGGAGGTCTTCGATGTCGGCCTCCAGCTTGGGCTCGGCAATTTCAATTTTTCTATCGACTTTGGCTTCGACCGCCTGTACTTTAGCCATTGCCGTATCTCGTTCAGTCCGAAGCACTACGGCCTGTTCACACGCTTCCTGGGCCGCATTGTTCACATCATCCCTATCCTTAGCAATTTCGGCGAATTTGGCTTTTAGCACGTTAAGCTCCTTCAAGGCCGCATCTCGCTCAGCGGTCACAATGGTGTTTCGGTGGCCCATGTCTTCCACCGTAACATAATGCACTTTCTTCATTCTGTCCATCGCTGCTTAAGCTTCATCAGCCTTCTTAAGGGCCTCCGTCTCTGATTTTCAAGATGACTCGGCTTCCGTGTTCAACACTTGTATAATACGGCTCTTTTGAGTTAACTCGGCTTGTGGCTTCTCAATGGTGGCCACTCATTCAAAGGCTAATGACGACGCTTTCTCAGCCGCTTTAGCCCATGCCTTATACTGGGCATAGAAGTCATGCACGTAATCGTGCACCATCTGTTCAGCCTCCGCCGGAATTCTTTTCAAATGAGGAGGGAAAATGTAGTTATCAAAGTAAATGTTCGGAAAGTCCTTCATTAACTGAGCGAGCTTGATCGCTCCTTCCCCCGAAATTTCCGTGGGGGCTGTTCTGCAACTACGGGGTTTATCGCCTCAGATCTGGGATGATGGGACTCAGACCTCAAAGACTGTGAAGCTGACTTATGCCGCGAAGATTCAGAGGGACGAGAAACATATGCAGGAGGTTGAACAGGAGCTCTGGAAGGAGGAGTGAGAGATCGAGACCGACGTCTGTATTCCCTGTCTCTATCATATCGCTCTTGGCTGGAGTAGCCAGAGTATCCACGGTCGTGATCTCTCTCCCCTTCCCTTCTATGCGACTCATAGTATGAAGAGGATTTACGAGCCTGTCGAAGACTTCCCAACATTGAGCCTCGTCCAGTCATAGTATCTGCAAAACAAAATGAAAGTAGAGTTAGTGGCTTTTCGAAACAGATGGCCTACGGTTAAGGGTTGTATAGTATCGTGAAATGTGTATGAATGTGCAACCCCTCGACCAACCGGAAGTGTCGACCACGCTAATAGGAAAAGGCTCGCTCAATTCTAGAGTATGGTGGAATTCCTTCAACCCGACATCATGCTGGAAAGACACATCGTCCGGGATTGGAAGATCTGCAAGCCCTTCGTAAAGACTTTCTGTTCTTGGGGGAGACACCTCTGAAATTCTAATTCCTGAAACAGACCGGGACGTGACGACAGATTTCCATCTCCCCTTTTTATGCGACTTAAAAACGGCTGCCTTGCCTTTTCTCTGTTCTTCAGTGTCCTGGGCTACATTAGCAGGTTCGCCTAGGGTTCCTCATCAGTGTGAGTTCTTTCGGAATCAGCCTCCTCGATTTCGACAACTTTAGGCTTTTTTCGTTTGACTCACTCTCTTGAGGTAGATTTTAACGCGCCGTCGAGCACTATACTTTGTCTCCGCTCGATCAACCCGAGAATTCTGAGATTCCTATCCGTCAAGAGCGATTCAATATTCCTGTCTTCACTCGGGACTTCTTGAAGCACCCGGACTATCTCCTTGAAGTATCCACCTTCGGGACGCTGAATTATTGCTGTAAAGAGGAAAACATATGAGTTTTACTTCGACTGCAATCGCCATAATAATTATTTGAGAACTCGGCTATACTCACGTTTGAATAACCATCGCCAGGCGAAATCTGGGGGATACCTAACGTAAAACCACTCCGTCCTGAAGTAGCTTAGCCTGGTCCAGGACCCGATGACCACTTGATAGTTCCTTACTGGCTCCAAGAATGTAAAGGATAGGTTATCATTTCGGCTTTTGAAGTTGAACAGATATCTGATCTCAGTCGAGATCGGTGGTCGATGAAGATACGCCATAAAGACGACGAACAAGCTATTCACTGAAGCATGTCCATTAGGATGTAGCTGAGATAGGGCGATCCCCAAAAAGGAAAATACTTCTCTTATATACCCATTGAACGAAGGGAGCGTTTCGGCTGCACACGCGTGATGATTGAATGCGGTGTACCCCTTCGGTGGATTGTGTGGTCTGTCATTTCGTCCCAGCAATAATACGTCGTCCATTGACAGGCCATGCCTTAAGCATATTCTCCCTAGCATATCTTCAGAGACGTTGGATCGAACGGAGTCCCATGGATTGGCAATGAAAGATGCATCGGATAATTCGTCCGAGGTAGGACCAATGACTTCGGGCTTAATGTCTGGAATTTCGAGTCTCGGAGGATTTGTACTTTGGATTTCTTGCGGCTGTGAACTTGATGGTTCCATAACTGGCTAACTTATGAGAAATTATCGTTAGGCGATAAAGAACCCGTGCATTCCCCATGTGTAGAATGTGTGTTGTGCAGTGCTGTGCATTACTTGAAAAGAATTTGCAGAATTAAAGAAAACTTTCAAGCGACAAAGATAGTCAGAGTCCAGTAGGAGTGACCGTCATCGCTGACCGTCACAACTGTATTGGTAACCGATTCGAGTTAAAGTTCGTTGTCACGGTGTCAAGTTATAGTTCCATCAACGAGCTTCGAAAGGTGGTCAAATATGCAGTTTAATTATCAAGTCCAGATATGCAAGAATGAAGCTCGTCGGAATTATGCTAAAAGAGTGTCAAATTTTCATATCCATCATGGAGGAGTTCGAATCGATCACAGGAAGCTCGTTCGAATCCATCAGGATACCAGTTCGAATCGATACAAGGAGGCACGTTTTGAATCGATAATCAAGGGTTGGTTTCGTATCGATCAATATGGAATGACTTCGGATCGATCCTTGATTGCCTGGTTCATACCGATTAGGAAGGCCTCAACTTGACATCGATCACGTTCGAATCGATACCTTTCGTATCGATCATGAAAATGTAATTCGTATTGATCATGAAAATGTAATTCGTATCGATCATGAAATTGTAATTCGTATCGATCTAAAGTTCAGGACCTCGAATCGACCTTTAGCTTACTTTTCGTATCGATCATTTCGTATCGATATGATCCATCGCCATAGCCATCGGTACGAACTGCGTCATCTCCATTAGAGCATCCCAGGGATCGATGCGAAATCCAAAGATAAATATTGCCGCCTTCATCGATTCGAACACAAGTCCCCAGATCGATTCGATCTTATCCTTTCCACTCTTTCTTCTCCAAAACAGATCTGGCTTTACCAATTACCAAAATGGATAATCGTTGAAGGAAGAGTAGATATGAAATAGTTTCGTTGCTTGGATTCAAGTTTGATTATCTAATTTGAAAGTGGGATTCGAAGAATTTAAGGGATGAATCTTGTTCAACCGGTGGCGTGACACAATTTTTTTACTTTGATGCTTCGAATCAATACGTAGATTAAAGACGGCAGTGTAAAGTGAAAGGTGAAAAAGTGGCCGAGTCCAGAGTATTTATATGGAACTCAAAAAGCAATCTGGCCGATTCACCTCCCAGTCCACTTGACCGGTCGTAACCGATCAAACTCTGAGTCGAGTCGAACACTCCGTTCGACTCCATCAGACCAAAGTTCACATCGATTCGAAACGGACAGTGAACACATCGACTCGAAGCCCCTGTTCGCTCCAACAGGTTCACGACTCCATCCACTACCTATCGGTACGAACGGTAATTTCGTATCCGTTCTAGCTTATATGGTTGAATCGATGCGAAGTTACAACCAAAGCTCATCGATACGAAGCAAGGTCCACCGAAGTTTGCAACCATCGATACGAACAGCGGTTTCGCATCCTTCACAACTCAAGCATTAGTATCGATGCGAATAAGCATTTTGCATCCATCAAATTCTTAATTTATCGATGCGAAGTCAATCTTTCAACCTTCTATATCGATTCAGGAGAGGATCGATACGAAGGAACTCCACAAAACAACTGTCAAACGTTGTTGCAACTCAAATTTCACATCGGTTCAGGAGAGGATCGATACGAAGTTCAATATGACAAACAAAAACTGACAACGACTCATAAATGCGCGGCGTTAACGAAAGTCAAGTTAACATATATGCATATGTCGGACTAATATTTGATTTTCAATATTCACAGGGATTGAATACTCATCTCATTACGATGACGACGATAAACAGCTAATCACCATCACACAGTAATCAGTTACAGCAATACGGAGCACAACTTTCAACGAAAGATACGACGATTATTCAAAGAGAAATTACAGCTTTTCAAAGCACGTCATGTTTCCACAGGACGTACTTGGGGGGCAAATGTTATCCCACCTTTTGGCAAGGTCGAGATATCAAGGATCAGCCTTCTTGGATACAAAACATGCACGGGTTCGCTATGGATATCGATGAATTTTTCCCGAATCCAGATTGGGCTATAATTGATAGAACATGGCTAGCAAGCCCAAGAGAGCCAACGTTCCAAATTTCAAGTCAATCTGAGTTCGTATGCTCAAGTTATAATCGATTCAATATAGAAGGAACAGCTCAGCGTTCGTATCTATCACATGGTCGGTTTCGTATCCATCGAAGTACGTTCAGTTCGTATCGATCCTGTTCGCATCGATCAGGTCCCATCACTTCATATCGATTAAGTTGGTAGTGTTCGAATCCATCGAGTTCGTATCGATAGGCTTCGAATCCATCAGTAGGGGTTGTGCCTCGTAACGATTGGCTAGTGTCTGCTTCACATCCATCATGAAAGCCTCTCTTCGAACCCATCATGGGCAGAACACTTCGTATCCATCAGATTGCCTTATTCCGTATCCATCAGGTTATCCTACTTTGTATCCATCGAAAGACCTCGGTTCGTATCAATTGACTTCGTGTCCATTAAGAAGCTGTGGCTTGTATCCATCGAATAAAGGCCTGTTCGTAACCATCAACCTTTGTTAGTTCGTACCCATCGATATAAAAGTTGTTCGAATCCATGGTTGATGACCATTTCGTATCCAACAAGTCATTAGGCCAGGATGACGTGTCATCCCTCGATACGAACGAGGCGAGATTTATGGAGTCGATACGGTCAACACGGAGTAAAGACCGGATCGAGGCGAAGTATGCGTGCTACATCATCACAAGACCACATGAGTTTATCGAGTCAAAGGGATCGATTCGAACCAATCAGCCAACGAGAATTTACATTTCGTATCAACCATATCTCGCGATCCACTGATCCAAATACCATGAAATTTTCACAGGAGCTCGCGTACATGCTGAGGAATGTCCAAATTTCAGCTCGATTGGATGTCATCTTGATCGATACGAAATTACTTTGTATCGATCGTCGATCGAGTCGAAACTTCCTGAGGTTGGTCGCGTGGGCCCACTCACGTGCCAGAACGATTCTCTCGAAGTTTGAGCGAAATATCAGCCTCCTACGCCTATAAATAGAGCCCAGAGCCTACAGAAAAGGGATCTTTTGATTCTCAAGCGCGCATACTCTGCCGGATCAGGACTTGCACCTTACCTTTGCTGTTGATTTCGAATTTGAAGTTGTATTTCACTGATTGTTTGCTGTACTCTCTTGCAATCATTGAAAGAGAATCAATAAAGCTATCAAAACTTCATATTGGACGTAGGCAACACGCCGAACCACTCTAAATCACTTGTCTTCGCATTTACATTCTTGTTAATTGGAGTTTTTGTTAGATAATCTTCATTTTTAATTTACGTTCTTCACTTTTATCTCTTCAAAAACTTTCGAAGAGTGTTGTGCCCAATTTTGGTACAAACAAGTTTTCATGCTCCATTTTTGATAAGCCTCCCCCTTTGTGATTTCTTGATTTCTAATTGATGATTTCTTGAATTTGTGTTTCACTAATTTTTGTGATTTATATTGATAAGCTTTATCAATATTTGGTTTTTGGTGAATAAATTAAAGAATATGACATTCTTTTTGGCGTTTGAGAAAGTATGAGATATTGTATGATTTTTGTTGTTATCCAATGTATACTTGTCATAGTATGGCATTATTGTTATCATACATTTTTATCATATCTCGTATCCTATCTCATTTTATATGATACGAGCGTATATGTACGTGATTTGGACATGCATCTGCTTACTTGAGGTAGTTGAACTGCTTTACAGAAGCAATGTGGTTTCTTGTGGCTTTATCGAAAAAAAAGGTATAGTCGTATCCTTATAAAAAGCAATGTTGAAGCACATTAATAACCTAAAAGTTGCTATAGAATAGCATTTGAATTGTTGTAAAATAACATAAGCAGCTATTATGATCGAGGTAAGAAGAAAGAGATATGCAAAGGACACTACCATTGGATACAACTGTAAATGTTGATCGTTGAAATTTTTGGCATTTGTTCAATTTTTGCAAGTTAAAATGTGTAATAATATTATGTTTTCCAATTGCTTAATTGCTTGCAATTAATCATTAACTTGATATATAAAAGATCTTCAATTCCGTATAGAAAATACATCTTTGCATTGTGCTTTTGTACTACTATAATATTTGTCTTGCGCTTCATTATCATATAGTGTTTGCGGAGACGCATTTGATACAAATTCAACTTGCACTTATATTTTGGAAAAAAAAAAGAATAAACATTCATGACATATCACAAATGTTGTATATAAGATACTTTAAAGACTAACTCTAATATTCATGACATATATCACAAATTTCCAACATTGTATAAAGATGGTAATACACACCGCTGAAATTGATAAATGACCATAACCAAACTCAAAATGTTTCTAATGTATTATACCATATATATAGTACCTTACCATTTGATAGCTGAAATTGAAACTGTCTCCACATGAACACATTCAAATTTACATATAACTATATATGCGCTACTACAACCAAAACTCTCCCAACATGACAGTTGATATACAATCAAGTATACTATATATTATGCGGTATTGAAACTGATTAACAAAAAAATGATTATAAGTCAATAATCAAATTCAAAATATATCTCATGTACTCTCAACATGACGTATGACGTTTATTCAAATATACTACTAGTACAACAACATAAGTTGCTCAGTTCTGTCCTGGAAAAAGTAATCAAAACTTCATTAGGAATGTTAAAGACTAGGAGCACATGGCGTCATCCTCATAATTTACTACATCAATCATGCCTACTCCTCATGTAGTAGACCAATCCATTCCTCCAAAAAAATATGCATCCACCATTTATATGCCTTCGTCGTCCCAAGTCCCAAGCCTATCCACTTTGATCCCATCTTCATCCTTAATCCCGCTACCTCAGCCTTATACTTCAAGCTATGCCACCTTTCAATCCAGCCCAAAGTCAGGTCTATCACTTCAAAACCAATTCTCTTTCCCCGTAGTACTTGTTGAATTAGCCTAGCCTTCTAACTTCCTCTCAAACAAGCGTTATTTCCACCACATAATCCATCACCTCCTTAACCCCATTTCACAAGCTCTTACCCCCAATAGATTTATCCCTGGCTCATGGACCCACAACCTTCTCTCCTTCTATCCTAAACCTACATACAACCTTCATTTAAATCTGCATAACCCAGCCTCTTCACTCCACATCAGCCTATAAGTCTACCCTTAGTTGAGATAAGGTTAGCTCTGGTGTTAAAAAATCTTTGAAGCATTCAATTCTTTCACTTCATTGATATTGAATTCTATTTATGTACACTTACAGCCCATTAACAATAAATAGTTCTATAATTAATAGATTGATTTTTACTTATTATTGGAATGTAATATTAATAATAATAGCTATAAGTGGATGTAACTAATTGTATTGGGCTAATCAGTGGTAAGTAATTAACGTGAGGTTGTCCAATCTATTGCCTGAAATTAAATTATTTAGAACATACTTTATGCTCACGAAAGTAAATTAGGGGTTAAATAGAAATACATCATTGAAACTATGATACTAATATACCGTGAGCTTGATAATTCGGTTGTGCCAAGCTTCTATAAACTATAGTTTTTTATCCACATATAAAACAGAACAAAAAATTCCAAATAAAAATGGTTCATATCTGTTGTGCGAAAATGTGTTATTAACTTTTGCTCTAATAAAATTTTACTTGAAAATGGTATACTTGATAGCACAAATTTTAATATTTATTTTGTTATCTCGATATAACTAATTTAGTCAATAGGTTCCATTATTGAAGTAATAGTCAACTTATAGATGAGTTATCAACATTTCAATTTGAAATATTAT
Organism: Allium cepa; assembly: GCA_030765085.1. Classification (NCBI taxonomy): domain Eukaryota; kingdom Viridiplantae; phylum Streptophyta; class Magnoliopsida; order Asparagales; family Amaryllidaceae; genus Allium; species Allium cepa. The sequence goes on along the minus strand of CM060941.1, from coordinate 11,084,270 downwards.
GAAGGAGAAATTGAGATCAGATAATCCATAAAATAAATGCAGAGGAACCGAAAAGGTAAAAATTCCCATGTATGTTAGCTTTACAAAGCTTAATTCATGAAAAATCAAAGTTGCATGTAAGGCAAAGAAATTAATTCTCAACATGCATGTAAAGTTATCATAAATTGAATCAAACCTTGCTTGTGCTCCAATTTAGGAATGTTTTCTAATTCCATTTCTTATATCCATACTATTATGTAGTTGAGGATACAAAAAGGGGATAACCGTACTTAAATTTGAATATCATTATATCTTAGCAAAAGATTGTCAAACTATCCATATAAATCTTGTTGCACACACCAATTACCATCTGGATAGAAGAACCCTACTCCAAACACATTTATAACAAACCTTATCCATGGATGACGTTTTTCCTTAAAATTGGTTATTAATGAACAGCTTAGTAAGGAAGCATTAGGCATTAATAATGTGAAATGTTTCTACAAATAAAAGAATTGCACCCGGTAATACATAACTAAAACAGAAATAAAATACAGGCAAAAATGAAAGAAAAAGTAAATAAGGGAAAAAAAATCTGAGGTCATAAATAAGCATCAAAGGTTAAATCATCATGCTTTCATTAAATTCATATTTTGATAAAATACTGCAAAAAAACATTAATGTATTTATAAGGTCATCTTAGCAAAGTCCCTTATACAAAATGGTACATAGGGGGAATTAATTTAAAGGAAGATTTGTATATTTTTTGTCTCAAGGACACGACCTCAATATTTTTAGCATAAGGACAAACATTCTTCTAAAAATTATTCATAAGGACAAACATTTTTCAAAATTATTCATAAGGACAAACATTTCCAAAATTATTCATAAGGACAATAAAACTGCTACCGAGCTAAAAAATGATACCTAAAAACTGCTATCGATAACTACAAACTGATACATAAAAACTGCTATCAATAACTAAAAACTGATACCTATAGAACGTTGTCCTTCAGGATAAAATATTGAATGTCTGTCCTTAAGGCTAAAAAGCTGTGAAATTTTGTCCTTGACAATAATTTCCTGATGGTACATATATGCAAGTTTCGTTTCTTTTAAAAATAGGACTTACAACCAAGAACGTGTTATTTATTCATTAAAAAATAGCTAAAAAATTTTAGCATGCACAAATACGAGTAAGCATGATAATTCTTACCATGGAAAGTAATCGAATGAAATTACTATATGGAAATGGAATGAAAACAGGCAAACTTTGTAATATAAATTAGTAAACAATGCATAATACATAATAGGTTTACAAATATTAACTGATACCTTCAATGCATAAGAAAACACCTCAAAGATAAAAGGTAAGTCAAAATGAAATTTAGACCTGCATGTTTCATCAATATTTTAGGCAAGTCTCTAACTGGAAATTATGTAAATCTCAAAATACTATTATGCTTAATATATGCAATATCGAAATCATCATATCAACCATTAGCATAAATACATGAAAAAATGGTCTACCAAATCATAGAACAATAAGCAAAACTAATCACCTGCTGCATTATGAATGTAAAAGATCAAAAAGTTGTAGAAAAAAGATCAAATACCTATGTAAATTTTAAAGAAAAATAAAAGAAGAAAAAAAGAAAAAAGAAAAAGAAAAAAAGAAGATTACATTATAAAAATGCATACCACAAACAGACCCCGTGCTCATTATCATTCAGTTAAGATTTCCCAATATATTAAATAAAATGTAGTTTTTCATGTGTTCTAACTTCTTATGCAAAGATAAATGAATATTACCTGTAAATTATCATTATTATTATGTAAAAAGGGAGAGCTGCAAAGTCAGACAGAACACTTGCTTGTTAAAATAAATAATACTCTTTTCTACAATGTGTAGTCAAAGGATTATGTGTAATCTGAGTCTAAAAAAGTAGTATAATCTTAGTACGACTCAAAGACAAAAAAGTGATTCCGAGTGATTTCAAATTTCTCATTAGGCTATGTTAATCTTATCAAAAGAAAATTGTCGATATTAAAGAATAGACTAATTATTTTATGAGAAGAATTTTTGTATGTCCCGAAATCGTATCAAATTTACACCCTGAAAATAACATGCAGCATAGAAAATACTCACACATCCTACTTTTAATTGTATGATACTTTTCAAAAATACCCATATGTTGAAGCAATTTAACATTTGATCATTGGAATCAATTCTTTATATGATAATAGGAAGCAATTTATCATGTTATTATAGGAAATAAAGTATTATGAGATCGTAGTAAACCTCTTGCTTTTTGCCATGCATGAAAAAATGAGGAAAGTAATGTTTGATTTTAAATGCTTACCTATTTTAATTTACGTCCTCTTGCTTTCTATTATAAAAATATGATTGTGTCTTTTGAATTAAATAACAAAGAATACTATGCATTAATAATAAAATTTTTGTTTCATTAACGGCATTAACACAAATTTCATTTTAATGGCACTATTCAAATATATCATTGGTATATATATTATGTAAACTTACCATTCTAAGCTCTCCAAATTGTGCAGGTTCCAACAATTGCCTCATCTTCTCCATTCTAAGATGATGCACCACATAATAATATCCACAAACTAAACCCTACGCAATTCGCATTTCCTTAAAATTACATCCAACACCTTAATATTCAACGCATATGGATAAATTTGATATAAATAACAGTGATAATAATCATTTCTGACCAATAAACATCACACAAAACTAAACTACCAATCGACATGCTATGTTATTTTGGCTTATACAATATAAAAGAAACACTCATACTTCATTTTTAATCGAGTGTCATAATCAAGTATTATATCACACATTAATAAAAACAAATGAAATATAGAAATTAAGGATTTGATAAACAAATAATATAGAAATCAAACCGCAATTTATAATATATACTTCTGTTCCATCAGTGAATTAATATTGCAAACCATCCAGCTCGCTTTAAAACTAAGAACTGACCAAAATCTAAAAACCAAACATAAAGATATAAGTTTTATCTTAAATTGTCACCTTAAATTTTGAATTCCCTATAGATTAATGTACATCTTTTATTAATGTTCAAAAGCAAAAAGATGAATTATATCCACTGACTTAATAGTTTGAGCATGCTATGATGGTTAATCTAGTTTTACACTGCTGCTGCTACCCTTTTGCAATCCTATTTAAGTTTAGTTCGCATTTGAAGTTATTATTTCTTCATTGAAATAAACTATAATTTATTTTACATATGCATGCATAATAGACACTGACCTTTTAATGTACATGTTCAAATTATAGTCACGTTATGATCAAATTTTGTGTCATTTTGATCACAAAATTGAACTGATTTTTTTCTTAAATTTCTAACTCTGACCAAATTATTTGATCACTAGAAATAAATCATCCTCATGAAATTTATATTTTAAGAAAATGGACTGAAAGAAGAGTAATAGTTAAAAGAAAGTCTTACAATTTGATTAATTTATCAAAAATTGCATCTTGTGTTGGAGTGACAATAATATACTTCTTTTTAATAATCTTACAAACTAATCAAGTAGGCAAGTCTATGTTTTCTATATCCACATCAACAACTGCAAGGTAAAGTCACTAACATTGGAAATAATAATTCATCAAAAGCTATATTTTGATAGTTTGTTCACTTTTATTAAGTTGCATAAAGTTTAGAACATAATTTCATTTGAAAGAATGTAACAGATATAACGCTGCTGAATTATGCTACTAATCTACTAAATGTAGAAACAAGCATCTATTGGTATATAAAAGACCGATGATGAAAAGAGCAAGGATCATTAAAAAGAAACAAAAATTGTTTAAACTATTGAAGGAATATGCATCGACATCTTACAATGATGTTAGATGGATACACATAATACTGTTTTGCATAAATATGCACTTATATTCAGAGTGATAAGTAATCATCTAACGAAGCTGCTTTTAGAGTGATATGTAATCTTCTTGAAGAGATATTCAATGATAGCTTTCTTAGTTGATATTCACTCACGTGTGAAGCGATTAATGAGATAAAGTGAAGGTTGTACCTAAGGTGGTGAAGATATCTTTGGCTCGGAGGTTTATAGATCTTATGCAAGGGGATTCTTCAGTAACGGAGTATGTAGGATCTTTTGAGGCATTATTGAGTATGGGGTCGAGCATATCAACAACCTTTTAAAGAAGAATCATAAATTTTTCTATGGTTTGATGAAGAGCCTTAAGAAGGACTTGCCATTGAAGTTGGAAGTTTCTTTTGAGAAGTTAGTGGATACCGCTCTTAGGCTTGAAGAGGCAGATAAAGGTAGTGATGATGAGGTGAAACTGCAAAGAAGAACTTCAATCATAAGAAAAGGCATCCTTTAAATAAAACCAAGTCTTTTAATTCCAAAAAAGGGCTAAAAAGAAATGGTTTTAAGTGTACTCCTTTTGTTCATGGAAAACGCTTCAACTGTGGTTCTTAGGAGCATTATTCTAAAGCTTGCTCGAAGCCTATTATGTGCTGTTATTGCAAGCAAGAAGGTCATACTCCTGCTGTTTGTCCAAAAGAAGCTAAAGGGAAGAATGCAAGAAAGTCGAATGCAGTTGGATCCTCTAGTGGTTCTGGTCAGCGTAGAGGTACCTTTCCATCTATCCTAGAGAGTTCTATTTTATTTTGGAATCTGCACATTCGTGTCCTTTTCGATATGAGTGCTTCTCACTCATTCATATCGGACGAGCTTGTTGATGCATTTTCTTTATATTTTGTGTTCTTGGTCACTTCAGTTAGTATTGCAAATCCTATTGGTTAGTTCGCAACTCTTAGCATGCTGTTTAGAGATGTTGAGCTTATCTTGGGTGGTTATCCCTTCTTTATAGATTTGCATGTGATCCAATATCTTGGTTTTGGCATGATTTCAGGAATGGATTGGATTAGTAAATTCGAAGCTCATATCTTATATCTCGAAAGAATTATATATCTTAAGCACCCAAATTTAGAAGAATGAACTCCAGTAACTCTTCAAGATATCGATTCGGATTCAGAAGACTCCTTATTTTCTCTTGAATCTTGAGAAGAAGAAATATAGCCCAAATTCCTACTGTGTGTGATTTCCTTGATATCTTTGAACCTATTTTGGGATTACCTCCAAAACGAAAAATTAATTTGGTTCCTAGTGCTCATCCGGTGAGTCACGAGGATATGGGAAAAGGAGAATGAAGAATTGAGGAAGCAACTTTCCTGGTTAGAAGCGAAGCAGATCATTCAGTCTAGTTCTTCTCCTTGGGGGTGCAGCCATTGTATTTGTTAAGAAAGCGAATGGATCTCTTAGACTTTGCATTTATTATCATAAGATTAATTAGCTTATAATAAATAATACGTATCCCTTGCCCAGTATTGATGACCTGTTTGACCAGTTGTATGGCACTACGATCTTTTCCTTGCTTGATTTAGCGACTGGCTTTCACCAGCTTAGAGTTTTTAGAGGATAAAATTCCTCTAACCGCTTTTCATACTAGATATGGTTCTTTTGAGTGGCTTGTGATGCCCTTTGGGCTAACAAACGCTCCAGCTTATTTTGTTGACCTTATGAATAGAGATTTTGAGGAATATTTGGATGAATTTGTTCTTGCCTTCATCGATGACGTCTTAATTTATTCCGAGTCTGAAGAGGAGCATGAGAAACATCATAGAATTGTTTTGGAGAAGTTTCAGAAAAATCAATTGAAAGCAAATTTTGTAAGAGTCATTTCTTGTAGAGTCAACTGAAGTTTTTGAGGCATGTGATTTCTAAAGCTAGAATTTTTATAGACCCTTCTAAGATCAAGGCTATTCAAAATTGGAAGAGACCGAAGAATGTATGGGGGATTCATAATTTTCTTGGATTGGTGGGTTATTACCATCGATTCATAAAGGACTTTTGTAAGATAGGTTTGCCTGCTGCTACTTTGACAAGTAAAGGAGTTAGTTATATTTGATCGGATTAGTGTGAATTAGCTTTTCAGAAGTTGAAGGAACTCTTTACCTATACTTATATTCTTATGGGCCCAAAAGGGAACCAAGATCTTGTGGTTTTCACTGATGCTAGCAGATTTGGCTTGGGGGCCATTCTTATGCAATGAGATTTTGTTGTTTCTTTTGCTCCAAGAGGGTTAAAAATAAAATGATGTTAGACATGCTACTCATGATTTAGAGTTTGCTGCTATTATTTTTGCCCTTAAGATTTGGCAACATTATTTGTTAGACAAGAGATTTGTGCTTTTTACCAACCATAAGTCATTGAAATATTTATTTCCCAGAAAGAGCTTAATATGCGTCAGCAGGGATGTCACGAGTTCCTTGCGTGATATTGGTACCGAGTATACTTTGGCGAAAGGGAATTGAGTGGTCGATGCATTTAGTCATAAGAAGTAGGCGGTCTATTATGTTGGCCAAATAGAATAATCTTGAGGTTTTATTTTCTTGTGATATTAGAGCTCATGTTCCAGATTCTAGTTCTTTATTATTGTTTTATGGTTTGGAAGCTAATTCTTTTCTTTTGGATTACATTGTTGAAGCTTAGAAGCCTAAGATCCTGGTTTGATTTATTTATTCGGAGTTTTAAAGATAGAAGTGGAAAGGATGAAGTAAAGGAATTCGAGTTGGATGCTCGTGGTTGTGTTCGAAGGAGAAGAAGGTTTATAGCACCTAATGTTAGGGATCTCTGTAAGGATATTTTAAAGGATTGTCATTGCTCATACATCCCGGCAGTAGCAAGATATATGTGGATATGGGGCGAATTTACTATTGGTAAGGGATGAAGCAAGATATGGTTAGCTTTGTGAAGATTTATATGACTTGTTAGCTTATTAAGGCGGAGCATTAGAGGCCCAGAATTTTATTTCAACCATTGGACATCCCAATTTGGAAGTGGGATCAGGTAGTTTTAGCTTAAGGTCTAAGTTCATATTCCTTTTCATTAATCGATCCAGTAGTGATCATATCATATCTTATCCTATCTTATACTTCTAGGTATCCATGGATTTCATCGATTATCTCCCTCATTCTCATTCTGGCCAAGATAGCTTGTGGGTGATTGTTAATAGATTGACGAAGTCATCCCATTTTATTCCTTTTAGGTCCAATTGGACTGCTCCTTGGTTGGATAAGCTTTATGTCACAGAAAAGGTTAGGTTACATGGTATTTCCAATTCCATTGTCAGTGACCAAGATCCATTATTTATTTGTGGATTCTGCAAGAGCCCTTAGAAAGCTTTGGGTACAAAGCTTAATCTGAGCACTACTTATCATTCTAAGTCCGATGGACAGACGGAGCGTGTGAATCAAATTTTAGAGGATCTTCTTTATGCTTATATTCTTGATTTTAGTAGAAGTTAGAAGATCATATTCATCTTGTATATTTTACTTATAATAACATCATTTAGCCTTGCATTGGAATGGCACCTTTCAAAGCTTTTTATGAAAGTCTATGTCGATCACCTTCCTATTGGCTCGAGGCCGTGAGAAACTGATTTTAGGGCTTGATTTGGTTTGTGAAGCTTCTGAGAAGATTGATCTTATTTGGCAAAGGAAGAAAGAGGCCTAGAGTAGGAAAAATCCTATGTTAATAATAGAAGAAGAGATTTGGAATTTTTTACAAGAAACTTAATGTTCATCCGTGTTTCACCTTTGAAGGGTGTTACGCTTTTCAGTTGATCTGGAAAGCTAGCATCTCGTTACATTGGACCCTACCTAATCATTAAATGCATTGGCCCAGTTGCTTATCACATCTTTCTTCTAGCTTAGTTTTCTAGTATTCATGATGTATTCCATGTATCTCGGCTCTAAAAGTGTCTTAGAGATTTTGATTCTATCCTTGAGCCTAGAATCCTTGATGAGCTTGGAATCTCTCCCGATTTGACTTATAAGAATTATCCTATTCGTATGTTTGCTTTGAAGGTTAAACGCCTTCGAAATAAAGACGTTTTTCCTATTAAAGTTTAATGGTTCGCTAATCCTAAGGATTGCTTTTGGGAAACCTAAGATTATATCAAGCGAGTGCATCTGAATTTATTCTCTAGTGCCCATTATTGGTGAGTCTTTTGGTTAAATTATCCTTTTTCAATTGCATAATTATCTTTTGGAAGATGTATCCTTTTGTAATTGTCATCGATTTTCCTTTCAGAGAATTGCAGGGACACAATTTTCGTAAGGGGGAAGTCTGTAACAACCCTGGTTTGGATTAGCTAAAATTAAATTAAAAGAATAATTTAACTAAGTGATAATTAAATAATTCAGAGATTTGGGAATTTTTGTTGTAATTAAATTAGAGTTTTGGAAATGTATTCATGGAGTTCATGTAAATGATTTTCTAATAAAAATGGGTATTTGAGAATTTTAGTAATAATGAAAGTAATTAATGTGTGATTAATTATTTTATTTCACAATAAAAGAAAATGTGAACTTTAATTAATGAAATAAGGATTTGATAATCATTCTATTAAGGTAACTTAATGATTTATTTTATCACTTGTAAAGTCATTGTAATGGATGTAATGTGAATTTATTAAAATTAATGTATTTTTTATTCTTGTTTAAGTGGACGAATTAAAATTTAATAGATTATTAGTTTTCCAATTATTTAAAAAAAGGTTTATTATTGTTATAAAAAGGTTGTAAATTTATCCCAATGTTTGAAGTAGGAAAGTAATAAATGAGCTAACATCGATTTTATAAATTGTTGTTAATCTATAAAGTATAACTTAAAACATTTTTTAAGTCTTCTCCTTATAACTGAAAATGAGAATACTGATCAAATCCTTTTGGTAAGAAAATACTTAAATTTGCCCATTTAGAGTTAGTGAATAAAATGTACGTTTATTCCTGCTCTCATTTCCACTTTTCTCACTATTGTCTATAATTAAAGAAATTACAGTAAACTCTCTTTCTCCCTCATTTGAAAAACCCTAAAAGAAACCACATCAAATCAGCTAAAATAAAGAGAAATACTTGATTTCTAGTGCTAATACTCTTAGGTTAATAATCTATGCTAACTATTGATACAATTTATATCTCTTCAATTTCAATTTTTATTTGTAAATTAAAATGGGTTTTTCGCTTCAATTGTGGTTTTCTCAGGAACAACTCTAAAAGGAGTTTAGCAGTCATCTAGAAGCAGTAATAACCTCTTTTCTTAGCTATAAGGTGGGTAATCTCAAAAATTATAGTTCTAATTCATGCATGTGGATAAGTGGTTGAATAATTGAGAGAGTATCTTGATTTTGATCACAGTTCAATGTTTAATCGGCTGTTTGATCCTCTATAACATCACTATGCATTGTTTTCCTTAATATTATCTTTTCCTAAATTATTATAGTTTCCTTGTTTATGAATGTGGTCATGCATGCAAGCATGAAATTGCAATCATATTGTGTTGTCAAAATTTAGAAATCTCAGTGAAAAGTTCTTCGGTTGCAGCTGGAAGCGCGGTCTAGAGCATTACAGCTCCAGGAATTCACATTCAGTCGATTAAACTTTTGTTTTAGTAGACTGAACTAGCAAACCTAGAGTATATAGCTTGAGGTAGTCTAATGAGCTATGATTTAGTCAACTGAACCAATTAATCTAGAGCGTATAGCTAAAGGCAGTCGATTGAACCACTTGGTTCAGTCGACTGAATTTGACACTAAAGGCCTTCTTGTCTTAAGAGTTTTAACGATTTCAATTGCTTTTGATTTTTAGTGATTTAGTTCATATTTCATGATTTAAATTTTAGGATGAATTTTTTAAAATATCAATTACATATAAAAGATTTCAAGAGTTTTTAAATGGATTTTGGAAGTTATTCAATTATATTTCAATTTTATTTCCAAATCCAATTTAAGTAAAACATTATATATATATATATAATTTTATGGATTTTCAACTTTATTTTCCAAAACAAATATTTTAGGAACGGATTTCCAAAACCAATATTAATATATATTGTTATTTCATTCCGATAAGCAATTCAATTAAATGATTTAGTAAAACAAGTGGTATAGAACGCTTACGTTTATTTCGTCGGTTAATTCTTGGACTTATTCAATGGAAACTCTATTTTTTTCTTGGGTAGTGTTTACTAACTTATAGTAAGTATTCAAATAAACAACTGCAGTACCGTATGTACTAGCGTTATTTGACTAGTTAACGTTTGGAAATAGGTGCACTTACTAAAGTTTAATGACTTTTCTGTGTTTGTCCAAGCGAGTCCACGGAGCTTTATGCTCATCTATGGATTTTTACGCACATCCATTAAATTATGAGCTTTATACTGATCTATGGGGCCTTGTGCTCATTTGTGTTTATAGGTTTCGTATTCGTCTGTGGGTCCTCTTGACTCTTTGTGCATACACCCATGTTCAGTGAATTTTATAAGTTCACCAATCTATGATAGGCGCCTCCCGTTTTGTGTTTTCAGAATTTCAATTTAATATCTAGATTTTTATGAGATTTTGTTTCACTAAATATTTCATGATATTTTCTTTTATAAGCTAATATTGATTTGAGATTTGGCGAATAAGCTTTAAGAATGTTGATATTCTTCCGTGTTTAACTCTATGTGGATTTGTGTTATTATAAAACCTATTTACCTTTATCATTATTATCTCACATATACTTGAATTATAATTAGACTGACCCACTTATTATTTTTACAAAATAGTTGGGTCAGACTGAGATGTTTTAGGTACTTTAACATGATGACTTTAGGATTGAACCAGCATGGTGACATTTTGCTTACTATAGCAGTCAAGTAGTTTGCAGGATATCCTGTATTCAAGATAGAGACTCATTTGTTGTGTATATTCTTTTACGTTGTCTATGTATCACTTGTGTATATATTGGTTCTCCTATGACCACTATTCTGATTTTCCACTCTTTGTGCCATATTCATATCTCCACCAGTTTATGATATATGTACATTTATCTATGTTTCACCACTTGTCGCGACCCTGACTCGACCTTCGAAAATCGACATCCATACTTTACCCGTATTCGAATGCCACAGATTCAAACGTCGAATCTGGTTCAAATAGAGCTTAAAACACATCAAGTACAACAACACAGCGGAAGAAAATGAATAATTTTATTGATACACAAATGATACAACATCTGATACAATGGATATCAATATATATCAGAACTAGAGTACAACAGCGGAAAGGAAACACCGGCAGCAGAACAATATCACCAATATGGTCTTCCAAAGGATAGAAAGAAAGATAAAATCCAGAATTGTATCTCCAATGCCAAAACTCCAAATATATCCAAGCCATAAGCTCGAACCATCATCACGCTAAACTTAAGCAAGGTCAGCCCAAGTGAACAAATGCTATCGCCAAATCAAAGGCTGGATGCTATCGAATCTACACCTACTATCTACCTATCTGAAAAATCTAACTCTAGACTGCCCGTGTGAAAAATTGTGGGCATCCAGAGTTTAGAAAGGGAACAATAAACTCCAGGTCAGTCATGAGATTGGTGTGAGCAAACGAAAATAGTTTTATTTTGAACAAAACAAACAAAAAGAATTTAAAAAGAAATCCACAATGCTTTTTGGAAAATGAAACTACCATAAGGCCTCCCCGCGCACACAAAATGCAAGCACACAATTGGAGGAGATTTCTCCTTATGATAGTCAAACATGCTTGATACGCAAAATCCTTTTTGATATTATTATTAGTGCATGGTGCAGAAAACCTTTCGAAAGTATAATATTAATCTTAGCCAGCGTAGGTACCATTATATTATGCCAGCTGTAGCTACCATTTAAGAATGGTAGGTTATACAATTGCAATCGTAAAGGGTGCAGATTGGTGATTGGATTTCCAACAAATGGTTAGGCAAAGGAACTTCCTGGGCCACATGGGTACGCCTCTGGAGGGACGCCGCGAGAACCTAACCGGATCTCTGCCAACATAAGGTCGGGTTACCTCTGTAACTAGGTAACTAACTGTCACGAGTATGCCATTCCCCGGTCGTTACCGACCTTTATCCGAGGATCCTCAACACCAACAACCATAAAGTAATAAATTTGCAGTAACCATATAGGTTAAATATCTGGGCTCCATACAATGATACCACCTTTTTCCAGAAGGAAATGGACATACCCTCAGGGGGCGCTACCCCCTAATAACCTTGTCGCATCCTTCCCGTTTCGACCATTCCGGTTTGTGAGGTCCGACGATGTCACATCCACAAAGCTACGCTTTTCACAAAAGCCATGCTTCGATCAATACATAATCAGCAGCATTTCGTATGCCACATTACCGAATTGAGAATGTATCACTAGTAACCATCGACTACATAACCTTTGAGCTTGTATGTCTTAGAGAAGGGTGTTAAGCTAAGAGAATGAATTCTCTACCACCAAATAGAAATGTATTTGATAGAAACCAACTTACATATCAAAGTGTAACGTCAGACATACATCCATACAAGTCTGTTCCGGGTTCGAACAGAACCGAAGGCACTTCAAAAGAAGCCCTTGCAATCCGGATAATCCTTAATCACGTCCGGACTCCACATCACAAAGGGTGATCAAATCTCTACACCGGGGCCATTAGGTGCAGAGACATTCGACAGGTCATCCTTTTGCTTTCGAAAATATCCGGTCTTCACTCTCGGTCTTCAAATGCAATCCATAACGTCATATCATTATTCGAAATGGGTTATATGACACAAGGTCCTCTCCCGGCTAAACCGAATAATGAGCGCTTATTTCAAAAACATATGGATATTGGGATCTTAGTTAAGTCACAACTTAAAGCCTAAAACCTTTCCAATTTTCCACTTTAATCTTTTAAACAAAAAGATTCATTTCACAAAGTTCACCAATCTTTCACAAAGATTAATTCATAGCTTTCAAAACTATTTACAATTCAAATCTTTTATACAAAAGATACACCTTTAAGATCCTCTTGTTTTGGAAACAAAGTCCACTAATCTTTAGCAAAGATTCATTTATTGATTTCAAAACAATTTCTCTTCAAATTTGAAACCCCTTTCAATAAAAACCGAAAATCTTTTCTTTATCTGAAAGCTATTATCATTTGAAAACAAATGCTTCTCGTTTTGGAAAAATCTGATCAAATATGCACAAGTTATAGCTTTAAAAGTAAAAATTTGGATTAATTTGAAATTCCCAAAATAATATTTTAAAAATACTTTTAAAAATGGTTTAGAAATCCATATACATATTATATAACTTGTATCACCACTTTTCAAACCATAGTTTCCAAAATAATTTCAAATTATATATATATATATATAATTTAATTTAATTTCAAAATATTAAGTTCAAATTCAAATCAAATTGTTTTAATTTCAACATTTTAACAAACTATTCAAAATAACTTTTATCTTCAAAACTCCTTTTTCAAAAGCTTTTCATACTATGCCCTATTCCAATTCCAAATTAGTTTGGATTCAAAATTCAACTTTCAAAACCATTTTGAATAAAATAGTATTAAATTCAAATATCTATGACTTAACCAATTTCCTCGTGAAATCCTTATTTGTGGGTGTATAGTGTAGTCCAGGGGTTTTACACAATAGTGCAACATCATCAATCATCATAATCCAAACACAGCAATATCGATAAGCGGTATAATCCTATAACGCTTATCTTCATTCATAGATTCACAGATAAAAATATAAATTTATTATAGATAAATAAATTACATTCATCACAGCTCAGATCAAAATAATTCATATCACAAAGTATCATACATCAGGAATATCAACAATTCTAAGCATTTCATGCAATTCAAACATCCATAAGTAAGGTTAATTATTAATCTGATTAATTGAAACCAGATTAATCGCTAATCTAGGTTAATTAACATTAATTAATTACAAAACATTTTAATTAGTTAATCTTTAATCATTCATTAACTGACTTTTAATCATAAATTAACCTTTAATTATTTAATTAATCTTTAAATTAATTATCCTTAATTAATTACTATAGGTGATTATCCCTAGTCACTCTAATTAATTAATTAACCTTTCATTAATTATCCTTAAATTAATTACCTTAATTAATTAGTTACATTAATTAATTAACCTTTAATCTTTAATTAATCTTTAATTATCAAGTAATTAACCTTCAATTACTTTTAATTAATCATATTAATTAATTGCTTAATTAACCATTAATTAATAAATCATTTCTTAATTACTTTCATCAACTAATTAATCTTTAAATCATTATTTAATTAACAAATAATCTTTAATCAATTATCTTTAATTAATCATATTCAGTAATTGATTGTCCTTAATTAATCACATTTAGTAATTAACTATCCTTTAATTACTTTAATTAATTTTATTCATTCATTAATTCCTTAGATAATTTCATTAACTAAACCTTTAATTAATTACAATGAGTAATTAATTCTTAATTACTTCCACTAAGTAATTATTCTTTAATTACTTTCCATCAAGTAATTCCTCTTTAACTAATTACATCCAGTAATTATCCATTAATTACTTATACTAAGTAATTACACTTTATTAATTACATTAAGTAATTATACCTAACCAATCATCAAGTGATTATCTTTAATTAATTAAACTAGTTACTTAACTTAAATTAACCACATTAAATTAATTAATTACACTGAGTAATTCATTCCTTTAAATTACTTCATCAAGTAATCACTCTTCAATTAATTACCTTTAATTACTTAGATTACTTAACCCTTAATTAATCCAGTAATTAACTATCCTTAATTAATTAAACCAGTATTTTAAATTAATTTCATTAATTAATTATCTCATTAGAAAACACTTAGAAATCAATTAAATGATTAAAAATATATAATTTACTTTAAATAAAACAATTTAAACATTTAATTTTAAGATTAAAAATCTTTGAAAACCTTTTTAAACTTGTTTAATAAATTAAATAAATAGTTATTCTTGAAACTTCATTATGATATCTTTTAAAAACTTATTTACCTTAAATATATTAAAACTTGGTTAACAATTTCCTTTTAAAACTTGTTAAATTATTATTTAAATCAAAGAAATCTTAAAGAAAAACATTTAACTTTAGAATTAAACTTTGAAACTAGTTTTAAACTTCACTATTTTCCTTTGAAAACTTGTTTAATTTAATACACTTTAACATTGCATTAGCTTAAACTTAATATCTTTGCATTTCAACCCTGGAAACACAATCACATCACAAACTAAACCTGGTAACAAAACTACCCGAGCCAAAAAAACAAAACCCCGAGATAACTATTGAGCAACACTCGCGTGCTTCTTCCCGAGTCATCATGAAAAATACTTCGAGTAAAACTCGAACCAAAACTCTTCCGAATCCCAAACAATACCCAGACCTGAACCCGTGTACACGTGTGCTCGTGTACGTCGCAGCCACCCTACCCGTCCATCGCTACTATCCTCGGCAAATCGCCGACACTCCAATCGTCCCTCATGACCCCTCGGATCACCCAAATCGCTAGAGGAACAAAAATGAGAAATCGAACCCACCAGGATCAGAAACTCGACCATCAAAAACTCGCACCGACGACGAACCCTTCCACCAGAAAACCCGCCGCCTCGACCACAGTCGCGTCTCGAATCCTCGCATCTATCCCTCACCTTGCGATCTGCTCCGATGCACCATAGTCGTCGAGATCACCTCGACACCAACTCAGACAAAAACAGAACAACAAACCCTAGATCGCCTCTGACAACCCTCCACGTTCATCATAAAAAACCTCACATATTTTTCCCGAGAAACTCTATACCCCAGCCTCCTCCAACGGTGGTCTCGTTGCTCACCATAACGTCATTCTCAAGAATTTGACAATAAAGCAAAATCTGTTCATCCCACTAATTCACGACAAAAAACATTTTAAAAGTTACCAAATTCATATCAAAATTCATGATTCGTTTATACGAATCAGATTCTATAATCCAAAGATGAAATCATAGACATTGATTTTCATCTTATTTTAGATTTCAGTTGTAATCTTCAATTTCCAGAATGTTTACCAAATATATACACATGAAATTATTTTTAAAAACAAGATTACATTGTTACTATCATTTTCTTTACAATGATCCTAGACTAACAGTGATGTTTTTAGGATGATAGGAATTTTTAAAGTTGATCTTGACCTGAGATTTAACAAAGACCATATATACAGGCATGCTTTTAAAATAGCATAATTCAAACCAGATTCAAGTTGAAACATCCATGCAAACATATATTTATCATCATTACACAGATATATCACATACATTAGCACCAAAGATTTTAGCTTTTAAATGTTTACTCACCTGGTTTGTATAAACAAAGGAAGCTTGGAATAAATTTGCAAGACTGGAAATTGTTTCTGCCATATTGAAACTGGGATTTTGATCTTGCTTTTAAATCTGATTTGCCTGATCTTCTCTCTGGTTTTGATTTTTTTTTTCTTAAATTTACTTAAGATTTCTTGTTTTAGGATGAAGTTTGTTTGTTTGAGTTTATTTCCAGGTTTTATTTTGTTTTCTAGATTTTTTTTCTTGTTTGAGATTTTAAAATAAAGATGAAGAGAAATGTAAATAATTTTTAACGGAAATGAGCAAGCTGGTTTTACTTTTTTTTTCTTTACATATAAATTAAATTTAAAAGAAATTTAAATGCCACATGTTTACTCAACTCAACACTTGTTATTTACTTGTGTAATCATTTTACAAATGTCAAAAACCACAAAATTCAAGTTTCAACCTTTTCTTGAATTTATTTACAAATTATGTTTTCAACCCTTAAGTACTCATGTTTTATAACTTAACATATGTATTATATTTTATTTACACTTGTTAAGACAAATGTTTTTTTATATATACAATTTCTATTATTAAATAAATATATTTTCTTTTATAAAATCTTAAGAAAATGAATTTTAAAACAAATTATACTTTAATAAATAAACATACATATGTATATTACAAAATATAGAATTTAGTTTTAAGCAACTTTTTGAAAATTATTTATATCACATTTTATTTATAACTTTCAAACTATATTACATATGTACACTATAACAAATTGTTATTAATTTATAACATAGTGTTTTAAAATCCAATATATTTATAAATTATATAGATACTTGAATTTCAAATCAAATTTCAAATTACAATTCATTGATATATATATATATATATATAACCAAATACTTATTTTATTTATTTTGGAAAATATTCAAATTAATTTACAATTTAATCCAAAAATTTATTTTAATTATTAATTTAAATTTGATTTAAAAACAGGAATGTTACATATGTGATGTGTAATATTTTATATTGTTCTAAATTGTATTAAGACGCTTTGTTATTGTTTTGCGCTTGGATTAGATACGTTGAATCCTCTTTTGAGAAAAGAAATATTTTGACCAAATTCAAAGTATCGATACTCCTCCAATGTAATAACATAGATGAAATCACTCCTAACAGACTTATCCTCTATATCGGTAGAAGATATTACATTGTACTGTCCTTCGTTAATGAGGGTATAATGGTAGGGCATCAAATAAACAATGTTGATTTAATACCACTTAGTTAATTCCTTATAATATGTCAAATACAAAACTTACTGCTCTTCAACTTTTAATCTTTCATGCATGGTAATTACTAATAAAACAAGTTTTCATATGCTAAAATACCAATTAGAAATTGTGAACATAAAAATAACTAAAAAGAGGAGTAGCTCTTTCATGATCATGTTTTTAATGGTAAAGTCTTCAAGAAAATTAAGATATAAAAAACGGAATAAGCAGAGTTTTCTTTATTGAAAAACGAATGTAGAAGACTGAAAGTGTATGGTTAAAGTGAAAAATTAGTTCATTGAGGTTTCTAATCTGGTCTATACGTTTCATTCATCTTATACAAAAAATATTATGAATGTAATGATATTTATTTATAAATGCATTTTCCCCAACAAATACAACAAAGAATGATATTCTTAAAGAATATCAGGTATTGTACACTAAATATCGAAGAGATATATTGGCAAATATGGGCGATATATTAGTGATGATATTTTAAGTGATGTTTAAAAAAAATACCAGCTTAGGAGCGATATAAGATATATCGACGATTAGTCCGCGATATTATCCAATATTAATAACATATGATATGATTTTAAGGCGGTGAATATTATTTATCCTAATTTAAAATAGGAAACAGAAAAACAAACGACATCAAATTTGTTTGAGCTTGTTGATAATTAACGATATTAGTGATGATTAAATTGTAATTAAAAATTTCAGTGCCAATCAACATAAATTGGAGGATCGTGTGGAATGAATATATATTCATTGTTACATGCTAAGAAGTAACCATTATATATGCATATAATTTTATATTTTATTTCAAACAAAATAAAGAATTAAATACAATTAACTTTGATTAATTTTATTCACTTCTTCCTATTTTCATTTTTGTTGGAATTAGATATGTTATACCATACTTACTCTATAAATAATCCTTATTTCTTCTAGTTAAATGAATCAGTAACCATTAATGGATATATTCATTGTATAACAATAGATTAACTAAACACTAGATAATAGAAAACATGATACTATCCTTTGTATATATCAACAATTATAAAATTAATAGTCATATTATCAAAATTTTAGTTGACTTAGTTGAGCATATTCTGTATCAAATTTATAAATAGTTCCCCTAACATAAGCATTTAGATTTGAACACTGAAAGAAAATAAAGAACTAAACCTAACATTATTTTTGAAACCGGGAGCGTATATTCGAATTAAATATTTCATCAAGTGCCTATCAAATTTTTGTACTAATGCGTCAATTATTTTATAGATCATGCATAAATTATATTTGTTGCTAAAATAATGTATTTTTTGTTTAGGCTCTGGCATTGTAATTAAGTTAAGATCTGTTTGAATTTTACTATTTCTAGTACCAAAACTATGTTTCTTTATTTAATAATCAATTAATGGACAATAAAAATATAATTTTGTAAACTGTAGCCCGCGACCAGATTTCCTATTGAACAATAGAATTTTGTTGGGGATATACGACGTAATACATTAATACCACTTACTGATTCCAATCACTCCAAAAATGATCCAATATAGATATTTTACTCCGAATGTTCATCGATAACAAAACTTGAAAACTATTATTTTCGGACTTTAAAAATTATTTGCATAAATTAAAAAAATTTGAATTTTGAAAAAATGAACTAATATGTAACGACCCGTAAATTTTGATAATTAAATTTGTTAACTTAATAGGGTTTTAGAATTAAATATTAAAAGAAATAGAAATTGGTAATTTGATAATGAAGTAATAACTAAAATGAATGGTAATAATGATAATTAACGCTAATATTAACAATTTAGATGTACTTTATACTTAGTATAAATTTGAATATATGGAAACAAATGTGAATATGGGATTTATTTAAAAAAATAAAATTTAATGAATGGTCAGTGAGTAGAACCATTGTTATGTAAGTAACTGTAACATTGGTCTGTAAACAATTATTATAAGTTACCTATATATTTAATCTGTTAAGTTGAATTGGAATTCATCGCAAATAAATCTAAATTAAATATTATGTGATGTAAATTAAATTAATATTTGGAAATAACGTTAATTCTATTCATAAAATGACAATTGGTTGATTTAAAGAATGGAAATCAAGATTTATTAATTTATTTGAATTTAAATTATAGTAATTGGGTTTATTGCAAATAAATGGAATTAATATTTGGATATTACGTTAATGGGAAATTAAGAAGAAATTTGAGAATATTAATGTAATAAATCATGAACCAATGCTAATTTCACCCATCTGATAATAATGAATTGAATAATAAGAAATGGTCAATTAAATGGAATTATTGAAAAATTTAATTTACAATTTCTGTATTTATTGAAATTGAAAGTAAACCTGATAATTAGTTAAATAATTAGCTTTGGATCAACATGGAAACTTGTTTTAAGTTATTATACATGTTTATGAAATCAAAAAATATATGAGAAAATTGGTTGGTTAATTTATTTGAATTAACTGGAAAATAGCCATTTTGGCCATTGACTCGGATTTCGACCAAACCAGTTTCATCATATCCGTAATGGTGAAGTATTGTAGGATTTCAAGTTTCATAGCGATCGGACTTGTCGTTTGATCGTACGAGCTCGAAACGCCTAGAAATCAATGAAATTGAAATCAATTGAATCAATTTGAAATAACTTGATTTTAGCATAACTTCTTCATACGATGGAATTTGGACTTGAAACCTGTTCCATTGATTTTAAAATATTTTAAAACATTTATTTCGATATATGGGTTCACCCGTTTTGTTCCGGAGTCGAAACAGGCTTTCTGGGTCGTTATCGTTCAATTTTTCCAAACCGATCAAGTCCATTTGTTTCTATTGTGTTCTGCCTATATATATGTCGTTATAAACCCTAGCAGTCTTTATATTTCTCATTTCTGTACGTACAGAAACTTTTGTTGCTCCTCTTCCTCAATGGCTATAGACCCTAAATTTTCTAATTCAATTCCAATTCAAAATCAAACAAAAAATTCAGACTCCTCAATACCTGTCAAATTTTATATGGATTCGAAGCTCTCATCGAGCGCATCTTAGATCTATGTTTCATTTTCTAATTTGGATCGTGGTCTGACCGAAAATTGGGCATTTATCCCCGGCCGTTCATATATGGTTACGGGTTTGGACGGTGGATTTGCGACGAGGTTTCGATCGGGGAGTGGCAGAGGGAGGAGAGCGTCGTGCAGAGTGCATCGGCACAGTCATTTCGGTCGAAGGCAGTTCAGATTCGCCGCGATTGGCTGAAGTAGGTCGCGGTGACAACTGGCAGGTCAGTGAGCCGGAGGCGTTCGCCTGGGCAGCGTGCGTGCGGCCTTGGACACGCAGTCGCATGGGGTTATTGGATCTTGACAAAGTGGAGTGGCATGGCGGCATTTCACGGCTTGAAGATGGCGACTATCGAGAAATTGCATTTTGAGATGCTAGAGTTTAGTTCAAAAACCTGAATGTTGAACCCGTGGCCATCAAGTGACGTGTAAGTTTGAGAATCCTTTTATTTATTTATTCTAGTTAAATCGTATAACTTCTAACAATTAATAACTTTCGCATGCTAGGTCTGATTCATGCATGGTTCTCTCTGTTGAGATCGTATCGAAATTCCGGATATTTAAACGCTGGTTTAAACAAATTCTAAAACAGTTTGGATTTTGGGTTCAAATTGGATTTAAATTCAATTTAAATTCAAAAGCGTGTGTTTTAATCCACTCACAACTTCTAAAATTTCTTATGTTTGTTAAATTGATTTATGACGTGATTAGAAATTTATTTATGACTGTTTGGCATATTTGGAATCATCATCCCTGTTTATTTGAATTCATTTGGGTAAAATAGTTATTTAATTTATTTTTGAATATAAACTGCCAGTAAATACCTGTTACTTATTTTCTGTCCTATATTGATGTTATTGATTGAATTGGATGATGATTGTGATAAATGTTTGATGATTGATATTGGATGAATGGATGTTGTATTTTATATTGTTATAAACCGCAAGTTGTTATGGATTTTATTTCATTCGGGATTGCGATTTGAAATGATATATAATAGTAATTATGTTTTAAATTACGGATTAAAATGATAAATATCCATATCACTTGACCATAAGGTAGAAAATTATATACAGACACTATAGTCTATATATATATATATAAAATATTTTGAAATGATTTCTATGGTTTGTAAAGAAATATATGGTTTTAGATAAATACTGATTTTAGATATTATATAAATGTTATTTTATCCTTGATTTTAAGCTATGTATAATTTGTTTTAATATAGAATAAGCTTAACCATAAGTTTGATTTTTATTGAAGATAATATGGTTAAGTATTTAAATTATATTTTAATATAGAGTTTATAACGATTTAAATAAATTAAGGTTGGAAGATAAATTTGAGATTTATTTGAAGTTGAATTTATTTAAGAATTAAACTCAAATAAGTTTGATGTGAAATTTATAAAATTTGAAATTTTAGAAGGTATGATTTTATACTTGATTTTGGTTTAAGGTGAATTAAATGAACATTTCAAGTATAAATAAATTGAAGGAAATATTTAGTTATTTGAAATTTGAGTTTTATTTAAATGATAATGGATTTATTAAGTAAAATATTTCGAAACTAAATAATAGAAAATTGAATTGTTGAATCATAATTACCAAACTTAGTTTTGAAATTGTTGAATACTTAAAGTTTGAAATATGTTGAATTTGAAATGGCTTATTTTGTGGATCAAATCTGTTTTGAAATACATAAAATTTGGAATAGTTTAATTGGAAATTGAATCGTATAAAATTTTATGATTTGGAATTTGGTTAAATATAAAATTTTGAAATTTGAGTTATTTTGGAATTGATTTGCGAAATTGAGGAAGCTATTTATTATATAAAGTATTTTGATATTTAAACCATTTAAGTGATGAAAGTTATGTTTCAAAGTTACGAGTTTCAAAGTATTATGATTTGAAAGTGTTATCATTTCAAGTGTTTGGTTTCGAAGTGTATAACTTTGAAAGTGCTATGATTTTGGAAAAAGGATATATTTGAAATAAAAATGGTATTATATTGATTTGGGTTTTTATAAAAATGATATCGTATTGATTTGGTTCTTGAAATGGAAATGATATCGTATTTATATGGTTTTGAAATTGGATATTATATTCTTGTTTTGAAGTATAATTATTTTGAAATGACCGCGGTGTTATAATAACGTTTGGTTGTTAAAGAGACCAAGATCGGAAGTTGTCATACTCTCTGCCAACTCCGAAAACCACTTTAACAACCGTGTACGGGGTGGAGATTCCAGAATGAAGTGGATGGCGGCGGCATTCCTTTAAGGTATATACGTGGAGCCGACTCCCGTGAGTTGGCATAAGGTGGCTAAAACAGGAGCGATTCACGGGCTAATGAGGTAGCTCTTTTGATCGGACACATCCTTTCGATATTATATTCTGACTTTGGATTGATTCGGTGGCCACTTTTGATTTTTTTTATCTGGGGGTGTGGCTCGAGGTGGGCGGTAGCTGCGCGCTATGCGTTACCACCGGCCCGAAAGCGTAATTGGTATATCTACCCTGGCATTGCCTAGTTGTGTCGTGTCATCTACCATAGCGCGCCTTGTACGATCTTAGTTTTGTACCATGCCTATGTAGTGCCCTCTGACGACGCCCAGTACGAGGGAGATTACGATACTGTATAGACTATGGGAATATAAAAGTGTGTTAAGGTGAAAAATGTAAAGCCTTAACACTATTTTTAATTTATATTATACTTTATTATAGACACCATTATAATAGCGTATATTACTACATAGTAAATAGTTTAACGGATCCTTAGGAGATGTGAATCCCGAGCATCTCTAAGTTATTGCACTCACGCTAGACACTAGGTAGGAGATGTCAAATCTCGTAAACATCTCTGACGCCATTTACACTCATATTTATTTACCGTTGATTTAACTTACATAAGATCATGTAGTTCTTATTAGAGTGTTTTGTCTTTTCAATTCTCTTGGGTCGGTCTGAGCATTTCAGGGCTTGAAGACCTTATTTTAGAGGACGAAGACGAAGTTTGTATTATTATTATTTACTATATTTGACTGCATCATGTATTCCGCTGCATTATTTATTATTCTCCGGTATGCGTAACTCTGATCTGTGTTGTATAAGTAAAATCAAATGTTTTTGTAAAACAGCTTCATGAACTATTATTTGATTATTATATGTTTTCATTCCACTGTGAGATTCTGTTTTGTTTTTATTTCTTTCTCTGCTTTTCTTATTCACCCCAATAAAACTCCACTATTTTGTAAGGTTTGAGTCTGACGTGTGTGGTTAATCGTCGATTTAAAGCGTACAGAAAGGCGGGCTGTTACATAATATTCCATTTACTTTTCATTTACAAAACATCATATATCGATAAGGAGATCATTTGAAGCATCTTGGCATGATTATAATCAATGGGGAATTGAGTGAATCGATTGAATTTTTAATGCATTCATTACAAACACTAAAAGTGGAGCTGAAGACGAATTATTTTTATTCATTTATTATTCGAGGAATATCTGAATTTTATTACAAATTTTGTAAATATGCTATTTGTAACAAATAATTTTGATGGTATATTTTAGACATGGTATTAGTATGAGAATAATCAAGGTGCATTTAATATCACATTAAAGTGTGAACTAATAATTTTATATACATATGCACTCTATCTCACTGCTAGAGGGAATGTTTATTTTGACGGCTAATAGTCATCGGCGGCCTCGAAGGTCGAAGAAAATAGCCATCAAATTAACATCTGTCGACCAACTACTCATTGGTAGACTTTTCGAGGGCTTCTTCGAGCAACTTTTTGATGGCCTTCATCAGACCATTCGACAATTTTCGTTACCTCATCGTGGACACATGGCAAGCATTGAGATGGTCATGTTTTGGTCAATTGGACGTAAGAAATCTAGGACTTTTGTTGCAATTCGATAGTGATTCATACGTTAATGAACCTATGTACAACAATATATATCTAGCAAAAGTACACATACATAAATCATATATATATTCCTTTTTTTGCAATACAACAAAGATTTATGCTTCAAACAACATATATACAATGTTATTTAGCACAATTTCACATAAGTTAATCATATATATTAAATCCCAAATTACACTGATTACATATACCATAAAATATATCACGACAATGTTAAAAATGCATCAATATATACAATTTGCATTATTTCAATCTCAAAATTCAACCATAAATTTTAATCTCAAATATCCCTTCACACCTTAAAATGTATCATACATCCAATCATGCATCAAACCAACATCACTAAATCAAAGTATATATAACTCTCATATTACCACACACCTCAAAGTGCATATTAAAATATCTCAATAGAAAAAAAAATCATACCTACTACCCATCGCCTCCAAATCACTGTGATAAAGGAAATTGTTATCTACATAATTTCCAAAAGGATAAGAGCAAAGACAATTATGTTAAAATTGAAAGCAATAATGTAATTGGTAATGCCGAAGAGCAGTATGTCGTGAGTCAATGACATAGCAACACGTAAGATACAAGTTAACCTAGTAAATGTAACATCAAAAGGCCTCGATATCGAAGGCCATTATAAGGTAGTATACCGCCTAAAGAGTTGAGGGCATCATGCATCAACAGGTAATACTGAAAGCGTGAAGTAGAATTGACGATGAAGGACTATAATGTCGCTCTTCATCTATGTAGTTCATAGACAATGTCATCTCTCATCTATACCGCCTCTCCTTCACGCCGCCTTCCTTTAATGTCGCATCTCATGTGATGATGCTTCCTTTCAAAATAAAACCTCAATTGATGTTATACTATTTCTATGTCATATACTATCTATGCCACATTCCATCAATGAGGACAAGATGTCGTATCGCAATATAGCGTTGTGTCATCGTTCAGCTTCATGTCAATGTTCAGGGCTCATGTCAAAGTAAGTTATGATGAAGGCCTATAACTAATAATAAAGACATAATAGCTTCATATCACATGCCAACCATGTCCCATCACATCGATGTCATACCCCATAAATGTGGTCCTTCATTGATGTCATGCTTTGTTAATAATGCATGCGAATAGTGAAGCCCCCTTTTATCTTCAATATCTCGTGATATCGACATAAAATGATGATGAAGACATGACGTTAAAGTAATATTGAGAGCATGGACTTATAGCCCATGATGTAGGAAGAAAGAAGCATGCCATAAATATTGCACATCAAAAACTACCAAAGCCGTATGATTCTTGAATGTCGTACTTTCCCAATGTCACCCCATTTAGTGTCGCTACTATTCAATGCCACCTCTTAAGCAATACTGCATGTCTATGAATCCAAGATTGATACCACACTTAATCAATATCGCCCCCACTTAATATCGCTTCTTATTTAAATTAAGAATCAATGTCACTGCTGAGCAATGTCACCTCTCATCAATACTGTCTCACTTCAATGCCATAATACCGCACTTTGGAGATATCACCGCAAATCTTCAATGCAACATTGGTGTTGAATATTGTTAATGCCCATACAAAAGCTATTAAGATAAATGTGATTCTAGATAATGTTGTCCCATATGATGCTGCTTGACATTGATACTTTCTTCTATTGATGAAGTACACCGAAGATCATCGAAAGTGAAGCATGGAACCTAGTGCCATTGATGAGGCTGAAAGTTATGCATGTTGAAGTTGGGGCATGCAGCCTTGCTGAACCTCTCCACCCTTATAAATATGGACCTATGGACTTGAAGAGGGTGCCAATCATTTCTTTTCTCTACTCTTGAAATTAATTTCTTGTAAACCCAAAATTAAATTGGGAAAAAATCCTACTTGACTTTAATCATGCACAATTTATATTAACAAGGACTTAGACATGCTTATTGTTTTGATTATGCACTTTGGACATTATCGACGTGGATATGCATACAATGAAGCCTCTTAGGCACAAAGCTTTGCATGATTTACTTCAGAGGGGCTTCAATCTAAATAAATGTTTATACACATCATTACTATTTTGCCTACTACATATGGACTTTGGACCTTGAATATAAGGACCGACTACCTAGTCCATTAACACACTTAATGTACTGTTGCACAACTTCCCTACATTCCTTCTCTATCTCCTTTAGATATATGGCATGAGCCTTTGAGTGCCCTATTCCAAAAGATAATATAGATTCTCGGATATCTATTCCAAGTGATCTTAAGTGCTCTTGAATATTTTATTCCAAGTAACCTTAAGAGATCTCGAAAATCATATTCCAAGGAAACATATGGAATTTTGAATATTTTAAAATTAAATGCCCATTGGCCTCATTGATTCATTCCTTAATGATGTCATCTTACACCTAGCCTTGAATAATAAACTTGTTCTTGATAGTACTTTTTGGTCAATACCAATTAAGCCATGCTTATTCATGTCATCATACATGTTCGAATCAGGGACTAATTTATCATAATTAGCATCATGGGTATTATACAAATTTTTGATCTACATAAATCTACCATGTTGTCGCATTTACGCAGCAATTGTGCTCATCCGACATTTGGTACATTATGACGTCCAAGCTTTTGACCACTGGGAACGACACTCATTATATCCTATTCGTGTGTCATTGCCCAAGCATCCGAAGGATGAGCTATCATGGGGTAAAATAAAAGAACATAACAGAAAATCTCACAACGCAACGGTTAAATATAAACAACAACAATATAGTACATATGGTAACTCTTTAACATTGAATTATCAGAGTTGCACAACCGTACTACTCCTATCAGCTTAGGTATACACCCTGCCTTTACACTTGCTGATAAAAAATAAATATACATAATTAAACATAGCATAACACCGAAAATAAATAACTAGATTGATAAGGAGCCTCCTGCTCGTTCATTACCTTCAAAAGAGCCTACAGAAACTTTCTATTCTTGGACTACTCAAATATACTTGAGTACTTGAGAGTCTAGAGAAAACAAACAAACCGGGTCTGATAATAAGTATGTTATGTGTAAATCTCTAAACAAAGGGTGGAAATAAACAACAATATGTGAGGCCATGCTACAAATGCAGAACAAGTTTCCCCTCACAATAACAAAATCCAACCACAAGTAATGAGATTTAGGAAAAAGCCCAAACTTGAAAGAATGGATCTAAACAAAGTCCAAACTTAGAGAATGGAACAAATAATTAAACATTGAAAAGGGCTCCAAGAACTTCTAGATGTAATTAATGAAACAAATTCAAAGGTTGAATCAAAGGTAAGGAAAGATAATTTTTTTCAAGAAATGACGGGGAGGGTTTGCCCCCCTTACCGAAAGTATACCTATATATAGTCGAGACAGTTATTTTCTCCTATAACTCCTCTTGGGAACTCTAAGCCAGCCCCCGCTAACATTGCCGAAAATCTAAGTATTTCACATCTTAGTGCACATATAACCGAAACCAATTTAGGGTAGATGTGAAGGTACCCTAATAGAAGCAACCCCGTATAATTAGCCCCTACTTGCTTTTTTGTTTTAGTCATTTCCGACAAAGGATATAACCGCTCAAATGAGCAATGAATTGTCCTAAATTGGCAATATTCAAAAAAGAAGGTTGAATTAATGGTCAATAAATCAACTATTAGGAATAATAAAAATGATCATGCATGGAAATTAAATCTCATATTCGTACCAATACTCGTCGAATTCAAACTTATACTATCCCTCGGTTGAAAATAAAGCCAGGCAAGTTAGTATTACCTCTAGGCATTGCATTGATGAAATTTTTAACCTTCAAGATAGAAAAAAGTTTCCAACCTCGGCGTTTAGTGTTAAGAGCATGACTAAATCCTTTCATATAAGCGATATCTGTAACATCCCAAAATTTTGGGCATTGATTTTTGAACATTTAATTCATTTTAAATGTTCAATGAAGATTTTGAATTGGCTTTAAAATAAAAAGAATTGGGTGAAATAAATAAATTACTTATAATTCCAAATATGGTAATCCAATTGGAATTTAAATAGTAATAATTAAATATTGAATCGGGATAAATTGTGATTATGTAGATAATTAGATATGGAAATGAGTTCTAAAATTTATTTTAAGTCTATTTGGTCATTAAAAGCGTTGTTGGATTTTTTAAATGGATCTAAAGGTTAATAAGTTATTATTGGGGATTTTATATTAAATTAAAAATGAATTTAATATTATTAAAATCCAATTAATCAGATTTTGGCCTGGAATGAGCCAGAATGACTTTTTAATGTGATTATAAATTTTATATGATTTATTGTTAAGTTAATAAAATTTTAAAAGTGAATTTTTAAGCGGTTTCGACAATTATGCAAATCGCCCGATTTAATAGACGAGTTAAAATAGCCTTCCGGGGCATAGTCTCGGAATTCGACGAAACTAGTTCCATTGGATCCGTAATAGTTAGTTATTATCGGATTTCAATTTTCGTAGCAATCGGAGTTGTCGTTTGACCGTGGCAGCCCAAAACGCATAGGAATCGATTTAACCAATTTAAATTTAAACTGATCGTTTAATTCCGTAACTCGCACATATGACCGAATTAGCTTACAAAACCTGTTCTATTGTGTCCGGAACGGAGAAAAACCCTAGGAACGCCTGTTGGTACGTGATAATTGGAGTCCGTTTGCGTAAGTGGTAAATTGATTAGAACGAGATTAAAATAATATAAATTAACGTTTTAAAGCATGCTTAATGACCCAAAACCCTAGTTTTCTTTTGCAGCCGCCGCTTATAATGTTTAATGGATGAAACACGTCAATTTTCCCCTCTTGATTTCTCTTTATCCACTCATTAATAGAGAAATCTTCCAACTACGAAGATGACGAGCACACCGAGCGCTTCAAGTTGAACGGTGGTGATTCGTTTTCGTGGTCGTTTTTATCCTGGCCGAGCATATGGACGATTTCCATTCACATGAGATTTTCTCGCGTTTGAGGGAGGCGAGCTCGTTGAGTTTGCCGGAGGTGGCGTGTGAGGGGAGGGGCGACGTATGGGTGGTGGCCGATCGATGGAACGAGGATCGTTGGGAGGCCGACGTTCAACCCTAATTGGTGATGTTGGGTTCGGCCTTTCTGGGTAGTCGCATGCGTGAAAGTTCGTGGGGGGAGATGAAGTATCGACCGTTGTTTTGATTCGAACGAAATTCGCGGCGCCGGGATCTCAGAAAAGAATACTACGAGATGGTGCAGATCCGGAGCCATTCCGAGCAAGTAGAAATTTGAGTTAAATCGAACGTCGTTCGGTTTAATTTAAATTTCGAACGCTCGTCGAAACTCAAGGTGAGTTATTCTCACTCACATCTGGATACCAGTAAAGTAAACAGCTAATATTGAATGTTTGTTTGGAAGTTTAGCTGAATATGGTAATTATTATTAATTGAATTGATATATATTGTTGTGCTAATATTTGTGGATGCAGAGAAAAACAGGTTGGAGGGATCCAACTGGATTCCTCGCAATATAATAATTATTTGATGATTGATGATGCATTCTATCTATATGTGTTGTGATAGATAAATCTGGAATTAAATTGTACTGTGTTATTGTTGGATAAACTATAAATCCAGAATTTAATTATAAATGAAATAAATTGGGTTTTTAAAGGAATAAGAGAAATTGATATATAACGAATATTTAAAGGAATAAAATTTGGATTTGGTTTGGATGAAGAATGAAATTGGCAAATTTTAAATTTTAAATGAAGTGGGAAATTAATCAATATATAAATATGGAAGTATGGCTTTCGGTGAAAATTTTTATACGAAGGGATTAAGTGATTTCCGAAAAATTAAATTATGTTTTCAACGATGCATCTAAACATAAATTAATAATTGTAAATGTAATAAAATATTTTGAAATACAGCTTTCACCATTGGAATTTTATTTAAGTAATTCATAAGCATTACTTTCCTTTAATAAATTCTCAAAGGTTAATTGAAAAGAATTCTTAAACCGAGCTTTGAAAGTAAATTTTCGGGAATGGTAATTTATGTTTGGGCTTCGAAAGAAGTTATTTTTAAATCCTGCAAAGGAAACTTATGTTATTAAAACATGAATTTGAATGGTAATAAATTGGCTGGATTTATAAGACGGATTCTTTGGAATGTTGGAATGGAAAGTGTGTTTCCGTGGAAAACCAAGTTCGAGTTTTAAACAGATTTTTATTAAAAGAAAGTTTAAAGTTTAAACCTGTTTTAAGCATATTTGAAAATTATTATTTTAAAGTAACAAATTAATAAATTAACAATAGTAATGATTTAAGAATACATTTGTAATTATTTTTACAAATCGATTTATTTAAAAGCTGGTTTTGACTTAAGTTATTTTGAAATTAATATTAATCTTTTAAACACTACTTTTAAATTAGATTAGCAAAACCCTTATTTAGAATCAAAGTTTGTATCTTAAGAAATGATTTTACTATACATATTGGAATTATATTTTTGAGTAATAAATAGTAGTAAATTTCCATATTTGAAAATATATTTCAGAATAAAGTTTTTTAACCATTTTAAATCTAAATTGTTTTGAACTTGGTTATTCCCAATGGGAATAAACGGTAAAGGATTTACCTTGTAAAGGAAGAGATTTTGGGAATTGTATTTATATGATTTGAAATGAAATATATCATTTAAAGATATTTGAGGCAAATAAATTGTGCGTGAATTTATTTATTGATTGATGGATTCTTGTGAATGTTAATTGATAGTTAAATCACCGACTATCAATATTGGACAAGTGCGTTGATCATTTCGAAGAGACCGGGATCGAGATTAATTTCTCGAAAACCACTTCGATCCGGTTTGTACATTTCGTGCGAAAAACGTGTTCGGAGTCGAAGATGGAGCAGTGAAGTGCAAGGGCTAGTCGCTACTAATCCTGAGGATATTTCCAAAATGGATGTAGTAGGAATAGTGCCTTCGGTTCCGTTCGAACCCGGGATGGACTTGTATGGATGAATGCTTGTAAAACATCGTCAGGTGGGCGATGGGCATTCTAAGTGAAACGTTCTAAAAGGTAACGCTTAGCCTCAAGCCTCATCAAATGGGAATGACTGAAAATCAAGGGATATGCAGCAAGGCTTCGTGGATAGCCCCCACTGGAGAGTAAGGTCATCCCTGTCTAGATGTCCCTTTTTATTTCGGCTTAGTGGGCGGTTGGTCGCGCCAACCGCGGGGTGATCTTATTCGGAACTGTCCAGTAAGGGATGGGTCCGGCCTTGTGTTGCAGGGGATCGGGCGTGGTCCTCGGTACGGTGATCTAGGCCCCGTACTGTGACAGGTGGTACCCCAGTGCCTAGTCATTGTTGGAAATCCATTCTCCCTACGAGCCTTGTACGAGTTTTGTTTGTATTACCCACTTTTGTGGCTAGTAGCTGGAATTTAATAGATGTAACAATTTCGGCTATTTTATAAGTATTTTTATATAGACCCTATTATAATATCAGAGGATTTCTATAAAAAGTGTTTTAGCTATCATAAGGTAAAAACCCGACATGTTTATTTGTGGCGTGGTCTTACGAGATGCTTTTGTTATCAAAGGATTTTGAAACTTTAATAATCAATTTGGATGCATTATTATTAGCTGGTATTCCAGACTGACTCGGGTGTTATTTCATTATAATGCTCAGGTCAGACCGAGTATTATATGTTCAGGACAGGATGCTATGGAGCAGAAGAGGAGCTGGAGCCCGAGACGTATTATCTGTACCTATATAGATATATTCCGCTGCTGTGATTGTGTGGTATGTCTGATAGGTAATTTAATGTATGAGATACTCTGATGATATGATGTATAAAACAGTTATGGATTTCATTTTGTGTAAAGTTATATATTTACTATTATATTTTACTCCCCTACGACTGTGAGATTCTGATTTGTTTAGTTTCATCTCCATCTATCTCTTCTTCTTAACCCTAAATGGTTCGTATTTTTGTGCCACTTGAGTTAACAGAGGTGGAATAGTGTTGATTCAAGGGGTACGGATTTGCGGGCTGTCACACTTGGATCAGAGCTTAGGATCGCGACAACCTAGGCTTTGGTGGGGAAATCACTCATTAAACAGAGTCAATAGTACTCTATAATGAGTTGAGTGTATTAATAGCTATGAGAGCGTACTTGTTAGTGGATATAAAATTGTTTTGTACTGTGTTGATTTATCGGTTGAGTGTTTATGAATTCTGGTCGGTACAGGAAGTACAACCATATCGATAGGGGTATCTAAACTCTTAAACAAGATAAACCGACATAGTATTGTTTTTAAAGTGGGTAAATGAAATAATTTTACCCAGAATTATATTTTGATATAAAAGAAATGGTTTTCTAGCTTATTATATATTGGGTGTTTGTTGGTTGTTAATACCATAATCAGGTAAGAATCTTGAATTTGATCAAAATTTGAAATGATATAAGCTAATAAGAATATAACATGTTAAAATGGTTTATAACCAAATAGAATTAATTTAATATGTTGTAAATAAGAAGAAGTGAAATTAAAAAAATTGAGTTAAACCAGAATTTTGACCCCGGGAAAATTTGAAAGGTGTTTAAATGGATTAAAACAAAGGTTTGAGAAATTTAACATCTTGGGAATGTTTGGATATGTTTTCCAAAGCATTAGAAGGCAATAATGAAATATTTTTTTGGGAAGTATTTTTGGATGGAAACTGTTTGAAATGAATGTAGGGAAGTAAAGAAGCACTGAACTCACTCCATTCGCTGGAAAATAATCCTGATGATGCTGGCCACGTCATTAGAATTCATTTTCGAATTTCTAAAGTGATGGATTGCTTCCCTAGTACTTGATTATGGTATTGTTTGGATTTGTTGGGTATACCAATTGATTATGGAGGAAGTTTGTTTTGGTATAAACAAGTTGTTTTGGAAATCTGGGAATTTGATTTGATTGGGTATACCAAATAGGTATATATTTAACATTTCAAAACGGTTTTGAAATAAAACCGGGTAAATTGAATTCTGGGAAAATTCTATTTAAATAATGTGTAAAATTTAAAATGAATTAACTATTGAACTTATTAAGTGAAGTTAATATTAGTAAGAAGGAAGAAATGAAAATTTTAATCTTGGAATTAAAATTTAACTTGAGTAATTGGATGTGAATAAAATATATTGAAGTACATAGAAAATTTGAATTTAACTTGGATAAGTTAAATATATTGAGCTTAGAATTAAATGGATTTGGGATAAATTAAAATGTGAGTTGGCTTTGAAATTGTAGGTCATTGTGTAATGAATGGTATCCATGAGCTATTAAGTATTATACTTATAATTTGAGGTTGATATTAATAAGGAAGGAAAATGAACTTTTATGCTGGGATTAGATAAAGTTTGAGCATATGAAGGTGAATAGAATATTTTTGAATTTAACTTAAGAAAAGTTAAATAAAATTGAGAATTTGAAATTGAATTAAATCAAAATGAATTGGAATTAAATTAAATTAAATATAAAGGTGAAATGTAAATTGCTTATAATTGCATAAAGAAATTCATATTCTTACGTTATTAAGTGTATGCTTATAATCTCAAATTTGCGAAGAATAAAGAATTGGATTGTAAAGCAAAGTAAAATGGAATTATAATCTCAAATGGAATGTGAATTTAGATAAGGCAAAGTGAGGTATAAAATAAGTGAATGAACTTGAGTTAGTAGATAAGTTTTGAACTTGTATATGGAGAATTAAAATTACATTGAATTGGATTTAACTTCAATCGAGTGGATTTGGGATGGACTTGGATTTAATTAAAAACAAGATTCAATTGTGTTGTGCATACATATGAATGGAATTAAATCCTTATTTAGGGTGGTAAAGGAAATGAAATGAATTCAAGTTGGCTAAATAAAAACTTAGGTGTTGAATTAAATAAAAGAAGCTTGAAGTTGAATTTAGTGTAAACTAAATTTAATAAAATTGGTCTTGGCGTGGGTGGAATTTTGGTGGTTTGATAAGTAAAGTTTGAAAAGAATAATGAAAAACCCAGTTCTAGTATGGGATTTAGTTTTGGCAATAAAAAGTTGAGAGTGTGAATGAAAATGGTCATATTATAAATAAATTCAGGGTGAATTGAGGAAGCAAATTAAAACCTAATATGGATTAGGTTATTGACTAAATTGAATTACAAGTTAATGGAATTTGTATTGAAATGAATAGAATTTTGATAGTTTGGTCAAAATTTGGAAAATAAATAAAAATCCAATTGTGGCATGGGATTTAAATTTGTGGTAACAAATATTGAAGTGTAGATGAAAAATGGAATTAGATTATAATGGTGATAGTTTGAATTGTAAATAAATTCAACGGAAGGAAATAATTTAAAGTGGTTTCTTTGCTAATAAAATATATCTAAAAATGGATTGAATAAATAAGCAAAGTGCATTACAATTTGTAAATGGATTGGAATTTGATTTGGATGAGAATCAAATGAAAATAAAATTTGATTTATAAGAAGAAAATGAAAATGTTTGTGATTGAGCTTATAATGTTGTCTTGGATAGATTTTGTATAGATAATAAAATTAAATTGCAAGTGGAATGGTTTTAATTAATTTTGTGATATGGATATAAGAGTTGTAAATAAATCCAGGATGGTATGATAAAAGTAAACTTAAGTTGAATAATGGATTTGAAATATGAAAATAAAGACTTGGTTTAAAAAGAATAATAATAAGAATAATAAAATAATAAAAATAAACTTAAGATGGATAATAAATTTGAAAGGTGAGAATAAGGATTTGATTTAAAAATTACAAGGAAATAAGAATATTTGGGTTGTAAATAATTCGAAATGGAATAAGAAAGCTTTAATTATGAACCATGCAAAATTGAATAAAATTAATATAAATTTAAACTAGAATTAATTTTAAATGGTTATAAGCTTAAGTGATGGTCACTTGCTTGGATAACCTAAAATTTGCATAAGAATGGGTTGTTTTGTCGTATTCAAAATTTAGTTGTTTAAACAGCAACTGAATTAGTTTAGGATTAATTGGAATGGATTGAAATGTTATTAAGTGATTTTGCATATGAATGGAAATGGATCATAAAATAAATGCAAATGTTTCAAGTTTAAAATAAAATTTGATTTGTAAATCAAATTGGGAATGTAAGTTAAAATAAAGAAATGTATAAGGCATATGTAAGCATATTGAAATAGAAATGAATTGGTGATAGTAATTATGAATTGAGAATGGTAAACTTGTATGTAACTCATTTGTGTGAAATAACTTGGAGTTTGGCATTAGAAAAGGAACTTTGTATATGCATTAAAATATGATTTACTTATGAAATTATGCAAAGTGTTGTTTGGGATGTAAATGGATATGTTGGCTTACATTTATATTGGAAATGTTGTTAAAATGTTCATATCTTTGAAAACTGATGAGTTTGTTGAGTAAGTACAGGTACGGAAGGCATTTGAGAGAGTTGGAACGCGTATATGCGTTATATTAGCCGCTCGATATTAAAATTTGCTAAAAAGGTACGCCTACGCAAATATAATTGGGAAAATGATATATATATTGTGATATATTTTAGTTTCCGACCGTGTGGGTCGATGTATATATATCTGTGTGTATCGCGATATCGCGAAAGCTCCTCCGTACAAAGGAGACTCTGCCAAAAAATTTCGAAAATTTTGGGAGTTAGAAAATTTTTGGGAATTTGAAATTTGACAATTTACTTGGAAAGTTGTTTTAGGAAAATGTTGAAACAAAAGCTTTTGAGTATAAATAACTCAAGCGAGTTTGGATTTGAGCTAAAGGGTTTTGGGAAGTGTATATAAGCTTTTAACTAAGCAAATTGGGTAAGTAAATAAGTTTGAGAGTATGTTCTACCATAGAAAATTTCGAGGACGAAATTTTTATAAAGGGGAAGGAATGTAACATCCCAGAATTTTGGGCATTGAATTTTGAACATTTAATTCATTTTAAATGTTCAAAGAAGATTTTGAATTGGCTTTAAAATAAAAAGAATTGGGTTAAATAAATAAATTACTTATAATTCCAAATATGCTAATCCAATTGGAATTTAAATAGTAATAATTAAATATTGAATCGGGATAAATTGTGAATATGGAGATAATTAGATATGGAAATGAGTTATAAAATTTATTTTAAGTCTATTTGGTCATTAAAAGCGTTGTTGGATTTTTTAGATGGATCTAAAGGTTAATAAGTTATTATTGGGGATTTTGTATTAAATTAAAAATGAATTTAATATTATTAAAATCCAATTAATCAGATTTTGGCCTGGAATGAGCTAGAATGACTTTTTAATGTGATTATAAATTTTATATGATTTATTGTTAAGTTAATAAAATTTTAAAAGTAAATTTTTAAGCGGTTTCGACAATTATGGAAATCGCCCGATTTAATAGACGAGTTAAGTAGCCTTCCGGGGCACAGTCTTGGAATTCGACAAAACCAGTCCCATTGGATCCATAATGGTTAGTTATTATCGGATTTCAATTTTCGTAGCAATCGGAGTTGTCGTTTGACCGTGGCAGCTCAAAACGCATAGGAATCGATTTAACCGATTTAAATTTAAATTGATCGTTTAATTCCGTAACTCGCACATATGACCGAATTAGCTTACGAAACCTGTTCCGTTGTGTCCGGAACGGGGAAAAACCCTAGGAACGCCTGTTGGTACGTGAGAATTGGAGTCCGTTTGCGTAAGTGGTAAATTGATTAGAACGAGATTAAAATAATATAAATTAACGTTTTAAAGCATGCTTAATGACCCAAAACCCTAGTTTTCTTTTGCAGCCGCCGCTTATAATGTTTAATGGCTGAAACGCGACAATTTTCCCCTCTTGATTTCTCTTTATCCACTCATTAATAGTGAAATCTTCCAACTACGAAGATGACGAGCACGCCGAGCGCTTCAAGTTGAACGGTGGTGATTCGTTTTCGTGGTCGTTTTTATCCAGGCCGAGCATATGGACGATTTCCGTTCACATGAGATTTTCTCGCGTTTGAGGGAGGCGAGCTCGTTGAGTTTGCTGGTGGTGGCACGTGAGGGGAGGGGCGACGCATGGGTGGTGGCTGATCGATGGAACGAGGATCGTGGGGAGGCCGACGTTCAACCCTAATTGGTGATGTTGGGTTCAGCCTTTCTGGGTAGTCGCGTGCGTGAAAGTTGGTGGGGGAAGATGAAGTATCGGCCGTTGTTTTGATTCGAACGAAATTCGCGGCGCCGGGATCGCAGAAAAGAATACTACGAGATGGTGCAGATCCGGAGCCATTCCGAGCAAGTCGAAATTTGAGTTAAATCGAACGTCGTTCGGTTTAATTTAAATTTCGAACGCTCGCCGAAACTCAAGGTGAGTTATTCTCACTCACATCTGGATACCAGTAAAGTAAACAGCTAATACTGAATGTTTGTTTGGAAGTTTAGCTGAATATGGTAATTATTATCAATTGAATTGATATATATTGTTGTGCTAATATTTGTGGATGCAGGGAAAAACAGGTTGGAGGGATCCAACTGGATTCCTCGCAATATAATAATTATTTGATGATTGATGATGCATTCTATCTATATGTGTTATGATAGATAAATCTGGAATTAAATTGTACTGTGTTATTGTTGGATAAACTATAAATCCAGAATTTAATTATAAATGAAATAAATTGGGTTTTTAAAGGAATAAGAGAAATTGATATATAACGAATATTTAAAGGAATAAAATTTGGATTTGGTTTGGATGAAGAATGAAATTGGCAAATTTTAAATTTTAAATGAAGTGGGAAATTAATCAATATATAAATATGGAAGTATGGTTTCCGGTGAGAAATTTTATACGAAGGGATTAAGTGATTTCCGAAAAATTAAATTATGTTTTCAACGATGCATCTAAACATAAATTAACAATTGTAAATGTAATAAAATATTTTGAAATACAGCTTTCACCATTGGAATTTTATTTAAGTAATTCATAAGCATTACTTTCCTTTAATAAATTCTCAAAGGTTAATTGAAAAGAATTCTTAAACCGAGCTTTGAAA
Organism: Allium cepa; assembly: GCA_030765085.1. Classification (NCBI taxonomy): domain Eukaryota; kingdom Viridiplantae; phylum Streptophyta; class Magnoliopsida; order Asparagales; family Amaryllidaceae; genus Allium; species Allium cepa. The sequence continues at coordinate 11,045,563 of CM060941.1, read as the reverse complement.
GTAAATTTTCGGAAATGGTAATTTATGTTTGGGCTTCGAAAGAAGTTATTTTTAAATCCTGGAAAGGAAACTTATGTTATTAAAACATGAATTTGAATGGTAATAAATTGGCTGGATTTATAAGACGGATTCTTTGGAATTTTGGAATGGAAAGTGTGTTTCCCTGGAAAACCAAGTTCGAGTTTTAAACAGATTTTTATTAAAAGAAAGTTTAAAGTTTAAACCTGTTTTAAGCGTATTTGAAAATTATTATTTTAAAGTAACAAATTAATAAATTAACAATAGTAATGATTTAAGAATACATTTGTAATTATTTTTACAAATCGATTTATTTAAAAGCTGGTTTTGACTTAAGTTATTTTGAAATTAATATTAACCTTTTAAACACTACTTTTAAATTAGCTTAGCAAAACCCTTATTTAAAATCAAAGTTTATATCTTAAGAAATGATTTTACTGTACATATTGGAATTATATTTTTGAGTACTAATTAGTTGTAAATTTCCATATTTGAAAATATATTTCAGAATTAAGTGTTTTAACTATTTTAAATCTAAATTGTTTAGAACTTGGTTATTCCCAATGGGAATAAATGGTAAAGGATTTACCTTGTAAAGGAAGAGATTTTGGGAATTGTATTTATATGATTTGAAATGAAATATATCTTTTAGAGAAATTTGAGGCAAATAAATTGTGTGTGAAATTATTTATTGATTGATGGATGCTTGTGAATGTTAATTGATAGTTAAATCACCGACTATCAATATTGGACAAATGCGTTGATCGTTTCGAAGAGACCGGGATGGAGATTAATTTCTCGAAAACCACTTCGATCTGCTTTGTAGTTTCGTGCGAAAAATGTGTTCGGAGTCGAAGATGGAGCAGTGAAGTGCAAGGGCTAGTCGCTACTAATCTTGAGGATATTTCCAAAATGGATGTAGTAGGAATAGTGCCTTCGGTTCCGTTCGAACCCGGGACGGACTTGTATGGATGAATGCTTGCGAAACATCGTCTAGTGGGCGATGGGCATTCTAAGTCAAACGTTCTAAAAGGTAACACTTAGGCTCAAGCCTCATCAAATGGGAATGACTGAAAATCAGGGGATATGCAGCAAGGCTTCGTGGGTAGCCCCCACTGGAGAGTAAGGTCATCCCTGTCTAGATGTCCCTTTTTATTTCGGCTTAGTGGGCGGTTGGTTGCGCCAACCGCGGGGTGATCTTATTCGGAACTGTCCAGTAAGGGATGGGTCCAACCTTGTGTTGCAGGGGATCGGGCGTGGTCCTCGGTACGGTGATCTAGGCCCCGTACTGTGACAGGTGGTACCCCAGTGCCTAGTCATTGTTGGAAATCCATTCTCCCTACGAGCCTTGTACGAGTTTTGTTTGTATTACCCATTTTTGTGGCTAGTAGCCGGAATTTAATAGATGTAAAAATTTCGGCTATTTTATAAGTATTTGTATATAGACCCTATTATAATATTAGAGGATTTCTATAAAAAGTGTTTTAGCTATCGTAAGGTAAAAACCCGGCATGTTTATTTGTGGCGTGGTCTTATGAGATGCTTTTGTTTTCAAAGGATTTTGAAACTTTAATAATCAATTTGGATGCATTATTATTAGCTGGTATTCCAGACTGACTCGGGTGTTATTTCATTATAATGCTCGGGTCAGACCGAGTATTATATGTTCAGGAGAGGATGCTATGGAGCAGAAGAGGAGCTGGAGCCCGAGACGTATTATCTATACCTACATAGATATATTCCGCTATTGTGATTGTATGGTATGGCTGATAGGTAATTTAATGTATGAGATACTCTGATGATATGATGTATAAAACAGTTATGGATTTCATTTTGTGTAAAGTTCTATATTTACTATTATATTTTACTCCACTGCGACTGTGAGATTCTGATTTGTTTAGTTTCTTCTCCATCTATCTCTTCTTCTTAACCCTAAATGGTTCGTATTTCTGTGCCACTTGAGTTAACAGAGGTGGAATAGTGTTGATTCAAGGGGTACGGATTTGCGGGCTGTCACACTTGGTATCAGAGCTTAGGATCGCGATAACCTAGGCTTTGGTGGGGAAATTACTCATTAAACAGAGTCAATTGTACTCTATAATGAGTTGAGTGTATTAATAGCTATGAGGGCGCACTTGTTAGTGGATATAAAATTGTTTTGTACTGTGTTGATTTATCGGTTGAGTGTTTATGAATTCTGGTCGGTACGGGAAGTACAACCGTATCGATAGGTGTTTCTAAACTCTTAAACAAGCTAAACCGACATAGTATTGTTTTTAAAGTGGGTAAATGGAATAATTTTACCCAGAATTACATTTTGATATAAAAAAATGGTTTTCTAGCTTATTATATATTGGGTGTTTGTTGGTTGTTAATACCATAATCAGGTAAGAATCTTGAATTTGATCAAAATTTGAAATGATATAAGCTAATAAGAATATAACATATTAAAATGGTTTATAACCAAATAGAATTAATTTAAACATGGTAAACCATTGCGGTGGTGCATTCTATTGGGAATATGAAATTTTAACTTCCTCAAAATGTTGTCCCAAATAAAAAAGGAGAAATCACATTCAAAGAATAAATGAGTAACAGTCTCCTCATATTTGTGACAGAGCACGCAAATATTAGTAAGTATTATCCCTTTCTCCTTTAGCTTATCAAGAGTATGTATTCCATTTAACAACCTTTCAAAGAAGCAAATTGTCTTTAAGACTAGAGCTTGAGTTCCATATCCTGGTGTGCCACGGAAATACAGTGATATGAAGAGAATCGACCATGCTTTTGTAGACTAACCTTATCTAATGAGGCTTGCCATTCCAAAGAGGATGTATATTATGAGCGGCATATGATTTGGCACGAATGTTTCTCCAATAGGCATGAACAGCGGATGAGCTAGAGAAAGGAATGTACATGACAACATCGGACCAATATGAATTAACAGTAGCAAATTCATTGATTCTAGTCAAAACTCTAAGATTGCAGTTAATAACATCAGCCAATATAATCCCCTGACCTGACCATGGATCAAACCAAAAAGATATATGATTCATATGTTACATCCCACTCTGAAAAATAGGTATGCACTCCTTTCTGATACAAAGATTGTCCTTCCATGACCAGTTACAGTCAGGTGGAATATCCATATTCCAAAAGCATTGTCTTTAATTACATTTTTCCTAACCCATGAAGCCTATAAATTATTGTCAAATTTAGGAAGTTTGTCTATTCGAGAAGAGATAACAACATTATTCCATTTCCTAATATTATATTTTCTAGCCCTCCATATTCAACTTTAAATACCTCATTATTTAAAAAATGAATAAAACTAAATCATCATTATTAAAATGATTAATTAACTCTAAACTCATCATTATTTAAATAATTAATTAACTTTGTAAAAATCAAGAATGAGATCAAACAAAAAGATTTCAAAAGAGATGATATTTTTTAAAAGTGTCGATATAGCGATAGTCACTATACGCACACTTCCACAAACACTTTATTATTTATACATCTTCAACCAAACATCTCATTCATCATCGCAAACATAAACAAAAAGGAAAATAATATTCATATAACATGGAGAGTGCATTATTTGTAATCATTTACTTAAACGTTTCGACTAATCTCAAGTCATTTACCAACTGCTAAAGATGTCATCCGCCTAAAGCGGGAGCCAAGACAACAATCATTAATTTCTAATAATTATAAAATATGTAACTAAAACCATTATTAGTATTATTATCAATAACAAATATTAAAACTTTGGTTTATAAAGGTGAGATTTACTTACCAAAAAGCACCCGAATCAATTAAAACTACCACCATACTTTGTACTAACATCCAAATATTGTTTTTCTTCTGAAAGGCTTTATTTTCAAGGTCCTATAGAAGCTAGATGGGTTCAGTCATGGGTATCATGGTTTTGACCATTCTCGGTTTGAGTGGTATTGGGTTTTGATATGGAGTATATAAGATATTAAGAGGAAAACAAATTGTTTTAACAATTTTTCTTAAGGGAAAAAGGGAAAATAATCAAGTCCACCGCACCATCTCCTTGCCCCATCTACATGCAACCATCATGCTACCTCCATTTCATCCTTCATTCATCACATCTCTACTTTACATGATAAGATGTTATATTATTTTCTCAATTTCACTTTTAAAAATTAAAATAAATGTCAAATCTTACTGAATTTGAATAGTATATTTTTAAGCCAAAATTTAACCAATTTACTTTATTAATAAAGCATATGACTGCATGTGTACTCTGATGTATAAAACGTTTTTTGATAATTTTAAGTGGTAAAAAGTCAAACTCAAAAAACGATTTTCGGTCATATTTTTGGTTTCTCCACGCTAACTAATTTTGTTAAATAAATTTATAACAATATTACCATTGTAAGTTGTAACTTAAAAGAGGTCTATTTGAGTTATAAAATCCATTTATATATTTAAAAGTATTTTAAATATCCAAATTCAAAGTGATTAAACTGAGGGTGTCACCTCCTCCCCTCCTTATAGGAAATTTCGTCCCTAAAATTTATTACACAACCGAAGATATCAAAAGAAATCCAAATGATATCATTCAAAAAAAACAGTTGCAAAGAAATCAATTCCACCACAGCTAGTGAGTACACTAAAAGATACAACAAAATACAACCAATTACGATAACAACTCGAGATACCAATCCCTAATATAATCCTCGGTTTCCTAAGTATAATCCCTATCATCCTCACTCCACTGAGCCTTAATCGGATTCACATCCTTCGTCCTCATTCACTTTTTATCTTAAGCGGTAATATGAATAGGCTGTTTAAGAATGGCTAGGTTAGGCTAAAATTCCAAGTCCACTTGTTGTGCCAGTTTTACTATCGTCGAATGGTCAGGTACATACTTACATAAATGAGGTACGTGACATACATTATGCACATCTTATAGTCTGTTTGGTAACTTCACTCTATATGCAAGACTACTGATCTGGTCTGGTGTAGGAAAAGGGCTAATGTATCGATGGGCTGGCTTCTCTGATTTCACAAACATCACGACACTTCTTAATGGAGAGACCTTCATAAACACTGAATCTGCTATTGCAAACTGTAAATTTTTTCACCTTCGATCTATATAACACTTCTACCGATCCTACACCTCCTTCATCTTCCTTCTGATATCAGCTTCTTTCTCACTGGCTTCTAAGATCATGCCGGGCTCAAGAACAATTCTATCACCAGACTCAACCTAACATGAAGGAGGATTGCATGGACGACTGTTAGATCTTTGAAAGGAGCCATGCCAATGCTTGCCTGATAGCTGTTGTTGTAAGAGAATTTGACTGAGGGTAAATAAATGATCTTCCTAAGAACCTCCAAAGTTGAGAATACATGCTTCCAAAAAATCTTTCAAGATCTGGTTCATTCTTCATATTTGCCCATCTGTATAGGGATGATAAGCTGGACTCAGACTCAGCTCGATCCCTAAGGTAATTATCAGTCCCTTCCAGAACCTACTAGTAAATATCGGTTCTCGGTCACTCACAATACTACAAGGAATACCATGGAGTCTCATAACCTTCTTCATATACAAACTTTCCAGACTTGCGGAAGGTCTAATTGGCTTAATTGGAATTAAATGAGCACTCTTGGTCATCCGATCGACTGTAACCCAAATGCCTTTTGTTTCTCTTCTTGATTTAGGAAATCCATCAATAAATTCCATAGGATCTGCTCCCTCTTCCACTTTGGGATCTCAAGTGGCTAAAGTAGTCCAGCTGACTTTTGCTGGTCACTCTCAATCCGTTGACAGTTTCCACGACGATTCATAAAGATTGAAACATCTCGCTTCATCCCCTTCCACCAAAATACTCTCTTCATATCTCTGAAGATCTCGGACACTCCTGGATGAAAAGATAACTTTGAATAGTGACATTTAACTAACACTTCTATCCTAAGTCCATTAATATTTGGAACATATATATTCTCCCATTAATTTTTGATATGTCCCAAGGATCAACCTTAAGGCTAGATTCGACACATACTAGAACATTCTTCTTAAGTTGAGCCAAAATAGGGTCTTCTTCTTGATTATATTCAATACTATCCATCGATACTGGCTTAACTTCTAAGCTAGCGACCATTGCTACATTCTTACTCAACACATCTGCAACAACATTTTCTTTCCCAAGGGTATAAAGAATCTCTGGATCATAAGAAGTGAGAAACTCCATCTATCTTTGCTGCATCAAATTCAAATCTTTCTGGGTAAAGAGATATGTTGAGGATTTGTAGTCTGTAGATAACTCAAACATTTAACATGAAAGATAATACCTCCAAATCTTAATTGTGAAGACAATAGCCAATAGCTCCAAATTGTGCATAGTATAGCTTTTCTCATGTGGCTTTAGCTGTTGACCCGCATAAGTAATAACCTTTCCATGATGCATTAGAACCACTTCCAAACTGGTACCACAAGCCTCCATATACACGGTTAAATCTCCTTTTGGAATGGTCAAAATAGGATTGTTGGTCAAGTTCTCTATCAATTCATTGAATGCTTGATCACACTTAGGTGTCCACACGAAATTAACATCTTTCTTTGTCAACTTCGTCAAATGAGAAGCAATCTCCAAAAATCTTTGATGAATTTCTGTAAAAACCAGCCAACTCCACAAAATTTCTAATTTCCGTCGCATTTTCGGGTTTCTTTCAATCTTGAACAACAATAACTTTAGATGGGTCTATTGATATGCCTCTTCCCAAAATAATATGCTCTGTAACCCTAACTTTGGATTTCCGAAAATAGCACTTAACAAACTTGGCCTTCAAGCCATGGCTTCTTAAGGTATTGAGTATGACTCAGAGATGGTACTTGTGCTCCCCTTTATGTTCAAACAGACAACAAGTCGTCAATAAAGACAAGAAATTTTTTATTAAGGATATCTCGAAATACTCAATTCAATAAGTTCATAAAATAAGCGGGTGCATTAGCCAGGTCAATCATTATAACTAACCACCCATAGAAACTATCTAAAGCCATAAAACCCTTTAAGGCCACACTCTCTTCTTCTACCCTTAATTGGTGAAAATCGGTGGCAAGATCTAATTGGGAAAATATTTGAGCATCGTGGAGCTGATCAAACATGTCGTCGATATTTGATAATGGGTATTTATTCTTAATAGTCCTTTTACTCAACTCCAGGTAGTTTACACATAATCTTAAAGTTCCGTGTGCCTTTGTAACAAAGATGATTGGGGATCCCTAACTCGAGGTACTATGTTGGATCAAACCCTTCTTTGACAGTTCGAATGTCTGGCCTTCTAGCTCCCTCTTCTATTTCGGAGCCAACCTTTGTGGGGTGTACATTGGGCCTAATTTTTGGAATTAAATCAATACGGAACTCCACTTCTTGGTGGGGAGGTAAACCTTGCACTCAATCATATATATCCACGAAATCCCAAACAATAGTTAAATACCTAAGTTGTTCTTTAGCTACTTTGAGTGAATAGAGAAAACTTCACATTAGCTCGTTAGGCTTCTCACAGTAAATATCTACACTAACATCTTTATCATCTCTAACTCTGATAGTCCTTTGACCACAATCCAAGATCGCTCTAAACTTAGGCTACCAACCCATTCCCAACAACACTCTAAAACCCATGTACCCAAGAATAAATAGGTCAATGGGAAAGGAGTAATTTTGACAAGAAATAGGAACATGTAGACATATAGTGTTCATATTTATCGAACCCCTAATTGGGTTCGACAAACAGGGAAGATTATTTAAAAGGATGGGTTTAAGTTTAAGTTTATCAATTAGATGAATTGAAATAAACTACAAAAAGCACCCATATTGAATAATATTCTTATAGGAATATCATAGATGGATAATGTACCATGCAACACCTGCTTCCCCTTCTTTCTAAAAGAAGTGGATGGTATCTCCTCAGTAGCAAAAGCCCCCCCTTACGACCTATTCTTCGAAAAAGGGAACTCATTCTTCTTGTCTCCTTGTATGACAATTGTAGTAGATTGGATTGCTAAAGAGGTCAGTGTACTAATTTGCAAAGTGACTCATCTTGTTGCACTTGAAACAAAGAGCGTTGGCCAATTAGGGTATTACTTCTAGGCTGAAGCTCCACCTTCGGTTTTCTTTCTCGACCACTGCTTCTTTCCCTTACACTTGAAATTCCGCTTACCTCCAACTGGTATCACTAATAAAGGCTTGGCACTAATTATTGGCACAACTCCCTTCTGGTCTCCTTCCTTAATATCCAGAGCTTCAAACCTCAAAGCCATACTGATAAGGTTGTTGAATGTACCCATAAGATGATTGTTCATTTCTTATTGAAAATTTGATCGCATCCCACTCGTAAACATTTCATTTTTTTGAGCAATGTGTCTATCAATCCATGTCCAAAATGGGATAATGCATTAAACTTATGCTCATACTGCCCCACGTTATATCACCTTGCTTTAAATCCAAGAAGCCTCTAAATAACCGAGTCCTTCCGGCTAATAGGATAAAATGAGCTTAAAAAACTTTCTTGAACTATGCCGAAGAGAACTCCTTCTCTAGAGCATTTTCCGTTACAGAATCCCACCAATCCATCATCCAGATTTAAAGTTGTTGCAATGCTAACAGCCCTTTCTCCACATCTTCCAAATAAAGTACTCCAAATATCCTTTCACAAGATCTAAGCCACATTTACACTCCAAAAATTTCTTCAGTTCCATAGAACGATTTCCCTCCCAAAGTGGTAAAATTATTCACAAAGTTGTGAACTTCATAGGGGGATGAATTTGCACTACCACTTGCTCTACCAGATCTACTTTGGCATAGTACCATTTCTAGGTACCCTACCATTGGTGCCTGTGCTAGCTCTAGATCCATTCCTTCCTCCTCTTCTTGCATTCATCTTCTATTGCCTGAACAAATGATTGGTATCTTCAGAATTCAAGGATAGGATCAAAATAATTTGAGGAAAAGAACACCAAAGGATCTAGAATGAAACTTTAAAGGATAGATATTATTATTATTGAAAATTACATATATGTCCTCTTAAGATGAACTCATTCTAGGGCATCACTTACCATATCTCTAATGAATTGTACCCCAATCAGGATAAGGCATTCGCTTAACCGAAGCTCTAATACCAACAACGACGACCCATATTTTTGATCCCTAAAAGCGATACTTAATACAACCTCAGTATTCGTGTGTCATTACCCAAGCATTCAAAAGACGAGTTGTCATGGGTGAATAAAAGAACATAACAAAAAATCTCACAACAGAATGGTTAAATATAATACAACGTTAATATAATACACAATGTTACTCCTTAAAAAGAGATATTCTACCACTATCAGCCTAAGAAATTGTACACCATACCTTTACACTTATTAATAAAAAATACATATGCATAATTAAACATAAAACAACAGTGGAAATAAATAACTAGATAAATAAGGAGCCTCCTACTCATCCATCGTCTTCAAAAGAGCCTAAAGAAACTTGCTACTTTCGAACTACTCAAATGTAATTGAGTACCCAAGAGTTTAGGTAAAGAAAACAACTAGGATCACACAATAAGTCTAGTATGAGTAAATCTCTAAACCAAGAGTGGAAATAAACAATAATATGTGAGACTGCACTTCCAAATGTGGAACGAGTTTCCTCTCACGATAACAACATCAAATCATAAGTAATCGGATTTTTTTTAAGAAGCCCAAATTTGAAATAATGGTCCTAAACAAGATCTAAATCCAAATTTAGAGAATGTACACAAATAATTAAACATCAAGAAGGGCTCGAGGCACTTCTTGATGTAATTAAGGAAACAAATTCAATGGTTTGAATCAAAGAAAAGGAAAGGAAAACTTTTCAAAAAATGACTAAGAGGGCGTGCTCTCTTACTGAGAGTATACCTCTAGATATTATACTTGAGAGCATCATTTTCTTTTGCGACTTCTCTCGGGAACTCCAAGCCGGACCCCGCCAACTATACATGGAATCCAAGTATTTCACATCTTAGTGCACATATAATCGAAACCAATCTAGAGTAAATGTGAAGATACCCTAATGGGAGCAACCTCACATAGCTTGGCTTCCACTTACTTTCTGATTTTTGTCATTTTCGATAAAGGATGTCAACCCTCAAATAAGCAACATATCGCCTTAAATCGATGATATTAAAAGAAGGCTAAATCGATAGCCAATAAATCAACTATTAGGAATATTTAAAATGATCATATATGGAAATCAAATCTCAAATGCGTACCACTACTCGTTTATTCAAACTTATACCATCCCTCGGTTGAAAGCTAAGCTAGGCATGTTAAAGTAGTGTTACTTTAAGGCATTGTCTTGACGACACTTTTAACCTTCGAGATAAAACCGGGTTTCCATACCTCAATGTTTAGTGCAAAGAATATGACTAAATCATGTCCATATAAGTGATATCGTTTATGGAATTAAGATTCTTATCCTTTCCATAACCAAATCAAACTTTTATACTTCAAAACAAAATTTTTATTAGGATTTCACATTTCAAATATCGACTTTAAACAACATTATTAAAATTGATTAATTAACTTTAACCATGATTAATTATTTCAATTATCATTATTTAAAATGATTAGTTAACTTTAAGCATGATTAATTAATTTAAACATCATTATTTAAAATGATTGATTAGCTATAATCATCATTGTTGAAGTCATTAATTAACTTTTAAAACATCATTATTAAAATGAATAATTAACTTTAAGTCATTATTATTAAAATAATGATTATCATTAAAACATCATTATTAAAATGATTAATTAACCTTAAAACATATCATTATTTAATTAATTAACCTTAATAATTTTTATTTAAAATGATTAATTAATTTTAAACATCATTATCAAAATGATTAATTGAATTTAAAAACATTATTTTTTAAATAATTTATTAACCATGATTATCATTATTTAAAATGATTAATCAATTTTCAACACCATTATTAAAATAATTAACTAACTTTAAACACATCATTATTTGAATAATTGATTAACCTTAATCATCGTTATTTAAAATGATTAAAATTAATTTTAAACATCATTATTAAAATTTAAATGCATCATTATGAAAATAATCAATTAACTTTGTAAAAACCCAAGCATGGGACCAAACAAAATGTTATCAAAAGAGATCATATTTTTTTCAAAATGTCGACATAACAATAGCCACTATATGGACCCTAAACACATTATTGTTCATATATATTTAACTAAGCAGCCCATGCATAAGTATAAACATAAATATAAAGGCAAATAACACTCACATAACATGGGGAGAGCATCATTTGTAATCATGTGCATAAACTTTTTGACTAATCCGAAGTCATTTACTAACTACTAAAGATGTCATCCACTTAAATCAAGAACAATGCTAACAATCACTACTTCTAACACATATAAAACAAGTAAACAGTAACCATTATTATTATTGTCAATAAGAAAGCTTAAAACTTTGGTTTATAGAAGTGAGATTTACTCACCAAAAAGCAACCGAATCAAGTCAAACTACCACCACAGTTTGTACTTACACCCGAACTTCGTTTTTCTTCTTGAAGACTTGATTTTTGAGGTCCTATAGGAGATAGATGGGTTTGGCCATGGGTATCATGGGCTTGACCTTGCTTGATTTGAGAGGTATTGAGTTTTGATGCGTAGTATATGAGAGTTAGAGAGGACAATAAGGAGTTTTAACAATTTTTTATAAGGGAAAAGAAGTGTTTTTTAAGTTTTAAAACTTTTTGGAAGCCATGGATAGAAGCTTAAAAAGCTTAGAAAAGAAGATGAATGTTTTGAGATTGGGAGCATGAAAAAAAGAATGGATTTTTTTATATAAAATGGTATAGGAAAATTAAAAAATTTCCCTTAGTCCATTTACCCTCAATTATCAAGTGCTACCACGCACTCTGCTTGCCTATCCAACATGCAACCATCATGACACCTCCCTATCATTCCATCACATCTCTACTTCACATTACAAGATGTTATCTTATTTTATAAATTTCATATTTTAAAATTTAAAAGAAAAGTCAAATCTTACTAAATTTGTTAAATATATGTTTAAGCCAAAATTTAATCAAATAACTTTATTAATAAAACATATGTTATTTTATAAGTGTGTGCGCATACATACTCTAATATACACAATATTTTTGATAATTTTTAAATAATGAAAGGACAAAAGTTCGAAAAAGATTCCCAGACGCATTTTTGATTTTTCTCCGAACTAATTATTTTTAGAAACCAAATTTTAAAACAATATCACCATCAGTAAAAGAGGTTTATTTGAGTTATAAAATACATTATGTAAATATTTAAAAGTATTTTAAATATCAAAATTCAAAGTGATTAAACTATGAGTCATTACATACATCTCCTTTGTCTGATGCCTATCTCTATTCTCGAGGTTAGAAATTTGAGATCTTTAGTCTACAATCTTCTTATTATCCCGAGCTCTTATATAGTTGACTTACCTTCATCTAAAATGTAATATTTTTTTTTACCAAAGTGTATGAGTTTCGTATTGTGTGGTTAATAAAATCTATGTATTATACGTTATTCATAATTTTTTTGAAAACCTTGGAGAACCTGGCAGGTCATTAAACTCCTGAAAAGGGTATAGTAAAACTGTCCGCTGATCCAAGCCCCCATACCCCTCGGTAAATTTATATAGGATAGGAAAGCGCATGGTAGGAATTGAACCTGCGTCTTTTACTAGAACCCAATCCTCCTTTTCACTGCTCCGCATCCGTGGACAAGTTATTCATAAATATGTTGTAACGACCCGAGATTTTGGCAATATCACTTTAATAAATATTTAATCCAATTAAATAAAAAGTAAACTTATCGTTTTAAAATGAATAGGACTTTTGGAATATTTTCCATTTATTTATATACATATTTATTTTGAAAAGGGAACTTTGATTTGAAAATTTGAAATAAAATCTCTTGAAAATATTTACAGTAAAATCTATATTATATAATTGAATTAAAATGCTCTACCTTTTTTTACATTTAGTATAAATATATATATGGATAATAATGTTTAAAATAAAATCAAATCTTATCAATGTTAAATATAAGTATAAAATATAAGTGTAAACATATGAATATAATTCAAATGTTGAGAGTTAAAAATTGTAAGAACAAAAGTATAAAGTGAAACCAGATAACTATATGTATTTGGTTGCAAGCTAGAAGATAATAAAACAAATATCTTCATACAAAATATCTATATACAAAAAATATAATAAGTATGTAAACAAAATAGGAAACCATTCATAATGCTATCATCTCAGCCAAAATTAAGTCATTTCAAAATATTTAGAAATCCTTTCATTTCAAAAAAAACAATCCGATCAAAACGAAGAAAGCTTACACCAGAAAATACCTCCCCTGTACAAACTATTTTCTTTATATATACATCCTTTAGTTAGTTCGTTCAACAACTAAGCAAAACCAGAAAGAAAAAGAAAATAAGTATCTTCATTTTACAACTCGAAACATCATTCAATTCATCAAAAGCAGACAGGATTCAAAGGGCAGATCAACTGCAGTTTTCATAACAACAAAGTGTTCTCTGTTCAGAAAACTCTCTGGTGAGTAAACATAGATTTTAAAATTTAAGTATACTTTAAAAACTGAACAGGTGATTCTTTGATAATATTGTGTTTTATCTTTGAATACAGTGCTGTGTTATATACAGGTTGTTCTATGAATATCAATATATTATACTTCTCTGTTATTTGTTACAGAGTTGAATATTTATTCAAACTCAAATTATTTTCATCTGATCATTGTAAAGCTTAGAGTTTTCAAACAACACAAGAAGTCTAAACCTAAATCAAGAATTTAAAAGCTGTTTAAAACATGTTAGTGAAGTATATCAACTGGAAGCTTGTTTTATAGTACATCATATAATTATATGTTGAATTCGAGTGTTTTAAAAAGCTAATTCAATTTCATAACTAGAATCCACACTGCAAAATAGGATTTTTAAAACAAAAATGGTAATTTTTAGTTTAGTATTTTACGAGCAGTTCACAGTTGATCCGGTTTTGCATTTAAACCATTTTCCGATGATCGAACCATATTTGAATGTTAAGATTTTGCTTGAAGCAAGTTTAAACATTTTTGATTTCGAGAAAATTGTTGACTAATTTTTCTATTGCACGAATTGATGGGGTTGAGATCAATTTAGGGTTTTTGTTTGAATTTTGGACATGTCTGGAAACGAGGTGATTGCATCACCTCTGATGCATCGAGTTGCGTGATATTCTAGGGGATGGTAGCATGGGGTGTTGACGTGGTGTGGATGGAGTTGGGGAAGCTCCGGTGGTCTGAGCAACTGCGGCGAAGTGGTTTCGTGGGATGGGTTGTGTTGCAGTTTTTCAAACGAAATGCTTAATTTTGATTTAGAAATTTTGGTGGCAAATCGGGTTTTGATTTCGAGTACGGGGAAGTTTTGCGACTTGTCGAAGATTGTGGAGTTCGCCTGAATGACGGCGCGACGCCGTGCATGTACACGTTATCGTTTTAGTGTCGGAAGGATGGTGGGGATGAGCGACTCGAGTTGATACTCGAGAAAAAGGGGTCGATTGCTTCGGATTAGAAACCGAGTACCTGGTTATGTTTACCTGATACTTTAGTTTAAGTTTAAACTTAACTTACTGGAAAAAAAAAGAGAAGAAGAAGAAGTATGAGAGGAAGAGAGATGGACTCGGGTGGGTTAGTGGGAAACTCGAGTGATTACTCGAGTAAAACCTGGGTATTCTCGGGTTCTGTTTTCAAAGGGGTTAAGCTTTATAAATTTAATGTTAATAATGTTAAACAAATTTTGGTATAAATGAAGTAATCAATGTTTGACACTTTTAAGTTAAAAAAATTATTAAAAGTTTTAATTATTTAAGAAAATAATTAACAATGTTTTCCAAAATCTTAATTAATATTTTAATTAAGTAGATAATTTAAGTTCGGTATTAAATTAATTAACATTAAAGTTTTGTAGTTAGTAATAATTTGGTTTTCAAAGTTTAAAGAAGATTTTTAAAATGTTAATCAAGATAAATAATTATAAATTAATTATTTTGGAAAGCAATTAAGAATAACTGATTTATAATTGTAATTAGAGATGGGTTAATTTATGATTAAGTGATAAATAAATTTGTAATTAACTACTTAAAGTTAATTACTGTATGATTAGTAGTCAACTAATTAAGTAATTTAATTATGAATTAATAATTAATTAATTAAGTAATTAGTGGTTAATAAATGGGTAATTAATTTTTATTAATTAGGTTATTAATTAATAATTAAGGGGTAATTAATTAAGTAATTAAGGTTCAATAAATTGATTAATAAATTGATTAAGAAGTAATTAATTAA
Organism: Allium cepa; assembly: GCA_030765085.1. Taxonomy (NCBI): domain Eukaryota; kingdom Viridiplantae; phylum Streptophyta; class Magnoliopsida; order Asparagales; family Amaryllidaceae; genus Allium; species Allium cepa. Next base: position 11,030,100 of record CM060941.1, on the reverse strand, counting down.
ATGGTTTGGAATGGAATAGTTAATTGATTTATGATTAATTAAACAGGATTAAGTAATTAATTCTCAAATAATTAATTTAAATTGAATTACAAAAAGGATTAAAGATACTTGCTTATGGATGATTATAAATAGAATATCTGATTTTCTAATATCTATTTGGTGATATTCTATGATACTCTGTGATATGCTTTGATATATCTATGATGATTATGTATGATTTATCTGTGATAAATGCTATGTGAATTTAAAGTGTCGAATTAAATTGTCTAAACTATTAAACAACTTGACCTTTAAAATGGCGTTTGGATTTCGATGAGACCGGGATCGGGTTTTAGTTATGATTATCTGAAAACCACATCGATCCAAATTAAACGTTAGGTCGTAAATTTCAAGTGAAGATAGAGATAATGTTTCAGAATGCAAGGGTTATTGTCGTTGACTCTGAGGGTGATTCCAAATGAGTGTAACGAGATAATGCTTTCGGTATCGTTCGAACCCGGAACGAACTTGCATGGATTGAATGCTTTAAGAACATCGTCAGGCGGACGATGAGCATTCTAAGAGATATGTTCCATAAAGGTAATCGCAGCCTCAAGCCTCATCAACCGGGAATGGCTAAAACAGGGGACGTGCAGCAAGGTTTGGTGGGTAGCACCCAAGAAGGATGGGATATACCTCTGTCTAGATGTCCCTTTTTATTTCGGCTGTGTGGGCGGTTGCTAGCTACAACCGATGGGTTATCTTGTTCGAAACTATTCAGTAAGGAATGTTTCTGGCCTTGTGTTGTAGGGGGTTAGGAGTGATCCTCGGTACGGTGATTTAGGCCCCGTACTGTGACGGGCGGTACCCCAGTTGCCCTGCCATTGTATGGAATCCAATCTCTAATAAGCGTCGTACGTTTTGATTGTGCCCAACTGTGTTGGAATGTGAGATGTAAGCATTTCAGCTATTTCTATATTTTACTTGAAAACCCTAGACACTTTTATAATATCACGGATTTCCTATCAAATTGTTTTGGTTAGCGTAAGGTAAAAACTTACCCGTATCTATGTGTGGGAAGTCTTACGTGATACCTTTATTTTCAAATGTTATCAAAGTTAAACAACTTTAAACCGTTTACTCACACCAGACCCATGTCTGACCCGGAGTTTATTTTTATTTTTAATAAACTCTTGGGTACTCAAATTTTTATGAGTAGCCAAGTGATAGGTTTTGGATTGTTGAGTTCTGGAGGATCTTGGAGCAGGAGTCCGGACGTATCTATATATCTATCTAGTTCCGCTATGTTAGTTGATGTATGTTGTATTTTGGGATATATGTAGTGACAGATGTATATATGACTGTCTTGCTTTATGATGTTGTGTAACTTTGATATATGTAAAACTATGTAATAGTTATGTGATGTATTATATTTCGTTCCGTTTCCGCTGTGAGATTCTGATGTTGTTATTCTTTCTTTCTATATTTTTTTATTTCTATCTCTTTCTTTTCTTATTGATGATACGTCTTTCTGTGGAAAGAATGGCGAGTCGTAACTGTTGGTACCAGAGTGTAAGTTGAGATAATACCTAGGCTCTAGAGTAATATCTATCTTGAGAGTGCGTATTTGTATTTTCATATAATTATATACCTATCTAAATTTGTTGAGTTACCTGTTCCGGTGGCCAACATGAGTTTTGGAAGGAAAGGCAGAGGTAGTGGTATTACCTTGACCGATAATGGACGAAGTCAAACTGCTAGTGAGGCTGTAGATCCAGTACCGCCTCAGGTTAGTTTTGCTGCTTTATGCAAGGACTTCATCAACCTTGGAGATAAACCATTTAAAGGGTCAGAGACTATAATTGAGGTCCAAGCCTGGCTACGCTCTTGTGAGCGCATCTTTAAGAGTATGAAGTTGTCTGATGAGCAAAAAAGGTAAATGGCTTCATGGCAATTGCAGGAAGGCACTACAGCCTGGTAGGATGCAGCGATAGCAAACATCTCTGAGGACGACATTTCTTGTGAAAGATTTAAAGAGTTGTTTGAGGAGAAATTCATGCCAACAGCAGGGAAAACTTGTCTGTACTGGGATTTTCTAAATTTGAGGCAGGGAAGCATGACTATAACGGAGTATGAGACCAAATTCAGTGAACTTTCTTGCTACGGACTAGGTCTCATTGATACTCTACTCAAAAAGAACGAAATGTTTATGCAAGGATTGAGGCCGGAATTTCATGAAAAGATAACGGTGCATTTGAAAGGATCTTTTGTGGAGTTAATTGATATGGCTCTGAGATATGAGGATTTGATGAACAAGAGATCTATGGCACCAGTAGCAACATCGGGAGGGAATTTTGCTAATCAAAATAAGAGGAAGTTCAATCCCATTTGGAGGAAGCAGAACAAGAAGAAGACTGGAAGTAACAACGGACCTCGCAAATGCTATATATGTCAATAAGAAGGTCACTTGGCGAATAAGTGTCCCAGGAAAGGATTTCAGCAACAGCAACAGCAGTCACATCAGAGTGGATCGGGTTCGCCTTTGGTTCAGAGATCTCTATGCTTCGATTGCCACCAACCAGGTCGTATGATCAAGGATTGCCCGTTACTTTATAAAGCTCAGCAGAATAAGGTATTTTCTTTGGAAGGTACACCATCTACTTCATCTAAAGGGAAAAGAGTATTGGAAGGTACATTACTTTTAGATGGCAAGTATATTAAAGTTTTATTTGATTTGGGTGCTTCTTTGAGTTTTATTTCTCTGGAATCTATAGAGAAGTTCTTTCTTACCCCTAGTACAGTAGACTGTCCCATCTTCGTATCTAATCCTATAGAAGGGGTAACCAAATTAGATATGATCTGTAAGGATTTGAGGATATCCTATCTGTCCCATAGTTTTTCTTGTGACCCTTTTGTATTGAATTTTATGGGATTTGACCTTATATTGGGGATGGATTGGCTTGATAAGTATAAGCTGTTCTGAATTGTGATGAGAGAACAGTTTCGTTGGAGACTGATCTGGGTAGAATTGCTAGAGTGGCGTGTGATAATTCTGGAATTCACTTGAGTAGTCTTTTATATGGAGTTGAGACTTCTCAAGAGAAGGTTGAGGATATCGATATGGTCCAAGATTTCCTGAATGTATTCGAGGAAGTCAAGTGTTTGCCTCCGCATCGAGAGATAGAGTTTCGTATTGATTTGATTCCAGGAGCAATACCAGTGATTCAGCCTAGTAGGAGGATGGCTCCTAGGGAGAGGGAAGAGTTAGTAAAGCAGACTCAAGATCTTTTGGAGAAGGGGTTGATTGGGCCTAGTTTTTCTTGTTGAGGTTCTGCTGCGGTGTTTGTCACTAAGTCGGATGGATCGCTAAGGTTCTGTGTTGACTATAGAGAACTGAACAAAGTGACAATTCGAAATAAATATCCTCTTCCTCGTATTGATGATCTTTTTGACCAGCTGCATGAAGCTTCTGTCTTTTCTCAACTAGATTTAGCTTCAGGTTTCCATAAGTTAAGGGTAGCTAAGGACAGTATCCCTTTAACTGCATTAAGGGGACCAAATTGTTTCTATGAATGGTTGGTTACGCCTTTCGGGTTAACCAAGGCTCCTGCTTACTTTGTTGACCTGATGAATCGAGTCTTTAGGGAAGTATTGAATAAGTTTGTTCTGGTGTTCATCGATGATATTCTGGTCTATTCTAAGTCGGAATAAGAGCACAAGCAGCATTTGAGAATAGTGTTAGAGACACTGAGGAGGCATGTGTTGAAGGCGAAATTCTCTAAGTGCCATTTTAGGAAATCGGAAGTCAAATTTTTGGGGCACATTGTTTATGGTGAAGCTATCTATGTAGATCCAACGAAGGTCGAGACTATTCTGGAATGGAAGCAGCCGAAGACACCGCCTGACGTTCGTAGTTTTCTGGGATTAGCTGGCTACCACAGAAAATTCATCAAGGACTATTCCAAGATTTCTTCGCACCTAACCAAGTTGAAAAGGAAAGGAGATAAATTCAAATGGACACCCCAGTGTGAAGAAGCTTTCCAAGAGTTGAAGACAAGGCTAACCAGTGCACCTGTGCTAGCTATTTCGGATGGGAAAAGCAAATTTGAAGTTTACACAGATGCTTGTATAGTTGGAATGGGAGCAGTTCTGATGCAGAATGGAAGAGTAATTGCGTATGCGAGTCGGCAATTAAAGCCACATGAAAGGAACTACGCTACGCACGATCTTGAGTTGTTAGCCATTATTTTTGCTTTGAAGATCTGCAGACACTATCTTTTGGGAGAGAAGTTCGAGTTATTCACGGACCACAAACCGTTGAAATATCTTTTCTCTCAAAAGGATCTTAATCTGAGGCAGCAGCGAAGCGATGGGTCGAGTTTCTGGCATCATATGATTTGGATATTCTGTATACCTTGGGAAAGGCGAATATTGTAGCAGATGCTCTTAGCAGGAATGCAGTTCTGTCTCTTTTGGAAGTTGTTCTGTCTCTCCAAGATAGAATCATAAGCAAGCAAATGGAGGATAGCTCTTTTGAGGAACTAATTCTTGGAACCAAGGATGGTCGATATTCAGATTTTAAGGTGGACGATCAAGGTGTTTTGAGGATTAATGATCGTTTGTGCATACCTTATATAGATGGATTGAGGCAAGAGGTCTTAGCTGAGTGTCATCGCTCCAGACTAAATATCCACCCATGAATCTCTAAGATGCATAAAGATATGAGAAGAGTTTTCTGGTGGCCGAGCATGAAGAGGGATGTAGCTGCTTTGGTTAATAGTTGTACTATATGTCAGTAGGTTAGAGGAGATCAGCAGAAGATGACAGGTTTATTGCAACCTTTGGAAATTCCAGAATGGAAGTGGGAAATGATTTCGATGGATTTCATCGACGGTTTGCCTCTAACCAAGAAGGGAAACGAAGGAATATGGGTGATTGTGGATCGTCTAACTTAGAGCGCCCATTTTATACAGGTTAAGGCAACTCGTACTGCAGCTTCTCTAGCAGATATTTTCTTGAGGGAGATAGTTAGATTGCATGGTGTTCCTGTCAGCATAGTAAGTGGTCGTGATCCTATCATCACTAGCAAATTCTGGGAAGCTCTACAATCAGCTATGGGAACAAGTTTGAGATTATGTACAACCTATCATCCTCAGACAGATGGACAGACGAAGAGGATGAACCGTATTTTAGAGGATATGGTGCGAGCTTGTGTTTTGGATTTTGGTGGATCGTGGGAAGACCATCTACATTTGGTAGAATTCTCCTATAACAATAGTTACCAAGCGAGTATTAAGATGGCTGCTTATGAAGCTCTATATGGAAGACCGTGTAGATCCCCATCCTGTTGGATAGAGTCGAAAGATCGTCCTGTGCTTGGACCCGATCTGATTCGTGAAGCTTCTGCTAAAGTTGAGCTTATCAAGAAAAGGATGAGTGCTGCTCAGGATCGTCAAAAGAAGTACGTAGATAAGAGAAGGAGACAATTGGAATTTGAGATTGGTGATTTTGTCTTTGTCAAAGTTTCCCCGATCAAAAGAGCTATTAGATTCGGAAAGACGGGAAAACTTGCCCCGAGATATATTGGTCCATATCGAGTATTGGAAAGGATTGGTGCTGTAGCCTACAGAATTGAATTGCCGGAACGGATGTCTGGAATTCATAATGTATTTCATGTATCCCATCTCAGGAAGTTTGTTCATATCCATTATTAGTTGTAGAACCAGTAGTCCAGGAAGATTTGGAGGTCGAGCCAAATTTGAATGTGGTCAGGAATCTAGTTCGGATTGTTGATCAAGACGAGAAGCAACTCAGGAGCAAGGTAGTGAAGATCGTCAAAGTGCAGTGGAGCGAGGATCCCAGAGATTGCACCTGGGAAACTCTGGATAGTTTTAGGAAAGCTTATCCGGATTTGTGTCCAGGTTGCTAGTGATGTTTGTTAGGATAAATTATTTGGTTGTTTGCTAATGTATGAATGATATGTATGTTTGAATGGTTGATATAACAGCTTTTGAATTATCTTTTGTTTTAAATTTCGGGGATGAAATTCTTTTAAGGGGGGAGGAATATAACGACCCGGAATTTTAGCAATATTATTTTAATAAATATTTAATCCAATTAAATAAAAAGTAAACTTATCATTTTAAAATGAGTAGGACTTTTGGAATATTTGCCATTTATTTATATACATATATATTTTGAAAAGGGAACTTTGATTTAAAAATTTAAAATAAAATCTCTTAAAAATATTTACAATAAAATCTATCTTATATAATTGAATTAAAATGCTCTACCTTATTTACATTTAGTATAAATATATATATGGATAATAATGTTTAAAATAAAATCAAATTTTATCAATATTAAATATAAATATAAAATATAAGTATAAACATATGAATATAATTTGAATGTTGATAGTTAAAAATTGTAAGAACAAAGGTATAGAGTGAAACCAGATAACTGTATGTATTTGGTTGCAAGCTAGAAGATAATAAAACAAATATCTTCATACAAAATATCTATATACAAAAAGTATAATAGGCATGTAAACAAAATAGGAAACCATTACATTAAATGCTATCATCTCAGCCAAAATTAAGTAATTTCAAAATATTTAGAAATCTTTTCATTTCAGAAAAAAACAATCTGATCAAAACAAAGAAAGCTTACACCAGAAAATACCTCTCATGTACAAACTATTTTCTTTATATATACATCCTTTAGTTAGTTCGTTCAACAACTAAGCAAAACTAGAAAGAAAAAGAAAATAAGTATCTTCATTTTACAACTCAAAACATCATACAATTCAACAAAAACAGACAGGATTCAAAGGGCAAATCAATTGCAGTTTTCATAACAACAAAGTGTTCTCTGTTCAGAAAACTTTCTAGTAAGTAAACATAGATTTTTAAATTTAAGTATATTTTAAAAACTGAACAGGTGATTCTTTGATAATATTGTGTTTTATCTTTGAATATAGTGCTGTGTTATATATAGGTTGTTCTATGAATATTGAATATTCTGTACTTCTCTGTTATTTGTTACCGAGTTGAATATTTATTCAAACTCAAATTATTTTCATCTGATCATTGTAAAGCTTAGGTTTTTCAAACAACACAAGAAGTCAAACCTAAATCAAGAATTTAAAAGCTGTTTAAAACATGTTAGTGAAGTATATCGACTAGAAGCTTGTTTTACAGTACATCATATAATTATATGTTGAATTCGAGTGTTTTAAAAAGCTAATTCAATTTCATAACTTGAATCCACACTGCAAAATATAATTTTTAAAACCAAAATGGTAATTTTTAGTTTAGTATTTTACGAGCAGTTCACAGTTGATCAGGTTTTGTATTTAAACCATTTTTCGATGACCGAACCATATTTGAATGTTAAGATTTTGCTTGAAGCAAGTTTAAACATCTTTGATTTCAAGAAAATTGTTGAATAATTTTTCTATTGCACGAATTAAGGGGTCGAGATCAATTTAGGGTTTTTTTTCGAATTTTGGACATGTCTGGAAACGAGGTGATTTCATCACCTCTGATGCATCGAGTTGCGTGATATTCTAGGGGATGATAGCATGGGGTGTTGACGTGGTATGGACAGAGTTAGGGCAGCTCCGGTGGTCTGAGAAACTGCGGCGAAGTGGTTTCGTGGGATAGGTTGTGTTGCAGTTTTTCGAACGAAACGCTTAATTTCGATTTAGAAATTTTGGTGGCGAATCGAGTTTGGATTTCGAGTACGGGGAAGTTTGCGACTTGTCAAAGATTGTGGAGTTCGTCGGAACGACGGTGCGACGCCGTGCACGTGCACGTTACCGTTTTGGTGTCAAAAGGATGGTGGGGGTGAGCGACTCGAGTTGATACTCGAGAAAAAGGGGTCGATTGCTTCGGGTTAGAAACCGAGTACTTGATTATGTTTACCTGATACTTTAGCTTAAACTTAACTTACAGGAAAAAAAAGAGAAGAAGAAGAAGTACGAAAGGAAGAGAGATGGACTCGGGTGGATTAGTGGGAAACTCGAGTGACTACTCGAGTAAAACCTGGGTATTCTCGGGTTGTGTTTTCAAAGGGGTTAAGCTTTATAAATTTAATGTTAATAATGTTGAACAAATTCTGGTACAAATGAAGTAATCAATGTTTGACTCTTTTAAGTTAAAAAAATTATTATAAGTTTTGATTATTTAAGAAAATACTTAACAATGTTTTCTAAAATCTTAATTAATATTTTAATTAAGTAGATAATTTAAGTTCAGTACTAAATTAATTAACATTAAAGTTTCGTAGTTAGTAATAATTTGGTTTTTAAAGTTTAAAGAAGATTTTTAAAATGTTAATCAAGATAAATAATTATAAATTAATTATTTTGGAAAGAAATCAAGAATAATTGATTTATAATTGTAATTAGAGATGGGTTAATTTATGATTAAGTTATAAATAAATTTGTAATTAACTACGTAAAGTTAATTAATGTATATTAGTAGTTAACTAATTAAGTAATTTAATTACGAATTCATAATTGATTAATTAAGTAATTAGTGGTTAATATATGGGTAATTAAGTTTTTTAATTAGGTTATTAATTAATAATTAAGGGCTAATTAATTAAGTAATTAAGGTTTAATAAATTAATTAAGAAGTAATTAATTAAATGGTTTGAAATGGAATAGTTAATTAATTTATGACTAATTAAACAGGATTAAGTAATTAATTTTCACATAATTAATTTAAATTGAATTACAAAAAGGATTAAAGATACTTGATTATGGATGATTATAAATAGAATATCTGATTTTATGATATCTATTTGGTGATATTCTGTGATACTCCGTGATATGCTTTGATATATCTATGATGATTATGTATGATTTATCTGTGATAAATGCTATGTGAATTTAAAGTGTCGAATTAAATTGTCTAAACTATTAAACAACTTGACCTTTAAAATGGCGTTTGGATTTCGATGAGACCGGGATCGGGTTTTAGTTATGATTATCTGAAAACCACATCGATCCAAATTAAACGTTAGGTCGTAAATTTCAAGTGAAGATCGAGATAATGTTTCAGAATGCAAGGGTTATTGTCGTTGAGTCTAAGGGTGATTCCAAATGAGTGTAACGAGATAATGCCTTCGGTTTCGTTCGAACCCAGAACGAACTTATATGGATTGAATTCTTTCAGAACATCGTCAGGTGGACGATGAGCATTCTAAGAGATATGTTCTATAAAGGTAATCGCAGCCTCAAGCCTTACCAACCGGGAATGGCTAAAATAGGGGATGTGTAGCAAGGTTAGGTGGGTAGCACCGAAGCAGGATGAGATATACCCCTGTCTAGATATCCCTTTTTATTTTGGCTGTGTGGGCGGTTGCTAGCTACAACCGTGGGGTTATCTTGTTCGGAACTGTTCAGTAAGGAATGGTTCCGGCCTTGTGTTGTAGGGGATCAGGAGTGATCCTCGGTACGGTGATTTAGGCCCCGTACTGTGACGGGCGGTACCCCAGTTGCCCTGCCATTGTATGGAGTCCAATATCCAATAAGCGCCGTACGTTTTGATTGTGCCCAACTATGTTGGAATGTGAGATGTAAGCATTTCAGCTATTTCTATATTTTACTTGAAAACCCTAGACACTTTTATCATATCACGGATTTCCTATCAAATTGTTTTGGTTAGCGTAAGGTAAAAACTTACCCGTATCTATGTGTGGGAAGTCTTACGTGATACCTTTATTTTCAAATGTTATCAAAGTTAAACAACTTTAAACCGTTTACTCACACCAGACCCATGTCTGACCCGGAGTTTATTTCTATTTTTAATAAACTCTTGGGTACTCAAATTTTTATGAGTAGCCAAGTGATATGTTTTGGATTGTTGAGTTCTGGAGGATCTTGGAGCAGGAGTCCGGACGTATCTATATATCTATCTAGTTCCGCTATGTTAGTTGATGTATGTTGTATTTTGGGATATATGTAGTGACAGATGTATATATGACTGTCTTGCTTTATGATGTTGTGTAACTTTGATATATGTAAAACTATGTAATAGTTATGTGATGTATTATATTTCGTTCCGTTTCCGCTGTGAGATTCTGATGTTGTTATTCTTTCTTTCTATCTTTTTTTATTTCTATCTCTTTCTTTTCTTATTGATGATACGTCTTTCTGTGGAAAGAATGGCGAGTCGTAACTGTTGGTACCAGAGTGTAAGTTGAGATAATACCTAGGCTCTGGAGTAATATCTATCTTGAGAGTGCGTATTTGTATTTTCATATAATTATATACCTATCTAAATTTGTTGAGTTACCTATTCCGGTGGCCAACATGAATTTTGGAAGGAAAGGCAGAGGTAGGGGCATTACCTTGACCGATAATGGACGAAGTCAAACTGCTAGTGAGGCTGTAGATCCAGTACCGCCTCAGGTTAGTTTTGCTGCTTTATGCAAGGACTTCATCAACCTTGGAGATAAACCATTGAAAGGGTCAGAGACTATAATTGAGGTCCAAGCCTGGCTACGCTCTATTTGCAGTTACTACAAGAGTAACAGACTTCTTTGTAACTTCCATTATTACTTAAAATGAATTTGATAAATTCATATACACCGCTATAAAAATGTTCCATTTTTAAGCCTTTCATTCCCTTTCGCACGTACATCCAGCACCTCTAGTCGATAAAATATTGACCATTTTTCCTATTTTAGTAAATATGATAGAAATTTAAAAAATTGTAGTACGATTCAAAAAAAATTGATTCGCTTTCAATTGACATTTTATTTTCCAGTTCAATTATATATGTTGATATTTCAATAATTGTAACGACCCACTTTTCCATACAGTTTAAACTGACAATTTACCACACTTGTCCAGCCCAAAGTGCATGGGAAGGAGGATAGTTAAAAGAAAAGAAAGTAAAAAGAAGATAGAAAACTAAACATATAGAATCTCACAGCGGAAATGAATTATCTATAGTATAGAACAAATCTTTACATAAAACAAAACTATAATGTTTATAGTACAAATAACAATCGGAGTATACCAAACTATTCAACACGGGCATTTATAACAATCTGTCTTTACAACTACTGATAAACACAATTAAAATGCAACGGAAATATTATCATCTACGTGAATAAATCTCTGGGCCTCCAGCTTCTCTACTGAAGCTCTAATATCTAGCTAAACCTGGAAATATGCTCGGTCTAACCCGAGCAATTAGGAAAAACTACGCCCGGGCCAGTTTGGTAAAACCTGCGGGAGAATTTAAATCACAAGAAATTTTATTCATTATACTTTCCAAATCCTTTTAAAATCAAAGGTACCACATAAGACCACGCCACACATAAATACGATGGGTTTTTCCTTTATGGTAAGAAAAACCTTTTATAGAAAATCTAGTGATATTATAATAGGGTCTAAGTACAAATACTTATTCAAATAGCCGAAATTGTTACATTAATTAAATTCCAGCATACTAGGCTTTACAACCAAAACTGTAAAGGCACCTATTGGAAAATGAATTCCCATACAATGATTAGACACTGGGGTACCACTTATCACAGTACACGTCTAGAAAAATGTACCGAGGACCTCACCTGGATCCTCTACAACAATAGACCGACCTGCCTCTAACCTGGATAGTATCGAATATGCTATCACCCTGGGTGTTCCCACCCTTATTGAGCTCTCCCATGCACCGTATTTATAATATCCGAGGGTATCTAGAAAGGTGATAAACATACCCTAATTGGATGCGACCCACTTAGCCTTGCCGCATCTCCCATGATTTTCAGTCATTCTGGTTGATGAGGCTTAAGGCTATGATTACCGTTTTAAGGAATTTAAACTTGGAATGTCATTGTCCTCCAACGACAATGTATTGATAACATTCATCCATATAAGTCCATTCTAGATCTGAATGAAACCGAAGGCACTATTCCTACTACATCCACTCGGAATCATTCTCGAAATTAATAGCGATTAGCCCTTGCACTTCAATGCTCCATCTTCAATTCCATGCTCTTATCTTCACTTGAAAACGTATTCCTTGGATTGAAGTGGTTTTCGAATAACTTATCCAGTCTTGGTCTCTTCGAAACAACGTTCGATATTTTCGGTAAACTCAACCCTGGTTCTTTAGGAAATAAATAAACGAAAATAAGATCGGAGATCATCTTCTAATTGTTAGTGGATGGATTTCCTTAAAATCATCCTAGAAGAACGAAATAAGTTTATACATACAGTATAACACCTTCGACGGTAACTGTACCATATAATTCTCGTGTTTCTCCTAGATATTTACAAAGTTATGTTTTGGGTCAAGATTTGATAGTCGGTTATTTAACTATCAAATAATCAATCATTCAACCAATGATTTCATTTTTCATTAAAATCACTAAGCCTTATTTAATTTAAATTTCAATAAATTAAATCTCTTTATCAAAAAGGCATATACTTATCTCACAGAAATAAGTATATTCACAAACCATTTCTTTCAAATAAATTTGAAAACTTTTTTTAAAAAAATGTGGAAAGCACCGTGCAACATTAACCATGGATTCACAGCTCAATGATTACGTCTCCATCCTAGAGAAATCCAAACTTAATTAGGCAATCCCTGCCTCTCGAATTTCGCCATGAAAGTATGCCATTACTTTCCAAAATCTTTATTTAATAATTATCTCAAAATTATACTTATAAAGTTTCTATATAATTTTCCAAATATAATTTATGAAAATACTGTTTTATAAAAGTTTACTATATAATTTTTTTTAAAACATTGTTAATATTCGAACAAATTATCTTTGAAATAATTATACTTTAATACTAGTTAACTCTAAAATAAAAATTAACTTTTAAATCCAATTGCTACAAAATAACCCTAAATAAATGACTAAAAATAAAATTTAAAAAGTTTAAATAATTAAATAACTTTATGAACAATAAATAAATACTTTTAAATAACTTTTAGGAATCATAAATAATTAACTTAAATCATTATCAAGTAATTATTAGTTATCTTTAAAATGGCATTAATAAGTATTAACTGTTGGCGTCAAAATTGACCACAAACACCCAATATCGTGAAAGCACCCGTTTATGAACACAAATCAGCAACAATCAATATAGAACTCAGATCTAAACAATAACAATCACAATAATTCACAAATAACAATCACAAACACAGGATTTATAGTGGTTCGGCGATCTTGCCTACGTCCACTCTGAAGCTTATGTCTTTATTGATTCACTTGATGATTTCAATCGATTACAACAGATTACAACTGATGATAGCTCTCAAATCTGATTACAACAGCGATAATGAAGTATGGAATTTGATTCGGCAGAGTCTGGATGTTCAATGGCGGAAGATCCCCCTTTCTGAAGGCTTCAAGGTGCTATTTATAGGCGTTGAAGGCCCAGATCTCGCTCAAACTTCGGGAGACTTTTTCTGGCACGTGAGTGGGCCCACGCGACCGACCCCGCCAAGTTTCGACTCAATCTGAGATCGATTCGAAGTGATTTCGAATCCATCAAAAAATGATCCAATCGAGCTGAAACTTGGCAGGAACAATCTTTGCCTTGTATGGAAGCTACTGTGAAAATTTCGTTGCATTTGGATCAGTGGTTTAGGAGATATGATCGATTCAAGTTGTGGTTTTTCGTGAGGGCTATTGAGTTCGAATCCATTGCTTCGAATCCACTCCCTTCGACTCCATCAGCTCACGTGGTATTGTGATGAGGTGGCGCGCGTCCTTCGAGTCGATCCGGTCTTCTCTCCGGGTTGAACGCTTCGTCTCCTTGGACCTTGCCGACTTCGTATCGTGGAGTGACATGTCATCCAAGCTAGTTGACTCGTTGGATACGAACAAGTGATTGTTCGTGGATTCGAACGTGGCCGATTCGAACTAAGGCATCCCAATGGGTTCGAACTCGATCGATACGAATAAGATCGGTTCGAAGTGACTAACTCCTGATGGATTCGAACCTGGTGGATTCGAATGGAGCTAGGCGTTGATGGATGCGAACTATATGGAGTCGAGCTGAGACATGAGGATGGGTACGAACCTCATGGTTTCGAAGTACTCCAAGCCGATGGATACGAAGAGGAATGACTCCATGGATTCAGAGCACTACAACTTGTTGGATACGAAGTCGCTTAGCTGGATGGATATGAACGTGCTGAGGGGATGCTCATCTGATGGATTCGAACCGATTGATTCGAAGTGATCAATATCATGCCTGATCGGTTCGAACTCGATCGACTTGAAGCATATGCAAACCGATGGATTCGAACAACTTGGATACGAATCCTATGGGTTCGAAAGGAGAATCTCCTCCACTTTTTGATGGGTTCGAACGACATTCTTTGGCTAACTTGCATCGATCATATCTCATTCATACAATCTCCGATTAACCTGAAATTTAGAATGTTGGCTTTCCTGGCTTTGCTTGTCATGTCCTATCCATTGTAGCCTGATCCGGGCTCGGACAAAATTCATCGATATCCATAGCGAAGTGAAGTACAACCAATCTCTGAGACGAACTGTCTTTTGTTTTTTGACCGATCTTTTGGTATCACGGCTTTTCCAAAAAGCATGATAACATTTGCCCCCCCAAAATATGCCTTGCGGTAGGAAGGCGTGTTTTGTAATGCCATGAGCTGGATGTTCATATCCTGTTGATGTCCTGCAAAGGAATTTATAGTGTTATGCGACTTCAAATAACGACCGTTCGATCGAGATATTTCAGATGAAGTGCGACCGTTCATGGTCAAGCGTCCAACTTCAAATGACGATTGTTCGGGATTGAGCCATTTGAGGTGAAGTGCGACCGTGCGCGGTCAAGTGGCGGACCTCAAATGACGACCGTTCGCGATCGAGCCATTTGAGGTGAGGTGAGTTGTGCCGTTCGGGGCGAGTTGTGATCGTTCGAGGTTGGGTGCCGTTCGTGGCGAATTATGACCATTCACGGTCGGGTGCCGTTCGAGGCGAGAAAGTGTGCCCAGGAGGGCTTGGTATTGTTGATACCAGGTTCACGTTCGAGTGGGTCCCTGGATCATTCGTCAGGGCGGTTTATCGCCATCTCATAGCATGCCTAAGGACCGTTCACGACCCCGTACATGTGTAAGTAGCTTAGCCATTTCAGAATTATCAGAATCAAATATCTATTCAACAGATGAGTTTTAAAATAGAAATGTCCAAATCAAAATGAAACAAAAGCAAAGCAAGGATGTCAAAGTGTAAGTTCCCACTACTAAACAGTCAACAATCATTCAGAGCATGCCTGGGGATCGTTCGCGATCTCGTACATGTGTAAATGAGTTAATTGTGTTAGTGGGAAGCTTAGGACTTGTTCATCGTTATTTCAATCAATTGATAATCAAACGGTGCCTTGATTCAGGGTCGCCTCTAGCTGATGTAGACGGTGGTCACTCTGGTTCCACCACTGGAGTTCGTCTCCTCACATATTGAAGGAGCATACCGTTCCTGATATGTCCTTCTACCTCGTCCTTCCGATGCCTACAATCATTAGTGTTATGACAGTTTAATTCAAGAAATACACAAAACTTATCCGATCTTCTTTCGTCGGAAGTTGGATCCCTTCGCATTGGTCTACGATACGGAACCTGCTCCTTAGTATCCTGATAAATTCGTTCCAGACTCTCATTCAGCTTGGTGTAAGTGGTGAATCGCGGCTCCCTCCGTTGCCGCTTTGACCTGTCGTTATAATCCTCAGCCTTTTGTTTTCCATTATCCTTGCCTGAGTCCTTTTCGAAAGGCTTTTTGTCTTTAAGCACATAAACTTCTATTCCCTCTCCTTCTTCTCTTTCTGCATTCGCATCCTCTAATCGCAAAAACTTTTCTACCTCGTCGTAGAATTCCGCTAGATCCACAGGCGGATCTTTGGTCAATGAATTTTTGAACTCTGTGCCGTCAGCTACTCCGGACACAGCTGCTATTACCACCATAGATGGATCTGCTCGATCCACCGAAGCTGCTGCTGCATTGAATCGCGTTAGATAACTCCTCAAAGTATCTCCGGTTTTCTGCTTTAAAGTTGCCAAAGTCATCACATTCTTGGGTCTTGTAATGTGAACCTTGAATTGCCTCATAAATCTCTCAATACTTCTAATTGGTAAAACTCCTGAGTTTAATTCTCAGTGAAAGCACCAAAGTGTTGGCATCAAAATTGACCACAAACACCCAATATCGTGAAAGCACCCATTTATGAACACAAATCAGCAACAATCAATATAGAACTCAGATCTAAACAATAACAATCACAATAATTCACAAATAACAATCACAAACACAGGATTTATAGTGGTTCGGCGATCTTGCCTACGTCCACTCTGAAGCTTATGTCTTTATTGATTCACTTGATGATTTCAATCAATTACAACAGATTACAACTGATGATAGCTCTCAAATCTGATTACAACAGCGATAATGAAGTATGGAATTTGATTCGGCAGAGTTTGGATGTTCAATGGCGGAAGATCCCCCTTTCTGAAGGCTTCAAGGTGCTATTTATAGGCGTTGGAGGCCCGGATCTCACTCAAACTTCGGGAGACTTTTTCTGGCACGTGAGTGGGCCCACGCGACCGACCCCGCCAAGTTTCAACTCGATATGAGATCGATTCGAAGTGATTTCGAATCCATCAAAAAATGATCCAATCGAGCTGAAACTTGGCAGGAACAATCTTTGCCTTGTATGGAAGCTACTGTGAAAATTTCGTTGCATTTGGATCAGTGGTTTAGGAGATATGATTGATTCAAGTTGTGGTTTTTGGTGAGGGCTGTTGCGTTCGAATCCATTGCTTCGAATCCACTCCCTTCGACTCCATCAGCTCACGTGGTCTTGTGATGAGGTGGCGCGCGTCCTTCGAGTCGATCCGGTCTTCTCTCCGGGTTGAACACTTCGTCTCCTTGGACCTTGCCGACTTCGTATCGTGGAGTGACATGTCATCCAAGCTAGTTGACTCGGTGGATACGAACAAGTGATGGATTCGAAGCACTACAACTTGATGGATACGAAGTCGCTTAGCTGGATGGATACGAACGTGCTGAGGGGATGCTCATCTGATGGATTCGAACCGATCGATTCGAAGTGATCAATATCATGCCTGATTGGTTCGAACTCGATCGACTCGAAGCGTATGCAAACCGATGGATTCGAACAAGATGGATACGAATCCTATGGGTTCGAAATGAGCATCTCCTCCACTTTTTGATGGGTTCGAACGACATTCTTTGGCTAACTTGCATCGATCATATCTCATTCATACGATCTCTGATTAACCTGAAATTTGGAATGCTGGCTTTGATGGCTTTGCTTGTCATGTCCTATCAATTGTAGCCTGATCCGGGCTCGGACAGAATTCATCGATATCCATAGCGAAGTGAAGTACAACCAATCTCTGAGACGAACTGTCTTTTGTTTTTTGACCGATCTTTTGGTATCACGGCTTTGCCAAAAAGAAGGATAACATTAACCATTCTTAAAATAAATTTGGTTCAAAGTGAATTTCCAAATTTGGAAAGAGGCACACTAATTTCAGTAGTACTTAATCAAGTTACCATTCATTCCATAACAATCCAGAATAGTTGATTTAGATATTCCCATCAATCCATTTTTAACAATTTATTGGACATCATATTGTCCAATATAATTATCATGAGAATAAATAGATGTTCATGCTAATATGACAGTAGAACTAGGTTTTATTTCTGCTAGTCAATGTCCGAAAACACATATACTCAGTAATAATGGCAGAACGGTGATTTATTCTACCAACAGGTGTCCAGTTAAATACAATTAGCAAAACGGTGTTTTATTCTGCTAAACAGATGTCAAAACATCATAATTAATTTGATTTAACTCATCGTTATTTTTAACCAGGCAAATAAATCCAATATACAGGTCACATAAATTTAAACGCGGATATTTGTTTCTAATTGGTTAATTAAATTTTTGTCCGTTTCAAATTGCTATAAATTTTCACTTATTCAAACTTGACAACAGTTCGTACGACGATGCAGTGTTCGTTGATATGAACCCATTGCAACGAATCTCGCTTAAATTGGGATTCGTACAAACAAGTTACAACATTTTAAAATTTACAATATATATATATATATATATATATATATTAACATTTTTTTATTAAAAGACTTTCTTCCTTATTGTTTTGGGCCGTAGCCCACCAACATACCCTACCCTTGTTCCTTTCCTTCTCCTCCCTTTTCTTTTCTAGTTTCCAGTTAGAAATTTAAAACCATGAACCCAAAACAAAACTTACATTCTTCCATCAAACCAGATGCCTCCATCGATAACACCTTCGATTCCTAATATGACTCGAGACCATGATCAAAAGCTACAGCCCCCATCACCAAGACTCGAGCGCCTTCCTCAAATTCCCAGTTTGCACAAACCATCCTCGTTCATGCATGCACATGCACCACCCACCCACGATATTGTTTGACCAACAGATGCCACCAAGGTGTCCCCCTCCTTGCTCTAGTTTAATCGACCCCCACCACCACTTCTCTAACCGCATCCACTCATTTTTCCACCTCGAGCACCACAAAGCCGACCTCCAGTTTTTAGTCCACCATACAAAAACACCCCTCGCCCCGCCATTTTCCACCTCCAAAACACATGCCTCCACCACCATCGTGACCCCTACGATCTCTACTACCTCCACCACCGACTGGGTCACAACGTCGTCATTTCCCCCTGGTGAAGTCGCATTCGACAATTCCCCCTAACCTCTGTTAAATCCTAAAATCACCTCTCCCACTCAAACCAATGCCTAATTTACAATTCCGCCATGATGAAACCCTTCCCCTCATCATCACACTCCTCCTCGACCAAGATGCACACCCCTCGACGACCCAAACGTCGAAAATTAATTTTTGAATGTATTTTGATCATTTATAAATATCTCAATCTCTAGGCTATGAAAAAACATGATTTTTGCACTAAAAATACTAATTTGATATGACGAACATGATTATGAACTCAATTCATTGATTTAGACATATCGAAATTTGTCGAAAACTCGGTTGTTCACTGTATTTTCACAATTTCACATAATCTTGGACATAAATCAAACCCAAACAATTTTTAGTGCAATCTATACTCAAAACCAAAAACTTTATCAGTTTACATCATTAGCTAATTCGAATTGGATTGAGACATAACGATTTTTTGGAAATCCAGCATGTTAAAAAAAATTCACTATTAAATATAACAAAGCAATAATAGACACTTCTAGGCATTCAAATTTAAAATTCTCAAATCCTTTGAAATTTTTTGTTTGGACTTAGGTTTGTGATCTGAAAACTTGGTTCACCTTGCCTTGCTTCGAATTTGGAAGAGAATGCTTCTTTTTTTTAACCGTGTTTTGTTATTTTATAGAGTATTTTTATTTACAGGCTTAAACCGCTGAAGCAAACATACAAGCCTATATATACGTACACGTTTCCAAGATAAAATGATGTGCATTTATTCACTATTTTGGCTCAAAAGGTATTTGAGTTTGATGTACAATGTTTTGTGATGGGTGGACATGAAATTTGGTGACTTTGACATGAAGTTTGAGTTTGAAAAGAAGTTAAAATAAATGTTTTAGTTTTTCTCTTTTTGACCAGGCAACTATATACATATATATGTATATATATATATATATTATATTTTTTTCTATTTTTACTTGTTTAACATTTTTTACTTTTTGTTATTTTACTATCCTATCTACTTAGTTAACTTATTTTTGATTTGAAACATGCTTTCATATATATTTTGAAAACCATTTTTAAGCGGTATTGACTAAAACAAATTTTGAGCCTTCCTATTCATATATTTCAAATTTAAAAATATATAACTCAAATCGTTTAAAAAGTTTTGCTATACTAATTTATAAAAATAACATTTTCGTTAACACTATTTGTAAAAGGTTTCTTATTAAAATGATTTAAAATGATTTTATTAATTTCTCATTTCTATCATCAAATATTTTCATATATATTTTCTTCTTTTCACTTACCAATATATATATATATATATTAATAAACTATATTTATTTAGTTCATGTGTGTGTGTGTGTGTATATATATTTCACCTATCATTACATATTTTTTAAACAAACAATTTTTATTTAGTTTATACATATTCTACATTCTTCTTAACTAATATGTGTGTGTGTGTGTATATAAGAAAAATCCAATTTTAAACTCTCTCTATTTATGGTACATTATATTTTTCATAAGTCATATTCATTGCTATGAATTTATTTTCAATTTATATATATAAATTATGTTGTTATGATTATATAAGAAGTTCTAAAATAGATCAATTTTCTATTTTATAATTAAAATCTAGAAATCCAAAATATTTTCTTAGTTAGTTATTATTACCAATCATCACTGAACAAGGGTTTCATTTTGATTAAAAGAACGTATTATTGAATACTAAAAAATAATATTCAAAACTCAAGATGACAAAAATTCTAGGTTGTTACAATAATTGTAGATATTTCATTCCTTTTACTTTTTTATAAAAGCTTATTTTCAATCTTAACATATTATGAATACACTATTATATTTTTGCATTATTTTTTTACCTTGATGGTTGGTCATCCCACATCCTGTTACAAGCAAAATAATATTTAAATTTCTCATATCATTCATCTGAAATGGTTTGATAAAATTTCGAAGGCACTTCCCCTTTGTTTCTCGTATCGTATACAAATATGCAGGTACAAAAAACAAAAAGAAGCGCTGTTGAAATTTTGTGAACTGATTCACATGAAATGCTTTACGAAATTTAACTATTATATTTTGTTTATAATTTGTCTAATACATGAATAAATCTGATAAATGCTATATTCAATGAATATTGATGCCCTTTTTGTAGGAAAAATTAATATCTATATAACTACCAGATACCAATACTTATCAAACGGGACCAAAAATCTAATAGATTTAAAAATAAAGTGTATTATACACTAATTTTTTTATATTAACATTATACAGCAATTCATTATTTGAATTCATTAACAATTAAAAACTAATTAAAAATTATCGTTTTCTAATAACACTAGATTGAATTTATTATACACTGGTAAAAAATTAAATATTATACACTAATTTGTTATATTAACACATACGCATAAACTAAATTTGTATATAGTTAATATCTTAAACTTATAACGGGATTATGTAAATAACTTTTTTTTCTATATTTTAGCTAGCATATACATTAATTAACACTAGATTATGTTACACTAATAACCACATACACTAGTCAACCCAAATTAGCCCTAGTTATATATTAGCATCGGATTTAACATTAATTTATAATTACAATTTAAACAATAATAACCCTAATTAACATTTCCAAATCAACTAGTACACAATTACAAACATTGAATAGAAAATTATCAATAAATTTAAGCATATATTAATACTAATTTTATCACCATTCGAAGTAATTAATTTAAGGGAAGAATATACCTATTTTTTATGGATTGAAGGTGTTGAAGCTTGGAGAATCCAATTTGATGGAAATTGCAATAGATATTAGTGAATTGTGGAGGCTAGGATGGTTTAGGATCAATTTGGCACTTAAACATGAGCTTTGAGGTTGTGGAATAGAAGTGAAATAAGGAAGAAATGGTTTTGGCTACAGCCATATTTTCTAATAGAATTTAGAGTAGAAGGCTATCAATACAAAATGATATATTAAGCTAGCTATTTTAATTTTAAAAGTACGAAAAAGATCCAAAATACTATATGAATTACACTTTTATTACATAAATAAGCATTGAAATAATGGTGTTTTCCATTATACTCACATGAAAATTAGAAGTTATCCAATATCTTTTTTTGCAAATGCACTATTCAAAAAATAAAAAATTGAGAATGTGTAGATGCCTTTAAACTGGAAAATTACCAACAATGTAAAATTGTTGCATAATGCTTTGTTTCTATTACATTTATAGCTATATGCGATACACATATAATGAATGCGAGGCATAAAAGAACAACTGAAAATGGATAATTTCACATCACATTTAAAAGATAAAAATATCGGATACTTATAAGCCAAACATAATTACACGATGTAAATGGAGAATGATACTATGCATCTCACTATCTCATTTCTTGCATAAAGGTACTAAAGAATACTAAAATCTTTATTATTGACATACGTTCATATAGGGAAATGTAAAGTGCTTTAAGTATAACACTACTAACAAACCATAATACATATTTTATTCAAACCATTTGTTTATCATTACGCTAAGCATTAAACATATAATATCTTACCCATAGTAAATTATGTGGAAATTAGTGACACGTCTCCCTTTCTAAAACTTATTTTATTTCACATCCCTTCCTTTTAAAAACTATTTTATACATACATCATTTTCAAAACAAAATTGCTCTTTTATGTTTCCCATTTCAAATCTAAGGGTGACTTATAAGATGTTTATTGTCGGCAATTTTCAAAACCTACAAATAATAAGGGAATATACATGATGTAAGAATTTGAAACTAAAAGCTTCCATAAATAACAAAAATAGTCCAACATTTTGTTTCTCTTGTAGATTTATTAGGTACTTTGGGTTAGTCAATTAATTTGCATTAAATGTTGAAACTATAGGTGTAACGATCCCGGTTTTAAGTCGAATTTAAATTGGTAATTAAAATAAATGTTTTGAATATTATATTGGATTTGGAAACTCTATACCAATAGAAAAAATGGTTGGTATTTATAATATGGTGATTTGAAAGTTTTATTTTGAATGATATAATAAACTTCAAAAGGTTAATTTATGTTAAATCCTTGTGTATAAAATATATATGGTTTTTTATCTATGTATAAATTGATTTCAAAATTGATTTGTGTACTTATCTCATAATAATTAGTTAATAAAAAGATAAAAACGTAATACTTAAAATTTATATAAACATGTAAACATAAGATGAAAAGGGTTTAAAACAAATTGTATAAAATTATTTAAAAGAGGGTTTTGAACATAAAATGTTTACATTTTAACAAATGTATGGTAAGTAATCACATTGATTAACAAGTGTAAAACATGAAGATAAGGTAATTACAAGTGTCCTTTGTTTTTCAAAATAATAAATAGAATGTAAAACAAGTTTATAGATATCATAAATTCAGTTTTCTCTCATTGGGTTCAAAGCCAAAAAGAAAAAACTAAAATCAGATCAAAGTGCATCTCTAACCAGAGAAAACAAAAAGAAAATTCAAAGGCTTCAAACCTGAAGCTGTTGATCATCTCAAATCTGGAAATGAAAATCAAACTTCAGCTTCAAAAACTGGAAATCAAAGCTGAAAAGAAAACTAAAAATCAAAATGCCTTGGAATTAAAACCTGAAAAAAAATCAGCCTGAAGCATGCAATTCAACTTGGTCTTAACAGCATGCAAAACAAAGATCAATTTTAAAAGCAAGATCAGGTTTAATTAAAAAGAAAGTCTGAATCAAGTGTTTCCAGATCTTTCAAAACAAAAGCCTGTAAAGATTAATGCATAATCAAACAACAACATCTTCAACAAATCAAAGAAAGTCAAAAAAATCCAAAATCTGGTTCTAGCTTTTGCTTCCTCTCTGTCAACATATTTCGTGAGCAAACCACTTGACCTTGTTTTAATCTCTTGATGTCTAATGAGTTAAATATGCTTGTATATTGTGTTAATCTGCCTACATGTGTTTATATACGTGTATAAAATTGATGTGCATGTCTATGTACGGGCACTCAGGCCTCTGTTTAAATTTACAGGGTTTAAATTTAGTTTAAAATTCAAAGTCTCATCCTTCATTCATTTATAGGCATTGATATCTAAACAATATATGCTTGAATTTACCAGATTTTAATTTTAAAAACACTTTTAAGGATTAAAAATGAATGGGTTACTGGGAAATGTATAAACACGGTAAAAAATCAAATTTTGTCAAAAATTTAGTTGATTAAAACTTGGATTTTGATTACATGATCCTGCTTGCCTCTATAAAACATAAATTTTAAAAATAAAATCATAATTTTTAGATTTGGAAATTTTGTGCATTTGCGAGATGATCAGTTTTGGTCTTTTCATCAATTACCGTCGATTGTCAGAGGGAGGCAGGTCGAGATTGATGTTGGAGGTGGATGGAAAGATGGATCACTCAGCAAAAATGGACGCAAGATTTTACGACCATCGAGGTGTCGGCGAGGGATCGAAGTAGGGTTTAGTTGAGTTTTGGGTTGATGTTGGAAAATTGGTTGCTGCATCGTCGTATATCATCTATAGGCGATCGGTCCAAGGGGAGAAATAGCGTGGGCCTTCGACGGAGCTGGTGGTTAAGGGCTCGTGACTTCTAGTGGTCGGAGCAAGGGGGACGAGGAGGATTTTGGTCGAAGTTGCTTGTTCCAGTTCGACCAAATGTCTCGACTTTGATTGAGGATTCGTAATGGAGTCTGGGGGGTTGGAATTGAAGGCGCAGGCGATCGTCGATGTGTGGAGAGTATTGGCAATGATCAGAGCTTCGTCGTGGATGGTGTAGGGTGCACAGGCGTCAGGGATGTCAGTTTTGGTGTTCAGGTTTAGGAAAAGCAGTTGCCTCAGGGAGGAACTCACGTAGTTTATGCTTTGGCTTGGGTTCGTCTTCGGGTTTGTACGCGAGGGAATTAAGTGTTAACTATTAAGGTTTTAACAATTTAAATTTTAAACCAAACTATTTAAAAAGGAAAAAAGAAGAAGAAATACTCGGGTTTTGATTCGAGTACATATCGGGTTGATCCCGAAGTAAATGATGTATAGCAGTTTTAAATTTAATAAAAGTAAGTTTTTTTAAAATTTAAAATAAATTAAATTAAAAGCCATTTCTTAATATAATTATAATAAATGTTTGTATAATTCATTTAAGAAAGTTATATGATTTGTTTAACTTAAGCTTTTTAAGTTAAATTCTTTAGTTATTTAAAACTTAATTTAGAATTGTAATCAAATGGTAATTAAAGGAAAAAACTTTGGGGCCAAGGAAACTATGTTTTCCATGACCTTTGGTTAGACTGGGATCTATAGTGCCGAGACACTTATGTCTCATTATTGTGGCCGCTGGGATTCGAACCGGTGCCACTACAACTACATGTAGCAACTCCACTATGTCTTAACCACTGGACCACTAGAACTCCCAACCATCCCATGTCTGCTCATGGAGCTCCCAACCATCCCCCCCTTTGTCAACTCTTTAGTACCTTCCCCCATCTCTGTCAGTACAGTCGACCCTCCCCCGTCCTTCTCTATCACACTTGTCTCTTCCCCTAGCACTTCACCGTCCTCTCCTAGCCACGCCCCATCCAACTCTACCTCTTCCCCTATCCCCCCCTTGTTCCCCCTGACCCCACCCCGTCACCACCTCCACCCTTAGCTCACTTTCCCCTCATCAATGCACCACCTAATCCCCCTCCCAGTGAACGGACATGGACTTCATTGTTCAAGCATAAACCTAAGAATGCTGGGAAGTACATCCCCGTTCACCTGTCTCCAGTGTATGAAGACGACGTTTTAGTTCCTTCACCTGAAGTTATTGACGCTGGAGCGGTGATATGGAAGGACACCCTGGTTGGTTTCTTCCTTGATAAACCGTTGTCTTACACGGCGGTAAGTACAAAACTTAAGAAGATATGGAAGCTAAAAGGATCGGTGACAACTAAGTCAGATGGTATTATATTCTTGTTCAACTTTACATGTTCTGAAGATAGAGAGAAGATTCTATAGTGTGATCCTATTATCATGAATAATAAGTTGTTCATTGTTAAACCATACGATTCAGCTATCAGTAATGTTACTGGCTCAATAACAGCGGTACCAGTTTGGGTTCAATTGTATAACTTACCAATATATGCATGGTCTCCACTTGGAATTAATTAGCTATGTAGCCATTTGGGGAAGATGTTGTGTATGGATGAAATGACAGAAAAGCAGGAAAGATTGAGCTATGCGAAATGTTTGGTGGAAATTAAACCAGACAAGGTACTTCCTGATGAGTTTACAGTGAAGTTGGTTGAAGGAGGATATCAAAAAATCTATGTGCAGTACTTATGGAAGCCTGATGTATGCGCGACGTGCAAAAGATTTGGTCATAATGCCAAGAGATGTGATAGTAAGGAAGAAAAACAGAATGTGAACAAAAAGGAAACCAGTAACAGCGCCAACAAAGACAACGTGGTGGTAAAAGCTAACTCTATCCAAGTGAGAAACACTATGAAGCCAATTCAGAAACGAAATATAAGAGTTTGGCAACGAGTGAGTAGGAAAAAAGTGGAGCCAGAGAACATAGGAAAAATAGAGGAACAGAAAGAAGGAAGCAATAAAGGAAAAAACAATAGTGAAGGTGAAAAAAGGATGACCCATGAAGAAGATACAAATGAAGAAGTAATTAATCAAGACACAAATGAAGAAGGCATAATCAATACCATATTTAAGGAAGATACTGTAAGTAATGTAAGTGGCCAGGAAAAAGAAGTGGAAGCAAATGATAATGATTCCGAAGACAAAGCGCTAACCTTCAACAAATTTGATGTTCTGCTTAATTTGGATGATGAGGAGAATGTAAATGTCGTGTTAGAAGAATGTATGAATGTAAGCGCTAAAGGTCAAATTGCATAGTGCAAAGTAGCTGAAGCACAAAAGGAAACTAAGAATCAAATAACTCAAAAAGAAGAGGGCAGTAACAAAATGAAAAAAGGGAAAAACATTGTTAAGCAAGTGATGAACAAGGCACAAAGCCATGAATTTGTTGATTATGTAGACAAAGTTGAAAGTCAGAGTAGTGACGGTGAAATAGGTGAAGCTAAAAATGTGGGAGGTAGGAAAAATAGAAAGAATGATGTCAAAAACTCCAAAGTCAGTTCAAATACCCATGAAAAAGAAGACGTGCACAACAACACATGCACAGCGTAGCAGATTATGCAATCTGATAAAACATCTCCTCAAAACAATGCCATAACCCCAAACTCTCCTCCTCAACACATATATTCCAAAATCAAACCTCCCCTTGCATTCAAAGCCTTTTCTTCTGTTGAAAAGCCTCCTATTCTTACCACTCCACAATCTTCTGCTCAGACCAACTTGCACTATCATGAGGATTCTCCTAATCATGAAGCAACACCACTTTCAGCTACTATTCCTAACTACTTGACCTCGAAGCAAGCTGTGACTAGGAAAATGAAGTTAGAGTTACTTAATGCATGTGTTGTCCAATGATGTTACGAATTGGAGCTTGGAATATTCGCGGTGCTCACCATGTAATTAAGTAGGACCAATGCAAAAAACTAATCACAACTCACCAGCTATCAGTCATAGCAATACTTGAAACTAAGTTGAATCTTGCCATGACTATCAAGGCAGCGGAATACATTAATCCAAGGTGGAAATATATACACAATCTGAATGAAGCTCCCTATGGTAGAATTTTAATTCTTTTCAATCCCAATCAGATCCAACTTTCTCTCATCCTATCTACTCCCCAGTTGATTCATTGCCACGCCACTGACCTCTCTGATAAAACATCCTTCTACGTCTCCTTTGTGTAGGCTTTTAACTCTGCTATTACTAGAACATCTTTACTTTCGGTCATCCCACCTCTCAGACGGTCCACGCACCCATGGTTAATATTTGGAGACTTCAACTGCTGTTGCTCTCTCTCTGACAGAATAGGTGGTAACCCCCTCTCTCTCAATGAAATCAAACCCCTAGCTGATACTCTCTCTGATGCTGATCTAGTTAAAGTTAGGACTGTGGGTATGCAATATACGTGGAACAATAAGAGGAGACATGGATGTAGGACCTTTTCTACTATTGACCACACGTTCTCTAACCAATGTGCTTTAACTAAATGGTCTCTCCTCTTCAATCACCTTCCTCCTCCTCTCCTATCTGACCACTCTCCTCAAATCATCCACCTTCGTGAAGCGGACATGAGAAGAAATTCTAGTTTTAAATTTTTTAATACTTGGGTTTCTGAACCAGACTTTAAAAATACTGTGTTGGATGCTTGGAATAAGACTAAAAATGGAAATCATTTGTTTGTTTTGCAGGAAAAAAATCAAGGAGATGAAAATAGTCTTGAAACAATGGGCTTACAGTAAATATGGCCAAGGCGACAAGATGAGCACATTGATCAAGGGCAAACTAATTGAAGTTCAGACAACTATGAAGACTACAGTTAATAATGCTAACCTATCAGAATCAGAGAGTAATCTGTCTCTGCAATACTATCAAGCTTTAAGTAAAGAGAACGACATGATTAGGCAGAAGTCGAGAATTGACTGGCGTGAAAAGGGAGACAGAAACAATGCTTACTTCCATGCAAGCCTAAAGAATAAGCAAATGAGAGAAAATTTTACCACAATCTATGACACGTACGGAAATCTTCATACTACACCTGATGAAGTCAAGGGGGCAGTTGTTAATCATATCTCTGACTTGTATGGCAATGTGACCAACTTCCTGCCGAGCATTGATCAAATACCCAGTGATATTCTCCCAAGATTAAACCCTAATGATTATGCTTATCTATGCAATCAAGTCTCCCCAGAAGAAATAAAGAATGCAATGTTTTCTTTAAACACTGAGTCGTGTAGAGGACCTGATGGGCTGAATGCTCTATTCTATACCACTTGTTGGTCTATTGTCTCTGCTGATGTAATCAATGCTATTCTTCTTTTCTTCAAAAAAGGCAAAATCTTCATATCATTTAACTATACTAACATAACTCTTATCCCCAAGACTAAGAATTCCCACTGTGTTAATGAATATCGTCCTATCTCTTGCTGTAACACCATCTATAAGTGTATCTCCAAAGTCATGGCTTCTAGATTAAAGCATGTTCTACCAACTATAGTCTCCACAAATCAGGCTGCTTACTTACCTGGTAGGAACATCTTGGATCATGTTCTTCTATCCCATGAACTTATTAAGGGATATAAGCGCAAGAGTGCAACACCGAGAGCTATGATGAAGCTTGACATTATGAAAGCTTTCGATATGCTGCAATGGAATAGTATTGTGAGGATCATGGGGTACATGAACTTCCACCTCACTTCATAGCACCGATTTATGAATGTATCTCTTCCCCAACCTTTTCTGTTAATATTAATGGCAAGAATGAGGGCTTCTTTGTCAGTAAGCAAGGGATTAGGCAGGGAGACCCCCTTTCTGCCTACATATTCATTCTTGTCATGGAGCTTCTTACGAGAATGCTTGACAGGCTCATATCGCAGGGTAAAGTCATGCTCCACCCTGCTTTCACTGAACCACGGATCTCTGCACTAATGTTTGCAGATGATCTTGTTGTGTTTTGTACTCCAAAAATATCTACCCTCACGAACATAATGCATACTCTTGATGAATTCTACGCGTTGGCAGGGCTAAAAGTGAATCTGCTAAAATCTGATATCATTACCGCTGGTGTTGGTCTCGAACAACGTAATCTTATTTCACAAACCACTGGGTTGACTCTAAACCAAAACACTATCACTTACTTGGGCCTCCCTCTAACAACTTCGAAGATCACTGCTAACCAATGTCTTCCTCTTTTCGAGAAGATTACTGCCAGGCTTAGTTGCTGGACATCCAAGAAGCTCAGTCAAGCTGGTAGATTAACTCTTATAAAATCTGTGATATTCTCTATGCAAGTGTATGGGCTAGAACCTTTATACTCCCCTTCAAATTGATTAATATGATCAGAAGTGCTTTCATGAGATATCTATGGAAGGGCAAAATGACTGGCAGATACATTGCTCCGATCAAATTTGAAATTATTGAAAGGCCTTTGGATAAAGGGGGGTTGGGTATACACAACTTAACACACTGGAACAAGGCTGCATTGCCAAGCACATTGATACATTTTATAATAGCACTGAAAGCCTATGGGCTAAATGGTCTGAAAAGAACGTGATCAAGGGAGGAGTTTGTGGAGCATGACCAAGCCTCAAAATTTATGTTGGACATGGCAGTGTATATTTAAATTAAAGGAGATGTTCCTTCCTCTCATTCAAATGAATACGAACCCAATGTACAGTGTGAACTTTTGGGATGACCCGTGGTTAGACACCGGGTACATTATTCGACGTCAGCTATCGTATGGTGAGATGCAGCAGTCTGACATACACTCGGCAACCAAGGTCAGAGATATTCTGTATAAATTTCAAACTTCACATAATTCTATATCCAATCAACGGATACAAATGATCTGGAGCAAGATTGGTTGTTTTTCACCAGTTTCCACAG
This sequence comes from Allium cepa, assembly GCA_030765085.1. NCBI lineage: Eukaryota > Viridiplantae > Streptophyta > Magnoliopsida > Asparagales > Amaryllidaceae > Allium > Allium cepa. The sequence continues at coordinate 10,999,810 of CM060941.1, read as the reverse complement.
CTGCTATGAGGATGGTGTGGGGGGATAAAAAGGCATCTTTCAAAATTGGAGAAACATATGAACTGCTGATGAAGAACAAATCTCGCCCTAAATGGAAATGGTGGAAGCGTACGTAGGGAAGAGATAGTGGAATGAGACATGACTTCACACTATGGAAAGTCCTTAACCGTGCGATATTAACAAGAGCGAAGCTTGCTTGCATGGGAATGAACATTAACATTACTTGTAAGTTCTGCTGTTCTATGCCTGAAACTGTTGAACACTTGTATTTTGAGTGTACCTTTATTAAACAAATCTGGACCACTGTGATGGCGAAGGTGCAAAGACGTGATGTCTCTCACGATAATCTGGTGGAATGAGGCAGAATTTACGCTCATTCTGGATTCAAAAAAGATGGTGAGAGAACTTTCGGTGTGGTGATGAAAAGCTTTATAAGCTCTGTATGGAGAGAGAGAAATTCTAGGCTATTTGATGCAATGAATGCTAAAACATATGTTAATTTCAAAAGGTGGATTATGAATGAGATTAGAGATTCTTTGGGTCAGCTAACGTTCGTTTTTGATCCTGGGATACGTGCTTCTTTTCTTAGGATCTAATAGGTTTTTCTTCTGTTATTATGTTGTTTTTCTTTTGTTCCCCCTGTGCTCGCTGCGCCAAGTACCCACTTTTTTCTATCTTCCCTTCGTTGTATGTGTTTGTTCTGACTGGTGTAGCAATATATGGTCGGGGTCCATTTAACCACGTCGGCTTTGCCAAAATGGTAATTAAAGGATAAAATGTTTTAAATAAATTTTAAAGTAAATTGGTTAAACAAATTTCAAAATGAAACATTGACAAAGTTTTCAAATTAAAATTATAAACAAGTTTTAAAACAAGTTTCAAAGATTTGAAAGTTGAAATGTTTCCAAAATTGTTTTGGTAATTAATAATTTTATATTTAATTAACAAGTGTTTCAAAAAATATAATATGTGATCCTTAATTTATTAATAAGATCTTAAATGATTTTGTATAATAATAATTTCAAGTATTCATCTAAATTTAATAAGGTTTAAAGGATGTAATTAAGTGATTAAGTAAGAATAATTACTTTGTGTAATTAAAGTAAAGTTAATACTTTGTGTAATTACTTTTAAGGATAATTAATTAATGTGATTAATTAATTAATCTAATTTGAGGTTAATTTGTTAATGTTATTAATTTATTAAAGGTTGATTAATTTATGATAAGTAATTAAAGGTAATTAATTACTTAAAGAGAATTACTTAATTAAAAATAATTGATTAATGATTAAAGTGGATTGACCAAGTGATTAAAGGATAATTACTTAGTGTAATTAATTTATGATACAAGGGATTAGGGACAATCACTTATTGTAATTGATTAATTAAGGATAATTAATTAAATGGAAATAAATTAATGTTAATTAATTTATGTAATAAATTAAGGATAAATAATTAAAGAAAAATTAAATAATTTAAAGGTTAATTATTTATCGATTTAAGGTTAATTAATTTATTAATTAAGGTTGGTTAATTAATAATTAAGGGTTAATTAATTTATTATTAAAGGTAAATTAATAAATAATTAAAGAATAATTAATTAATGTTTTGAAATTAATTAACCAGGATTAGTAAATTATTCATGAGTAATTAATCTAATTTACATTAGTCAGATAATTAATTGATCTTACTTATGAATGTTTGGATTCTATGGAATGTCGAATTGTTTGATAACCCTGATGTGCGATGCTCTGTTTTAATTTAAGCTGTGATGAATGTAATTTATTTATCTGTGATGAATGTAATATATTTATTTGTGATGAATTTATATTATTTATATGTGAATCTATGGATGAAGATAAGCGTTATAAGATTATACCGCTTGTCAATATTGCTGTGTTTGGATTGTGATGATTGATGATGTTGCACTATTGTGTAAAACCCCTGGACAACACCATACACACACAAATATGGATTTGCATGAGGAAATTGGTTAAGTAACGGATATTTGAATTTAAATATTATTTTTTTAAAAGTGAATTTTGAATTCAATTGGTTTTGGAAATGGAATTGAATTGAATACGGAAAGCTTTTGAAAAGGAAGTTTGAAATTGAAAATTAGTTTGAATATAATATATCTTATTTAAAGTTTTGAAATTATTTTGGAAATTTGGTTTGAAAGGTTTATACAAGTTATATAATATATATATGGATTTTTAAACCATCTTTAAAGTATTTTAAAAGTATTATTTTGGGAATTTGAATTTAACCCAAGTTTATACTTTAAAGGATATAACTTGTGCATATTTGATCGGATTTTTCCAAAACGAAAAGGATTGTTTTTCAAATAATAATAGCTTTCATATAGAGATAGGATTTCCAATTTATGTTGAAAAGATTACAAGTTTGAAATAGAATTGTTTTGGAAGCTGTGAATAAATCTTTGTGAAAGATTGTTGAACTTTGTTTTGAAATCAAAGAGGATCTAAAAGGAGTTTCTTCTGTATAAATGATTTGAAATGAAAATTGTTTCTGAAAGCTATGAATCTTTGGAAATGGTTTTGAAAGCTATGAATTGAATCTTTGATTTAAAGATTGGATGAATTAATCCAATTTGGAAGGGAAATTATTTAGAAAGGCTATGAATTAATCTTTGTGAAAGATGGGTGAACTTTGTGAAGTGAATCTTTTTGTTTAAAAGATTTGAAAATGTTAATTTGTTTAAACCATTTGAAAAAATGTTTTGGGTAATAAGTTGTGACTTAACTGTGATCCCAATATCCATATGTTTTTAAATATTGCGCTCATTATTCGGTTTAGCCGGGGGAGGACTCTGTGTCATATAACCCATTCCAAATAATGATACGATGTTTTGGATTACATTTGAAGACCGGTGGTGAAGACCGGATATTTTCGAAAGCAAAAGGATAACTCGTCGTCTGCATCGGCTGATCCCCGGTATAGAGATTTGATCACCCTTTGTGATGGGGAGTCCGGACGTGATTAGGGATTATCTGGATTTGCAAGGGCTTCTTTTGAAGTGCCTTTGGTTCTGTTCAAACCCGGAACAGACTTGTAAGGATGTATGTCTAACATTACACTTTGAGATGTAAATCTGGTTTCTATCAAATATATTTCTGTTTGGTGGCGGAGCATTTATTCTCTTAGCTTAACACCCTTCTCTGAGATGTAGTTAATGGTTACTAATGATATATTCCCAATTTGGTAATGTGGAATACGAAGTGCTGCTGATCATGTGTTGATCAAAGCACGGCTTTGTGAAAAGCGTAGCTTTGTGGACGTGACCTCGTCAGACCTCACGGCCCGGAAATGGTCGAAATAGGAAAGATGCGGCAAGGTTATTAGGGGTTGCGCCCCTAGGGTATGTCCATTTCTTCTGGATAGAGGTGGTATCATGGTATGGAGCCCAGATATTTAACCTATGTGGTTACTGCAAATTTATTACTTTTTGGTTGTTGGTGTTGAGCGCTCGGATAAAGGTTGGTTACGATCGGGGATGGCATACTTGTAGGTGTTACTTCCAGGCAGAGGTAACCCGGCCTTATGTTGGCAGAGAGTAGGTTAAGTTCTCAGGGCATCCCTCCAGAGGCGTACCCAAGAGACAATAGGAAGTCCTTAGCCTGACCATTTGTTGGAAATCCAAAGAAACAATACGCGCCGTGTACGGTTTTAGTTGTATAACCTGCCATGGAATGTGGCGGTAACCTGCTATTGAAAATGGTAGCTATAGTAGGCATACGACGAAATGTGTTATGCTGGCTAAGATTAATATTATACTTGCAAATGTTTTCCACTATGCACTAATAATATCAAAAGGATTTTTGCTATCAATCATGTTTGACTATCATAAGGAGAAATCTCCTCCAATTATGCGTTTGAATTGTGTGTGCGGCGGGAGGCCTTATGGTAGTTTCATTTTCAAAAAAAAGCATTGCACATTTCTTTTAAATTCTTTTGTTTTTCACTTGTTAAATATAAACTGGTTTTTTTGCTCATACCAGTCCCATGACTGACCCGGAATTTATTGTTCCTTTCCTAAACTCTGAGTGCCCACAATTTTCCAGACGGGCAGCCTACAGTTGGGATTTTCAGATAATCAAATAATAGATGTAGATTCGGTAGGCTTCAGCTTTCTGTTTGGAATTGGTTTGGAGTCTTTGGATCTTAGCGACGGGTTCGAGATATCTTTGGTTTGGAGATGGACTTGCGTTGAAGTATGGAGTTGGATTCTTTTGGAGACTCCTCTGTCTTTTGGTGATATATTTTCGCTGCTATTTGTTCCACTGTTGTATATTTTTGTCTTTGATATTGTTGGTCATCTATTGTATCATATTGTATCAAATGTTGTATTCATTTTTATATCAATGATATATTGTTTTTCTTCCGTTATGTTGTTATACTTATTGTGTTATAAGCTCAGGCGAATCAGATTCGAACGTTTGAATCTGCGGCATTCGAATACAAATGAAGTATGGATGTCGATTTTTGAACACGAAAATTTGGGTCGTCACAATAAGAAACCTATTTTCCACCCACTCAAAAATGACAGGTGTACCTCTATTTTTTATTGCATCAGGTCCCTCAATGTATAACTTTATTTCCTCTAGAATTACAAAAAGTGCCATCCAAATCATCCATGTACACCTAATGCTGTCGTGCGGCGAGTAATATTTAGCTAGATTAGACATTTATCAAGTATTATATATTGATCTTAATAAGTATGTAAACTATATATTAGAAAAATTCATGCTCAAACCACATCAAGAATCCCATGCATTGATGAATAATTGAAACATAAAAATAATATTATACGTAAATAAATAAATAAATAACCAATTGTATTGATAGCATAAGCTTCTCCATTGAAAAATAACGCTTTTCAAATTTTGATTCCTTTGTCAAATGACGCATCTCTTAGCATTAAAGTCTACTGCGACTTTACGTATAAAGCTGTAAAAGTTTTCAATACGACTCCGTCAAAATTAAAATGTATCACAAAAAATAGCTTGCCTTATGCCATGCGAAATTGGTTTAATGAAGAAGAAACCATTAATAAAGATGAATATGATGAGTACTTGTAGAGCGGTAGAATAATAAATTCCAAAATGGTAATTTCAAGCAAGTGAAAGCATCCATGAATTTGTAAAAGAAGAATAGGAAAAGGCATAATTGTTTAACAAATGGAGATAAGCATGTAATTGGAAGTGCGATAACTTGATTTTAGGAAGAAGAAATCTACATGAATTCATAAATGGAAATGAATTCATGGAAGTCAAAGGAAAGGAAGGTAGCTAGCTGTAACAACCCAGTATTTTGTGATTATTTTAATTATTTAAATTGAAACCCCTGATTTAAAAACTTTATTATATTTATTAAAATTATTAAAAAATTTTATTTTAAATATAAATTTGATTTTTCTGTGAATTATAATTCCAAACCTGAATAAATAAAATATTTCCAGAAAATGTAGATTTTGGTCAATTTGGTCAAACTTTAACTTTTAAATTTAAAATTTTAATATTTGAATTTTTTAGTTTTATCTTTTATTATGAAAATATATTAAATTTCAAGAATACTGCTTTTCGTTTCGTTGAAATCCGATTTATATTGTGAAAGTTGTGCTTTTTAAAGTGTAGGGTGTAAATTGATTTATTTAATAAAATTATCTATTTTAATTTATATAAATAATATTTTATTTGTCAAATCATGTTCTAATATGTGTTGTATGACATGTTAGATATATATTTTATTTTAAAACATTTTTAAAGTGATGTTATAATTTTTCTAAAATTTACTGCATTTATTTCCTATTTTTAAAGGCTAGTTTCTATTTTTCTGCTATTTTCTTCATTTAAATTATATTTAATTAAATTTTATTTATTTATTTTTTTGAATGCAATTTTATTTTATGTTATTACCTTTATTTGAAATATTTTCCAAGTCCATATAAGTTTTTCAAAATTTATTCTGTTTATTTTCAAATTTTCTTGACTAGTGTGCATTTTCTGAGCAATTTTCTTATTTTTATCGTATATAATAATTATTTATTTATTTATATTTTATATTTTTTTGCATTTTAGAGATTTAAACTTAAATTATTATTATTTTCAGCAATTTAAACTTATATAAATAAATTAAAGGTAATTTGAAAAGGTTATGACTTTTGACTTTCCTATGGCTTTTTTATCTTCCACCTTTTCACATTTAACATAACTTTTCATCAAATAGCCTTTACTATCCACATCTTTCAGCCGTCTACTCTATTTCCTATTCATGTGAATTCATTTCTCATTCCTGAACGGAAAAAATTCAGCCATTGCTATTGAGGAAGGTTTGGTAAAAATCCTTTTCTTTTCTTTTGTTTTACTTTTATTCTTCTTTGATAATGTTTTGCACTTGTTCTTTCTCATCATAGGTTCGGCCACCTCCATCACCATGCCCTGCCACCTCCGCCATCACCTGAGAATACCTCCATCACCACCTCCTCTCTAGCCAAACCCCAAGCCGTGCCTCCTAGTGAATGATCCACCCCCTAAATTCCAACAAAACTCCACCTTTTTTTCCATAGCCGAGCTTTACCATGTTTGCACCACCTTTCACACCCCATGGCCGCTACTAACACCACCTCCACCACCTCCAGCACCACCTGGACTCTCGGTCACACCATCATCTTAGACCCTACAGTGATGGCCGTGACCCTAGTGGCCTTCGCCGAGCCTAACTTTGGCTTGAATCCATGTGTAGTTGCTTGCATGTTGATTGTTGTTGTTGTTTCCATCTCCACCATTTTTGCACCACCTACAACCACGATATGCCGACCCTTAGCAACCCAAACCTGACCCAAAAACCTTTTCGTAGCCTTGATTTTCACTTATGGCCGAACCCAATGGAAGTTGGAAGCAAGTGCAAAGCAGTTTTTCTTTGATTTGTGCAGTCAATTCCATCTTAGTTTATCGTATTTGAATTTGAAAACTTATGTATATTATATAGTTTTGTATGACTTGTATTCAAGGTAATTGACACTTTGGCTCTTTCACTCATCTCCATGTTGTGTTATCGTGCTTGTTTGGATCTCATTCGTGCATTCGTCGTTGTGTCTCCAGCTCAAACCTGTGAGTTTTTCTCACCAGACAGTGTATACCAATATAACTAGTAAATTGACCACTTTTGAATCTGTAAAATGCATCTCTATATTATATCTGCTATGTTATGATTATATGATGTTCACTCATGCTTAAACACCTGTTGTATCATATGTTACTGTTATATTATGTTGTTCTGTTATTTTTATCAGTTTATCACACTACAAGTTCCCTTTAGATTTGAATCACTATGGTTTCAAATGATACATACCCGAATGGACTTTAGAATAGGGGAAAATCGTTATGGGCTGAAATGATAGGCCTGAATGATTTTCAATTATTCCATTTACCTGGGACTGCGGATTTGAAATGGTAAAACCGGGTTTTCTTTGTAAATTACGGGTTGAAATGATATATTACCCATATCACTTTACTTAGGATAGAAAATTGTATACAGACCCATAGTTAATATATGTTTTTCTATTTTTTTTAAATATTTTCGAAATGTAAATATTATAATATTTTGATTTAAACTTAATTAAAATGATTTTTGCAAAATATTATTGATTTTCTGAAAATTTATAAGTGAAATATATTATGGGAAAGTTAGAAAATTTAAAAATGTAAGTTACTTTGGAAATTTTAATTTGGCGATAATTTGAATTTAAATAAAATATGAACATATGATAAATTTATGATAATTTGGATTAAAATGAATTTAAAATGATATTGTAATATATTAATGATTTCTGAACAAAGTTAAAATATGAAATGAATGAATATTTAAGTTGAAATTTTGAAATATAACTAAAATTGGAAATTTGTGAATTTGGCTTAAAAGTGAATTTTAAGTTAAGTAAATAAAAATGAAATTAAGTTATATTTGAAAATTTAAACTTAAGTGTTAAGTTAAATTTAATTTAATGAATTTAAAATTTAATGTTGGAGTTTAATAAGTGAATTATTATTAAATTTTGATTTTTGAATGGAGATTTAACTTTATAAAATCATGAATATAAGGGTATTTGAATGATTGTTTTAAAAGTGAAATTATATGATTTTATAAGTTGAAAATGATTTAAATAAAAATATAATTGTTGTGCAATTATACTGAATATTTGAAGTTAATTAACTGCATTTCTGAAATGCTATTAATTCTAATGTAAATAATAATACAGCATTTGTAAATGTTGTAGTTGATAAAAATGAACCAAATGGCTAAATTTAATTAAAGGCTATTATAGCATTTTTGTAAATATTATAATTGTTGAATTTAACTAAGTTTATTTGAAACTAATGTAACCCTATTACAGCAGTTTTTAAATGCTGCCTTTTGTTAAATTGAACTGTTTTGAATGTGACTTTCTGTAGCATTTTTTAAATGTTGCGAAAGTTGAATTTTCACTGTTTTAATAAATTTAAGTGAATGAATGAACTTTGAAAGATTAAAATTTTGGAAATTTAATAATTTAATTATTAAATAAAATAACTTCAAAAATGTTTGCACCAAAGTTGGTCACAACACTCTTCGGGAGTCTTTGAAGAGATAATAATGAAGAATATAAAATGAAAATGAGGATTATCTAACAAAAACTCCAAATAACAGTAATGTAAATGCATAGACAAGTAATTTATAGTGGTTTGGAGTGTTGCCTATGTCCACTGTGGAGTTTTTGCAACTTTATTTATTCTCCTTAAAATGAAGTAATTTGTTTCGAAATATAAACTATTTTGAAATGTGTTTTGAAATGGTATTTAAATTAAATAAAATGAATGTTGTTTGGAAGATACGATATTTATATATTTTGAAATGGATTTTGAATGATATTGAATTTTGAAATGATATTTGATTTCGAAGCATAAATTACTATTTTGAAATTTTAACCACGGGATGTATTTAATTTATAGTTTAATTGATCCTTAAAGGATGGGCGATCCCAAGCATCCTTTAAGTTATTGTACATTACTACTACAATTCACTTGAGTTGGTTTACATTATATAAGTATATATGTCCTGACTCGAGTGTTTTCTGTTTTACTTAACGCTTGGGTCAGCCTGAGTATTTACAGCTTAGCTTTGGATTTCTTTTCTGGAGCTAGGAATCACCGGAGATTCTGCTTTTCTACTGATCCGTTCCCTTTCAGTTTCAGTTGTTCTATTTCAGCTCTGGTATTTATAAACTGCTATGTATTTGAGTTTTCTATTGTATATGTTTTTCAGACTGACATTATGTAATATGTTTTGAGAGTTTGTTATAGTAGCTTCAGAACTACTATGGTATTTTAATTTCCGTTGCGAGTTATTCTGGTATTTCTGTGTCTGTGATTCTGTGATTTGTATTTCATTTGCTCCAAATTTATTTACAATGCGGTATTTTGAGCAATTCAAGTCCGACATATGTGGATGCGAATGTCTAAAAATATCGGGTTATTACAATTGGTATCAGAGCTTTGGCTTTAGGAAAATCTTAGCCTGCGGAGCAAAAAAACTCATTAGGTATAGGGTAGAAATACCCTACAATGAGTGAAATCAATCTCAGAATCCTTTCTTTGTGACAGAACGTATTTTAGAAGTATAAAATGATTTCCAAGTGATTTTTTTTTAGTATTTTCAAAGATTATATTGGTATAAAAAATTTCTTATTTTGAAACCAAGATTTTCTAAACTTCATTCCTTCTGCATCCACCTTGTTAGAAATCCCTTGGTTAGGATTCTTACCGATTAGGATTCTTATCGATTAGGATTCCTTGAACTTTGGAATGCTCCCACTTATTCTGAAATCCAGTCTTGTTTTCCCTATTTTATCCTTTTGATTTTGGGGCATTTCGTAACTTCACTTTGGAATGACCGCTCTAAAGATCGGTGATTCCGCCAATCTTTGAATGATTTGTAAAGGGGTGAAACTCCTTTACAATTGGCATTGATTAACCGGAGACTTATGTATCCTCGGTTTACGATGCTATCTACCTTCTGCTATATCTGGATTCTATCTCTGGCGATTGAATGTCGATTGCTTTAGATTTTCACATTGGTTATATTCCTAAAGTCATGGTTGACCCGGCTAAGGTCGCCCGCGATTTATATGGGCTTATCCATCTTCTATTTGGTAATAAAATTATCTCATCTTTGTTCGAGCTTATCTTCGAATCAAAATTCTATTTGATTAGAGTTCCTCTAAATTGAATGTCTGTTTGTTGGAAATTCGTCCTTGAATCATCCTTTGGAAATTGGTGTTTGGTTGTATTTTGAAATTGTGCATACATCAAAATTATTATTTTGATAAGGATGACCCTATTATATATAAAACTGAAATGTTTTCAATAAGGATTTTTATATCTTTTGAAAATGGAAATTTGAAACTTTGAAAGGATTTGAAATTTTGAAAATTTATAAGAATTTGACCTATATAAAATGATTTATAACTAAAAAGTTTTGAATGTTGAATTTCAAGGAATCGAACTCCAGTGTTTTGAAATCGGTTTTAAGACTTTGAAAAATATATAATAATAATAATATGATTTAAAGATATTTTTCTGAATAAGAAATGTTTAAAATGTATTCGAATGAATTCCAATGATTTCGAAGAAGTTTCAAGAAAATAAAAGTCCAGAACCCACTTATGTCGCTGGTAAATAATTTCGATGATGAATGCATGCATCATCGACATTGATTTTCAAGTTTCTGAGTGGGGGAGAGGCCACTCTAGTAGTACTGCTACGCGAGTGATTTTGTGAAACCAAATTTTGATTTCAGATTTCGAAGTATGGTTTGATGTTCGAAAGATATATGTATGTATGTGTGTGTGTGTGTGTGTGTATATATGTATATATATATATATATATATATATATATTTGAAATGATTTAAAAGTAAGGCGGCGTTCAGTCCTCGAGATTCAGATTTGTTTTGGTATAACCCTATCTTTTGGAATTGGTATACTGATTTGTTGGTGATTTCCAACTCTTGGATAAAAATATGATTTCTTAGACTATTTTGAAGGTTCGGGCACTTCCAAATCAACGTTAAATTTTCAAAGCTAAGAAATGTTGAAAGGTATAAGGTATTTGATAAAGAATATAAGTTTAGCTTGGTATGATTAATGTATAAAGTAATATGATTTATATAATTTTGAAACTATTTGTTGAGTAAAATAAATAAGACTATGCTGAATTATACTAGTATGAAATATAGATTTGAAATGTTTTGAATAAAGTATATATATAGAATAAAAATATTTCCAATGATAAACTGGATTTTTCATATAGAAATAAATATTTGAAGGTTTTAAACTTAGTAACCATTTTAGATATTTTGATGATTGAAATGGTTTGGAAATGATTTAATCTTTATTTTGATAAAGAATGTGAATCTGAAATGATAATTAACTTTGATAAATGAATATTTGAAGTTTATATTTGTATGAAAGGATATTTGGTTTACTTGTAATTTGAGTTTATTTAAAAATGATGGATTTATGAAATGAATTTTCAAAACTAAGTTGTAATGAAGTAAAATTTGAGATATATGAAATTATAAAATTTAGTTTTGGAATATGGTATATTTAAGCTTTGAAATATATTAAAGGTTGAATAGTTTATTTTATGGATCAAATCTTTATTTTAAATTTGATAATATTTGAAATGGTTTTATTGGAAAACTAAATTGAATTGATTTCAAAGTGTAATGATTTCAAGTATTTTGGTTTCGAAAGATTTATAACTTTGAAAGTATTATGATTTTTGAAGGTGAATATATATTTGAACTGGAAATGAATTTTTTGATCTAAATTTTGTTGATATGGAAATTTGGATTATTTTCTAAATCTATTGTTTTAAGAAACTTTGAAACTGAATATATGTAATTTGGTAGAAATGATTGGTGAAATCATATATGATTTTGAAACTGGATTTAAATTGAGAACTTTGTTTATTTAAATACTTTGATTTGGGAGTTATTGAACTTATATAAAATTTATTTGTATAAGTATGAAATTGATTTGAAAACTATTGACTCGAAAAGGTACTCATACTCAATTTGTAGATTGAAATCTTATATAATCGAAGTCTATATAAGTGTGATTTGATATACTATTGAGTTTGGAAAGTAATCCATTTGAAATGAAATCTTATATAATGGCTTTTATATAAGTATGAATTTTTAAAGTGATTTTGAAAGGTACTATACGATATATATTTTCGAAGTAAAGATATGGAAAGTGCCTTCTGCTTGATATCCGCTTTGTGGCCACACCGTGGATTCATTCTATCAATATAATTCTCTCTGATTTGGGTTTTCCGAATATGATACTCGAGTGTCCATTGAATTTCATGGCGATCTCCATGGTCTTACGAGCGCAACTACATAGCGCAACTGCCTGACTGAGCTGGCCTAAGGGTACAGATTGTTTCCTGGGGGATCCAGGCACAACCATTGTGTGTTCTGCACTCTATGTAGGTCGCACTAGTAGCGGAACTGCCTGGCTGAGACGGCCTAGGGGTACGGATTATTTCCTGGGGGATCCAGGCGTAATCGTGTATCCTGCACTCTACTAGTCATCATGGCGTAACTCGCAAGGCTGAGAAAGCTTACGAATACGGATTGTTTCCTGAGGGATCCAGGCGTAACCATTGTGTATCTGCGATCCATAGTTAGACAAATGTTTTGGTTTGGTTGATTTGTTTTGATTGTACTTTCCATATCTGTTTTTTTTAAAAAGTGGTTTTCCAGTATTTTCACTGGGTGTTGAAACAAGTCTACCAAGTACCTGGGGAATTCTAGCTTTGCGCCTGATCAACGCATGGCCAGAGTCTGCAGGAACGAAAGTAAACTTGTTAAGACATCGACTTATAAAAGTATTTTGATAAAGTATATTTTATAAAGGATATTTTGATCATTATTTTACTTTTCTAAATAATGTAATATGTTTTAAATATTGTTTACTTCGAACTATCAAGTTTGAATCAAATGACTATTTATCATATTATAAAAAATTTAAAATGTTGTAAATATAAAATTTTAAATTGAAATGTATATGGCTTTAAAATAATGGTCCATCCTTGTGTTCCCACCTATTTTTCCTCCTAGCTATTCCTACCTTCTTCTTCTTTGAGAGTTCTTTCTGCATTATGGAAAGAGTTGGTTCTTTGGCTTATCGTTTAGATTTGCCCGAGAAGCTTTCTGGAGTGCATGATGTATTCCGCGTCTCACATCTTCGCTCGTATCTTCATGACCTATCTCCTTTTGTTCATCCTTCTGCTCTTGATGGTTTGGATATTGAGCTTAATCTGACTGTTAAGAGTAAGCCACTTCGTATTGTCTGCAGAGATACGAAGCAGCTAAGAAGGAATTTGATAGTCTGATCAAAGTACTGTGAAGTACCGGTGATCATGATTTTACTTGGGAGACGGAGGAGAGCATTCGTGCTTCAATTCCAGAATTGTTTATTCCAGGTACTATTTGTTTGTCTATCTTGTTTTTCCTTATTTCCTTGCTCGTTCTTTTCGAGGACGAAAAGATTTGAGTGGGGGAGAATGGAACAACCTAGTATTTTATAATTATTTTAATTGATTATTTAATTATTTAAATTGAAAATCCTGATTTAAAAACTTTATTATATTTATTAAAATGAATAAATTTTGTTATTTTACATATAAATTTGATTTGTGTGTGAATTATAATTCCAAACGTGAATAAATAAAATATTTCTAGAAAATGTAGATTTTGGTCAATTTGGTCAAACTTTGACTTTTAAATTTAACATTTAAATATTGAATTTTATCTTTTATTTTGAAAACATATTAAATTTCAAGAATACTGCTTTTCGTTTCGTTGAAATCCGATTTATATTGTGAAAGTTGTGCTTTTTACAATATAGGGTGTAAATTAATTTATTTAATAAAATTATCTATTTTTATTTATATAAATAATATTTTTATTTGTCAAATCATGTTCTAATATGTTTTATATGACATGTTATATATATATATATATATTTTATTTTAAAACATTTTTAAAGTGATGTTATGATTTTTCCAAAATTTACTACATTTATTTCCTATTTTTAAAGGCTTGTTTCTATTTTTCTGCTATTTTCTTCCTTTAAATAATATTTAATTAAATTTTATTTAATTATTTTTATGAATGCATTTTTATTTTATGTTTTTATTTTTATTTTAACTATTTTCAAAGTCCATATAAGTTTTCCAAAATTTATTCTGTTTATTTTCAAAATTTCTTGACTAGTGTGCATTTTCTGAGCTATTTTCTTATTTTTATCGTATATAATTATTATTTATTTATTTATATTTTATATTTTGTTGCATTTTCTAAATTTAAACTGAAATTATTATTATTATTTTCAGTAATTTAAAGTTATATAAATAAACTAAAGGTAATTTGAAAAGGTTATGACTTTTGACTTTCCTATGGCTTTTTATCTTCCACCTTTTCACATTTAACATAACTTTTCATCAATTAGCCTTTACTATCCACATCTTTGAGCCGCCTACTCTATTTCCTATTCACGTGAATTCATTTCTCATTCCTGAACAAAAAAAATTGGCCATTACTATTGAGGAAAGTTTGGGTAAAAATCGTTTTCTTTTGTTTTACTTTTATTCTTCTTTGATAATTTTTTGCACTTGTTCTTTCTCATCATAGGTTCGGCCACCTCCATCACCATGCCCTGTCGCCTCCACCATCACCTGAGAACACCTCCATCACCACCTCCTCTCTGGCCAAACCCCAAGCCGTGCCTCCTAGTGGATGATCCACCACCTAAATTCCAACAAAACTCCACCTTTTTGTCCATAGCCGAGCTCTACCATGTTTGCACCATCTTTCACACCCCATGGCCGCCACTAACACCACCTCCACCACCTCTAGCACCACCTGGACTCTCGGCCACATCATCATCTTGGACCCCACAGTGAAGGCCGTGACCCTAGTGGCCTTGGCCGAGCCTAACTTTGGCTTGAATCCATGTGTGGTTGCTTGCATGTTGGTTGTTGTTGTTTCCATCTCCACCACTTTTGCACCACCTTCAACCATGATAGGCCGACCCTTCGCAACCCAAACCTGACCTAAAAACCTTGTCGTAGCCTTGATTTTCACTTATGGCCGAACCTAATGGAAGTTGGAAACAAGTGCAAAGCAGTTTTTCTTTGATTTGTGCAGTCAATTGTATCTTAGTTTATTGTATTTGAATTTGAAAACTTATGTATATTATATTGTTTAGTGTGGCTTTTATTCAAGAGAATTGATACTTTTGCTCTTCCACTCATCTCTGTGTTATGTTATCGTGCTTGTTTAGATCTCATTCGTGCATTCGTTATTGTGTCTCCAGCTCAAACCTGTGAGTTTTTCTCACCAGACAGTGTATACCTATATAACTAGTAAATTGACCACTTTTGAATCTATAAAATACATCTCCATATAATATCTTCTATGTTATGATTATATGATGTTCACCCATGCTTAAACACCTGTTATATCATATGTTACTGTTATATTATGATGTTCTGTTATTTTTATCAGTTTATCACACTGCAAGTTCCCTTTAGATTAGAATCACTATGGGTTGAAATGATACATAACCGAACGGATTTTAGAATAGGGGAAAATCGTTATGGGCTGAAATGATAGGCCTGAATGATTTTTAATTATTTTCATTTACCTGGGATTGTAGGTTTGAAATGATAAAACCCGGATGTTCTTTGTAAATTACGAGTTGAAATGATATATTAACCGTATCACTTTACCTAGGATAGAAAATTATATACAGATCCGTAGTAAATATATATTTTTCAAAAAAATTTAAAATATTTTAGAAATGTAAATATTATAATATTTTGATTTAAACTTAATTAAAATGATTTTTGTAAAATATTATTGATTTTCTGAAAATTTATAAGTGAAATAAATTATGGAAAAGTTAGAAAATTTAAAAATGTAAGTTACTTTGGAAATTTTAATTTGGTGATAATTGGAATTTAAATTAAATATGAAAATATGATAAATTTATGATAATTTGGATTAAAATGAATTTAAAGTGATTTTGTAAAATAATAATGATTTTTGAATAAAGTTAAAATGTGAAATGAATGAATATTTATGTTGAAATTTTGAAATATAACTAAAATTAAAAATTTGCGAATTTGGTTTAAAAGTGAATTTTAAGTTAAGTAAATAAAAATGAAATTATGTTATATTTGAAAATTTAAACTTAAGTGTTAAGTTAAATTTAATTTAATGAATTTAAAATTTAATGTTGGAGTTTAATAAGTGAATTATTATTAAATTTTGATTTTTGAATGAACTTTAACTTTATAAAATCATGAATATAAGGGTATTTGAATAATTGTTTTAAAAGTGAAATTATATGATTTTATAAGTTAAAAATTATTTAAATAAAAATATAATTGTTGTGAAATTATACTGAATATTTGAAGTTAATTAACTGCATTTCTGAAATGCTATTAATTCTAATGTAAATGATAATACAGCATTTGTAAATGCTGTATTTGATAAAATGATCCAAATGGCTAAATTTAATTAAAGGCTATTATAGCATTTTTGTAAATGTTATAACTGTTGAATTTAACTAAGTTTATTTGAAAATAATGTAACCCTATTACTGCATTTTTTAAATGCCGCCTTTTGTTAAATTGAACTGTTTTGAATGTGACTTTCTGTTGCGTTTTCTAAATGCTGCGAAAGTTGAATTTTCATTGTTTTAATAAATTTAAGTGAATGAATAAACTTTGAAAGATTAAAATTTTATAAATTTAATAATTTAATTATTAAATATAATAACTTCATTTTAATAATTTAAAATGAAGTAATTTGTCTCGAAATATAAACTATTTTGAAATGTGTTTTGAAATGGTATTTATATTAGATAAAAATGAATGTGGTTTGGAAGATACGATATTTTGATATTATGAAATGGATTTTGAATGATATTGAATTTTGAAATGATATTTGATTTCGAAGCATAAATTACTATTTTGAAATTTTAACCACGGGATGTATTTAATTTATAGTTTAATTGATCCTTAAAGGACGGGCGATCGCAAGCATCCTTTAAGTTATTGTACGTTACTACTACAGTTCATTTGAGTTGGTTTACATTATATAAGTATATATGTCCTGACTCGAGTGTTTTCTGTTTTACTTTACGCTCGGATCAGCCTGAGTACTTACAACTTAGCTTTGGATTTCTTTTTTGGAGCTAGGAATCGCTGGAGATTCTGCTTGTCTAGTTATATGTTCCGTTTCAGTTTCAGTTGTTCTATTTCAGCTCTGGTATTTATAAACTGCTATGTATTTGAGATTTCTATTGTATATGTTTTTCAGACTGATATTATGTATTATGTTTTGATAGTTTTTTATAGTAGCTTCATGAACTACTATGGTATTTTAATTTCTGCTGCGAGTTATTCTGGTATTTCTGTGTCTGTGATTCTGTGATTTGTATTTCATTTGCTCCAAATTTATTTACAATGCGGTATTTTGAGCAATTCAAGTGCGACATGTGTGGATGCGAATAGCTGAAAATATCGGGTTGTTACACTAGCATATTAAATAAGCAATAAATGCATATAGTGAATAAAGAAAATAGTTCGTGTTAATTGACGTTCAATTCGTACCTCCCCATTTTCTATGTTCTCTTGTTAATCCCACATTTGAATCAAGTAATTGTGACATGTGGCTATGATTTAATGGAGCACCGATGGACGGAGAAAACGAAGATGGAGGATCTATGTTAGATATTAACATTGAGTGCTGTTTTTATTGTTTCGTGTTTAATATTAACATCGAGTGCTGTATTTTCCTTCAAATGGAAGGAGTTTGAAAAATACTAATGGTCAGATGTTCAATTTTTTATATAGCAGATAGGACATATTATTACCTACTACTTGATTGCTCTGCCAATGATGAAGAAGACTGAGAAAAATGAATTTGAAGAACAAATTAACATGCGGTGATTATGGAAATTAAGCATAGAAAGGGGATGGCAAATATGGTGGAATGAATTATTATCTACTATCGATTTCACTTTCAATAATGAAAATGAACTAGAAGAAACGATTAAGGGAAAATAATAACATTGGGTTGATTATTGGAAATAAGGATAGAAATGGGATGACAAACATTGATTTTATTTATTATTAGCTATGAAATTGAGTTGCTAATAAACCATGAAAGAGGGACTCGCTTAAAATGTTAATTACGGGACCCCATTAATAGTAGGGGTTCATGTTTAATAAGAAAATTTGTAAAATTAAAGAGAAAAAGAAATGAAAATGGACCTTAAACAAAGAAAATCAACCATATAGCTTGAGAAGGAATGTGAGAGAAGATAATGAAAAGTCATGCGTTCTATTTTTATGTGATGGTGATAAAATAGATTAAACTAAATTAAATATAATACATGTAACTAAAAACAATAATTAAACGGACATAAAAAGTATAGCTTTTAGGTCATTCATCTTTAAAAACTAACCATATATGAAACAAATTATGTTTCAAATAATAAATTAAGGTGTTTATTGACACTCCTGTATTGAATATGAGGGGCTTAAATTTTTATGAGTACTCCCTATAAAATAAAGTTTTAAAGAGGGGTACTCATCTTATAAAAACCATATATTTTTAACTCTTTTGCCCTTAGTTAAAACATTGAAATCCTAAACAATTCATTTACTATCTCACTTCTCATTCCTTTTTGAAAAAGAAAATTATGGCAAGAATAAAAAAAATTCATCTCGATCTTTACGATTTGACCAAAACTTTGCTAAAACGGTAAAGAAAAGATAATTTGTTAATCCAACATCATGTATATTTTAACTATGGTAAAAGTTAGGGTTTAAATTTACCATGTTAAGTGTTATCTTGAGTAAGAATCAATCATATCTTTTTTCCATTTGCAATTAAATCTAGAGGTGTATTTGAGTTCTATATTATTTGATTAATGTTTTTTGGATTAAAGGTTAATGATAATTAAGGAAAAATTGGAATAGATAAAAGGAAGAGCGCTTAGGTCAACATGATTGTAATTTTATCAGAGGACTAGTTTGATTATCACCCTTCATGTTAAAAAAATTAAAAAAAAGGAGCCCTTAATATCCATACATGGAGTGTCAATAACAATACCGATGAATTAAGAGTTTATTTTATCAGTCTCATGTTATCTAATGCATGGATAGTAAACCTACATGAAAAATAAAAATTTATCATTTTATTCAAAATAGCAAATGAATGTAAAATAAATGACAACTTTCTAATTTTACATTTTTGAAATTTCTTTCAATAAGAACGATTTTGTTGGGATATTCACTTTAAAATGTTTAATAGTCTCTGTAGAAACTTTGTCAACCATCTTTAGGAACTCATAACTAGCTAATAAATCATTCCGCAACGATGAAATAATAGTTTTGAAAGTCACTACGTGACGTGACTTATATGTGTAATGCGAATGATATACACAGTATGCCAAAATATAACTTAAGCTAATAGTATAAGCAAGGTAAACGAAAGCGTAAATAAAATATTACACCTGGGATTTTTATATTGATTAGGACTTTCCATCATACTTCTAGTCCAAGACTACTTCTAGATTTTCGCTATACAGTTCTCACTTCACCTAAAGGAATTGATTTCTACTAGACCGCGTGAACAATCGAATAAGACTTCAAAACCTTATATATTGATCACCAATAGGACTTCATTAACAAAGGAATAAATTGTAACACCCTGTAGAATATACAATAACTAATAAATAGTTACTACGAATCAAAAATCAAATTTAAGAATATGTTGGAGTTTGATAATGAAACTTCCACCATTGTGTTCATGGTGGTTTTCTAATCAATTGTCATATATAAAGTTTTACTATTGGACTCCGAACAAAAAAATGATTAACGTTTGAAGTTTTTAGGTCTAAAATAATTCAAATGAGTTCAAATGTAAAAATTAAATAATGTTAACGGTTAGAATAGAAAAGGTAATAAATGTTATTTCAATGTTGGAAGCTTAGGATTTAAGGAACATTAAATAAATGTTAACGTTTAGAAATGACGTTAGAAACAAATAGGGGAATAAAAGCGATAATTAATTCATGTTCCAAATAGGCGACCGGTGCTTATGTGGCGGCTAGGGTTAATTTAGGCATGAAGGTGTTGGGCGAATTCTCACCCAGGGGATCTTGAGACCAAGAAGCGTCAGTTTCACCCGGGTTCGCAACCTCCAATTCATTCGGCAAGGTACACTCGGCATTCACACATGAAGCTTCATTCGACAATGCAAGCCCAAGTCCATCCGGCATGGCCAGCCCCCTTCTCATTCGGCGATGCAAGCACGTGTCCATTCGGCATAGCCAGCCTCCTTCCCTCCGCTCCACCGAACCAACGCCTCACCTACCCAATGCCGGTCCAAGTTCCTGCCGAACCAGCTTCAAAGTCACAACCCCTTTCCTACATGACCGGACCACATACGACCGAACCAACCTTCAAGCTCACCACCGAACCAACTCCACGACCGGACCACCAACACCGAATCATGCCTGGCCGGACCAACACCTCCGAGCCAAACCATACCTCACCACCGAATGGACCTCCGCCGAACCAGATGATTGCCAGTCCAAATTGCTTCAGCCCGGGCCCACCAGCAGTTATATACTTCCAAGACCCCTGCCCCCTACCTCATTCTATAAATAAAGGGGCAGGGGTACAACAATGGCAGACAAGTTTGAGAGCTCAAGCAAGGAAGGAACTTTCAAACTACCTTCATATACTCGTATACGAAGCATTGTACTTATAATCCGAAAGAAAGAAGATAATAACATATAAAGTGGACGTAGGCACATTCTGGCCGAACCACTATAAATCTGTGTGTCTTTTACATTTCAGCCCCTACTTTTTTCATATTTACATAACTCATCTAAACCATTAAAAATCACATATAATCAACTAAATAATACGACTTAGAGGTGTTTGTCCATTTTTTGTGCAAACATTTTTGGTGCTTTCACTGAGAGTTGAACTCAGGGCTTCATCTTCTCCCACTCAACCTTCTTCCTAACAACATCGCTCGTTGCTTAGAAATCATGCCTTCCAAACAGAGAAGGGATGTTAACAAAGGAAAGAACATCGCAACTAGCAGCCTTCCAGATCCAGCAATCGCAGATCAGCCCACTTCAACAGCAGTACCAGATGAAAATCAGGAAAATCCAACCGGTCCCGCAACGGAACAACCAATCACTAGGGCAGATCTGGATAGGGTTGTGGCTGAAGTAACTAACCGCTTCACATCCCAACAAGAAGCTTTGGTGGACCAACTCATGTCACGCTTAAGGGATGCTGAAGAGTCCAACCACAACACTGAATCATGGGGTGAGTCCCAATCCGGAGGATCTCGGAGGCAACAAAGGTCTTCCCTCTTCGAAGAAGCTATCAACAGGAATAACAATGATAGGGGCCGCGCCCGGACTCAGCCCGAATTCCGACTCGAGGAAGCCCTTGGAACAGAACCCAGCGGGGGAGGCACCAGGCGAGGGTCGGATGTAGCTGAGCCAGTCATACCACCTAATCATAGAAACCCCGCTGAACGGAGCCGAGCTAGAACCCAGCCCGAAGTTGACCCCATGGATGTGCTCGAAACAGAACCCCACAGGGGAAAATCAAGGCAGGGGGCAACTGTAGCTGGTCCTAGCGTGCATCCGAGCAGCCAAAGACAACCACTGGATAATGCTAGAAGTGATAGACTGTACCATCCCTACTGGTCATCTGGACGAGATAGATCCCGCAGGGAAGAACCAAGCTCATTTTTGTCCGCTCCAAGTTCTGACGAACGAATGGCACGATTATTCAGAGAATGTGTCCAACGGGAGCAAAGGGACCGGGGAATAGGCGCTAGGGTCACCAGTCCCTTTACTCGAAATATCGAAACCGCCATCACTCCCCGGGAATGGAAAATGCCAACCATGGAACCTTACAAAGGAACTTCCGACCCCATCGTACACTTGCAGAGATACACCCAGCATATGCTCATGAGTGGAGCAACAGAAGGAGTGTTATGTAAATGCTTTCCGCTATTCCTAGCTGATCTAGCTACCTCCTGGTTCTGCCATCTACCCCAAGGATCCATCAGCTCATGGGAGATGTTGAAAGAAAGGTTTATTAGCCAGTTCCGCATCCATGTGGAACAACCCAAGGATGCTTATTCTCTATCCAATGTCAAACAGAAAACCGGAGAGACGCTGCAACAATATCTAACGCGGTTCAACGCCGCAGCGGCAGCAGTTCAAGATGCCGATGAAAAACTCACTCTAATGGCCCTCTGTAGTGGTGTACATCCAGACACCAAGTTTCCACGAATCCCACGGACATGACACCAATGAATGCCACCATCTTCGGGACTTGATCGAAGAACACATTAGAAGAAGAAGACTGGAACGCTATGTGAAGGGTCAGAACAGGACTCCAACTCCAGCCAATGAGAACTCGAAGCAACCCCTCCCAGAGGTAGGCGGAGGGAATCGCAACAATCACAACACCAGTGGCTCTAGTCAAGAGAAGATAGTGGTCCTTACCATCTCAGGAGGACCACACATCGCCGACAGAAGTTGGGCAGAGATGGAAAGGTACGGCAAGTCGCTTAGAAATGCAGAAGGCTATGTTAACTCCATCACGGAAGAACGCCACCCGAAACGAAAAGAGAGCGACGACATCATATTCAGTAGGCGTGATTTGGAAGGAAGACAGTACCCACATATGGATCCTATGGTCATCTCCGCCTGGTTCGGTCCAGCTAAAGTTTTTCGGATTCTAATAGACACAGGAAGCTCCGTAAATATCCTATTCAAACATGCTTTCGACAAAATGAAGTTATCAATGAAGGATGTATCCCCCTGTGACAAACCACTGCACGGTTTCACTGGAGATGCAAAAATGCCCCTCGGGCAACTTGATCTCTTCGTCGAAATAGGAAGTCATCCCTGCTCCGTTGTGCGAAAACAAACGTTCGTGCTAATAGAAAACCACTCGGCTTACAACGCCTTCTTGGGAAGACCAGCCTTGTCTGACTTCCAGATTGTATTAGCCCCCTGGTGCCTGAAAATGAAATTTCCAACAGACAACGGAGTAGGAGAAGTAGAAGGAGATCAAGATGCTGCCCGAGACTGCTACGTAACTGAACTTCGCAATAACCGCAGAAAGAATAAAGGAAAAGATGCAGAGACTACTCTCTGCATGAAAAGCTTGGAGGCATAGCAACTAAAGAAAGCCCCTCCTCTTCGATACACAAGCGATCCCTTCAATGAACTAGACCCCAGGGATAAAGAGGAGGAGGCTACCGCCGAGCCTGCAGAGGCTATGGAATTCGTATCTGTAGACAAGCACGATTCAAGTAAATAATTAAAAGTCGGATCTCAGCTAAAAACAGAGTTGAAAGATCAACTCATTGACTTTCTCCGCCACAACTTAGATGTATTTGCGTGGACCCATGTCGATATGACAGGAATCTCCCCCGACATAGCATGCCACATGCTGAACATCGATCCCACCAAGGTACCAGTAAAGCAGAAAAAGAGGAGCATGGGGGCAGAGCGATCAGCAGCCCTTGATGAGGAAGTAAAGAATCTACTTGCTAATGGCTTCATACGGGAAGCCATCTACCCAGAATGGATCGCTAACCCAGTGCTAGTAAAAAAGGCCAATGGAAAGTGGCGAACATGTATTGACTTCTCCAATCTGAATGACGCTTGCCCAAAAGATTGCTTCCCACTTCCCCGAATTGACCAACTTGTGGACAGCACAGCCGGACACGAACTCCTATCTTTTATGGATGCATACTCCGGATATAACCAGATTCCCATGCACGCTCCTGATCAAGACCACACTAGCTTCATCACCGACCACGGACTATATTGTTACAAAGTCATGCCTTTTGGACTCGAAAATGCTGGAGCTACCTATCACGCCTCGTCAACAAGATGTTCGCGGAACTAATAGGACGGACTATGGAAGTGTATGTGGATGACATGTTGGTAAAGTCCAGGAAAGCCGACGACCATGTAAGCCACCTGGGCGAGATGTTTCAAGTACTTTGCCGATATGGAATGAAGCTGAATCCTCTAAAGTGCTCCTTCGGAGTATCTTCGGGAAAATTCTTAGGATTTATCGTCCACGCCAGAGGAATCGAAGCAAACCCTGAACAAATCCGGGCTCTAAAAGAAATAAGGATACCCTCCACTCGAAAAGAAATGCAGAGCCTAAACGGAAAGGTGGCCGCCCTAAGCAGATTCATTTCCAAGGCAACTGACAAGTGTGTCCCTTTCTTCGAAGCTCTCAAGAAAGACAAAGGGAGATTCGAGTGGACCGATGAATGCTTAAAAGCCTTCCTCAACCTAATCGAACACCTTCAGAGACCACCAGTACTCTCAACTCCAAATGAAGGTGAAGTGTTATACCTATACCTCGCTGTATCATCTCATGCTCTAAGCGCCGCCTTGGTAAGAGAAGAAGACCGCACACAACGCCCGGTTTACTTTGTAAGTAAGAGATTTACAGGGGCAGAGGCCAGATATCCTAAACTAGAGAGATTAGCATATTGTTTATTAATCGCGTCACGAAAACTGCGACACTACTTCCAGTCTCACTCCATCAGGGTTCTAACCGATCAACCGCTAAGACAAGTGCTCCATCGTCCTGACACTTCTGGGCGACTCCTCAAATGGTGCATCGAACTAAGTCAGTATGATATCACCTACCATCCTCGCACCGCTATCAAAAGGCAAGCCATGGCCGATTTCATCGCCGAATTCACTACCAACGAAGGCAAGGAACAATCCGAAGTGGCAAAAAACATCAAGTGGAACCTCTTTGTAGATGGAGCATCGAACGAACAAGGCTCGGGGGCAGGAATTGTGATCATCACTCCCAGGGGAAGAAAGTTGTACTACGCATTAAGGTTGGAGTTCACGGCCACCAACAACGATGCTGAATATGAGGCAGTAATAGCGGGATTGGAGCTTGCCCTAGAAATTGGAATCAATTCCTTATGTCTTCATAGTGATTCTCAGCTTATCGTAAACTAGGTACTAGGAGAATTCCAGACTCGAGGAGAACGACTCACAACATACCTAAGGAAAACCAAACTGCTGCTCGATCAATTGGACCACTATCTAATCAAACATATTCCTCGAGAAGAGAACCAAGAGGCAGATGAACTTGCAAAGCAAGCTAGTATGAAGAATAGCACCATTTTCGGAACACTAGCCATCTCAAGGCAGCTAGCCCCAAGTTTCGAACAAGTAAATCTGGTAACTGCAATCGAAGAAGGAACCTGGATGACTCCTATCCGGAAATATTTGCAAGATGGCACACTGCCCGACAGGCGTAATGAAGCCAAGAAGATCTTGAGGAAAGTTCCCCACTACACAATACAAGAAGGCATCCTCTATCGGCGTGGCTTCTCTAGCCCCTTATTAAGATGCGTCGCCGGAAGGGAAGCCAAGGAAATCTTATCAAACGTCCATCAGGGAGGATGCGGAGATCACACTGGAGGGCAGACTCTGGCAAAAAAGATACTCCGATATGGATATTACTGGCCCATGCTAAACAAAGACGCCTTAGACTTCGTCAAGAAATGCGACAGATGCCAGAAATTTGCCAAGATTCCTCGACTGCCCACAAATGAAATTACTCAAATGACCAGCCCTTGGCCCTTTGCTATATGGGGAATTGACTTAATTGGCGAACTGCCAACGGGCCGAGGCGGAGCCAAATATGCTATAGTGGCAGTCGATTATTTCACCAAATGGGTGGAAGCGGAACCTCTAAATAAAATATCTTCAGCAAAAGTTATAAACTTATTGATCAAAAATATTCTTTGCAGGTACGGAGTCCCACTCAAGATCATATCAGACAACGGACTCCAGTTTGACAGCGAAGAATTTGCCGACTGGTGCCAACAGCATGGAATTCATAAAAGCTTCTCATCAGTAGCTTATCCTCAGGCAAACGGACAAGTTGAAGCTGTCAACAAAATTCTCAAAACCCTAATCAAGAAGAAACTTGAAAAGTCAAAAGGCGCTTGGGTGGACGAACTTCCTACGGCACTATGGGCATACCGCACGTCTTTCAGAACATCAACGGGACATACTCCTTTCTCCTTGGCATATGGATCGGAGGCAATGCTCCCAGTTGAGACTATTGTGCCTTCCCACCGTAGGATCCACTACAACCCAGAAGAAAACGAAGAACTCCTCCTCATGTCTTTGGATCTGATTGAGGAAAGGAGAAACGATGCATCACTTAAAGCAGCAGCTCACAAACAAAAGGTGGCAGCGCTATACAATTCCAAAGTCAAGCATCGCA
Organism: Allium cepa; assembly: GCA_030765085.1. Taxonomy (NCBI): domain Eukaryota; kingdom Viridiplantae; phylum Streptophyta; class Magnoliopsida; order Asparagales; family Amaryllidaceae; genus Allium; species Allium cepa. The sequence goes on along the minus strand of CM060941.1, from coordinate 10,973,328 downwards.
GCTTACAAGAAGGAGATCTTGTCCTCAGGCGAATCTTTCCGCGCCCCGGGGCACTAGACCCCATCTGGGACGGACCATATGTAATTCATAAAGATCTCCACAACGGAGCTTATATTTTGTCAACAGTGGATGGAGAGGTGTTCCAGAGGGCATGGAACATCCGACACCTCCGTCGATACTTTTCTTAACTTGTACTGCCCATATGAAGTGAATTAACAAAGAGAATCAGTGGACGTAGGCACTTTCGTGCCGAACCACTTTAAAAAATCTTGTCTCTTTTTAGCTTGTTCCTTTATGTCTTGGCTACTTGTTAAGTTTTATCCCTTTCTGTTGAACAAAATCCTATGGCATCTCCACTCAAGACGCACCGCGGCCTCATTTGGACTAGGCCTAACAGGTACGCTACGATTCTATGCACTCGCCAATGAGACACTTTTGCTCCAGCATCCCTCTGCTGCGGGTTAACTCATTGCGCGCCTGCCCTCAAAGCCAACTGTAATGAGCCGATTATAAGTCATCATAAAGGCCGACTATAGCCGATGGCAGCTCATTACGGCGTTCGGCTCGCCGGCAACTGTGAACCTACTTTAAGCCCCAACATAAGGTGTGGCCAGCCAGGGGTAGTTCACGGCCAACGGCACCCACGCTAGCCGGCCACGGTAAATCGAATAATACCCACGATTACGGACCATAATGGTTCGGGTAGTTACCGTGCGCGATCTCGGCTCCGATGTGTCTTAAGTGCGGCTGTGGTAAAAAAGAAAACTCCCCGTGGAGGCGTAAGATGGGTGACAAATGTCTCCAAGACCCACAGCTAGGGAAAGTGACTACAAAACCCGTTTGCCACGAACTTAAGCACATCGACGGCCTTCCGTGACTGGAAGTTTTACTTTTACTATATTTCCATTTCATTTAAATACTTTTCTCCTATCCTGTATAACAAACTCTAAAGTACAGGAAACCAAATAGGAAGCATTCGCTCATAAGAAACTAAGTCTGCATACTGGGTGGCAGGGTACTCAGCTATATCCGTGAACAGTTACATAAGACACTCTAAGCTACCGCCTGCGAATGAAACATAAAGGGTGGTACTCTCTTTTCTTGTACACAAATACGTAACTATAGCTTGTTCGTACAATAACATTGCAACACATGAAATTATATTTCTAGCAAAAAACTTAGCATCAAACACAACTAGAATCACAAGCATATACATAGTTATATTTCTCACGCAGCCCATCAAGATGACAACAACATTTAAACATAACAACATCAGCTTATATTATAAAATCACACGAAGTTATTCTTTGCAAATAATATTATTATAGTTACATGTCGATGACTAACGTAAACAGTGATAAAAAGAAATAAAAAGGTGGCAGCCGCGTCCACACTCCATCGCCAACTTCCCCAGTCTACTTAGCCGCAGGATCAGAGCCCCCAGCATGTGGATCAGGAGTCCCACCTTTCCAGTTCAGAAGAGGAATTCATTAAACGAACAATCAAGTTATGAAAACACGGAAAGGAAAGAAAGGGAAAAGAATAACTCACCAGCATCCGCCGCTCGATCCTCATCATCCAACTGCACGCCCGCTTCCTCTGCAGCAAGCAGCCGCATCCCCTCCTTCACCGCCGCTTGCTCCTCCTTCGAGAACTGTGCAGTAACCGCATCCAAATTGAAAGCCTCTCCGCCTTCCTTACCCGCGTTCACCCTGGCCTCCTCTAAAGCCTGGAGATACACCTTGGCCATCACCCGAGGGTAATCGTCCATCCAAGACAAGTCGCCCTCCTTCCAAGTGTGGAAGTACATGTCCTGCAGCATCTCATCCATCATCCCCTCATTCTCCTCAAACTCCCTCACCCGGGCCTCGGAAGCTTGCAACTTGGCGACGGCAATGTCCCTCTCTGATTGGTATCTCAAGCAGTCCGCCTGAAGAGACCTCCTCATTTCCTCCTCCTTTAACTTGAGGGACCTCCTCATCTCCTCCATCTCCTCCTTCAACTCGGCCTGAGCCATCTCCGCAGCCTCGAGCCTCCCAGACAACTCCTCTACCCGCTCAAGATCCGCATTTCGAACCTCGTCCACCGTCGTAATGGCCATGTTAATCCGTTCCCTGCAGGCGACCTCCATCTTCCGTAATTCCGCCCTACTGGCCTTCTCCATCGTCTCTTTCAGCCGCTTGGAGGCTTCCTCATGCTGAGAAATCTGGATGGCTTGATCGGCGAGCTGCTTGGCCTGATCGGCAACTTTTAACCTCAACCGAATATTAGCACTCCCGATCTCTTCCCCGGCCTTGGCCAATCTAGCATGATGCTCCATTAACTTCTTAGTCTCTGCGGCCACCCGATCGATGTTAGCCTTGGCTTCGTCCCCCATGGTGACTACCCGTGTAGTAAGTAAATCAAGATTTAAAGACTTGGCCTCGTCCAGCACTCTTACCATGGGGTTGCGGGGAAGGAGGTGCTCGCCCGTGGCCTCATCAAATGAGATATCCTGAAAGCTCGGATCTAAATCAGGATGACCGGCAAAAGGGTCACGAGGCACGGGGCGAGGCACATCAGGACGCCTTATACGAATAACAGTTGGGCTCTTGAAAGGAGGATGAGGGGGGCCGGGTTCCGTGCTCTCCTCCGTAGTGTCACGAGGAGGCTGAGTAGGAAGCTGCGAACCAGGGGAAGACTCAAATAAGGAACGGCTCCGCTTCTTTTTCCGAATGCCCCCTTCAATGACCCCAAGAAGAGGGCGATAACTGACTACATCCCCAGTGCGACCAGTAGAGGGTTTCGCAGAAGCTCTCCTCGACTTAAACTGCTCAAGGCGGTGTCGAACGTCCGACGTTTTAACCACCTGGCCTGCCCCTGGAATAAAGAACAAGTGTTACGAACATACAATAATCCACAGTTCGAAAAATGTGTTAAGTTAAAAGGAAAGAAAAGTGAGAAGACACATCTATTATACAAACCCGGCGGAGGAGTGGGATACTGCAATAAGTCCTGGATCTCATTCCAGGACGGAAGTGAACCGTAAAAAGTTTCTAAGTCCCTATCGAAAATGGAATCGGCAGAGGACAAAAGTTCACCTTGCATCGTCGGAGTCGCCTTAGCTGAGAAACCCTTAGAGGATGGGTCAGTGCCAGCCACAGCTTTGCCGGTTTCCTTTGCCTTCTCCGTTTCCGACTCTCCCTCCGACTCCCCGAAGGCCCGACGGAGAGCCTCATCCAGTTCAAGGTCTTGCTCAGAGGTTAGGGCACCGACGCCACTACCACCTTGACCGTCGCCATCTCCTCCACCCTCCGACCCTTCTCCAACCTCGCCTCCTTCCTCCTCTTCTACGCCTTCCTCCTCCGGGACAGTCGGAAAAGTACTTGGAGAAGGGCCATCAGACTTCTTCAGTTTCTTCCCCCCGACAACGGGACGCTTTGTAAAAGGCTCCCTCTTACCGCTCTTCACCATAGCTCCCTCCTTAGCTTTGGCAGCCTTCTCCTCAGCCGTGTCTCTTTGCTTAACCACGGACTGGTGCGGTAAGATCAAATTATACTCCAAGAGGGTTGCATTCCTGATCAAGAAGGAGGCCGACCGGTCCCGTGCCGGAATAGCCTTTAGTTCAGCAGCCATTCGCACCAAGGAATCATCCTCCACGACTGCAATACCACCTGTCGCTAGCCAGAAATAGAAGCATGTCAGAAAAAACACTACAGTCAAAACATGGAAAATATAAATGAAATCCATCTTACAGCCGGAAGTGAAAAGGCGGAAAGAAACAACATCGTCCTTGATGAAGAACCACTCTTTCTTGAACATGGTAAACTTGGAATATAAGTCCAGGACTGGTTTGAAGGGCACGGCCGCTTCCAGACTGATATACGGAGACCCCTTCTTATAGCCTCTCAGGTTGTACAAGTATCGAATTTCCCGGTTAGAAGGAGGACGCCCGTACCTCCTCTGGAAGATAACAAAGAGGCTCACCAGGATGGCATAAGAGTTAGGCTGAAGTTGGAAAGGAGCCACCTTCAAATATGTGGTGAAACTTACTATCCAAGCATTGATAGGAGGGATAGCACCGCACATACAATGGTATCTGCTATAAGCAAAATAGCCTTCGGGAGGATTATATGGCATCACTCCATCTCCCGGCAGCAGCATAAGAGCCCTGTCTATCCCGAAGGAACGGGATATGACGTCAAGTTGCTCCTCCTTTAGGGAGCTAGGAAAGCAATCGGGAGGGGAGACTAGAAGTTCCTGTGGACCATATCCGTCCACTAACGACCTCGGAACAGGTCTATGTTGCCCGGATCCTGGTTGGGCTGGGGGCACAGAAGAAGACTCTCCTGTACCTTTAGACTTCTTTCTATCCGATCGTGTTTCCGCTTTGCGAGACATTTTCTACAGCACAAGAAAAACTTGATATTAGAATAAGAAGTATAGAAACATAAACAAGCAAGTATATAAGGCAAGCGTGTAAAAAAGTCTAAGATTCCGCTCAAGGTTCAAGTATGAAGTCTCATTCGGCGGCGCAAGACAAGTTCATTCGGCATACATATCATTCGGCCCTAAGGCCTGAGTCTCATTCGGCAATCCAATACACTTCGTATACGTTCGGCAAACAGGTCCATCCGGTGATAAGAGATCATTCGGCAAAAAATATATATACCTGATTCGGTATAAACTGGTTCGGCAGAAGGATGGTTCGGTCAAGAATTGGTTCGGCTCTCTGGTTCGGTAAGAAGAAACCAAGGGGGTGTAGCCTCTATATATAGGCGAGCTCAGGGCCGCCGAACCAACTGGTTCGGCCCACCGGATAGGAACACCGGACCAATAACAAACATACCGAACCAACAAGATACCGAATGAAACCAAAACCGGATGAGCACGACCGGACCAACACAAAACCGAATGAACTCTCTCTCTACCAACAACAACCTGGAACTAGGGGCGTGCAGAGCGCCTCACGCAGATAAGTACCGAACTCCAGAACTAACTAATAAAATGAGGATTATGACAACGATGTATAAGTTGTAAATCTCTCACTAACATGGATTAATCGTTTACACGTGTACGCGACCACGAACGGTCCATAGGCACGCTCTGAATGGTTATTAACCCTATTGTCGTGGGAATTTACACTTTGACACGCCTTTTTAAACTCGTAGATTAAATGGACATTTGATTCTGATAATTATGAAATGGCTAAGCTACTTACACATGTACGGGGTCGCGAACGATCCCTAGGCATGCTCTGAGCTGGCGATAAACCATCTTGACAAACGATCCAAGGATCCACTCTGACATGAACCTGGCATCAATGATGCTAAGCCCCCTCGGAGCTCACTCTCTCGTCCCAAACGGCACAGTTCAATTCAACTCGAATATTTCGATCACGAACGGTTGTTGTTTGAAATCACTCTAAAACTGTAAATTCCTTTGCAGGACATCAACAGAATACGAACATCCAACCCATGGCGTTACAAAGCTAGACTTCCAACCAAAAAAAAAAAAAAAAAACAAAGCGCGACACATGCAAGCACGTGCCCCACTTTGGGGGGCAAATGTTGGGCGAATTCTCACCCAGGGGATCTTGAGACCAAGAAGCGTCAGTTTCACCCGGGTTCGCAACCTCCAATTCATTCGGCAAGGTACACTCGGCATTCACACATGAAGCTTCATTCGGCAATGCAAGCCCAAGTCCATCCGGCATGGCCAGCCCCCTTCTCATTCGGCGATGCAAGCACGTGTCCATTCGGCATAGCCAGCCTCCTTCCCTCCGCTCCACCGAACCAACGCCTCACCTACCCAATGCCGGTCCAAGTTCCGGCCGAACCAGCTTCAAAGTCACAACCAAGCCATACCGGATCAACGTCCTCTCCAATACCACCGGTCCAACCCCTTTCCTACATGACCGGACCACATACGACCGAACCAACCTTCAAGCTCACCACCGAACCAACTCCACGACCGGACCACCAACACCGAATCATGCCTGGCCGGACCAACACCTCCGAGCCAAACCATACCTCACCACCGAATGGACCTCCGCCGAACCAGATGATTGCCAGTCCAAATTGCTTCAGCCCGGGCCCACCAGCAGTTATATACTTCCAAGACCCCTGCCCCCTACCTCATTCTATAAATAGAGGGGCAGGGGTACAACAATGGCAGACAAGTTTGAGAGCTCAAGCAAGGAAGGAACTTTCAAACTACCTTCATATACTCGTATACGAAGCATTGTACTTGTAATCCGAAAGAAAGAAGATAATAACATATAAAGTGGACGTAGGCACATTCTGGCCGAACCACTATAAATCTGTGTGTCTTTTACATTTCAGCCCCTACTTTTTTCATATTTACATAACTCATCTAAACCATTAAAAATCACATATAATCAACTAAATAATACGACTTGGAGGTGTTTGTCCATTTTTTGTGCAAACAGAAGGGTTAATATTTGAGAGCCTATAAATAGAGGCATAGCCCTTCACTTTTCTTCGCATATTTTCTAGTCAAGCAGCAAAGCTTTGCTATTTTCCCTTCTCCACAATTTCTAGATATTATAAATAAATAAAATGTGCTTTGTTCTTTTATTCTAATGAAAATTAAATATTTGGCTTTTTAACTGACTTATGAAGTTTTACTCTCAAAATTGCACATATATATGATTTTTATTATCAAATTGCATGTTTATTAGCAGTTTTAACAGCAGGGCAGTAGGAGAAAAGCACAAAAAAGGCATACGGAAAAGCACAAAGTGCAGAAAGGCCTAAGGTGCAAGTCTTGCACATTTTCCGCTTGAGTAAATTGAGCACTGGTATTAACAATATTTAGGATTTCATTTTTTATGTATACCCATTACTAACAATTCATTTTTCAAGAAATATGTATTTTTCTAAACATCATCTTCTATACTAAATTTAACTATTGCATTTTATTCCAAAACCTCATAAAGTTCTATTGATTTAATATGCTGAATATAAATTCAAAAGGATTTTAGTTTTTGTATTGATATTTCTAACAAAATAGTTTTACATTTTGTCCTTATAGTTCGAGAAATATGCACTTTTAAAACGTTCATAATTAAGAGCAATAACACACACATACACACATATATTTATATATATGTTCAATGTTCATAAATTTTTGCAAACAGCAAATTCGGAAAAAATGTATTTCATGCAGATATAACTCAATGGTCTTTAGACATACTGAACATTGGTTCAATATCTCAGTAAAGGATTTCAATTTTAACATATATGCATTATTATTATTTTTAAATATCTAGGTTATTAATTTTAGTCGTAAGTTTCCAATTATCTACATGAATATTAGAACCTTGTTACCGAAGGATTAAGATATTTTAAATGTAGAAGTGATTGTGATTGAATATAATCCAATTTCTCATTGAATTAATTTGAGTGTAGTACATTAATTTTTCGACTACAATAATGAACAATGACAACAATGTATAATTACTTTCAATGGCTTGAAATGAGTTTGAATGTTTTGGTATATATTTAAATAAATATTATTGCTATCTAATAAGATTAGCATTTGTTCACTTCATACCTACTCTTTTTTGTCAAATGCTTTTTTCAAATACTTTAACTCTTTATCAAGATCTTTAGTGCTTTGTCTGTAAGCTTTAGTTGGCGAAGACAGCGAGTACTGTGAATCCTACTGATGATTTTATTCTGAAGAAGATGTAGAAGCTTGTACCCAACAAAATGAGCATTTGGGTCTCTATGCAATTGAAATTTAAAGATGTTCCCTATGGTATGACTCTCTTAATGTAAAAGGCATTGCATTAGGCCCTTCTCGAATAAAATCTTTTTGACGGCCTATGGAGACAAAACGCTCATAGTGATCAGGTACGTTCATGGGTACTACTATTCGTTGTTCTTGACTGATTTATAGTTTGAAATTATGAAGTAGGTAACAATTTACACTACATATAAAGTGCTCATATTGTTGCTTTTGAGATCCTAGTCTTATGAACTAAGGTTTTAAACATGTTTTCACTTTATATGTTTATAAGTTTTAAAGTATTGGTTCGTGGATACGTATTTTATATAATAACAAGATGGATAATATTCCTTTAGAAACTTGTACATGTCATAGGTTTTGTATTTTAACGTTTTATTTAGTCCAATGACCATCTTTGTTCAATGATATTATTTATCAAATGCTTGTTCGGTTTTGCAGATTAGCTTATTTTATTAGTAATACTATTTTTCAATAATTAATATGCTTGCTATTAATTGATGATCTTAGAAGCTTTTATTATGTTTACTGATTAGGGTTTAGCTTTTTCCATATGTTTTGTTTGATAATGAAAAACTAGATGACTAGTATTTTACTCAATTATGCATAATCGAATGACTATTTCTTTCTTTGCTTTGCATATTTGACCAAAGTGAGTTTAATAATATTCTTTGACAAATACTTTCATTGGTGGTAATTTAGGTGTTTTTAGATAGTAAAACACTTTTAACAGCCTAGATCTGTCTTCTCATCATTTTCATGGCAATTATAAAAGCCTAAACTTTCCTCTTTCTTCTCTTCATGTTCATAACAATTACAAAAGCCTAAATGTGTCTCTTTCTTCTCTTTTTCACCATGGACCTATCTCTCTTCTTCTCCTCTTTTTCATAGAGAATCTCTCTTTCTTCTCCTTAATTTCACAGCAGACCTCTCTCTCTTTCGTCGTCTTATTTTCGCAGCAATTATAAAAGCCTAAAACTATCTCGTTTTCTTCTCCTTATTTACACAGCAATTATAAAAGCCTAATCTCTCCTTTTCTTCCCTCTTTTTCATAGCAAGTATATTAAAAAAATTCCAATACTCTAATTGTTTCTTCTCTATAGGTCATCATCACTTAACGTATTTCAGTTCAGTTTGGAGCACATGTAAGTTAAAGAGAATTTTGTTAATCATTGATATTCATTACACTAGATTAGTCATTTTGAAAAACTTATTTTTAAAATTTGCAATGGTTTTTAGCGTTATAAATCACTAATAGTATTTCTATTGGTAAATAATTTCCATGCATACAATAGTGGGTTTTTATGGTAGTTATGTAAATAGATTGAAGTAACGAGCATAAACCAGTAAATTAGCTTTTATTTATTGTTATCCCATTTCTAACGCCTATACTATGCACATATTACATACTACTTTCAGCTAGGATATTGCTATTCCACCATCTACGATTAAGATATTTTATGAACCAAAGAAATTTTTAACTTTTGAGTTCTAAAAAGTGAACATTCAAATTAAAATTTAACATTTAATCAATTTTTAGCTTTAAAATTATAGTATTTCGGTTTGGCTATTTCAAATTTTTATCAAATGGATGAGTAGTAGATGAAAAATAATGTTCATCAATGGCTAGATGTTCTATCTTGTGAATGCTAACTTTTATTAGTGCTACGGTGGTTTTGGGTATGTCTAATAGCTTTTGAAAATAATGACTTGCACTTTCTCTATGAGTGTGTTGCACATTTCCTTCATTAACTTATTTCATTTTGATTTACATGTTTGTAACTAGTTTTTTCCTCTTGTCGAGATTTACAAATATAATTACTACTATCCCTCAATATTTAATAGATCTCATATGCAAATTAATCCAGTAAAACTAAAACTATAAAACCATTCCTTTATTCTCTCTCCCTTGGCCATTTTACTTCTCAAAACTATTCTCCTTTTAAGTTATTTTTGTTCTTCGACTATTTTCCTTTTACTCAGTGAAATCTTTTTGGTTCTCTAGTTCCTTTTAAAAAGCCCTTATCTTTCATTGATGAATAAATCCATAGTCTTGAGATAGATCTAAACTTATGACAATGGATCGGGTTGAGGTACGAATTGAATATTATGTCCTATAATTTGAGGGTGTTCTGTCATCTTTTATAAAAAAATATTTTACTGTTTTTATTTAGAATTGAAGACTAATTTCATAGTTTAAATTGGAGTAATCTATTCTTGAATCAAGGCTTTCTTACATTAGTATAAATTTGTTAATCAATTAATATTTCTAGTAGTATATAATAAATATTTCTTAGTCGCTTCATATTATGGGTACTTTATAGGTGGAGGTTTTTTATTTGAAAGAAACATGATTATTAATACTGATACTTTAATTATGTGGTGTGCTTGGTTCCTTCTTATTGACTTAGTTTTTAATAGCACCTTTTATAGTTCATCTATGCATATTAGTTATAGATGACAAAGTTAGCTAAGCGTTCAGAGATATTCGCTTTGTTGGAAATTTTATGTAAAGGTGTATAATAAATTTTGTATATGTTTCATGATATAATGTGATTCATTTTATTATAGTGATTAAATGATATATTATTCTAAATTTATCTTTTTGACCGATAATTTATTGAAATTAAATATGTATGCCTTGTTCCAATATTGATCGGTGGCAATGCCCATTCAAATAAAATATTTATTTATTCTCATCTAGAACATAAAACATATGTTATTTCCCTCAATGGCCATGCCTTTCGAAATATCTAAAATGGAAGATGTTTGAGCCCTATGCCTTGACATCTTCTTATTTCATATTTGAATATAACTTAGCATGTGGAATGTATAAGCATTCAACCTATCAATGTTCGGTCAAGTTTATATGCCTTCACATTATCTTGTTGGTTCAAATATTTTGTTGCATATAAAGTCGAAATCAACCTCTATAATCAATACACAAATTTTTGGTTGGTAAGGATAAATCCACTTCGATCTTTTCAAAGTAAAAATCAGTATGTCTTTCTTATAAAATTCTACTATAGTACTAACATATTTTGCCAAAATAAGTAATATACAACGGGTAAAAAATTGAATATTTGAAAATTTTCTATTGTTGTAATATATTTCCCAATAGTTATTTTTAATTTCCCAATGGATATATATTGTAACATATTTTTCACGGTTATAGCCATTGGCAAAACCGTAAAAAAAAAATCCCATGCAGCTTCCTAATGAGTATAATCGTTACAAATTTCACTTGTACGATTATAAATATTTCAAAAGAGCAACTATGATTTATTAAAATATTCTACTACTTAATTTTTTTGCAAATTGAACGATTCTAAAGATCGTGGTCTTTCGATTTATTATCGCACGGTTTGGTGGCAACAACTGGGAAGTAGCTTCCATATTCCAGAGGAAGAAAACTGTAGTGGAAACTCAAGTTAGTTCCTTTCTATTTTTTTCTTATAGAATTTTAATCCATATCTATATATTCCTTCTGCTTGTCACCTTCGTTTGCTGTGTTGTTCATATTGTCATATGGAATGAAAGCTGAAATCATAACTAATTTTAAATAATTTTGCAAGAAAGTGGAAATAAATCAATGGCAATTCCCAATAAAGACCTATCATAAGTATTGAGATGGATGTTATCCATCAATGCTCGCTATGGCACTAACTCATGGGATTAAATGGTGAAAGAATACAATGAAATAATAAAGAAGGGCTTCTGAGAAGTTGAGATGAGAATAACAACAAAATGTGAAGATTTGTTTTATTTACATTTTCATTGCATTACCAAGGTAAAAATAATAAGCAAGGTTAAAAGATGAAGTCGAAAACTCTTGACTATGCATATTTTGATGTTTAAAGCATTTAAATATATCATATCCCATATAAATCTTATCTTCGACTTAAAAATTCTCGATATTACTAAAAATAAAAATAACTAATTTTTCCTTATCAGGTGATGTCCTTAATAATCAAGGGGTCCCTCTTTATGTATAATCAAGGGATTCTCTCTTTATTTTTTTACCGTAATTATTATTTTTACATTATATTTATTCAAAACGTGAAGAAAATAACTCTTGCATTTTATTATTATTCACATTATTTCATTTTATTCTTCTGCCAATTTATCCCTTGCTAATCCCGTGATGAGAAACTAATTGGTGGATTACATCCCTCTCAATAGTTGTGGCTAGTCTCTTTTCTAAACTGTTGTTGATTTCCTTCTATTTTGCTGAAAGCATTTAAAATTTCAGTTTCCTCGTGGCAATATGAATAACACAACGACTACTGGTGATAGGTAGAAGAAATATGTAGATATGGATTAACATTGTAAAAATAAAACAAAGGACTTACTTATATTTCCACTACAGTTCTTTTGCCTTTGAAATATTGAACTGTAGCTTCCCGATTGTTGTCATCAAGTCGTGCGACAACGAACCGTAAGATTATGATCTCTGAAAACGTCCACTTTGCACAAATTTTAAGCACTAAAATATTTAAATAAACCACAACATCAGAATTGTCCTTTCCCAGTGGCTATAACTATACAAATGAAATTTGTAACATTGTAGCGATCAGGAGAAGCCGCATGTCATAATTTGTAATAGTTTTGCTAGTGGTTATAACCATTAGGAAGCCTCATATTCCAACTGTTATGGCCATTAGGAATTCGTAATCTTCCAATGGATATAATCATTGGAAAGTATGTTGCAGCATATAGAATTTTCGAATGGTTATATCCATTGGGAAATTCCATATAACTATTAGGAAATATGTTACCACATTAGGAATTTTAAAACTATAATATTCAACGAAAGTATGGAATTTCCAAACGCTTGTGATCGTTGCAAGATAAACATCGTGTAGTTGGTTTTGATCTGTGATAAAAATAAGTTTACAAATTTAGTTTAGCAAAACTTTATTTAGTTCAGCATCTTATGTTACTATCACATATCATCGTACAAAATTCAAATTTACAACAACAAAATTAATAATAAATTTGAAAACAAACGTCAAACAAACATATATTTGATTTATACCAAATTCTAAGAATTCCATTGTATGATAACTTCATACACATTGAAAATGAGAATTTTATATCATCTAATTTTTATGAAGATAATGTAAATAAAAACCACCATAGTTCATAACCTAGTCATATGACTAGAAAGTTACACAGTTCAAAATAGAAAATTACAGCTGAAAACAAAACAAAACAAAACCTTAATTTATAAATAACTCAGCCCAATATAAAATAAAGGCTGGCCCAAGTAAAATAAAATATGATATCTTCCCCTTTTATATTTTCCCTCGTGGCCGCCTTTTTTTCTCTATGAAATGGCTTTGGCTGGTTCCTTCGTTCCTCTTTGAAACTTGGGCTTTGAAATTGAAGCTCCGATTCGCAATTGATTGATTTCTGTGATGATTTGAATTGCCTTCCCAATGGATTCCTTGGCCATGATAATTCACGGCGGCTTCAAATTGTGTCGAGCTTGAATGCTATGATTTCGTACATGCTTTTCTTATTCGATTTTGATTTTGCTCGACTTCGATTCGAGTTATAAATTTGTTCGTGATTTAGCTAGCTCTGGTATTCGCTTGAACTCGAATGATCTTTGGCCGATGGTGATCATTGGGTTATATAGGGATTGAAATCCCTAAATGTCAGTTCGTATATTTTTCGCGTGATTTAAGCATTTGCTTTGATTTACAATCGCATCGCTCTAGTGCTTCTTGACTCGTTCATGTATTCATCGGTTTGAATTTCTTTGAGTCGGTTTCCTCCTATTACTTCGACACTTTAAATATTGATAAAAACTGGCTTTTGGCTATGACTTGTTCGTATGTACTCTTCATGAAATCGAATTTCATGAATTGCTTTGGTATAAATACGAATCTGAAATAATTTGAATTTTTCCATTCTTTTTTGTCTTGATAATTTCTTTTTTAAACCTACTCCTTGCTTTGTGTACACTGCTGCTTCACTGTTTTGTAAATTGAATGATTCAAGCTTTGTATATTTGTCATTTTATTTAATTGGAGATGTTCGCCTTGTATTGTCTTCACTGTGCTCATTGCTATTCCGAGCCATCTCATTTACCTTGTCTGGTTGGACTCCATACCTTAAGTGATATTGTTATAGTTACATGTACACATGTCTGAATGATTACATTTTGGTCTAGTGAAATATTTGCATTTTGTTGTGTGTTGTGGCTTGCACTTCAGTGTACAGTCTTGTTTTATATTGGCGATGACTAGTTCGTTTGTTAAGGCTCTTCACGTGTGTGTTTTTGATACTACATACATGTGTGTGTGTATGTGTGTTCATATATGTATACATGTGCATATGACCATGGTCTCTCTTGCAATTGAGTCTGGTTCCTTCGATTGTTCATAGCTTCACTGTCAAGTCTGTTCTCATGTCATTGTGCACTTGTGTCAATTGTTGCTTCTTTGTACTTTGTTGTGTTGATGATGCTACAGACATTTTAGCCCTGTGTGACGACCCGAAAATTTTAACATTTCAAAATAAAATATTTAATTGATTTTTTTAATATTTGGAAGTTATTTTTAACTTGAATTTCAATTATAACTATGAATTTGGCAATCTAATTATTGAATTTAATTAAAGAAATTAGAGTAAAATTTTGAATCTTCAGTTTTATGCTTGTTAAAAATATTTTCAAGGTTTAGAAAATTTATATCGATAATACTGAAGATAATGAAAACTTTAGAATTAAATTTGGAAATGCTTTGTTCAGTTTTAAAAATATATCATTTAAATCGATATTTAAAAATAGCCTTCTGAGGCACGGTCTCGGAATTCGACGAAACTAGTTCCATTGGATCCGTAATATTGTATTATTATCAGATTTTAATTTTCGTAGTATTTGGTATGATCGTTTGGTCATACGATAAGCAAACGTGCTGAAAATTAAATCGAAAATTCGATATTTCAACTGTTCAAAAAGCTATCTTCTCCATACGATTGAATTTGGACTCGAAGTCTTTTCCATTGCGTTTCGAATATGCATATAACATTATAAACGTCTGGCGGCATGCCTCGATAGGAGGTTGAGATTTTTAGTTGCGTAAATTTGATAAGATTTAAAGTTGAATTTGATTTTAAAATAGAAATAATATAATCTCATTACTGTAGCAACGGACATGTAAAAGAAAATTCAAACAATTGGCAAATTTTGTTAACACGCGTCTTCGATTAGAGAAAAGAAAAATCACAGAAGAAAAATTGTTGAATAGAAATTAGCTCTTCAATTCAAACCTATTATCCGTCTAGTACCTTAAAATCGAAAATCAAATTGAACGAGATAAATGGCCGCAGCTCTCTTAGATAAAGAAAAAAATTGATATCACATATAAAAAAAAGAAACGAATCAAACGATTCGAAATCAATCGAAATCAAGGCAGCTAATTCGCCGCTCATCATCAAGGAAAGTACAAGTCGTGATTTTTGGAGGTTGCCGTGGGTTCGAGTCGAGGGTCTGGCGAAGGGAATCAATTTCAATGGCAATTGGCGACATCGCAAGGATGGTGGAGTTGCTGTGAGTTCGCATGGAGGCGGAGCTCTTCGGGGATCATGATTACTCGAGCACGACGACGATCTCGAGCTATGGTCGAGGGCGAAGAAGAGATGCTAGCGAATGCGAGCAAGCATTATCGCGCCATGCTTGGTCGCGCAGCGATGGTGATCACAAGGAGGTTCGACAGTGAGGTATTAGCCAGTTTCAAAATTTTATTATATACATATAGATCAGAGAAAAAAATAAAGAGAGAATATAATCATATAGTAGGTTATAAAACAAATTATTCTCTTGAAATTATTTATGCATGTATAAAGAAGGGTAGAAAGTGTTGTGATTATTCATAGAAATTATTATATATATGGATAAAGTTTGAAAAAAAATATAGAAATTTTAAGTATTATAAAAACTAGATTTTTGAATCTATATAAATTAATTTTATAAGTGTGGGTTTCAAAAAAAATCAATATGCATCCATATATTTTGATTTACTAAGTTATGTTAAAAGTAATTTACTAAGGTGATAAATTTATTTAATGAAATATATATATATATATAAGGTTGAAAAGGAATTTTAAAATAGAAAAGGGTTTTTAGAAACAGATTTGGAAAATTTTATCAAAGATTTGATTAATCGAGATTTATATGATCATTTTATAAATGTATATGATATCAAAGAAAAATATGTACATTGTTTTCTTAAATGATGTATAAGGTGACTAATTAGTTAATTAGCTTATTTAATTATTTTTAACTACTAACAATATTTATTATAGGAAAATAAATCTTAAATTAAATCATTGGTTAATATAATTTATCAAACGGAAATTAATTGTTCGATTTGTTCGAATATTAATAAAATTTTATAATTATTTATACAAGGTCAAAATTGTGAAGAAAACAAGTCGGAACGGAAATGGATTGCAAAATAATAGCAAAGGCGAGATCTTCTCACTCAATCGGATTTTCCGATTTAAATTTAAATAGTTAAATTTAAAATTGTTGATTGTGTGCTTTGATGATAAATTATTATCAGTTGTATTGGGTTAGACCCTGTGCGCCGTATAATAGCGGAGGATATTATATAAACCCATATACTGAGATATTCCACCTCGAAGTGGAATTGGTATTATATATATATATATATATATATATATATATATATATTGAAGTGATAGATTTCCCTCATTATATAGCGGATGAGATCCTATACGTCGCATAATAGTGGATGATATTTTATAAATCTCATATACCGCGATATTCCACCTCGAAGTGGAATTGGTATTTAATTGTTGTGCTAACATCTGTGGATGCAAGGAAACAGGTTGGAGGGATCCAACTGGATTCCTCAAATATTTGAATTTGTTTCAATTTTGTGTGTTGATCTATTTACAATCTGTGTATGATTATATTTATGATCAAAATCGCTGAAGGCTATAGTTTAGCGGAAATATATTTTTGGTATAGTAGAATACCAGAAATAAATAAAATTGGATTTTTGAAATTTAAGTAGAAAATCTATAGTGAAATCCTGTTGAATAAATTTCAAAATATGGGAAAAGATTTTTATAAACGGGTTTTTTATAATATTGTTTAATAGTTGAAGAATTTATAAAAAAAATTAGATTTTAAATATTTTAAAAGAAATAAAAGGAATTTGTTTTAAAAGATACTAAATTTGGTGTTTGAATGAAAATTTATTTGGTAGTTGAAAATAAATCTTTGGGAAATCGATTTGAAATTAAATTGGTGTTTTAAAATAAATCTTTGAGATATCAATATGAAAATTGATTTGTTGTTTGGAAATGATTTTGAAATCAATTTGAAAATCGTATATCGGTGGATTTGAAAATTTAAATCCACAGTAAGAATTCAAAAAGGAAAGGGAAATTTGTTTTAAGAATAAATACTGGTTTATTTCTAAATTGTGAGAAGAAATTTTTGGATTTGGAATATAAATTTAGATAAATCAAGAAGAATTTATTTATTGATTTAAATGGTCCATTTTTAAACAGAAGGTGTATTTTCCTAGAAAGCCGAATTTGTTTTTTAAAATAGCTTTTGAAATATAAATTAAAAGATCTAGAGTTGGTTTTAAAAGAATATTTTGGAGAAATTAGTTTCTTAAGTTATTTTGGAGGTCTTTAAAGCAAAGATTTATTTAATTAATTATAGAAGTAATGATTTAAAGATTTAATTGATGTTGGTTTTAGAAAATGGGTATTTGAATAGTTATACCCTATCTACATATTTTATTTTTAATTAGTTTGGACTTGAAGTTGTATGAGATACTGGTAAAATGTTTTCATAGCTAATATTTAAATATGTGGTTAGAAATAGTTTTATTCTAAATGTATCCAAGTATATTTTGGATAAGTGGTTTAAATTATTTTAAAGTATTTGAACTCGGTAGATTTACAGTGGAAATGAATAAATATTTGGAAATATATTCCGCGTAAGGAAAGTGATTTGAAATTTGTTTTCAAAGGATTAAAATTTGGAAAGTAATTTGAAATTTGTTTTCAAAGTGTTGAAGTGTTAAAAAAATATCTTGCGAAGATATTTTGAAAATAAATAATTTGAAAAATTATTTAAATCTTGGTGATTGTTGTGAATATTGTTTGATAGTGATTATTGTAAATATTCATTGATAGTTAAATAACCACTATCAATATTGGCCTTTAAAAGGCGTTTGAATTTCGATGCGACCGGGGGTCGGATTCCAAATGGATATTCGAAAACCACATTGAATCTTTGTGTTGGATCTTTTATTTAAAAAGATCAAAGTGGAAATTTGTTGTGAATTACGGGAATCTAAATGTAACACTTATTTTTAAAATAAGCGCTCGTTATTCGAATTAGCCGGGAGAGGACTTTGTGTCATAAAACCCATTCCAAATAATGTTACGATGAAATAGGATTGCATTTGAAGACGATGTTGAAGACCGGGTATTTTCGAAAATGAAAGTATTACCTGTCGAATGTCTCCACACCCGATTGCTCCGGTATAGAGATTTTATCACCCTTTGTGATGGGGATTCCGGACGTGATTGAGTGAATATCTGGATTTGCAAGGGCTTCTTTGAAGTGCCTTTGGTTCCGTTCGATCCGGGAACGGACTTGTATGGTATATGATTGACATTACACTTTGAGATATAAAGCTGATTTCTATCAAATACATTTCTGTTGGTGGCGGAGAATTTATTCTCTTATCTTAACACCCTTCTCTGAGACATACAAGCTCAGAGGTTATGTAGTTGATGATTATTAGTGATATGCTCCCAATTTGGTAGTGTGGCATGCTGAGTGCTGCTGATCATTTGTTGATCGAAGCATGGCCTTGTGAAATGTGTAGCTTTGTGAACGAGACTTCGTCGGACCTTACACCCCAGAAATGGCCGAAACAGGAAGAATGTGGCAAGGTTATGAGGTCGCGCCCTTTAGGGTATGTCATTTCCTTCTGGAAAAGGGTGGTATCATGGTATGGAGCCCAGATATTTAACTTATGTGGTTGCTGCAAATTCATTACTTTGTGGTTGTTGCTTTGTGGTTGAGGATCCTCGGATAAAGGTCGCAAACGACTGAGGAATAGCATACTCATGTAGTAGTTACCTAGTTGCAGAGGAATCCCGGCCTTGTGTTGGCAGAGAGCTGGTTAAGTTCTCGGAGAGTCCCTCCAGAGGCGTACCCATGCGGCAGTAGAAAGTTCCTTAGCCTGACCATTTGTTGGAAATCAAAGAAACAATACGCGTCCTGTACGGTTTTAGTTGTATAACCTGCCTTGTAATGTGGCGGTAACCTGCTATTGAACATGGTAGCTATAGTAGGCATGCAATAATGGTTGTATGCTGGCTAAGATTAATATTATACTTTCGAAATGTTTTATGCACTAATGATAATATCAAAAGGATTTTGCGTATCAAGCATGTTTGACTATCATAAGGAGAATTCTCCTCCAATTCCGCGTTTGCGTTGTGTGTGTGTGTGTGTGTGGAGGCCTTAGTTTCATTTTCCAATAGCATAGCGTATCTCTTTTCCTTTCTTTGTGAACATAACTGTTTTTAAGATCTCACACCAGTCCCATGACTGACTTGGAGTTTATTGTTCCCTTTCTAAACTCTGGGTGCCCATAATTTTCCACACCGGCAGCCTAGAGTCAGGTTATCAGTGTTCTGGAGCGAAGTCTGAAAAGAGATGCTGTGGAGATCAAAAGCAAGCTGGATGGCAAAGTGTATCATTTATACTATGTAGTGTCCGTTGCGTATGGTTGGTGCAAAGTAAAATTTTCCATGTGAGGCAAGCAATAATAACTACCAGTGTTGTATTGTGTTGTTGTAAACTCTGATGTTGTACCTATAAGCTGATATAGTGCTTTTGTTTTAAAGATTATTCATTTATCTATTATATTTCCTCCGCTGCGAAATGTGAGATTTTGTTATTGTTTTCTCTTTCTTCTTCTATCTTCTTCTTTTTTAACCCTAACGGTTAGGTTTTCGGCATTCGATTGTGCGACATTTGATACAGTGGACGCATTGATGTCGACTCTCAGAAGTCAAAAGGTTGGGCCGTTACAATGTGGTAATAGAGCATTTGGTTACGCGACAACCTTGGCTCCGGTGAGGATTACTCATTAAAGATAGAGTCAGTAGTACTCTAGAATGAGTTTGAATGTAATAATAGATATGAGATCATATTTGTTAGTGAATATAAAATTGTTTTATATTGTGTTGATTTATCGGTTGATTGTTTATAGATTCTGATCGGTGCAGTTTGGCCAACTGTGTTGATAGGGGTTTCTAAACTCTTAAACAAGATAAATCGACACAATATTGTTTTAAAATTAGGTAAATGAAATAATTTTAGCCAAACTATTTTCGTATATAAAAGAAAATAATCTTTGTAAATTATTATAATATATGGTTGCTTGGATGTTTGGAAGTGATAATATTAAATTATTATCATTTAATTGTGAAATTGAATAAGAAATTGAAAAACATAAACAAAGAGCTATGGAATAAGTCCATGTATAAATGGAATTTGTAAATATAAATTGTAAAAATATAATTCCAAAGGAATATTTGGAAATGCTTTTGAAAAGATTTGAAATTTCGAAACTTTGGAAATTAAATCCCTTTTGAGTTTGAAAATGATTTTCAAAGGTTTTGGAAAAATGTTTTAAAAAGGGATGAAAGCACTAAACTCTTTTCGGTCGCTGTAAAATAATTTCGAAGATGATCGCGACATCACCGGTGTTAAATTTCAAGTTTCCAGAAGAGGAATTACTGCCAAATTATTTTAAATGGAAGTTGTTTGGAAAACTGGGTTTGGGTTTTGAAATTCAAAGGATAGTTTGAATTGATTTCAAAAATGATTTTTGAAATGTTGGAAAGACTCTGAAATCTGATAAAAATAGTTATAGAATAAAATTTATTAAGGTGAAAAATAAAATTATGAATAAATGAATTTACAATTGCAAGTAAATGAAAATGAAATTGAATGTTGAAATTCATTTCAGATTTGTAAGTATATAGAACTGGGATTGGAATTGAATTTGATTTGTGGTAAACAAAGCGAAGTATTGAAATGAATTGAATTCAATAATTATGAATGAAATGTAAATTGAATTCATATGGAATTTGAAATCCAGTTTAAATATAAATAGATATTAACCGAAGTGGCAAAGTGAGAACAAATATAAGAAGTTATATAAAATATTTGCATTGAACTTAAGAAATGAAGTGCAAAATTCTTAAGTAATTTTTGAGTTGAGAAATACTCTAAATGAATAAGAAAACGAAGATTAAACTGGAAAATTGTGAAATGGCGATTGTGAATTATATTAAAATGAAAATCAAATGTGAATAAAAGAAAAGTAATTGATAAAGCTAATAATCAATTTGAAACAAATACGTAGGATGTACATATATTATTTTGTTCGCATAGCGATTTGATCCAGAATTCGAGCACAGAATTTCGAGATAGTTCCATCGATCCGAATTAGGATTTTTCACTCGATTTTCGACGATGAACCTGAATATGGATTTTTGGTTGATTCTGGAAATTCCCTATCATAGTTGACCACTATGCAAGGAGAACGACGGTTTCTGATCAAGAAACCAGATTTGAGTCTACACTAGAAAGACGGGTAGACGATACTAGTTCGGAAGTGAAATTGTGTGATCAAGTGAGCGATCGAATTTGATATTGCGTACGAATGATGTAAGTACATCGTACGGATTTGAATGAAATAATTATTCAAACTTTTGTAAAGGGATGTACAAAATAAATTTGAATGATGTAATTGGATATTATGGCTAGTAGGATGTACAGGTGTCGTAAAGGAAAAGGAATTGGGATTTGATTTCGAAGATAAGCTTAAATTGCTCGAAAAGGGTATGTAATTTAAATTTCAGTATGAAATCTGATGATTTTCTTATCTAGCTGCTTGGCTTTTCATTTTCTTTTTGAAACTGGGGGGCCCGTGGTGCCATTTTGTAGACGTACCCAGCTAGTCGCGCAAAGGAGACGCTGGCAAATTTTTTCGAAAACTTAGGGAGTAAGAAAAATTTTGAGAAAATTTTGAAAATTTAAAATTTGAATTTAAAATTGAATTTGAATTGTTGAGGAAAATAATATTGTTTGGAATCTTTGAAAGATTTTGGAAAGTAAGTTGAAGTAATAATGGGTCTTAAATACAAAGATTTGTTTTGGCGAGTTGATAGAACTGTTTGGTTTTGGGAAAATGATGAACGGGATAAGGATCATTCTTCTTAGCTAATAATTTCGGGACGAAATTATTTTAAGGGGGGAAGAATGTGACGATCCAGAAATTTTAACATTTGAAAATAAAATATTTAATTGATTTTTTAATATTTGGAATTTTTTTTAACTTGAATTTAAATTATAACTATGAATTTGACAATTTAATTATTGAATTTAATTATAGAAATTTGAGTAAAATTTTGAATCTTCAGTTTTATGCTTGTTAAAAATAGTTTCAAGGTTTAGAAAATTTAAATTGATAATACTGAAGATAATGGAAGCTTTAGAATTGAATTTGAAAATGCTTTGTTCAGTTTTAAAAATATATCGTTTAAATCGATATTTAAAAATAGCCTTCCGAGGCACGGACTCGGAATTCGAGGAAAGTAGTTCCATTGTATCTGCAATATTGTAATATTATTGGATTTCAATTTTCGTAGTATTTGGTGTGATCGTTTGGACATAGATAAGCAAACATGCCGAAAATTAAATCGAAAATTCGATATTTTAACTAGTTCAAAAAGCTATCTTCTCCATACGATCGAATTTGGACTCGAAACCTTTTCCATTGCGTTCGGAATAGGCGTATAACATTACAAATGCCTGGCGGCATGTCTCGATAGGCGGTTGAGATTTTTAGTTGCGTAATAATATAATCTCATTACTGTAGCAACGGACACGTAAAAGAAAATTCAAACACTTGGCAAATTTTGTTAACACGTGTCTTCGTTTAGAGAAAAGAAAAATCACAGAAGAAAAATTGTTGAATAGAAATTAGCTCTTCAATTCAAACCTATTATCGGTCGAGTACCTTAAAATGGAAAATCAAATTGAATGAGATAAATGGCCGCAGCTGTATATGGATAAAGAAAAAAATCGATATCACATACAAAAAAAGAAAGAAACGAATCAAACGATTTGAAATCAGCCAAAATCGAGGAAGCTAATTCGTGGCTCATCATTAAGGAAAGTACGAGTCGCGATTTTGGAGGTTGTCGTGTGTTCGAGTCGAGGGTTCGACGAAGGGAATCAATTTCAATGGCGATCGACGATGTCGCAAGGATGGTGGAGTTGCCACGAGTTCGCAAGGATGCAGGGCTTGTGTGAGAATCGCGATTACTCAAGGGCGGCGACGATCTCGAGCTATCGTCGAGGGCGAAGAAGAGATGCTGGTGAATGCGAGTGTAACAACCGTGGTATTTTCAACCATTCGCATCCATTATAAGTGTATAGGTAGACACTCATGCCGGAATTAAATTGCTCAAAATACCGCGTTGTAAATAAAAATTTGGCAAATCTCAGAATATACAGTAAATAAAAATCATAGAATCACAGACACAGAGTAATAATAGTGCAGCGGAAGCAAAAGAAATACTAGTTCATGAAGCTACTATATAAAATATCAGAGTTACATAAAATACAATAGAGGAAATAAGGTACAAAAGAAGTCTCACTTCGTAGAAGTCAACTAATACAAGCGCTGAAAGGAACAACAGGTTTCAAAAGATAAACATGACAAGTAGATAATCTCCAGCGATTCCAATCTCCAGAAAGTGGAAATCCAAATCTGTGAATAACTCAGGCTGACCCGAGCGTAAATAAAAATACAAACACTCGAGTCAGGACATACATACTTATACAATGTAAACCAACTCAAGTGAACTGTAGTAAAGGTACAAGTAACTTAGAAGATGCTTGGGACCGTCCATCCTCTAAGGATCCGTTAAACTATTTACTATGTAGTATATTGCGCTATATACAGTAGTGTCTAATCAGTAAAGTATAATCATATAGAAAATAGCGTTAAGGGGATGGTGAACCTTAACGCTGTCGGATCTTTAAAACCAAAATCGTAGTGGGCTCGATATAAGGATATGACACGGCACGCGAGGCAATGCCAGGGTGGATACACCGTTTGCACTCCCGGACCGGTGGTGACGGCAAGCCAGCAGCTTCCGCCCACCTCGAATAATACCCCCGAATCAAATGTGGCGCCACCGAATCGAATCACAAAAGTAATAGAATGGTTTCCGATGGAGCATGCTCGATGAAAGGGTGCGACCCTTTGTGTAGCCCGGTATAGCTCCTGTTTTAGTCATATATGCCAACTCACGGGAGTTGGGTCCACGTAATATACCTCGAGAACGTCGCCACCATCCTACTTCATTCTGGAATCTCCACCGCGTACACAGTTGTTAAAGTGGTTTTCGGTATTGGCCGGCTATAAGACAATATCCGATCCCGGTCTCTTTAACAACCAATCGTTATTATAACCCGTAGTTATAACTTTAAAACATATTTTATACTTCAAAATAAAATATCATTTCAACCCAAATCTTTATCAAAATAAAGATTAAATCATTTCCAAACCATTTCAATATATCATCATACCATATCTTTCAATTCAAATATTTATCAAAGTAATTATCAAGTCATTTCAAATCATTTCAAATCATTTTTAATACATAAACATCACATCTTCCAAATTCAATATTTATCAAAATAATTATCAAGTCATTTCAAATCATTTTTAATACATAAACATCACATCTTTCAAACTTCATTTTCAAATCGTCTTAATTTCAAAATATCATAACTTTTAAAACTTCATCTTCGAATCATTTAATATATACCAGAATATCATATCTTTCAAAA
This sequence comes from Allium cepa, assembly GCA_030765085.1. Taxonomy (NCBI): domain Eukaryota; kingdom Viridiplantae; phylum Streptophyta; class Magnoliopsida; order Asparagales; family Amaryllidaceae; genus Allium; species Allium cepa. The sequence continues at coordinate 10,948,619 of CM060941.1, read as the reverse complement.
CTTCATTTCAAATCATTTCAATATATCATATCTTTTCGAAACCACATTTCAATCATTTAATATATCAAAATATCATCTCTTTTCACAACCACATTCATTTCAATATCATTATTCATTTTATTCAATTTAAAATACCATTTCAATTCATATTTCAAAACAGTTTATATTCCAAAAATCATTTTTAATCACTAAAATGAAGTTATTATGTTTAATAATTAAACTATTAAACTTCCAAAATTTTCAACTTTCAATGTTCATTTATTCACTTAAGTTTATTAAAACAGTAAAGATTCACTTTTCGTGGCATTTAGAAAATGCTACGGAAAAATACATTCAAAACAGTTCACTTTAACAAAAGACAACATTTTAAAATGTTGTAATAGGGTTTACTTAAATTTCAAATAAACTTAGTTAAATTCAAAAATTATAGCACTTACAAAAAAATTTCTATAATAGCTTTTAATTCAATTTAGCTTTTTAGTTCATTATCGTCAACTACAGCATTTACAATGCTGTAATATCATTCACATTGTAATTAATAGAATTTCAAAAATGCGGTAAATTAACTTCAAATATTCAATAAAATTTCTCAACCAATTATATTTTTATTTAAAACATTTTTTAACTTATAAAATCATACATTTCACATTTATAAACATCATTTAATTTTCCTCAAATTCATGATTTTATAAAGTTAAATTTCCATTCAAAAATCAAGTTTTAATAATAATTCACTTATCAAAATGCAATGTTCGATTTTAGATTCACTACATTAAATTTCAACTTAACATTTATGTTAAAATTCTCAAATATAACTTATTTTTATTTTTATTTACTTAACTAAAATTTCCCTTTCAAGTCAATTTCATAAATTTCCAATTTTAGTTATATTTCAAAATTTCAACTTAAAATATTCATTCATTTCACATTTCAGCTTTATTAAAAATCATTAATATGATATAAAATCACTTTAAATTCAATTTATATTCAATCTATCATAAATTCATATTCAATTAAATTTCCAATTATAATTAAATCAATTTTTCCAAAATAACTTACGTTCAAAATTTCTAACTTTTCCATTAATTCAATTCACTTACAATTATTCATAAAATCAATAATATTTTACAAAAATCCTTTTTAATTATATTTAAATCAAAATAATATAATATTTACATTTCTAAAATAACTTTAAAGATTTTAGGAAAACATATATTAACTACGGGTCTATATATAATTTTCTACGCTAGGTAAAGTGATACGGATATGTATCATTTCAATCCGCAGTTTAAAAAGAAAAATCCGGGTTTTATCATTTCAAACCCGCAATCCCAAGTTAAATAAATGATTTGAAAATCATTCAGGCCTATCATTTCAGCCCATAACAATTTTCCCTTATTCCAAAGTCCGTTCGGGTATATATCATTTCAACCCATAGTGATTCTAATCAAAAGGGAACTTGCAGTGTGATAAACTGATATAAATAAACAGAATAGCATAATAAACAGTAACAAGTGATATAACAGGTGTAATAACAGGTGTAAACATCATATGATCATAATATAGCAGTTATAACATGATGCAATACATTTACAGATTCAAATGGTGTCGGTTTATCAGTTATATAGGTACAGATTGTCTGGTGAGAATAACTCACCGGTTTGAGCTGGAGACACAACAACGAATTTCACGAATGGAATCTACACAAGCACAAAAGCACGACACAGATACGAATGGAGGAGCCAAGGATTAATTCCCTTGAATACAAATCAAACAAACAATAACAAACATGAATTATAAACCAAGATATTACAAAACAATGCTAGGAATAAGTACACAATTCAAAGCTAGAACTTTTGCACTTGCATTCACCTTTGTATGCTTCAGCTATGGACTGGAAAAGCACTGTAATGGAATGGTTTTGGATCAGGTTTGGATGCAACAGGTCAGCGTATCATGGATTTGATGATGGTGCAAAGGTATGTGTACATGAAACTATGACTACAAGGCATAAACAAGGATTTTGGTCCATATTTGGCTCGACCTATGGCACACTTGGGCTGGCTATACTTACTCCATATCTAGACAGTGGAGAGTGATGGTACAGCAGCACCCAAAGGTCATGTGGTTGCTGGTGGTGGTGGTTCTAGGGGTGGCCAAGAGGAGTATGTGAAAGGATATTGGCATTAAGGCTCGGCTAGGCTAGTTTTAAGGGTTTGCTTGCAATTTTTGTGGAGTTTTCAACATGGGGAGGCCACGGCCTGATCTGGTTCAGGTCTGGACAGTGGGTAGGTGGAGGGTCAAAGGTTGTATCGTGGTGGTGGTGGAACAATAGGAGGTGGCCAAGGCAAGATATGAAGGAGATAGTGGAGTATATGGCTAGGCTAGACAATTTCAAGGGGTTTGGTGCAAAGTTTGTGATGCTAACCTCAATGGATGGGAAAAACTTGGTTAATGTCAGAGGAGGGGGAGGAGGAGCTGCTGTAGATGGTGGAGGAGATGGTGGAGCTGATGGTGGAGAGGTTAGGCTGAGCAAAGCATGAAGAAGCAGGGCAAAAATCAAGGCAAACAAATGGAAAAAGGAAGAAGATGAGAGGAGAATGGAAGCCATATTTTTCTTTGAAGTGCCGTGAGTTTTTAGGAGATGAAGGAGGACATTTGTTTACGTGCAAATGATATGTGATCAGCTGAAAGAAATGAGATATGGTTGGCCTCAATTGAATGCAAGAGTTAGAAAATGAAAAGGTGGGAAAACAAAGAGACTTAAGCAACTAAAGAGTCACAAAACCTTTCAAATTTCCACTAAATTCTTTTTAATTTTAAATAACTGAAATATATATATAAATCCAGATAAAAATACGAAAATTTAGTAAATAAACAATAATAAATAAATAAATTATTAATTATATATAGTTTAATTAAATAAAACAGCAAAATTTACAACTAGTCCTGAAAATATGAAAAATAAGTGCAATGAACTTGGAAAAATTTTTATGTACTTAAAAATATTTATAAATAAAGATAAGAACACAAAATAAAATGAATTCACAAAATAAATAAATAAATTTTAATTAAAATATAGTTTAGACGAAGAAAATAGCAGAAAAAGGAAACAGCCTTTTTAAAAATAGGAAATCATCATAGTAAATTTTAGAAAAATCCTATTATTATTTTTAAAATATTTAGAGATGAAAATATACATAAATTAACATATCTACCCATATTAAAAGAAATATAAGAAAGAAAAATATGATTTATAAAATTTAAAATAGGCAAAATTGCACAATAAAACAAATTATACTAGAAATTGAAATGTACATAACTTTTACATTTTAACTCCGTTTTCAACGAAACGAAAAGTGGTGTTCTTAGAATTTTATGTACTTTCATAATAAAAGATAAAATTTATAATTTTAAACTTTTAAAATTTTAAGTCAAAATTCAAAGTTTGACTATTTTGACCAAAATCAACATTTCAGGAACATATTCAAATTACACAAGTTTGGAATTATAATTTCATATAAAATCAAGATTTATATTTAAGTAATAAAATTTAATCATTTAAAATAAGTAAAATAAGTTTTTTTAAATCAAAATAATTAAAATATATAAAAAAAAATACAGGGTTGTCACACTCTCCCCCACTCAAATATTTTCGTCCTCGAAAAGGAACGAGGTACGGAAAAGCACAGAAAAAAGATAGAGTGAAATAGGATTAAGATAAGATGACAAGAAGATTGAAATTATACCTAATAACTGTTGTTATAGGTAAGTTTAACAAGGTGGAGATGATCTTTCCAAGATTCTCCAAAATTAAGAACACAGGCACGAAAAGGTAGATTCAAAATGATTACCAAAGATCTATCAAAGATTATAGAAAGATTTCTAACATAAAGATTGTAAAAAGATGCCTATACCAATCTATATCAAGATAAGGATGATAAGGACAACCAAAATATAGTTTGGAAAGCAAAATAAGGAAACAGATTTGAAAGCATGGAAATTTCAACTTAAATTGATAATTAATATTTTTACACAAGTTAAATAAATCTTAACTATATCAAGTTTCATTATCTTATTATCCAATCATCTTAAACTAACAAAAAATTTCTTATAATTGAAAATATTCTTTAAAAATAAAATTTAAGAATTAAATTTTCGATTACATTCAAACCATTTAGAGATAAGTCATAATATATATAATATGTCAAATCAAATTTCAATCATATATCTATATTATTATAAATCAAGTCATATTTTAGAAATTCAAATCAATTAAATTCCCCAAAACAAAGCTGTAGCAAGACTACATAACAGTCTCTTAACTTCGAACTCGAAAATGAACGTCGATGATGTCGCGATCATCACCGAAGTTATTTTCCAGCGACAAAGAGAAGAGCACTAATTTTAAACCTTTAAAATTCTTTGAAAACAATTTCTATTCAAAATACTTTAAATAATATAACCCTTTTAAAACTTTTAAACCAAAGTTCGAGATCATCGGAAAATAAATTCTCAGATTTCTTTTCTAAATTCATTTAAGTTCCCAAATCAATTTATAAACAATTATTTATAAATTCATTTATAGAACAATAAATGATAAATCAAGTATTATCATTTCAAATTATCAATTTGAATCATTTCATTAAGTTCCATAGATATATATATCAAAATTTTATTTCATTAACCAAATTTTTAAAATAATATTGTGTCAGTTTGTTCTATCAAAGTGTTTTAGAAATCCTATCGATAGCGCTGATCAGACGAATCGATCGGAAACCCAAATCAACATCAACAACTCAAACAACACAATATAAAAAAAAATATAGATTGACAAATACAATTCAAAATGTTTGAAAATATGTTGGAAACAAAAGACAAGATGATTAAATATAGAGTAGGGAGGTGGATTAGCTAATATAAATCACGGGCAACCTTAATCGGGTCAACCGTGACTTAAAGTATAAGGTCGAAGTGGATTTTCTGGGGTAAATCTACATTCAACGTCATAAGATAGAGTTTTGGATAATAGGAGATACTAGCATCTAAACTGAGGATATAAAATCTTTGGTGAATCGATGCTGTTGTAAAGGAGTTTCACCCCTTTTACAAGAAAATTTTTAAGATTGGCGAGACCGCCAATTCACTATAAAAATCATTCGAAGTGGAGTTATGGGATACTCCAGAATCAAATGAAGATGAATAGCGGGGAATAAGAATGGATTTTGGAGCCACAGGGAACGTTCCAAAATTCAAAGGAATCGAGTCAAAAGAAAGAGATTCAACTCGAATGAAAGGGATTCTGTAAATACATCTACTCCATATGCTAAGTTTTGCCTAGAGCTACCAAAGCTCTGATACCAACTGTAACAACCGTGGTATTTTCAACCATTCGTATCCATTATAAGTGTATAGGTAGACACTCATGCCGGAATTAAATTGCTCAAAATACCGCGTTGTAAATAAAAATTTGGCAAATCTCAGAATATACAGTAAATAAAAATCATAGAATCACAGACACAGAGTAATAATAGTGCAGCGGAAGCAAAAGAAATAGTAGTTCATGAAGCTACTATATAAAATATCAGAGTTACATAAAATACAATAGAGGAAATAAGGTACAAAAGAAGTCTCACTTCGTAGAAGTCAACTAATACAAGCGCTGAAAGGAACAACAGGTTTCAAAAGATAAACATGACAAGTAGATAATCTCCAGCGATTCCAATCTCCAGAAAGTGGAAATCCAAATCTGTGAATAACTCAGGCTGACCCGAGCGTGAATAAAAATACAAACACTCGAGTCAGGACATACATACTTATACAATGTAAACCAACTCAAGTGAACTGTAGTAAAGGTACAAGTAACTTAGAAGATGCTTGGGACCGTCCATCCTCTAAGGATCCGTTAAACTATTTACTATGTAGTATATTGCGCTATATACAGTAGTGTCTAATCAGTAAAGTATAATCATATAGAAAATAGCGTTAAGGGGATGGTGAACCTTAACGCTGTCGGATCTTTAAAACCAAAATCGTAGTGGGCTCGATATAAGGATATGACACGGCACGCGAGGCAATGCCAGGGTGGATACACCGTTTGCAATCCCGGACCGGTGGTGACGGCAAGCCAGCAGCTTCCGCCCACCTCGAACAATACCACCGAATCAAATGTGGCGCCACCGAATCGAATCACAAAAGTAATAGAATGGTTTCCGATGGAGCATGCTCGATGAAAGGGTGCGACCCTTTGTGTAGCCCGGTATAGCTCCTGTTTTAGTCATATATGCCAACTCACGGGAGTTGGGTCCACGTAATATACCTCGAGAACGTCGCCACCATCCTACTTCATTCTGGAATCTCCACCGCGTACACAGTTGTTAAAGTGGTTTTCGGTATTGGCCGGCTATAAGACAATATCCGATCCCAGTCTCTTTAACAACCAATCGTTATTATAACCCGTAGTTATAACTTTAAAACATATTTTATACTTCAAAATAAAATATCATTTCAACCCAAATCTTTATCAAAATAAAGATTAAATCATTTCCAAACCATTTCAATATATCATCATACCATATCTTTCAATTCAAATATTTATCAAAGTAATTATCAAGTCATTTCAAATCATTTCAAATCATTTTTAATACATAAACATCACATCTTCCAAATTCAATATTTATCAAAATAATTATCAAGTCATTTCAAATCATTTTTAATACATAAACATCACATCTTTCAAACTTCATTTTCAAATCGTCTTAATTTCAAAATATCATAACTTTCAAAACTTCATCTTCGAATCATTTAATATATACCAGAATATCATATCTTTCAAAACTTCATTTCAAATCATTTCAATATATCATATCTTTTCGAAACCACATTTCAATCATTTAATATATCAAAATATCATCTCTTTTCACAACCACATTCATTTCAATATCATTATTCATTTTATTCAATTTAAAATACCATTTCAATTCATATTTCAAAACAGTTTATATTCCAAAAATCATTTTTAATCACGAAAATGAAGTTATTATGTTTAATAATTAAATTATTAAACTTCCAAAATTTTCAACTTTCAATGTTCATTTATTCACTTAAGTTTATTAAAACAGTAAAGATTCACTTTTCGTGGCATTTAGAAAATGCTACGGAAAAATACATTCAAAACAGTTCACTTTAACAAAAGACAACATTTTAAAATGTTGTAATAGGGTTTACTTAAATTTCAAATAAACTTAGTTAAATTCAAAAATTATAGCACTTACAAAAAAATTTCTATAATAGCTTTTAATTCAATTTAGCTTTTTAGTTCATTATCGTCAACTACAGCATTTACAATGCTGTAATATCATTCACATTGTAATTAATAGAATTTCAAAAATGCGGTAAATTAACTTCAAATATTCAATAAAATTTCTCAACCAATTATATTTTTATTTAAAACATTTTTTAACTTATAAAATCATACATTTCACATTTATAAACATCATTTAATTTTCCTCAAATTCATGATTTTATAAAGTTAAATTTCCATTCAAAAATCAAGTTTTAATAATAATTCACTTATCAAAATGCAATGTTCAATTTTAGATTCACTACATTAAATTTCAACTTAACATTTATGTTAAAATTCTCAAATATAACTTATTTTTATTTTTATTTACTTAACTAAAATTTCCCTTTCAAGTCAATTTCATAAATTTCCAATTTTAGTTATATTTCAAAATTTCAACTTAAAATATTCATTCATTTCACATTTCAGCTTTATTAAAAATCATTAATATGATATAAAATCACTTTAAATTCAATTTATATTCAAATTATCATAAATTCATATTCAATTAAATTTCCAATTATAATTAAATCAATTTTTCCAAAATAACTTACGTTCAAAATTTCTAACTTTTCCATTAATTCAATTCACTTACAATTATTCATAAAATCAATAATATTTTACAAAAATCCTTTTTAATTATATTTAAATCAAAATAATATAATATTTACATTTCTAAAATAACTTTAAAGATTTTAGGAAAACATATATTAACTACGGGTCTATATATAATTTTCTACGCTAGGTAAAGTGATACGGATATGTATCATTTCAATCCGCAGTTTAAAAAGAAAAATCCGGGTTTTATCATTTCAAACCCGCAATCCCAAGTTAAATAAATGATTTGAAAATCATTCAGACCTATCATTTCAGCCCATAACAATTTTCCCTTATTCCAAAGTCCGTTCGGGTATATATCATTTCAACCCATAGTGATTCTAATCAAAAGGGAACTTGCAGTGTGATAAACTGATATAAATAAACAGAATAGCATAATAAACAGTAACAAGTGATATAACAGGTGTAATAACAGGTGTAAACATCATATGATCATAATATAGCAGTTATAACATGATGCAATACATTTACAGATTCAAATGGTGTCGGTTTATCAGTTACATAGGTACAGATTGTCTGGTGAGAATAACTCACCGGTTTGAGCTGGAGACACAACAACGAATTTCACGAACGGAATCTACACAAGCACAAAAGCACGACACAGATACGAATGGAGGAGCCAAGGATTAATTCCCTTGAATACAAATCAAACAAACAATAACAAACATGAATTATAAACCAAGATATTACAAAACAATGCTAGGAATAAGTACACAATTCAAAGCTAGAACTTTTGCACTTGCATTCACCTTTGTATGCTTCAGCTATGGACTGGAAAAGCACTGTAATGGAATGGTTTTGGATCAGGTTTGGATGCAACAGGTCAGCGTATCATGGATTTGATGATGGTGCAAAGGTATGTGTACATGAAACTATGACTACAAGGCATAAACAAGGATTTTGGTCCATATTTGGCTCGACCTATGGCACACTTGGGCTGGCTATACTTACTCCAGATCTAGACAGTGGAGAGTGATGGTATAGCAGCACCCAAAGGTCATATGGTTGCTGGTGGTGGTGGTTCTAGGGGTGGCCAAGAGGAGTATGTGAAAGGATATTGGCATTAAGGCTCGGCTAGGCTAGTTTTAAGGGTTTGCTTGCAATTTTTGTGGAGTTTTCAACATGGGGAGGCCACGGCCTGATCTGGTTCAGGTCTGGACAGTGGGTAGGTGGAGGGTCAAAGGTTGTATCGTGGTGGTGGTGGAACAATAGGAGGTGGCCAAGGCAAGATATGAAGGAGATAGTGGAGTATATGGCTAGGCTAGACAATTTCAAGGGGTTTGGTGTAAAGTTTGTGATGCTAACCTCAATGGATGGGCAAAACTTGGTTAATGTCAGAGGAGGGGGAGGAGGAGCTGCTGTAGATGGTGGAGGAGATGGTGGAGCTGATGGTGGAGAGGTTAGGCTGAGCAAAGCATGAAGAAGCAGGGCAAAAATCAAGGCAAACAAATGAAAAAAGGAAGAAGATGAGAGGAGAATGGAAGCCATATTTTTCTTTGAAGTGCCGTGAGTTTTTAGGAGATGAAGGAGGACATTTGTTTACGTGCAAATGATATGTGATCAGCTGAAAGAAATGAGATATGGTTGGCCTCAATTGAATGCAAGAGTTAGAAAATGAAAAGGTGGGAAAACAAAGAGACTTAAGCAACTAAAGAGTCACAAAACCTTTCAAATTTCCACTAAATTCTTTTTAATTTTAAATAACTGAAATATATATATAAATCCAGATAAAAATACGAAAATTTAGTAAATAAACAATAATAAATAAATAAATTATTAATTATATATAGTTTAATTAAATAAAACAGCAAAATTTACAACTAGTCCTGAAAATATGAAAAATAAGTGCAATGAACTTGGAAAAAATTTTATGTACTTAAAAATATTTATAAATAAAGATAAGAACACAAAATAAAATGAATTCACAAAATAAATAAATAAATTTTAATTAAAATATAGTTTAGACGAAGAAAATAGCAGAAAAAGGAAACAGCCTTTTTAAAAATAGGAAATCATCATAGTAAATTTTAGAAAAATCCTATTATTATTTTTAAAATATTTAGAGATGAAAATATACATAAATTAACATATCTACCCATATTAAAAGAAATATAAGAAAGAAAAATATGATTTATAAAATTTAAAATAGGCAAAATTGCACAATAAAACAAATTATACTAGAAATTGAAATGTACATAACTTTTACATTTTAACTCCGTTTTCAACGAAACGAAAAGTGGTGTTCTTAGAATTTTATGTAATTTCATAATAAAAGATAAAATTTATAATTTTAAACTTTTAAAATTTTAAGTCAAAAGTCAAAGTTTGACTATTTTGACCAAAATCAACATTTCAGGAACATATTCAAATTACACAAGTTTGGAATTATAATTTCATATAAAATCAAGATTTATATTTAAGTAATAAAATTTAATCATTTAAAATAAGTAAAATAAGTTTTTTTAAATCAAAATAATTAAAATATATAAAAAAAAAATACAGGGTTGTCACACTCTCCCCCACTCAAATCTTTTCGTCCTCGAAAAGGAACGAGGTACGGAAAAGCACAGAAAAAAGATAGAGTGAAATAGGATTAAGATAAGATGACAAGAAGATTGAAATTATACCTAATAACTGTTGTTATAGGTAAGTTTAACAAGGTGGAGATGATCTTTCCAAGATTCTCCAAAATTAAGAACACAGGCACGAAAAGGTAGATTCAAAATGATTACCAAAGATCTATCAAAGATTATAGAAAGATTTCTAACATAAAGATTGTAAAAAGATGCCTATACCAATCTATATCAAGATAAGGATGATAAGGACAACCAAAATATAGTTTGGAAAGCAAAATAAGGAAACAGATTTGAAAGCATGGAAATTTCAACTTAAATTGATAATTAATATTTTTACACAAGTTAAATAAATCTTAACTATATCAAGTTTCATTATCTTATTATCCAATCATCTTAAACTAACAAAAAATTTCTTATAATTGAAAATATTCTTTAAAAATAAAATTTAAGAATTAAATTTTCGATTACATTCAAACCATTTAGAGATAAGTCATAATATATATAATATGTCAAATCAAATTTCAATCATATATCTATATTATTATAAATCAAGTCATATTTTAGAAATTCAAATCAATTAAATTCCCCAAAACAAAGCTGTAGCAAGACTACATAACAGTCTCTTAACTTCGAACTCGAAAATGAACGTCGATGATGTCGCGATCATCACCGAAGTTATTTTCCAGCGACAAAGAGAAGAGCACTAATTTTAAACCTTTAAAATTCTTTGAAAACAATTTCTATTCAAAATACTTTAAATAATATAACCCTTTTAAAACTTTTAAACCAAAGTTCGAGATCATCGGAAAATAAATTCTCAGATTTCTTTTCTAAATTCATTTAAGTTCCCAAATCAATTTATAAACAATTATTTATAAATTCATTTATAGAACAATAAATGATAAATCAAGTATTATCATTTCAAATTATCAATTTGAATCATTTCATTAAGTTCCATAGATATATATATATCAAAATTTTATTTCATTAACCAAATTTTTAAAATAATATTGTGTCAGTTTGTTCTATCAAAGTGTTTTAGAAATCCTATCGATAGCGCTGATCAGACGAATCGATCGGAAACCCAAATCAACATCAACAACTCAAACAACACAATATAAAAAAAAATAGATTGACAAATACAATTCAAAATGTTTGAAAATATGTTGGAAACAAAAGACAAGATGATTAAATATAGAGTAGGGAGGTGGATTAGCTAATATAAATCACGGGCAACCTTAATCGGGTCAACCGTGACTTAAAGTATAAGGTCGAAGTGGATTTTCTGGGGTAAATCTACATTCAACGTCATAAGATAGAGTTTTGGATAATAGGAGATACTAGCATCTAAACTGAGGATATAAAATCTTTGGTGAATCGATGCTGTTGTAAAGGAGTTTCACCCCTTTTACAAGAAATTTTTTGAGATTGGCGAGACCGCCAATTCACTATAAAAATCATTCGAAGTGGAGTTATGGGATACTCCAGAATCAAATGAAGATGAATAGCGGGGAATAAGAATGGATTTTGGAACCACAGGGAACGTTCCAAAATTCAAAGGAATCGAGTCAAAAGAAAGAGATTCAACTCGAATGAAAGGGATTCTGTAAATACATCTACTCCATATGCTGAGTTTTGCCTAGAGCTACCAAAGCTCTGATACCAACTGTAACAACCGTGGTATTTTCAACCATTCGCATCCATTATAAGTGTATAGGTAGACACTCATGCCGGAATTAAATTGCTCAAAATACCGCGTTGTAAATAAAAATTTGGCAAATCTCAGAATATACAGTAAATAAAAATCATAGAATCACAGACACAGAGTAATAATAGTGCAGCGGAAGCAAAAGAAATACTAGTTCATGAAGCTACTATATAAAATATCAGAGTTACATAAAATACAATAGAGGAAATAAGGTACAAAAGAAGTCTCACTTCGTAGAAGTCAACTAATACAAGCGCTGAAAGGAACAACAGGTTTCAAAAGATAAACATGACAAGTAGATAATCTCCAGCGATTCCAATCTCCAGAAAGTGGAAATCCAAATCTGTGAATAACTCAGGCTGACCCGAGCGTGAATAAAAATACAAACACTCGAGTCAGGACATACATACTTATACAATGTAAACCAACTCAAGTGAACTGTAGTAAAGGTACAAGTAACTTAGAAGATGCTTGGGACCGCCCATCCTCTAAGGATCCGTTAAACTATTTACTATGTAGTATATTGCGCTATATACAGTAGTGTCTAATCAGTAAAGTATAATCATATAGAAAATAGCGTTAAGGGGATGGTGAACCTTAACGCTGTCGGATCTTTAAAACCAAAATCGTAGTGGGCTCAATATAAGGATATGACACGGCACGCGAGGCAATGCCAGGGTGGATACACCGTTTGCAATCCCGGACCGGTGGTGACGGCAAGCCAGCAGCTTCCGCCCACCTCGAACAATACCACCGAATCAAATGTGGCGCCACCGAATCGAATCACAAAAGTAATAGAATGGTTTCCGATGGAGCATGCTCGATGAAAGGGTGCGACCCTTTGTGTAGCCCGGTATAGCTCCTGTTTTAGTCATATATGCCAACTCACGGGAGTTGGGTCCACGTAATATACCTCGAGAACGTCGCCACCATCCTACTTCATTCTGGAATCTCCACCGCGTACACAGTTGTTAAAGTGGTTTTCGGTATTGGCCGGCTATAAGACAATATCCGATCCCGGTCTCTTTAACAACCAATCGTTATTATAACCCGTAGTTATAACTTTAAAACATATTTTATACTTCAAAATAAAATATCATTTCAACCCAAATCTTTATCAAAATAAAGATTAAATCATTTCCAAACCATTTCAATATATCATCATACCATATCTTTCAATTCAAATATTTATCAAAGTAATTATCAAGTCATTTCAAATCATTTCAAATCATTTTTAATACATAAACATCACATCTTCCAAATTCAATATTTATCAAAATAATTATCAAGTCATTTCAAATCATTTTTAATACATAAACATCACATCTTTCAAACTTCATTTTCAAATCGTCTTAATTTCAAAATATCATAACTTTCAAAACTTCATCTTCGAATCATTTAATATATACCAGAATATCATATCTTTCAAAACTTCATTTCAAATCATTTCAATATATCATATCTTTTCGAAACCACATTTCAATCATTTAATATATCAAAATATCATCTCTTTTCACAACCACATTCATTTCAATATCATTATTCATTTTATTCAATTTAAAATACCATTTCAATTCATATTTCAAAACAGTTTATATTCCAAAAATCATTTTTAATCACGAAAATGAAGTTATTATGTTTAATAATTAAATTATTAAACTTCCAAAATTTTCAACTTTCAATGTTCATTTATTCACTTAAGTTTATTAAAACAGTAAAGATTCACTTTTCGTGGCATTTAGAAAATGCTACGGAAAAATACATTCAAAACAGTTCACTTTAACAAAAGACAACATTTTAAAATGTTGTAATAGGGTTTACTTAAATTTCAAATAAACTTAGTTAAATTCAAAAATTATAGCACTTACAAAAAAATTTCTATAATAGCTTTTAATTCAATTTAGCTTTTTAGTTCATTATCGTCAACTACAGCATTTACAATGCTGTAATATCATTCACATTGTAATTAATAGAATTTCAAAAATGCGGTAAATTAACTTCAAATATTCAATAAAATTTCTCAACCAATTATATTTTTATTTAAAACATTTTTTAACTTATAAAATCATACATTTCACATTTATAAACATCATTTAATTTTCCTCAAATTCATGATTTTATAAAGTTAAATTTCCATTCAAAAATCAAGTTTTAATAATAATTCACTTATCAAAATGCAATGTTCAATTTTAGATTCACTACATTAAATTTCAACTTAACATTTATGTTAAAATTCTCAAATATAACTTATTTTTATTTTTATTTACTTAACTAAAATTTCCCTTTCAAGTCAATTTCATAAATTTCCAATTTTAGTTATATTTCAAAATTTCAACTTAAAATATTCATTCATTTCACATTTCAGCTTTATTAAAAATCATTAATATGATATAAAATCACTTTAAATTCAATTTATATTCAAATTATCATAAATTCATATTCAATTAAATTTCCAATTATAATTAAATCAATTTTTCCAAAATAACTTACGTTCAAAATTTCTAACTTTTCCATTAATTCAATTCACTTACAATTATTCATAAAATCAATAATATTTTACAAAAATCCTTTTTAATTATATTTAAATCAAAATAATATAATATTTACATTTCTAAAATAACTTTAAAGATTTTAGGAAAACATATATTAACTACGGGTCTATATATAATTTTCTACGCTAGGTAAAGTGATACGGATATGTATCATTTCAATCCGCAGTTTAAAAAGAAAAATCCGGGTTTTATCATTTCAAACCCGCAATCCCAAGTTAAATAAATGATTTGAAAATCATTCAGACCTATCATTTCAGCCCATAACAATTTTCCCTTATTCCAAAGTCCGTTCGGGTATATATCATTTCAACCCATAGTGATTCTAATCAAAAGGGAACTTGCAGTGTGATAAACTGATATAAATAAACAGAATAGCATAATAAACAGTAACAAGTGATATAATAGGTGTAATAACAGGTGTAAACATCATATGATCATAATATAGCAGTTATAACATGATGCAATACATTTACAGATTCAAATGGTGTCGGTTTATCAGTTATATAGGTACAGATTGTCTGGTGAGAATAACTCACCGATTTGAGCTGGAGACACAACAACGAATTTCACGAACGGAATCTACACAAGCACAAAAGCACGACACAGATACGAATGGAGGAGCCAAGGATTAATTCCCTTGAATACAAATCAAACAAACAATAACAAACATGAATTATAAACCAAGATATTACAAAACAATGCTAGGAATAAGTACACAATTCAAAGCTAGAACTTTTGCACTTGCATTCACCTTTGTATGCTTCAGCTATGGACTGGAAAAGCACTGTAATGGAATGGTTTTGGATCAGGTTTGGATGCAACAGGTCAGCGTATCATGGATTTGATGATGGTGCAAAGGTATGTGTACATGAAACTATGACTACAAGGCATAAACAAGGATTTTGGTCCATATTTGGCTCGACCTATGGCACACTTGGGCTGGCTATACTTACTCCAGATCTAGACAGTGGAGAGTGATGGTATAGCAGCACCCAAAGGTCATATGGTTGCTGGTGGTGGTGGTTCTAGGGGTGGCCAAGAGGAGTATGTGAAAGGATATTGGCATTAAGGCTCGGCTAGGCTAGTTTTAAGGGTTTGCTTGCAATTTTTGTGGAGTTTTCAACATGGGGAGGCCACGGCCTGATCTGGTTCAGGTCTGGACAGTGGGTAGGTGGAGGGTCAAAGGTTGTATCGTGGTGGTGGTGGAACAATAGGAGGTGGCCAAGGCAAGATATGAAGGAGATAGTGGAGTATATGGCTAGGCTAGACAATTTCAAGGGGTTTGGTGCAAAGTTTGTGATGCTAATCTCAATGGATGGGCAAAACTTGGTTAATGTCAGAGGAGGGGGAGGAGGAGCTGCTGTAGATGGTGGAGGAGATGGTGGAGCTGATGGTGGAGAGGTTAGGCTGAGCAAAGCATGAAGAAGCAGGGCAAAAATCAAGGCAAACAAATGAAAAAAGGAAGAAGATGAGAGGAGAATGGAAGCCATATTTTTCTTTGAAGTGCCGTGAGTTTTTAGGAGATGAAGGAGGACATTTGTTTACGTGCAAATGATATGTGATCAGCTGAAAGAAATGAGATATGGTTGGCCTCAATTGAATGCAAGAGTTAGAAAATGAAAAGGTGGGAAAACAAAGAGACTTAAGCAACTAAAGAGTCACAAAACCTTTCAAATTTCCACTAAATTCTTTTTAATTTTAAATAACTGAAATATATATATAAATCCAGATAAAAATACGAAAATTTAGTAAATAAACAATAATAAATAAATAAATTATTAATTATATATAGTTTAATTAAATAAAACAGCAAAATTTACAACTAGTCCTGAAAATATGAAAAATAAGTGCAATGAACTTGGAAAAATTTTTATGTACTTAAAAATATTTATAAATAAAGATAAGAACACAAAATAAAATGAATTCACAAAATAAATAAATAAATTTTAATTAAAATATAGTTTAGACGAAGAAAATAGCAGAAAAAGGAAACAGCCTTTTTAAAAATAGGAAATCATCATAGTAAATTTTAGAAAAATCCTATTATTATTTTTAAAATATTTAGAGATGAAAATATACATAAATTAACATATCTACCCATATTAAAATAAATATAAGAAAGAAAAATATGATTTATAAAATTTAAAATAGGCAAAATTGCACAATAAAACAAATTATACTAGAAATTGAAATGTACATAACTTTTACATTTTAACTCCGTTTTCAACGAAACGAAAAGTGGTGTTCTTAGAATTTTATGTAATTTCATAATAAAAGATAAAATTTATAATTTTAAACTTTTAAAATTTTAAGTCAAAAGTCAAAGTTTGACTATTTTGACCAAAATCAACATTTCAGGAACATATTCAAATTACACAAGTTTGGAATTATAATTTCATATAAAATCAAGATTTATATTTAAGTAATAAAATTTAATCATTTAAAATAAGTAAAATAAGTTTTTTTTAAATCAAAATAATTAAAATATATAAAAAAAAATACAGGGTTGTCACAGCGAGCAAGCTTTGTCGCGTGGTGCTTGGTCGCGCGACGATGGTGATCACGAGGAGGTTCGACGGTAAGGTATTAGCCAGTTTCAAATTTTTATTATATACATATATAGATCGGAGAAAAAAAACGAAGATAGAATATAATCATACAGTAGGTTATAAAACAAATTATTCTCTTGAAATTATTTATGCATGTATAAAGAATGGTAAATTATGTGATAAATATATTCCAATATCAGATAAATTATTTGAGAAATATATGCAAACATCATACATAGTCAAAGAGTTAATTGTGTAATGCTTTGTCTGTTCATAAACTATTTAACTAATGGTACTAATACACATTTAGTTTAATATTATGTGATATATCAAATAAAGTAAACATCTTGATAATGTACCATAATCAATAGAAATAAGCAAGGGTTTATCAAAAAGCATATCAAACTTCATATCGTCCCTAATAAAATATTAAACTCACCAGTTTATTTTTTAATCTTCAATTTCTAATATAGTTAATGAAACTTTCTAATGGAAAGTTCAAAAGTGAATCAATAAACAATGTGTAGCCTTAATTTATATAATGGTCATATGGTTACAACAAATCCAGTAAGTGTTTCGTACTTTCCATTTGAACTAAACGCCATGACTTCTTAAAAGTGATTATATTCAATAGCATAATTGTACTAATAACACTCCTAGATTAACCTATATAATATAGAAAGTAGAGGACCTTCCCAAACTAAGTGTATTATTTCCAGGTACCGAGAATAGTATAATGAAATTAAGAGGAATGATAAAGGAATGAAGGGAATCCATATATATATATATGTGTGTGTGTGTGTGTGTGTGTGTGTAAGGGTTACACGCACATTGTAACATATGCCAAAATGCAACCATAAGTTTTAAAATAAGTTGTTAAACATATGAAAACAGTAGTTAGCATAAATTTTTAATTTAACAGTGGCTTACATAATCAAAAAATGAAAAAAGATTTAAAGATTTGGAAACAAAAATGTTGTTTTAATTTTGGCATTCTCATGTGTCATGTCTTCATACATAAGATAAATATATTGAAGAGGTGCAAGAGCCAAAACTTCCAAAATTTTGTAGCAATAGTAGTCTAATACGACCAACCAAATGATGAACTTTGAAAAAAAAATTAAATAACATATGAAGAATCCACTTCCCTAGACCAATGCTTAAATTTTAAGGATCCAAAGCCAATGCTCATAATTCACCTATGGAGACAATAATGTTTGATTTCCAATTATAGGCAATTGGGTATGGTATAAAAGTCTTAACATTTTTTCTCAACTAATTAAGAAAATGGAATGAAACAAACCACACTTGCAATTTCAAGGCACTCGACAAATGAATTAAGTGACCTAAGTAAAATTTTAAGTCGCCAAATAACTTAACCTTATTTGCACAAATTCAAAATTTATATGAAATATTGCATTTCACTATTCATGGTTATACAACTTATCTGTATCAAAACAATCAAATGTCTTATGTAGAATGCTAACTCTACCCAACTCTTCATGTGCATCATGGTAATAATGAGCTAAAGAAAACATAACAGCCAACATAAGATTGATGTAGATTTATTTATTATTCTTCATTGGAAAGCCAAGGTATCAACATATAGTTGATCTTAAAATATCTATTAATGACCCCCTTGTGCAAAAATTGCTAAATCCTACCCCTTCAATAATTGACCAAAATAATCAAAAAGACTGGAAGTATAAAAAAATAAAGATTCACAATTACCTGCCAAACAAAAAAAATTAAATAAAGTAAATGGAAAAATGACATAGAAAATTACCTAAATCCGACAACCTTTGAACTCCTTGGGAAAATATTGGCAGGCTTTTGGAAAAGAGAATTTATTACCTTTCTATAACTAAAAAATTCGAAAAGTGCCAGCCGCTGTCAATGATTGAGGAATAACGATTGGGAAAAAATATGCGATGGTACGATGGGGAGCAATATTGATCAATTCATCCGAGTGAATTTAATAGGCATTAGCTTAAATTAAAATTAGGGTTGGGATATTGACGGAAAGGAGATGTTAATAGAACTTCTTTATGACATTTGAATTCACAAATTCAACTGTCACTGAGAAATTGTAGAAGGCTTAGCCAAGAAAGCTTAACTCACGAGGAAATGCGCACAGAAAAAGTGGATGAGGGATATAATCGGGAATAGCCATGCTTGGAAACTTACTCCTGAAGATTAATGATGCTTCATTTGCCTGCTCGAAGAGTAGTAGGACGCCATATACCCAATTCAATTTAGGGTTTAAGAGAAAAAACGGTGGGGCTAGAGAGAAATAAGAGGTAGACAGAAGCGGAGAACTGGTATGAGAAAAATTATACGAAAGAATCGCCTAGAGTTCAATTTTCAGCGAGTGGAATAAATTTTGACGTGATCGAACAACGATGAATCAGAGAGCAGGCATGAAAAACCCTA
This sequence comes from Allium cepa, assembly GCA_030765085.1. Taxonomy (NCBI): domain Eukaryota; kingdom Viridiplantae; phylum Streptophyta; class Magnoliopsida; order Asparagales; family Amaryllidaceae; genus Allium; species Allium cepa. Next base: position 10,928,841 of record CM060941.1, on the reverse strand, counting down.
CTCATTTTGTTTGTTGCTGAAGGATGAAGGAGGAATCAGAGAGCTGGTAGGAGAAGTGCAAAACATAAAACACGACTGCTGAGTTGAAAAAAAATTAAGGAGGCTTTTGTGCTCTTGAAATGTAACTCAGCAATTGTATGATTAACTCTTTCTTTGCACCTCATTTTTCTCAGATCTATTCCTTCTATAATAGCCCGTTGCTCACTTAACATAGATATTGTCCCGAACTTAGTCACCTCCGCCTCATGGGCCAAGCCAAGGTGTGTGGCTTTGTTTCTCAAAAGGCTTCGACGTTGTTATGAGGTGAAGGATTTGGTATATAAGCACCTACTTCATAGTGTTTTTCCGCGATGTGAGACTATTATTCCCATTTTGAAAGGGTGTTACAATCTCCCTTCCCCTTCTTTAGAGCACAACGTCCTCGTTAACACATGAACACAACACCATTCAGGCATCATGGCTGTAACATGTATAGACCACAATTCTGGCTGGGTATGGCTCTGATACTAATGTAACAGCCCGCACCTCACTTAACGTAGATATTGTCCTCACCTTAGTCGCCCCCGCCTCGACGTTGTTATGAGGTGAAGGCTTTGGTATATAAGCACCCACTTCATATTCCGTGATGTGGGACTATTATTCCCATTTTGAAGGGTGTTACACCTTCATTCTCAATCATCAAAAATACATATTTCATTTTAGTCACACAAAATAAAAATATTTTGCAATTTCAGTCCTAAATATTGAATAGCACTTATTCTTCCTCTTTAATCTTCTACGTTACAGCCGACTTTGTTTTCCTCAAATTAATTTCTCTTTCTAATGGAAGCAGTGTATATGAACAGTTGTTTACAACTTGAACTGTTGTCCTCCGTCTGCTTATACATTCCTCATCATCCTAACAGATTTTTTCCGTCTTCTTTGTGGTAACTCCACCGACATCAGGTAATGATTCTGCTGCTGATTCCTTCTCCTTATTTTCCATGGCTTGCGCTAATTTGATTTAAAGTGGTGTTTTCTATTCGTCGTTTTACATCGATAATAATTTGGATGTTGCCTCCGCTGTTCAGGTACGCCTTTTCTGTTCTTTCTGTTTTAATGCTGATTGCATTTTCTGTCTCTACTGTTTTAATGATGATAATGTTTTTCCAATTTTATAATTTGATTGACATTTTTTGACTACATGATTTCGACTTAAATGTACAATATTTTATTTTAGATGATTTCTGACAATATTTTTTCTTCATGCGAGATAAACAACTATGTTACTAATGTAGTTTTCAATTAAAGGAACTGTATCATATTCAATACCTTATCTTTGGTTAGATTTAAGTTTGTCTTAATTAGCTGAAAGTTTCTCTGTTTTAGGGGAACTGGCTATTGATTTTTATTAGCAAACTTAATACCCTGTCCTTTTCCTATACTCATACATTTTTCAATATAGATTGGATTATTTTTTGCATTGCATTTTATTTTTTTCCTTCTTACCCAAACTCCTTTGTTGCAAATGCTTCGTTAGTATATGTCACTATTGAGCATGTTGGGAAAACCCATTGTAAATAACTATAATCTATGTTATTTCTTATTCGCTAACGGAAATGTTAAATGGCAAAATTATTGTTTAAACCATTCTCAATGAACTTTTCATCTCCCAACTTCCTATATGGTGCAAATTCCTCAGTTTTTACACTACAGTCCATCCACCCCTATAACCCTAATCAAAAGTTAAGCGAATGGCATAAAATCTCAATGTACTATTAAATGATTCAAGTTTCCCATTTTGCTAATTAATTTATTATTCTCATTTGATACCTTGAAAAACCTACCATTGAAATTAAAGAGATTCCACATATTCAACTCATAAGTAAATATCTAAATATCATAAACCTAATCCATGCGTACTTCTGGTGTCTGATTTAGTTTCTGAAAACTAAAGTGATTCCCCAGCCTTTAATTATACTTATCGTAATTTAATCATTGCAAATATGATGCCGATACGTAAGCAGGTATGTCTTGAATTTTTTTGAAGTTTAAATACCATTTAAATTTTATCTACAAATAGTTTGAAGTTAGCTTTAGTTGCCAATGTTTTATAGCAAGCCACTAGAACCATATAATCAAAACCTACTGATATCTTGAAGCTAGATCCATGTATTTTTCAAAATTAAGAAGTAATTTTTAGTTAGTTGGTAATATACACATAACAAAAATATATTTGCATTTGCACTGAGACACCCCGCCCAAAGATCCACATTAACAAAGAGTATTACTGGGTAATAATATCTACTAACGCAGAGAATAGGGCTGGTTAGGAACAACCATCTATAGCTTTGTCTAAAACATCGATTAGAAACGTCAATTAATGCTCTAATTTTTTTTCTATCTCAAGTGGATCGACATATTCAATAAATGCTTAATACAAAAACACAAGTGGCTATAGATCTATCAGAACAGAATACAACAAAGAATTGTACAACACATCATGGAACATCAAACAATAGATGTATACATATATGCTAATACATCATAGTATGATACAAAATGATACATCATAAGCGGTTCGAAGATCACACTGTATACAACAAGTCAAAACAATATACATATCAAAGTCATCAAAAAGATTACAACAAAAAAGCTGATAAACTAATATCCAAGCGGAAGCATCAAAGCGAAGCTAAGTCCAAAAGCACGTATCTAACCCGAAACAACTCGGTCTGACCCAAGTATAAAATACATGGGTTAGTCTAGCTAAAACAATCAGTTTAGTAAGGATAAATGATAATATGAAGCATAAGGTAGAGGGTGATAAATCTTCTTGAATGAGAAGATGTAATATCCTAAATAATCATAAGTCATTACTTAAAATGAAGTAGTATCACTAAGCATGTATAGTCTCGAAAGAGATAACTTAACATTAAAAATAAATAATCACAAACATGTCCCATATCATCGGTATAATCCCAAAAACAACAAAAATAGCTTAGAGAAACCATAACTCCTAAAAAGAAGAAATCCCAAAGCTCAAAACTTGCCAATGGCAATCTCAGATATGTTCTCAATATAATGAAACCCCAAAATTCAAAATACGCCAAATAATGGCAACATATATATATATATATATATATATATATATATATATATATATCCAAAAGAAGATTAGAAAACTCAAATAAACATCAAGTGTTGGCAAACCTAAATCTCAAATATAAAACTCGATAAGGAGCCAAATTTCAAAGATGTAATCACCATATGTAATGTCTCCAACGGCTCAAATGGCCAAATATGTAAAAAGGAGATACATAAAGAAATCAATGAAATCATCTCAAAGATATTGCACGTGCTTATGGCCGAAATCCGCAAACTAATGTTCTCTCAAAATAAGGCGCCACGTCTCTTAGACAAATGTCCCGACGGATAACATCTCGAATGACAAATAAATACTTCTCTTAGACAAACGTCTCGAAGGACAACATCCTAAAGGAAAGATACGTCTAAGAGACAAACATTCCAAAGGACAAATGACTCGAAGGCCCAGTACTGGCAAATATGTCACAAACTCTCAGATAGGAACCTGAAAAGTTTTAACGTGCGCCTATATCACACGTTCTTACTTAACGGTTTACTAACCGCTAACCAATGCCACACCAGAAATCAGGAAAAAGATTTGCCTCATCTCATCAGCAAATACGACCCGAAGGTCAAAACGATCAAACGGACAAATCAGGAATTAACCAAAAAGATAAACGCATGTGTCTCATACCACATGATTTACAAAATCGTTTAATTCTCTTTCTTATACGCTCGAATAGTGCAAAAACATGTATTTTATATAGAAAATAATTTGTTTAAGAAAACAAGCTTTTAAAATAATTTTTGAAATCATTTTTCGAAAACAATCTTTGAAATTCCCTTATTATAGAAAAATATAGCTTTTTCTAGCTTGAAAATAATTTAAAAATATTATATAATTATTATTTTAAAAGCCAAATTATTTTAAAAATTATTTCAAAATTATTGGGAAAAATCCCGTGCTCGAAATCAAGGAAAACACCAAAACTGACACTCGAAGTCATCTAAAAAACGATTCATTTTGGATCCAAATTCATCATAATTCTTGGCTCACCTATTGCCAGGCTTCATGGCCATTGAAACAATCAAAAACTTCACGAAATCAGACATCATAGGTGAAGAAATAAGCTATAAATAAAAAGGCAGAACACAAAAAACAAGGCAAACAAATCAATACCCAGGTCTGAATTTTTCTTCGGGTTCAACTTTCAGACATAATTAGAATGGCTTAATTACCTCGGAATGGTCTGAAATTCGATGCACACAGAGTAGAACAATTTGTCTATGAAATAGAAAATGATTCATTGAATTCCAACATGAAATGGTAAAGATATGGCATTTCAAACATGGATTGAGGCCATGTTGAATTCTCCCCAGGTCTGAAAACCCTCTCGGGCTCAACATTCAGACATGAAAAAGGTGAACAAACTACCTCTGGTTGAGCTGATAATTGATATGCACATAATAGAAGACTTTAGCTTTCAAATAAAAAATAATCAATGAATTCCGGCGGGAAATGAAAAAGATACGCTGTCTCAAACATGGACTTAGGCCATGTTTGTAGCAGCTCAAAACAAAAATATGTATAGGCCTGAAAACCATATCGAGATCAAATTCAGGCATGGAATAGAGGGCCAAACGACCTCGGATTGAATGAAAATTGGTATGCACATAGTAGAAAACTTTATCTTTCAAAAAATGAATCAATGAGTTCCGATAGGCAATGAAAGAGATACGTTGTCTCAAACATAGACTCGGACCATGTTTGCAACAACTCAAAAAACAGAAATATGTACAGGCCAGAAAACCTTCTCGGGTTCAACTTTCAGGCATGAAACAGAGGACCAAACGACCTTAGATTCAACTGAAAATTGGTATGTACATAGTAGAAAATTTCATATCTCAAAAAAAAGAATCAATGGATTCCAACAGGAAATAAAAGAGATACGCTGTCTCAAATATGGACCCAGGCCATGTTTGCAACAGCTCGGAAAACGGAAATATGTATCGGCTTGAAAACCATCTTGGTTTCAACTTTCAGTTATGACATAGAGGACCAAACGACCACAGATTGAACTGAAAATTGGTATGCACATAGTAGAAAACTTCTTCTTTCAAATTAAAAAGGAATCAGCGAATTCCAACGTAGAATAAGAGGATATGATCATGCAAAGTAGCACCCAAACACAGTTTTCACAGAAACTTTAACCACATGAAAATTTACAGAAACTATATTTTTTCTCAGATTTGGCTTTATGAAGCTTTGCTTCAGCTAGATTTGCGAGTTTTGACACTCAACTTGCAATATAGAAGATTAAACTCGAATTTGCAGCTGAAAGAAAAGAGCTTGGTGCTAGATTTGGCTTCAAATGCCTGTAAAATATCAAAATAGAGGCATGCAAACCCAAAAGAAGAGATTACATACAAATCCAATCTTAAAACTAGATTTTGATGAAATGATTTGTATTTTGAAGTTGATTACCTATTGAATTATCTTTAATTTGAAGAAAACAACAAATTTTAGATGAAGGAATTGAGATTTTGCCTGAGAATGAGAAGAAGGTAAGGTTTCTTTCTTTCTGTTATTAATTTATTGTAATGAATGTATAGGTTAGGAGGAAGAAGAGTTTCTCTTTTTTTTCTTTGTTTAGGTTATGAGATAATGGGCTTTGGCCCAAAAGAAAAGAAAATAGTCTAAGTTAATTAATTCATCACTTAATTCTCAATTATACTTATGTAGTTAACCATACCATCATGTTTTCACCAAGTCTTAACAAAATAAAATTACATAAATAAATTTTCATGCGTTACAAACATCTTGATCACTAATAAAAAGATAATTTAAGTTTATAATGTTTTTTAACAACCCTTATTTTTAATTAAATAACCAATTTTCACCAACATATACATAAAACACCTATTTTTAATACCAAAAATTACAAAAAATTATTTTCTTGTGTAATAAAATGCAACAAATCATTTTTCATCAATTTTATAATCCAAACTTATTTTTAAACCATGTTTCATCTTTTTATTTATTATATATTTAAAAATCAAATACTTTCTTCAAAAATTATTAAAAGAAGCATTTAGCAATAATTACAAGAATTATTGCATTTTCACTAAATAAAACATATTACACACACTATTAAACCAAACAACCAAAAATAAAGTTTCTAAACTTTATTTCACATTTTATTTTTGAAATCCATTGTTTATGCCAAATAAACAATTTAAATCTTTAATTTATTTTTAATTCACAATATAAATTATAACAATATTAAATTATAACTACATTTAAAATTTAATATTTACAGGTAACCACCAAAACCGAGGTTGCTACAGACTCTCCCCTTTAAAAATTGCGTCCTCACAATTTCCAGAGAAGAGCTGTGTCCAACACAAAAATTTCATCAATCAAAAGAAAAGGATAAGCTTGAGTTTAAATATTCTCACCATCGCTATAAGAAGAAAGAAAATCGGGGTAGGATCGCTAGATAAGTTCTCTGGTTTCTCAAGTGCAGTCGTTGGGATTTACGGACCATTGAACTTTCACGAGCGATATGTCCTTATTTCGAAGGCCTCTCACCTCCAAAGTAAGTACGCGAATAGACTACTGCATAATGGATAGGTCTAGTGAGATCTCAAGCTCTTGCAAATTAGGAGAACCGATAATAGAATTTGGCTCTCGAAGACACTTTCAAAGCTGAGAGACGTGAAATATGTCATGAATGCCAGATAGTTGAGCAATAAAGAAAGGAAATGATCCTATAAAGCAAGGAGCCAATTTCCCAGTCTTATTGAAACACATAACCCCCCTTCAAAGGAGATACATGAATATACACAAGGTCACCAATAGAGAACTCGAGAGGTTTACTATGATTGTCCACATAGGATTTTTGACGGATCTGCGCGTCTTTCATTCTCTGACGGATAAGAATAATCTTCTTTGAACTTCACGAATAGAATCGGGGCCTAAAATCAGTTTCTCTCGGATTCTAACCAACAAGAAGGTGATCGACATGGCCTTTCGTATAGGGATTCGAAACGAGCCATACTGATACTAGACGGAAAGATGTTGTTGTAGGAGAACTCGACAAGCGGTAGGTGGTCCTCCCAACTACCACCAAATCAAAATACAAGCACGAAGAAGATTCTTGAGAATACGATTCACCCGTTCAGTCTGTCCATCAGACTGCAGATGATATGCTGTATTAAAATTAAGTTTTGCTCCCAAAGCTTGCTGAAGAATATGCCAGAAATAACTCGTGAAAAGTGAAACATAGTCACATATAATCGAACTAGGAATACCGTGAAGTCTCACGATTTCCTTAATATAAATCCTGGCTAGAAAAGAAGCTGTCTTATTAGATTTAATAGCAATAAAGTGAGCAGACTTAGTCAAGCGACCAATGATAACCCAAATACTGCAATGGCCCGATCTCGAACGAGGTAGGCCATCAATGAAATCCATAGAAATATGATTCCATTTCCACAACAAGGCCTCGAGAGGCTGAAGAAGACCACTAGGACACTAAGGCTTGGCCTTGATGAGTTGACAAGTCATGCAGTTACTCACATAACTTGCCACATCATGCTTCATGCCTTCCCCATAATAAAGGCGTCTCATATCGGCATACATCTAGCTACTACCGGGATGAATAGTATAATTAGAACGGTGACAATCATCGAGAATGTCTTGTCTAAGATCAGAATCACAAGGCACGACCAACCAATTCTTCTTATGAAGGCACCCATGAGAATTAATGCTAAAATCCCTCGACTCCTCATTGTGGGATTTAGACTCACATATCCGAATAAGATGCACAAGATCTGGATCTTGCCGCTGAGCATCGGCAATACGATCCAATAAGCTAGGTCGAGCTTCCAAACTGAATGATAAGATAGCAAAATCAGAAGCTGGAGCACGATCGCGAATATCAGAAAGGGATAGAGTCGCCAAAACATCCCACTCGGCAAACATCGTAGAGACAATGGCCGAGTGTTTGCGACTAAGTACATCAGCAACTCGGTTCACCTTTCAAAGAGTGCACTGGATATCGAAATCATAAAAGGCAAGGAACTCGAGCCAATGCTGTTGTCGCATATTGAGCTCCTTCTAGGTGAACAGATACTTCAATGATTTGTGATCGGTATAGAGAATGAAGCACTCACCTAAAAGATAATGTCGCCAAATCTTCAAGGCAAAGACTATGGCGGCTAACTCGTGGTCATGAGTGGCATAGAGAACTCCGTAGTTTCCTAGAAGTATACGCAACTACCCGATCTCTCTACAAAAGCACGACACCGAGGCCACATCTACTAGCATCGGTGTAAATAATAAGATCTTGATTCCCTTCGAGAACCACAAGAATAGGAGCATTAGTGAGAAGCTCCTTCAACTACTTAAAAGAAGCTTCACACTTATCAGACCAAGTAAATCGAATGCCTTTTCTAGTAAGGCTAGTAAGAGGAAGCACGATGCGGGAAAAGTCCTTGATGAATCGACGATAATAACCCACAAATCTAAGGAAGCTACGAATCTTAGAAACATTTTCAGGCCTCTTCTAATTTTGAATGGCTTCAATCTTAGATGGATCGACCGAAAAGCCCTTAGAAGAAGCAATGTGGCCTAAAAACTTCACCTTATTCTCCTAAAAGTGGCACTTGGTGAGTTTGACTTTGAGTTGATGCTGACAAAGAGTACTTAAAACAATCCTCAAGTGATGAGCATGATCGGCTTCAGACTTCGAATAGACAAGGATGTCATCAATAAACACAACGATGAACTTATCAATATATTCACGAAATACTCGATTCATAAGATTGACAAAGAAAGCCGGAGCATTCGTCAAAACGAATGGCATAACGAGCCACTCATAAAAAGCATATCGAGTGTGAAAAGTTGTGAGAGGAATGTTGTCCTCCATAACTCGTAGCTGATGAAAACTAGTGGCAAGGTCAAGTTGAGAGAAGACCGTAGCAACACTCATTTGATCGAACATATCGTCGATCCTAGGCAACAAATACTTATTCTTGATGGTTAGCTCGTTAATCTTGCGATAGTCGATGCAAAGCCTAAGAGTACCATCAGACTTCTTCACGAAGACAACTGCGGCACCCCTTAGTGAAGAACTGGACTGGATAAACTGCTTAGATTCAAGCTCCAAAAGCCGCTTCTTAAGTTCCTCATTTTCTTTTGTAGACATCCTCATGGGAGGATGACTAACTGGCTACGCGCCTGGAATGAGATCAATAGGGAACTCGTTTGCCCGCTTGGGTGGAGAACCCAAAATAAGCTCAAACACATCAGGGAAATCAAAAATAATAGGAATACGATATATATATCATCATCATCTCGTGAGTCGAGAGAATGTAGAGATGCTTTGGAATAATCCACATTCCGAAGAACAAGTGAGAGCTGAGCAGACGAATCAAGATGTTGAAGGTATAAAACTCTCTTAGAACAATTAATCCTGGCATCTCATCACACTAGACCGTCCATACCCAAAATCATATCCAAATCCTAAAAGGAAATAACGTGCAGAATCGCACGAAAAGAAAAGCCACATGAAACAATCTTAACATCCTCACATAGCATGCTAAGGGTTGTGGATCCCCCTATAGGATTCGCAATCCTCAATGAAGTAAACAAACATGAAACATCCAAAGGAATAACATCGACGAGATCCTTCGATATGAATGAATGCGATGCACTTGTATCAAAGAGGACTCGAATAGATCGGTCATGAAATAGAATAGAGCCTTCAAGGATAGAAGGAGATGTACCTCTTCGCTGAGAAGAACCTCTAGAAGCATTCATTACATTCAGCTTGCCAGACTTAGAATTATCTGAAGGAGTGGAACATGTAGAGACTCGATGACCTTCCTTCTTGTAATAGAGGAAAATCAGAGGCTTTGGATAGTTACGGATAATATGATCGGATGAGCCACAGTTGACACACCCCTTCTGAGTAGGAGGTGCTCGACGAGGCTGAGAACTGGAACCAATAGACTTCTTCTTCTTATTGTGAGGAAAGGACATGGACTTATGGAATGGAAACTTCTTCTTGTTGGGTTTCTTACGAACCTCAACCTCATCACTACTATCCCTCTCTTTCTCGAATGCTTCGAGGTGAAGCGCCGAGTCAACTAAATCCTTAAAAGTAAGCTTGAGTTGGAGCATAAGAGAATGCTTCAAATACTTCTTCAAACCAGAAAAAACTTCAGATTATTTTTGTATGAGGTGCTGATATACTCGAGACCATATTTGGATTAAGCCTTGAATGAAGATACATAGTCAGAAATGGAAGACTTCCCTTGCTTCAATTCGAGGAAGCGATGGGCTAATAAGGCTTTCTCTGATTTAGTAACGAACTTAAGTGCAAACCATTCCCTAAAATGTGTCAAGGTGAGAGTGGACTCATCGAACTCGGCAATGAAAAGCTTGTACCAGTCGAGAGCACACTCTTGCAGCGTGCTAGATGCTACACGAACTCTATGGTGGTCAGAAAGGTCCATGCGAGAGAAGATGCGCTCGCACGTGCGAAGCCAAGCCTGGAGACTCGGAGTCGTCGAACGACGTGCCTCCAAAATGGGAGAAATCACTACACATGTGCGCAAAGGTAGATTTTCACGATGGAGATGCTGGAGTAGGAGCTAAAGCTTGAGTGCTCCTAAATAACTCCATGAATTGATCGGCAGACATGCATACGCCGTCGGGATGTAAGCCGCTGGATTGCCCAGTATCCAAGCGACGTCCTCTGCCTCTGCCAGCCACAAGATGCAAGTTAAGATAAGATAAAGATTATTCATAAGGTATATATCATTAATTCAATTATGGAATACTATGGAATTAAATGCATTCCTAGAAATATTCCCAACTTATATCAACCCTAAAGGACACGAAAAGGTTAAGGACACGATGATTAGGGGATTTGTAACACATGTAATATACTTTGATGTACTGTAATATATGTTTCTCTTCTATGTTTATCATATTTTTTCTGATACCAAGTTGTGACGCTCCACCTGAGACCCACATTAACATAGCGTATTACAGGGTAATACTGTCTGCTAATGCAGAGAATAGGGTTGGTTAGGAGCAACCATCTATAACTTTGTTTTAAACATCTATTAAATATGTCAATTAATGCTCTAATTTTTTTCTATCTCGAGTGGATCAACATATTCAATAAATGCTTAATACAAATTACATGTAGCTAACGGATCTACCAGAACAAATTACAACAATAAAATATAGGGCACATCATAGAACAGAAAACAATACACACACACACACATCATAGTACGATTCAAAATGATACATCATAAGTGGTTCAAAGATCACACTATATACAACAAGTCGAAACAATATACGTATCAGAGTCATCAAAAAACAACAACAAAAGGTGATAAGCAAATATCCAAGCGGAAGCATCAAAGCAAAGCTAAGTCCAAATGTAGAGAAACCCCAAAACTCAAAATATACCAAATAATGGCAACACATGTATCTCCAAAAGGAGATTAGAAATCTCAAATAAGCGCCAAGTGTTGGCAAACCCAAATCTTAAATATAGAACTCGATAAGGAGTCCAAATTTCCAAAGATGTAATCGCCATATATAGTTTCTCGAATGGCTCAAATGGTCAAATATGTAAAAAGGTGATACACTTGAAAAATCACAAAGAAATTAATGAAATCATCTTAACGATATAGCACGTGCTTATGGCCGAAGCTAGCCAAGTATTTTTCTCTGAAAATAATGCGCCACATCTCTTAAGCAAACGTCCCAAAGGACAACATCCCAAGGACAAATAAATGTCTCTTAGACAAACATCCCAAAGGATAACATCTCGAAGGACAAATACATCTCTTAGACAAATATCCCAAAGGACAAATGACCTAAAGGTCCAGTACTCATAAATACATCTCTTAGACAAATGTGTCATAAACTCTCAGATAGGAACCCAAAAAGTGTTAATGTGCATCACATACCACACATTCTCACTTAACGGTTTATTATTTGCTAGCCAACGCCACACCAGAAATCAGTAAAAAATATTTGATTTATCTCATCGACAAATACGACCCGAAGGTCAAAACGATCAAACAAATAAGTCAGGAATTGACCAAAAAGATAAACGCACATATCCCATACCATGTGTTTTACCCAATAGTTTAATTCTCCTTCTCATATGCTCGAATAGTGAAAAGACATGTATTTTATATAGAAAATAATTTGTTTGAGAAAACAAGCTTTTAAACCAATTTTTCGAAATCGGTTTTGGAGAACATTCTTTGAAATTCCCTTATTATAAAGAATATATAGTTTTTATAGCTTGAAAATAATTTAAAAATATTATATAATATTTGTTTTAAAAGCCAATTTATTTTAAAAATTATTTCAAAATTATTAGGAAAAATCCCATGCTCGAAATTAAGGAAGAAACATTGAAAAACTCCAAAACTGATACTCGAATTCATCTCAAAAATGATTCATTTTGTATCCAAATTCATCATAATTCTTGGCTCACCTATGGCTAGGCTTCATGGCCGTTGAAACAATCAAAAATTTCATGAAATCAAGCAGCATAGGTGAAAAAATAAGCTGGAAATAAAAAGGCATAACATAAAAAAACAAGGCGAACAAATCAATATCTAGGTCTGAAATCTTCTCAGGGTTCAACTTTCAGACATGAATTGAATGGCTTATTGACCTCAGAATGGTCTGAAATTTGATGCACACAAAGTAGAACTGTAACGATCGCGATTTTTCGTTGCCGAAAAATCGAACCGTTAGGGTTTAAGAAGAAGAAAGAGGTAGAAGAAGAGAGAAAGAGAGAAGAAACAGAAACAACCAACAGAAATATGAAGACAATATCAGAATCTCACAATCGCAGCGGAACAACATATAATAGATAAATGAATATCATTAAAACAAAAGAACTATACATTTTATACATTACATCACATTACATTACATCAATCAGAGTGTACGACAACAACAGCGGAAAGAAATACTATATACAATAGATAATAGACTACGCTATCTGGCTCGCCTCCAGATCTGCACAGCAACTCCCGAATCCAGAATAACCTGATAACCTAACTCTAGACTGCCCGTGTGGAAAATAGTGGGCACCCAGAGTTTAGGAAAGGAACAATAAACTCCAGGTCAGTCATGTGACTGGTGTGAGAACTCAAAACAGTTTATCTTTAAACAAGCAACAAGAAAATTTTAAATTTTTAAATCCGCAATGCTTTTTGGAAAATGAAACTACCATAAGGCCTCCCGCCACACACACAATGCAAACGCAGAATTGGAGGAGATTTCTCCTTATGATAGTCAAAGATGCTTACTACGCGAAAATCAAATCATTTTTTGATATTATTACTAGTGCATAGTGTAGAAAACAATTTCGAAAGTAGAATATAAATCCTAGCCAACATAGACATTCCGAACTATGCCTACTATAGCTACCATCCAAACAGTGGTGACCACCATAAGTGAATGGCAGGTAATACAACTAAAACCGTACAAGGCGCGTATTGGAGGAATGGATTTCCAACAAATGGTCAGGCTAAGGAACTTCCTACTGCCACATGGGATCGCCTCTGGCGGGACGTCCCGAGAAACTAACGTTACGGTTAGATCTCTGCCAACACAAGGCCGGGTTACCTCTGTAACTAGGTAACTACTACACGAATATGCCATCCCCCGGTCCTTTGGGACCTTTATCCGAGCGCTCGATACCAACAACACCACACAGAAATAGATATAGTGTTTCCACATGAGTAAATATCTGGGCTCCATACCATGATACCACCCTTTTCCAGAAGGGAATGACATACCCTAAAGGGCGCGACCCTCATAACCTTGCCGCATATTCCTGTTTCGACCATTTCCGGGGAGTGAGGTCCTGACGAAGTCTCGTCCACAAAGCTACGCTTTGTGTAACAAAGCCATGCTTCGGGTCCACAGATGACCAAAGCAATAATCACAAAGATAAATGATCAAACAAATGATCATATCACAAATGACCAACCAATGATCATCACACAGCAGCACTCAGCATGCCACATTACCAGATTGGGAAATATCGCTGATAACCTTCAACTACATAACCTCTGAGCTCGTACGTCTCAGAGAAGGGTGTTAAGCTAAGAGAATAAATTCTCCGCCACCAACAGAAATGTATTTGAAAGAAATCTGCTCTATCTCTCAAAATGTAATGTCAGACACGTAACCATACAAGTCTGTTCCGGGTTCGAACAGAACCGAAGGCACTTCCAAAGAAGCCCTTGCAATCCGGGTATTCACAATCCCGATAAAATTTCCCATCACAAAGGAAATCTCCATATCGTAGCTAACGATGCGGAGACAATCGATAGGTCATCCTATCGTTTTCACAAATACCCGGTCTTCAACACCGGTCTTCAAATGCAATCCAAACGACGTATCGCATATTCGGAATGGGATATATGACACAAAGGTCCTCTCCCGGCTAAACCGAATAGCGAGCGCTTATTTTAAAAACAAGTGTGCATTCAATTCCAAACAAACACAATCAATACCATCCAAGGGTAAATATTGATAGTCGGTTATTTAACTATCAATAAAGATGCGCCACATCATCAGATTCCAAATAATTTTTTTTCCAAAATTATTAAGTCCCAAAATACCTTTGCAAGATATATATACACAATTTCCAAATAATTTCCCAATTTATTTGCTTTACCGAAACACCTTCACAATAAAATTTTCCACACTTTACCCATTTGAAAACCCATTTCAAATTAAACACCTTAACCATTTGGAAACAAATTTCAAATTACACAACTCAACCATTTGAAAACAAATTTCAAACCACCATTCATCCTTTATCCCTTTTGAAAACAAATTTCAAAACAACATATAAATCCTTACCGATTTATTTTTAAATTTTACGCTCCAAATTCGTGAATTTTATTTCCATCTTTAAAAATAAATCAACATTTATTTTTAAACCAATTTCCCTTCCTATATATAAATTCCAAAGTGGATTTAAATCCCAAATACCCATTCATAATTGATTTCAAATCGATCCCAAAATATTCGCTTACAATTTTACCTTTAAAAGGTGAATTCACAAAAACGTTCCATTCCATATTGGAAAATCATTTCTAAACTTATTTAAAAAAATAAGTAATTCACAATTCAATTTATTTTCAACAATTCGAAAATATTCCATATGCTTAAACCATAGTTAAGTATTAATTCCATTCTCTTAAGGAAATATTCTTTTATTCACATTTATTTGGGTTAAAAACGAATGTTGCGTAAAACATCGTTACGACAACCCAAAAACACTAGTATATGGATTTGAAATTAAAAATAGATATATAAATCCAATACTATACAAATTATCCCCTTCTGTTTCTCGAAAACGTCTATTTCAACAATTAATGTTGAAATCTATGTTTTCAATACTCAATACATTTTAAAACACCTTTAATTCGTTTTAAATTCCATTTAAAACATTCCTTTCCCAAAAACAAACCCATTTTATTTAATAATCTATTCAATATTCAAAATAGTGAATATAGCCCACTTAACAAATTCCCATATTTCAATTTATCAAATTCGATGGATTTCAAATTTATAAACATAGTTTATAAATTCCATTTCTATTATAAACCCCAATTTTATAAATTCCTTTATTAATCCGATGCAATTTACATAACCCAGTTTCATACCCAAAAGCCATATTGTAAGTTAAATACTTATAATATTATTTATTTACCAAATCGTTCCTTTGAACTTCACCAATTTAAAATCTTATCACTTACAAGATTTCTTTATGGTTTATAATAATTTCGACTAATGAAATCTTCATTTATTAACAATTTCTATAAAATTCCCCTTTTTAATGCCCAAATCTATTTTTATAAGTTAATAACTTATAAGCTTAAAATTTTCCAATAACCATTCGTTTTATAAATTTCACATTTATTAATCTATAAATCCTAGTGAAATTCATGTTATACATCAACTTAACACTTTATAAATTTATTCTATAATTTCAATAAATTTAATTTAAAAACATCCATTTATAAAATCCTTTATATAAACCATTAATAATAATAACTTCCCAAAAACCAAATTTAACTATTTTATAAAAACCTATTATTGTTAAA
This sequence comes from Allium cepa, assembly GCA_030765085.1. Taxonomy (NCBI): domain Eukaryota; kingdom Viridiplantae; phylum Streptophyta; class Magnoliopsida; order Asparagales; family Amaryllidaceae; genus Allium; species Allium cepa. Next base: position 10,912,593 of record CM060941.1, on the reverse strand, counting down.
AATTTCTTTTAAGTTATATTTTATAAAAATATAAAATTTTAAAACATAAAATTTTATCCATCTATTTATTTTAAAATTTAATCAATTCAAAATTTTAATAAACCATATTCTTCGAAAAATCGATTTAAAACCCCTTTTAAATTCAAAACCGTTATTTTAATTTTTAAAAATTTGAATCCGATGATGCAACAACATCAGATGGTCAATCACGGGAATAAGTGTCATATATCAATATGATTATCAACAATCGACATAATATTTATAAACAAATAAATATGCGAGGAATCCAGTTGGATCCCTCCAACCTGTTACCCTGCAACCACAGACGTTAGCACAATACCAATTCCACTTCAAGGTGGAATATCGCGGTATATGGGATTTTATAAATATTCCGCTTAATAACGGCGCAATAGGGTCTCATCCGCTATACGAGGCGGGAAATCAAATCCGATATATACATATGCCAATATATATATATCGCTATATATAGTATATGTCCTATTATATCTACTACCACAATCAATCAACAATTATCAATCAATATTAACTATTTAAAATTTTAAACAAAACCTTTCGATTGAGTGAGGAGTTCTCACCTTGATTTTATTTTCGTTTTTCGCGTTCGTTTCGAATAAAATTAAACGAACGTTTAATTTTACCCGAAATTCAAACGAGCTCCAATCGACTCCAAACCAGTTGCACTGCGAAGAGCACGACGATACGAAGCCAACGCAAAAAACCTCGTCCGAATCCGACCTCGCATGCAAAAGTTATCACGTTTTAAACGCTGAACAATTAGATTTACAATTTAAATTACATTTCAAAAGAAATAAAGCACAACCTCTTCACGCGGGCCCCCCCCTCTCTCATCCTCTACCCGTGCGCACGGCCTTCTTCGTTCCCAGGAACAAGAACGCACGCATAACCCATCACAAAACCAAACTAGGGTTTGATTTTCCGACCACAACGTTCGCCTATTCGTCGATCAGGGAGCGCCACCACCTCCGCCTACGTGAGAGCCATGCTCGGCTGCCCTGGAGTGGAGCTCGGCCCTCTCCCCCTCCTTGGGTTGCGTGCGCAGCCACCAGAGAACGCGGGCCCCTCGCCCACTGCTCGTTGCTCCAATTTCGATCTCGACCGTTGAAGTTGTAGTTCACAGCGTGCTCTTCGATTTCCGTTTAGAAAGTTCGTGGAAAATGTCGACGGATTGGTGTGGATTTGAGGTGGAAGGGCGACATTTTCTGGCCATCGAATTTATTAGGGCCGGCTCCTTTATCTTGGCTAGGGTTTAGAGATAATTGCATTTATAAACAACTATTATTATTATTTTAATAATAAAATCTCCAATTTAACACTTTTGCAAACGAACTCCAAACGACGCGTGCCGCCAGGCGATCCTAAGGTTTTTCCACGTTCCGGACACAATGGAACAAGTTTCGGAAGCTAATTCGATCGTATGTGTGAGATATAGAATTAAACGATCAATTTAAATTAAAACCGATTTAAACGATTTCTAGGCGTTTTGGCTTGTACCGGACAAACGGCAAATCCAAACGACTTGAAATTTGAAATCTTGCAATAATATCACATTACGGATCCGATGAAACTGGTTTCGTCGAAATCCGAGACCGTTTGAAAAATGGCTATTTTAACTCGCCGAATTTATATTAAAACGATATTGATGCGTTTGGAGCTGCCACGGTCAAACGACAACTCCGATTGCTACGAAAATTGAAATCCGATAATAACTAACTATTACGGATCCAATGGAACTCGTTTCGTTCAATTCCGAGACTGTTCAAAAATTGGCTATTTTTCAGTCGATAATTAAATATTAAAATATTCAATTTTTACAAATTAGCTCCAAATTCAATTTTACAAGTTCTAAAACATTTCTATAACTTTAATATGATAAAACAAAATTTTCCAAACCATTTTCAATCATATTTAACCCAATATTAAATTATCTACGGAATTTCACTATTAATTAATCGATTTAATTGCAAAAATTAAATCCAAAATTCAAAATAAAATTTATTCGACTCCAAAAATTCACTTATTAATATTTAAAATTAATTAAATATTCAAATTTAAATTATTAAAAATTCTGGGTCGTTACAATCTTCCCCCCTTAAAAGAATTTCGTCCTCGAAATTGCAAGTTAAGGAGAATAATCCTAAACTGTTTATTATTTTCCCAAAACCAATTAGTTTTATCAACCTTCTAACACCAATCTTTTTATTAAAGATTTATTATCATTTCAATTAGCTTTCCAACTTCAATTATAGGTTTCAAACAACATTGTTTACTCAACAATTCAAATTTAAATTTAAATTCAAATTTCAAACTTTCAAAATTTCTCAAAATTTCTCTAACTCCCTAAATTTTCGAAAAATTTCGCCAGAGTCTCCTTTGCGCGGCTAGATCGGTACGACTACAAAACGGCTCTACGGCCCCTCAGAATCAAAAAGAAAAGAGAAAGCCAAGTGGCTGGAGAAGGAAATCATCAAATCTCATATTAAAATTGAAATACGTACCTTTTTGTCGAGCAATTCAATTTTTTAACTTTGAAATCAAAATCCCAATTCCTTTATAACCTGTATATCCTGCTAGCATAATATCCAATTATAATATTCAAACCAATTTGCCAATTCAATTATAAAATTCCCAATACATGCTTCTTATACCACTTTTAGTTTACTATTAAAGTTGCATATTCATTTTCATTCAACTTTGCATTCCAATTTTCATTTGAATTCAATTACATAGCTTTCAATTTTTACTAATTCAATTTCATTAACACTTAATGAATTTACATACAACCAACCAACAAGCAATAACGACCAATGTACATCCAATACAACCAAATTTATTTATTTTACTTACATTCAATTTGGTTCGACTATCTCAATTCCAATTGGTTTAACATTCAATTGATTTTCATTCAATTATTCAACTATTTTCAAATGAATTTACACTTGCATGCATCATTTCATATCAACTTATTCATATTCTATTGATTAACATTCAATCCATTCTTTAATTCAATTGCTAGTTCTTTTTACAAATAAAATTGAATTTCATTTATATAACTTAAGTTCACCTTTTTAACAATTTCATTTACTCACTTTATTCACTTACTTTGATATTAACATCAATTCTTTCAATATTCCTTAAGTTATATTCCATTTCAACTTTATTTACATCATTTAATTCACTTGATTATTTAACTTTGATGCAAAGATCGATTTTTTTTTCAACTTCACTTAAGTTATTCCATTTAAACATCATTTGTTAATCAAACTTAAGTTTTACTTATCAATTCAATTCGGATTTTAAATTCCAAAGTAAATCCTATTTAACTTTTACTTAAGTCAAATTCATATCAATATTCAAATTCATATTCCATTTTACTTAACTTAATTGTTTAACCACTTCAACAACTGGTTTCACTTACATTTTCCCATTCTATAAGTTATAAAACTTATTATTCAACTTCTAACTTATATTATAAGTTCAAAACCTTTTTCACTTATATTTATCAACTTCAAGTTGAATTTTAATTTCAAATTGATTTATTACAACAAAACTTCAATTTTTAAATTCATTTTTGTAGCAAATCCATCACATAGAAACTCGAAAATGATACTGATGATGCTGCAGTCATCACCCTTATTATTTCCCAGTGACAATAGTGAAATCAATGCTAAATATTCTTTCAAAAATTTCCTTTCTATTCATAAATCACTTTTATAAACCTTTTATATAATTTTACTTCTTATATACATACATGATTATCTTACAATTGTAACTCATTATTAATTATAATTCCATCTTATGATTCATTGGTTTATACCATTATTCTTTTTACAATAGTTTCTTTTATTAGCTTATTCAAACAACTTTTAATTATTTTATATATATATATATATATATATCATTTACAACAACCAAGCAATCAATTATATACACACTTCAATAATTCTTGAAAAATTATTTTCTTTTTATATATAAAATATAATCGAGGTAAAATTATTTCATTTACCCAATTTAAAACAATATTGTGTCGAATTGTTCTATTCAAGTGTTTAGGAACCCCTTCGATTCAGTTTTCGAGGCTGCGCCGACGAAGGTTCATATACCACTCAACAAACCAATCATCACAATATAAAACAATTTTATATTCACTAACAAATACGCACTCATATCTATTATTACACTCACACTCATTCTAGAGTACTACTGACTCTATCTCTAATGAGTAATACCCAACAGAGCAGGTTGTCGCTTAACCATATGCTCCGATACCAAATGTAACGATCGCGATTTTTCGTTGCCGAAAAATCGAACCGTTAGGGTTTAAGAAGAAGAAAGAGGTAGAAGAAGAGAGAAAGAGAGAAGAAACAGAAACAACCAACAGAAATATGAAGACAATATCAGAATCTCACAATCGCAGCGGAACAACATATAATAGATAAATGAATATCATTAAAACAAAAGAACTATACATTTTATACATTACATCACATTACATTACATCAATCAGAGTGTACGACAACAACAGCGGAAAGAAATACTATATACAATAGATAATAGACTACGCTATCTGGCTCGCCTCCAGATCTGCACAGCAACTCCCGAATCCAGAATAACCTGATAACCTAACTCTAGACTGCCCGTGTGGAAAATAGTGGGCACCCAGAGTTTAGGAAAGGAACAATAAACTCCAGGTCAGTCATGTGACTGGTGTGAGAACTCAAAACAGTTTATCTTTAAACAAGCAACAAGAAAATTTTAAATTTTTAAATCCGCAATGCTTTTTGGAAAATGAAACTACCATAAGGCCTCCCGCCACACACACAATGCAAACGCAGAATTGGAGGAGATTTCTCCTTATGATAGTCAAAGATGCTTACTACGCGAAAATCAAATCATTTTTTGATATTATTACTAGTGCATAGTGTAGAAAACAATTTCGAAAGTAGAATATAAATCCTAGCCAACATAGACATTCCGAACTATGCCTACTATAGCTACCATCCAAACAGTGGTGACCACCATAAGTGAATGGCAGGTAATACAACTAAAACCGTACAAGGCGCGTATTGGAGGAATGGATTTCCAACAAATGGTCAGGCTAAGGAACTTCCTACTGCCACATGGGATCGCCTCTGGCGGGACGTCCCGAGAAACTAACGTTACGGTTAGATCTCTGCCAACACAAGGCCGGGTTACCTCTGTAACTAGGTAACTACTACACGAATATGCCATCCCCCGGTCCTTTGGGACCTTTATCCGAGCGCTCGATACCAACAACACCACACAGAAATAGATATAGTGTTTCCACATGAGTAAATATCTGGGCTCCATACCATGATACCACCCTTTTCCAGAAGGGAATGACATACCCTAAAGGGCGCGACCCTCATAACCTTGCCGCATATTCCTGTTTCGACCATTTCCGGGGAGTGAGGTCCTGACGAAGTCTCGTCCACAAAGCTACGCTTTGTGTAACAAAGCCATGCTTCGGGTCCACAGATGACCAAAGCAATAATCACAAAGATAAATGATCAAACAAATGATCATATCACAAATGACCAACCAATGATCATCACACAGCAGCACTCAGCATGCCACATTACCAGATTGGGAAATATCGCTGATAACCTTCAACTACATAACCTCTGAGCTCGTACGTCTCAGAGAAGGGTGTTAAGCTAAGAGAATAAATTCTCCGCCACCAACAGAAATGTATTTGAAAGAAATCTGCTCTATCTCTCAAAATGTAATGTCAGACACGTAACCATACAAGTCTGTTCCGGGTTCGAACAGAACCGAAGGCACTTCCAAAGAAGCCCTTGCAATCCGGGTATTCACAATCCCGATAAAATTTCCCATCACAAAGGAAATCTCCATATCGTAGCTAACGATGCGGAGACAATCGATAGGTCATCCTATCGTTTTCACAAATACCCGGTCTTCAACACCGGTCTTCAAATGCAATCCAAACGACGTATCGCATATTCGGAATGGGATATATGACACAAAGGTCCTCTCCCGGCTAAACCGAATAGCGAGCGCTTATTTTAAAAACAAGTGTGCATTCAATTCCAAACAAACACAATCAATACCATCCAAGGGTAAATATTGATAGTCGGTTATTTAACTATCAATAAAGATGCGCCACATCATCAGATTCCAAATAATTTTTTTTCCAAAATTATTAAGTCCCAAAATACCTTTGCAAGATATATATACACAATTTCCAAATAATTTCCCAATTTATTTGCTTTACCGAAACACCTTCACAATAAAATTTTCCACACTTTACCCATTTGAAAACCCATTTCAAATTAAACACCTTAACCATTTGGAAACAAATTTCAAATTACACAACTCAACCATTTGAAAACAAATTTCAAACCACCATTCATCCTTTATCCCTTTTGAAAACAAATTTCAAAACAACATATAAATCCTTACCGATTTATTTTTAAATTTTACGCTCCAAATTCGTGAATTTTATTTCCATCTTTAAAAATAAATCAACATTTATTTTTAAACCAATTTCCCTTCCTATATATAAATTCCAAAGTGGATTTAAATCCCAAATACCCATTCATAATTGATTTCAAATCGATCCCAAAATATTCGCTTACAATTTTACCTTTAAAAGGTGAATTCACAAAAACGTTCCATTCCATATTGGAAAATCATTTCTAAACTTATTTAAAAAAATAAGTAATTCACAATTCAATTTATTTTCAACAATTCGAAAATATTCCATATGCTTAAACCATAGTTAAGTATTAATTCCATTCTCTTAAGGAAATATTCTTTTATTCACATTTATTTGGGTTAAAAACGAATGTTGCGTAAAACATCGTTACGACAACCCAAAAACACTAGTATATGGATTTGAAATTAAAAATAGATATATAAATCCAATACTATACAAATTATCCCCTTCTGTTTCTCGAAAACGTCTATTTCAACAATTAATGTTGAAATCTATGTTTTCAATACTCAATACATTTTAAAACACCTTTAATTCGTTTTAAATTCCATTTAAAACATTCCTTTCCCAAAAACAAACCCATTTTATTTAATAATCTATTCAATATTCAAAATAGTGAATATAGCCCACTTAACAAATTCCCATATTTCAATTTATCAAATTCGATGGATTTCAAATTTATAAACATAGTTTATAAATTCCATTTCTATTATAAACCCCAATTTTATAAATTCCTTTATTAATCCGATGCAATTTACATAACCCAGTTTCATACCCAAAAGCCATATTGTAAGTTAAATACTTATAATATTATTTATTTACCAAATCGTTCCTTTGAACTTCACCAATTTAAAATCTTATCACTTACAAGATTTCTTTATGGTTTATAATAATTTCGACTAATGAAATCTTCATTTATTAACAATTTCTATAAAATTCCCCTTTTTAATGCCCAAATCTATTTTTATAAGTTAATAACTTATAAGCTTAAAATTTTCCAATAACCATTCGTTTTATAAATTTCACATTTATTAATCTATAAATCCTAGTGAAATTCATGTTATACATCAACTTAACACTTTATAAATTTATTCTATAATTTCAATAAATTTAATTTAAAAACATCCATTTATAAAATCCTTTATATAAACCATTAATAATAATAACTTCCCAAAAACCAAATTTAACTATTTTATAAAAACCTATTATTGTTAAAAATTTCTTTTAAGTTATATTTTATAAAAATATAAAATTTTAAAACATAAAATTTTATCCATCTATTTATTTTAAAATTTAATCAATTCAAAATTTTAATAAACCATATTCTTCGAAAAATCGATTTAAAACCCCTTTTAAATTCAAAACCGTTATTTTAATTTTTAAAAATTTGAATCCGATGATGCAACAACATCAGATGGTCAATCACGGGAATAAGTGTCATATATCAATATGATTATCAACAATCGACATAATATTTATAAACAAATAAATATGCGAGGAATCCAGTTGGATCCCTCCAACCTGTTACCCTGCAACCACAGACGTTAGCACAATACCAATTCCACTTCAAGGTGGAATATCGCGGTATATGGGATTTTATAAATATTCCGCTTAATAACGGCGCAATAGGGTCTCATCCGCTATACGAGGCGGGAAATCAAATCCGATATATACATATGCCAATATATATATATCGCTATATATAGTATATGTCCTATTATATCTACTACCACAATCAATCAACAATTATCAATCAATATTAACTATTTAAAATTTTAAACAAAACCTTTCGATTGAGTGAGGAGTTCTCACCTTGATTTTATTTTCGTTTTTCGCGTTCGTTTCGAATAAAATTAAACGAACGTTTAATTTTACCCGAAATTCAAACGAGCTCCAATCGACTCCAAACCAGTTGCACTGCGAAGAGCACGACGATACGAAGCCAACGCAAAAAACCTCGTCCGAATCCGACCTCGCATGCAAAAGTTATCACGTTTTAAACGCTGAACAATTAGATTTACAATTTAAATTACATTTCAAAAGAAATAAAGCACAACCTCTTCACGCGGGCCCCCCCCTCTCTCATCCTCTACCCGTGCGCACGGCCTTCTTCGTTCCCAGGAACAAGAACGCACGCATAACCCATCACAAAACCAAACTAGGGTTTGATTTTCCGACCACAACGTTCGCCTATTCGTCGATCAGGGAGCGCCACCACCTCCGCCTACGTGAGAGCCATGCTCGGCTGCCCTGGAGTGGAGCTCGGCCCTCTCCCCCTCCTTGGGTTGCGTGCGCAGCCACCAGAGAACGCGGGCCCCTCGCCCACTGCTCGTTGCTCCAATTTCGATCTCGACCGTTGAAGTTGTAGTTCACAGCGTGCTCTTCGATTTCCGTTTAGAAAGTTCGTGGAAAATGTCGACGGATTGGTGTGGATTTGAGGTGGAAGGGCGACATTTTCTGGCCATCGAATTTATTAGGGCCGGCTCCTTTATCTTGGCTAGGGTTTAGAGATAATTGCATTTATAAACAACTATTATTATTATTTTAATAATAAAATCTCCAATTTAACACTTTTGCAAACGAACTCCAAACGACGCGTGCCGCCAGGCGATCCTAAGGTTTTTCCACGTTCCGGACACAATGGAACAAGTTTCGGAAGCTAATTCGATCGTATGTGTGAGATATAGAATTAAACGATCAATTTAAATTAAAACCGATTTAAACGATTTCTAGGCGTTTTGGCTTGTACCGGACAAACGGCAAATCCAAACGACTTGAAATTTGAAATCTTGCAATAATATCACATTACGGATCCGATGAAACTGGTTTCGTCGAAATCCGAGACCGTTTGAAAAATGGCTATTTTAACTCGCCGAATTTATATTAAAACGATATTGATGCGTTTGGAGCTGCCACGGTCAAACGACAACTCCGATTGCTACGAAAATTGAAATCCGATAATAACTAACTATTACGGATCCAATGGAACTCGTTTCGTTCAATTCCGAGACTGTTCAAAAATTGGCTATTTTTCAGTCGATAATTAAATATTAAAATATTCAATTTTTACAAATTAGCTCCAAATTCAATTTTACAAGTTCTAAAACATTTCTATAACTTTAATATGATAAAACAAAATTTTCCAAACCATTTTCAATCATATTTAACCCAATATTAAATTATCTACGGAATTTCACTATTAATTAATCGATTTAATTGCAAAAATTAAATCCAAAATTCAAAATAAAATTTATTCGACTCCAAAAATTCACTTATTAATATTTAAAATTAATTAAATATTCAAATTTAAATTATTAAAAATTCTGGGTCGTTACAAGAACAATTTATCTATGAACTGGAAAAGGATTCACTGAATTCCGACATGAAATGGTAAAGATATGGAATTTAAAACATGGACTCAGGCCATGTTGAATTCTACCCAGGTTTGAAAACCCTCTCGGGTTCAACTTTCAGACATCAAACCATGACCAAACGACCTCTGATTGAACTAAAAATTGGTATGCATATAGTAGAAAACATTAACTTTAAAATATAGAAGGAATTAATGAATTCCGATAGGAAATTAAACGTTGTCTCAAATATGGACTCACGCCAGGTTTGCAGCAGCTCAGAAAACGGAAATATGTACAGGCCTAAAAACCATCTTAGGTCAACTTTCGGGGATGAAACAGAGGACCAAACGACATCAGGTTGAACTATAAATCGGTATGCACATAGTAGAAAAGTTCATGTTTCAAAATAAAGAATCAATGAATTCCAATAGAAAACAAAAGAGATACGTTGTCCCAAACATGGACTCGGGCCATGTTTGCAATAGTTCAAAAAACGGAAATGTACAGGCCTGAAAACCTTCTCGGCTTCAACTTTCGGGCATGAAACAGAGGACCAAACGACCTTAGATTGAAATGAAAATAGGTATGAAAATAGTAGAAAACTTCATCCATAAAAAAAGAACCAACGAATTCCAACAGGAAAAGAAAGAGATACGCTTTCTCAAACATGAACTCAGGCCATGTTTGCAACAGCTCAGAAAAAGAAAATATGTACAAGCCTGAAAATCATCTTGGCTTCAAATTTGAGGCATGAAATAGAGGACCAAATGACATTTGATTGAACTAAAAATTGGTATGCATATAGTAAAAACTTCGTCCTTCAAATAAAAAAGAATTAGAGAATTCAAACTAGAAATAAGAAGATATGATCATGCAAAGTAGTACCCAAATACAGCTTTCACGGAAACAAAATAACTATAGGAAAATTTATAGAAACTATACTTTTGCTTAGATTTGGCTTTTTGAAGATTTGGCTTTTTGAAGATTTGCTTCAGCTAGATTTGTGAGTCTGACACTCACCTTGCAATGTAGAAATTTATACTCGGATTTGCAGCTAAAAGGAGAGAGCTTGGTGTTAGATTTGGCTCCAAATACCTGTAAAATATCAAAATAGAGGCATGCAAACCCAAAAGAAGAGATTACGTACAAAACCAATCTCAAAACTAGATTTTGATGAAATGATTTGCATTTTAGAGTTGATACCTATTGAATTCTCTTTAATTTGAAGAAAACGGTAAATTTTAATTGAAGGAATTGAGATTTTGCCCTAGATTGAGAAGAAGGTAAGCTTTCTTTCTGTTTTTGATTTACTGTAATGAACGTATTAGTTAGGAGGAAGAAGAGTTCCTCTTTTTTTTCTTTGTTCAGGTTATGAGATAATGGGCTTTAGCCTAAAAGAAAAAAAAAATAGTTTAAGTTAATTAATTTATCACTTAATTCTCAATTATACATATGTAATTAACCAAACCATTGTGTTTTCACCAAGTTAGCTTAATAAAATTACATAAATACATTCTCTGGTTTACAAACATCTTGATCATTAATAAAAAGATAATTTAAGTTATAAAAACATTTTTATTTTTAAAAAACCCTTATTTTGAATTAAAAAACCAATTTTCACCAATATATACATAAAACACCATTTTTAGTACCAAAAATTACAAAAAAATAATTTTCTTGTGTAATGAAATGCTACAAGCCATTTTTCATCAATTTTATGATCAAAATTTATTTTTAAACCATATTTCATCTTTTTATTTGTAATATACACATTTAAAAATAAAATACTTCCTTTAAAAATTATTAAAAGAAGCATTTGGCAATAATTGCAAGAATTATTGCATTTTCACTAAATAAAAATCATATTACACTCATTATTTACCCAAACAACCAAAAATAAAGTTTCTAAAACTTTACTTCACATTTTTGTCTCTAAAATCCATTGTTTATTCCAAATAAACAATTTAAATCTCTAATTTATTTTAAATTCACAATATTAAATTAAAACTACCGTTATAATTTAATATTTATAGGTAATCACCAGAACCAGGGTTGTTACATGTACACATAAAATAACAATGGTTTTTGTATTCAGTTTTAGAGGAGAAGAGAGAATATGATGAATAATTAATTTTATTGAGAAAAATTTCTCTAATTCTACAAGCTCTTTGTACATGATTATATATAGCTAAATTCTATTGGTCGTTACTTATTTCCTTAATTATAATTCCACTAGCCGTTTCTTATTTCCCAAATTATAATTCTATCAGCCATTGCTCATTTACTAAATTATAGTTTCCTAATTACACCATAATTACAACAATGTATCAAGTATAGCTAAAAGCTGTATAATGGATGATAGCCTTGTTTTCTGTTTTCAGCCTATATGAAACATTATGAGGCTACCATTCCTATTTATCAAGACTCCTCCTCAAGTTAGGTTCGAATAAATTTATAAAATCCAAGTTTTCAAGTATGTTCAGATGGCTGGTCTAGTCAATTTCTTTTGTGAAAATATCTGCCAGATGCTCTTTGCTTTTGACAAATGGAGTTTCTACTTCCTTCAATTGCACTCTTTCTCTAACAAAGTGACGATCTACCTCTATATGTTTTGTCCTCTCAGGGAAGACAAGATTGGATACAATATGACATGCAGCTTGATTGTTATAGTATATTTGCATTGTTTTTGTGTGCTCTATCTTCATGTCATCAAGTAATTACTTAATCCAAACAAGCTCACTAGATATGGACGCCATGGCTTAATATCCTGCTTTTGCACTTGATCTAGCTACAACATTTTTCTTTTTACTTTTCCAAGTGACCAAGTTACCACCTACAAATGTATAAAACCCTTTGATTGATTCTCTATCATAGCTACCATCCCAATTTCCATCAGAAAAACCAACCACGTCATTAGGATTTTTTTTCTTCATCCAAATTCCTTGACGTAGAGTGCCACTAAGATATCTTAATATCCTATCAATTGTAATTAAGTAGATGGTACATAGAGCATGCATAAACTGACTTATGACACTAACTGCAAAGGCAATATCAGGCCTAGTAATTGTAAGGTAAATTAATTTTCCTACCATCCTTTGATATTGTCCTATGTCAGATAGTGGCTCACCATCTTCAACTCCAAATTTTATATTCGTCTCTGTAGGAGTATTAGCTAGTTTTGCTCCTAATTTACCAGTCTTTTTTAACAATACAAGGACATATTTTCTTTGGGATAGAAATAATCCTTAACTTGAGTGAGCTATTTCTATTCCAAGAAAATATGAAAGTCTTCCAAAGTCTTTGATGTCAAATTCCTTTTTTAAATATATTGTTTAACCCTTTCAGTTTCCTTATTATTATTTCCAGTGAGGGTAATGTCTTCAACATAAACCAGAATAATAATAATGGTATTTTGTGAATGTTTAATGAACATAGAAGAATCAACAGTACTTTTGAAAAGTTGATCTTTAAAAGAGAAAAGCTTAGTTTGATATACCATGCTCTTGGAAACTGTTTTAGACCATAGGCTATTTTTTTTTAAATTTGCACACCAATGATGGGTTAGTCTCACTTTCATAGCCTGGTGGAAGAATCGTATAGACTTCATCTTCTAAATTTATTTGAAGGAATGCATTTTTTACATCCATTTGGAACAAATTCCCTCCCAAGTTGATTGCTACTAATAGAAAAATTATAACCATATTCGTTTTTGTTACTAGTGCAAAAGTCTCTTCATAGTTCATACCATACGTTTGGGTAAATCCCTTAGCCACTAACCTAGCTTTATACCTTTAATAACATCATCACTATCGTATTTGATTTTTTATATCCAATTGCAACCTACGAGTTTTTTTGGTTATTTAATAATATCCCATGTGTCATTTTTTTCTAAAGCTTGAAGTCCCTCATTCATAGCCATACTCCAAAGTAGGCTTCGTTTGGTTTCACTTAAGTTGGTTGTTCTCATTTGGTTAGTGATGTTACTTAAGTAGGCTTGATATGAAAGGGATATCCTGTTATATGAAATAAAATCTTATATTGGATATATTACCTGTTGGGATACATAATCCCTTAATTTGATGGGAGGTCAGGTTCATCTTGTAGATCTTCTTATGGCGTTTTCTTCTTAAGTTGGTTCTTCATGAGTTAGTTTTTCATTTGTGGTTTATCTCTTCTTCTCTCCTTGAATGAATCGAACTTGTTTCTCTAATTCGTTCTTCATTTATATAATCAACCTGTTCTTGATCTGTTTCTTCAGGAAGTAGGAAATTAATTAGAGATAATATGACCAGTTTACCTTGTATATTTCCTTGTTCACTTGTTTAATAATATGGTTTATTTTCAAATAATGATCTGTCTCGTGAGATATAAAGTGTAACGATCTATTTATCCGTACAGTTTAAACGTCCAAATAATCACCCATGATCCACTCAAATTGAAGGAAAAGACAGATAGTTTGGGAAAGAAAGAAGAAAAAAGTCAAGAAGAACTAAACAACATAGAATCTCCCACTAAATGAATAATCTGTAAGACTTATTACAAAAAAAAACTGTAATATTTGTATATATGGACATCAATCAGAGTATACTTACCTAATTCAGCCCGGATATTTATAACAACATGTCCTCACAATTGCTGTTAAATACAGCAATGAATGCAACGAAAAAATAACCATGTACGTCAATAAGTCTATGGGCCCCCAGGTCATCCCTTAAAGCCTCAAAAACATCCAACTAAACTTGAAAATATGCTCGGCCTATCCCAAGCATTATAGGAAAACAATGCCCGAGTCAGTCCTGTAAAACCAGCATGAGAAACTCAAATCATAAGAAATTGTATTTAATTTAGCTTATAAAATCCTTTAAAATCAAAGGTATCTTGTAACACCACGCTGCATATAAACATAGATGGATTTTTACCCTATGATAACCAAAATCTTTTATATCAAAAATCCAATTATATTATGACACAGTTTAAGGGTGAAAATAATAATAATCAAGTAGTTGTGATGCTCGTGAGTGTGTATCACAACAATGCTAGGTTTATAGTCAAAAACCAATAAGGTACGTTCATTAATTGTGTAGGATTCCATTGAGGTGCCCTTGTTACTTCGAGAAACGATCTTCCTGCATAGGGATCAGAGATATCCTTCCAAGCGGCATACATCCCTAGTGATGTACTATAGGAAAAACATAGTTGGTCTCGCTAAGACCGAATGAGTCTCCCCATGCATGCATAACAACTGTAATTAACGTCTAAGTGGAACCGACTATACCTTATGGGGTAGCCAACTATATTAGCCATGCCTCATGTCTCTGTTTTAAGCTATTTCCGCTGATAAGGCCATGTCTGGCATTCCCGCTCATGCACTGCCATCAATAGATCATGGACCACATGGATCTCAATACCCTAACGGGTCTCGGAATCATATATGGATTTCCATGTCTCACATAGGTATTGGAACCATGTATGGGTTCCCACATCCCAATGGATCTCCGAACCACATATGCATTCCAACATCTCAATATATCACGAAACTCCTCCATAAAACCATACGTGGTTTTTTTAGTGATTATGGCTTTCGAGTCATCTCTTATGAGTACACTCTTCCGCTTCCCTGGCGCCCTAAAATCCAATCATAGATTTTTTAGAATGATCAATACCGGTTCTTTAGGAAATAATCAGGCAATGCATAAGAGCAAAGATTGCCCCTGAATCGTTTAAGTGGACGGATCTTCTTATCATTTGTCCTAGAAGAACAAAACGAATTTATATGTACAGCATAACACCACTAATGGTAACTGTACCATATAATCTCCATGTTTCCCCTAGATATTTTTTAAGTTAAAATCCTTCGGTGTTAAGTTGGGAATATTTTCATATCACCATAACTAAGAAGAATTACATATTTAGGCCAAGATTTGATAGTCAGTTGTTTAACTTTCAAATAAACAAACATTCCAAAGAGAGATTACATTTTTCATAGAAACCACCTAGTAAACGTTATCTTTCATTACTTCGAAATCACTATTCAATATACTTGGAAATCACTTCCATATGCTTATCTCAATAGGATAGGTATATTCATAAAACATTATATTTTCGATACTTAGAAAATATAGCCATATACTTATTTAACTAGTATAAGTATATTCAAAAAAATAATTCGTTTCAAAAATACTTGAAAACTCTTAAAATAGATATGGGAAGAATTATTCAATATCAACCATGAATTGCAGCTTAACCATTGGTTACATCACTATCGCAGCGAAAACGTCATAAACTCTTGGCAACCCCTGCACCTCGAATTACGCCATGAAAATCAACCATTTCTTTTCAAATCTCTTTATTTCATAAATAACTCCAAATCTATTTATAAAGATTCTTTATAAATCTTCAATATATTTATAAACATTATTTATAGTCTCAAACCACATTCATAAAAAATCATTTATAAATTCGTTTATAAATCTCCAAAACCATTTATAAAACTCTTTTCACATTAAACTGACTTATTTAATAGACTCTTTAAGTTAGTAAGGTTCCCTTGATAAATCATTATTATTTAAAATAACTTTAAATAACAAGTTATTATTTAAATATCCTTTTATTTCATTTTAATTAAACCTCATTTAAAATAATAACTTTGAAATCTCATTAATAATGTATTAAATTAATTTTAAGCATTGTTATTGTATTAATAAGTTAACTTCAAAACATTATTAATATAATAATCAATCAACTTTAAAACGTTGTTAAAACAATAATCATTTAACTTTAAACTAATATTAATATGATAATTAATTAACCTATAAATAAAATTAAATAACTAAAATCAATATAATTAAATAATTTTAATTAAGAATTAAAATATAGTTAAATCACTTTAAATAAATAATTAAATTATAACATTTTAAAATAATAATTAATAACTTTTAAAAATATTACATAAATATTCTTAAACAACTTCAAAAAATATTACATAAATATTCTAGTCAAAGCAATAAGAACTTTTGGAATGATCCATGGTTAAGCAGGGGTCTCATCCTTTCTGCAACTATATCTTCTCAGCAAATTCATCAATCTGGCATTAGTATTACTGCGAAAGCTGTTGACTTCATTGTGGATAGTAAACTATCCCTTCCGTATACTAGCAACCACAACATGAGAGCTTATTGGGATAGCTTTAGTAATTATCGTAATAATTTCCCAGAATCTCACACGCTCTGTTGGGATGGTAACCCTCACTCTATAAATCATGTCTATCATCTTCTTTCTAATACTCGCGATAAACCGATGTTCCCATGGCACAAAGTTGTCTGGAATAAGCAATCCTCTCCCTCTGACAATCTTTTGTTATGGAAAGTTATATCGAAGACTATCATGACCAAGGATAGGATGTCAGGATTCGCTACTGTTTCTGATCATCGGTGTGTCTTCTGCAAAAGCGATATTGAGAGTAGTAAGCATCTGTTCTTTGAATGCAGATTCCTGCAACAGAACCGAGAGAAGTTGATGGACAAGCTTGGTAGGTCCGGTTTACCTGTTCAATCCTCTTGCTAGTGGGACTTGATTTTATTAGCTACTCGTAGGAAGGATGATGCTGAAGATTTGCTCAGTTTCTGCCTCAAGAAATATGTTCGAACAGTTTGGAATGAGAGGAACCAGAGATGCTTTAATAATATTGAGCAGTCCCAACTTCAATTATGGTTGGTCTTAAAAAATTCCATCATGAATGAGTTACTGGAACGTAATTATGTTCTTCTACCTCTTCTTCGGGACTGGTAGGTCATATGTCATTTGCTGGCCTCGGGGATCTTCTCCGTGTTCATCTGTGGTTCTTCTAGTATCTGCTCCCATGGTTGTTCCTTGGTTGCTTCGGGGTTTTCTTTGAGCAGTTGCCTTCATCTTCAAGTACCTCCTGTGCTCTTGCCATTTTCTTGTCTTTTTTGTTTTTTTGTTTGTTTTTTTAATTTTCTTTTCTGTTCTTTCCTACTCAAAGCTTGTTTTGAGTGGTTCTTCTTTTTTTCCGTTTAATAAAATCTGGTAGGGGACCAGCCAACCTTGCTAGCTTTGCTAAAAAAAATAACCACTTCCTCTTACGTTTCATGGCAAACGTTTCCTCACCCCTCACCCATCACCTGTCCCTTCCCTCCAATCTTTCCTTTGCCTTGAGCCCTCCTCCCATCTCCTCCCCTATTGTCCTTTCACGTCCTGGTCCTCCCCCCACTCCTCCATACCCCCCTCCTAAGTCTCATGTCCCTTCTCCTGTAGCCTTAACTTCTCCTTCAACCTCTAGTGAAGCAACTCCTCTTATCTAGGTCCATTTTTTGCTTTCACTTATTCAACCAGTATGGACTTCTCTTTTCAAAAACAAGTCCCGCCATGCGGGGAAGTACATATCAGTTGATATGTCTTCCTCCTTCGATGGCTATGCAATGCTTCATTCTGAGGAAATTGTTAGAGAAGGCTCCTAAATATGGAAAGACAACCTTATTGGATTCTTTCTAGACAAACCACTATCATACACTGCAGTTATACAAAGACTTAGATCCATTTGGAAGCTCAAAGTTCAATAAAAGTTTGATATTATGGAGTTATATTCATGTTTCTTCTTTCTTGTGTAGAAGATAGGCACCATATTCTTCAAGGATACCCTATTATTATGAAAAATAAACTTTTTATTATTAAACCTTACAACTTTACTATTAGTAATGTATGTGGTCGTACCAGTGTGAGTATTATTTCACAACATCCCCTTATTTGCATGGTCTCACTTTGGGATCAACTGGCTGGCAAGTAGATAGGGTAAACTTCTTTGTTTAGATGAAATGACAGAAAGGATGGAGAGGATAGAATATGCTAAGTGCCTTATTGAAATCAGACCAAATAATGAACTTGTAGATGACTTCTTGGTGCAACTTGCTGAAGGTGGAACTCAAAAAATCACACTGTTTAACTTATGGCGACCTGACATATGTTGTTCATGCAAAGCTTTCGGTCATGCCACTCTAATGTGAGAAAATACAAGAGACTGCTGATGTAGTGGAAAACACTGATAAAAGAGGTGTGAATGGGTCAACAGATAAGGTTAATGAAAAATTTCCAAATGGAACAGGTAGAACAAGAAAGTTTCAAAAATGGAAAATAGTTGGTAAAGGAAGGAAAAAACTCAAGGTCCAAACAATGCTAATAATTACAAAAGGCAGAGGAATATTAATACTCATAGTGCAGATGTGGATAATGGTGTTTTTTGTGAAGAACAAACTAAAGATGTGGAATATGGTCTGTTGTTTGAAGAACAAACTAAAGAGAATGAATGCAGGGGAATTAATGACAGTTCAACTATGGATGAAGTAGGTCGACAAGGAAAACAAGATAAGTAAAGCTCTATACCGAACATTATTAACAATGAAAGTGGAAAACAAGGTGAAAAGAGTCTAGTTATTAAAGAAGGAGAGAAAGTTGTTTGTTTGGATCATGCAAGTGATAGAACTAAAGGAGATGGAGGTATCTTCCTCTCGAAGAATCCATTTGATACCCTATTGAACGTGCATGAAACAGTTGTTGGAGATATTGCATTTAATGATATATTTGAATTTAATACTGAGATGAATACTAAAATAGACACTTCACTGAACGAGACGGGTAAGACTTGAACTAAACCACTTAAAACATGTGAGAACAACCGAAAAAGTAGTGCTGACATAAATGAACAAGAGGAGTTAGTTGGACACATCAAATTCCAAAAAAAGGCTGGTAAGACTCGAAGTAAGCATTTAAAAACATGTGCAAATCCCAAAGAAACACTTGAAGGAATTTATGAGCAAGGGGGATAGTTAATAATGTCAATTTCCAAAGCAATTCTGTGTCTCCTGAAATAGGCAATTGTTGTGCGCAACCTATAGTTAATGCCTTGATCTCTATTGCCACTTCACCGCACCTAACAAATCCCAACTTCCCAAACCTACATGCGGCGTTAACTCTTTACCGTAAACCCTATGTCAACGATAACATGCACATGCAGAATCCTACATACACGACTTCCTATCCCTCTAAACCCCATTCTTCTTCGAATCCCAATCCCTCTAAAACCTATCCTTATTACCCAATTTTTGAATCAACTCCACAATAGGAATCATCACCTCCTAAAGAATTTCCTCCTCCTTAGGAAAATTTAAACTCTCTTCAAACTGAATCTTCTCCTCCTCAACTTCACTTAAACTCTTCTCATTCTAACCCAGTCCACTCATCAAAAGTTGCCTCCATTGTCTTATACACGCCTTCTCTTCCCAAACCAACCCAAGCATATGGCCACCTCATTCCTCCAGTTGCTTGGAAACCCCCCTCATGTCCTAAACCTGATTTACCGAACTCCAACTCTCATTCCCTATTGACCAAGGAAACTCAATCATTATCCAAGATGTCATCCATTTCAGAAACCCTTCACCTTGATAAACTTGTTATACCCAACGTCAATTCTCCTTTCAAAGTGAGCAGCCCAAAATCTTCTTAAACCTCGGCACTTTTCTCTGATTCTTCCCTTCCACTTTTGTGCCCGGGTATAATGAGTTAACCAACCCCCTAACTAGGAGAATGAAAGAAGAACTGCTCGATGTCTCCAAGTTTAATCAATGATGAAAAAAATAGGTTACTGGAATGTTAGAGGAGCACACAATCAAATAAAGCTAGACCAATGCAAAGAACTTATTCAACAACACAACCCATGTGTTTTAACACTTCTTGAAACTAAGCATATTTTGCAGCTTACTATTCAGGCTGCAAAGTACATAAAGCCTAACCGGAAGATGATCCACATCCACGACCATGCCACTTATGGATGATTTATTATTATTTTTGGCCCATCCTCTATTATCCTCTCTCCCATTGACTCTTCTAAGAAAATGATTCACTGCCATGCTACCTTGATCCTTTCCCTTCCTCTATTTACCTAACCTTCATTTATGCTAAAAGTTATGCCAATTCTAGATCCTCCCTCCTCTATTATATACCATTCCTTCGACAAGATACCCATCCATGGACAATTGGTGGTGCCTTCAATTGCTCCCTTCGATTGTCTAACAGGTTGGAGGCAATCCCTTGTCCTTGAATGAAATAAAATCCTTAAAATTGACAGTCCCACACTCCAACCTGATCGAAATTAAAACCTCTGGTGCTTCTTATTCTTGGAATAATAAGAGAAGGGATGGTTGCAGAACCTTCTCTAAGATTGATTTTGCCTTTTGTAACCAAATCTCTCTTTCTAAGTGGCCTACCATGCTCAACTACCTACCATGCCCCATATTATCTGATCACTCCCTCCAAATCCTTCACTTGTATTCCATTGCCATGAAATGAAAACCAAATCTTAAAATTTTTAACTCTTGGATACATGAACCAGACTTTCTCAACATTATAATCACTGCATGGTCTAAACCTAACTTTGGCAATCCATTGTTTGTCTTGCAGAAAAAATCAGAGAGGAAGAGATGTTAAAGACTTGGTCTAAGAAAAAGTTTGGTGCTGGAACTAAGCAATCTAATGTGTTAAAGGCACAATTTCAAATGTTCAAGATGAAATGCAGAGAAACGTTGATAATGACACTTTAGTTGGTCTAGAAACTAAGTTATCCAAACATTACCTTGAAGCCCTCACTAAAGAGAATGAAATGGTTAAACAAAAAGCTAGAATCAAGTGGAAGGATGATGGTGATAGAAACACTGCATACTTTCATGTTGTATTAAAGGCCAAACAAACTCACGAAAACCTTTGTAGTATCCACGATGAAAATGGAATGTTGCACCATGACACCGAGAATGTAGCTAAAGCCTTCATCAACTATTTCTCTAATTTATTTGGAAATGTTGAGAATAGTAACCCTGATATTGAAGCTATAGACTCTATGCTACTTCCACGTATTAGTCAAGAAGATGTAATGTTTCTTAGCAATGAAGTTTCTAACTAAGAGATAAAGCAAGCCATGTTCTCTCTGAATAAACAATCTAGTGGTGGTCCTGATGGTTTTAATGCTTGCTTCTTTATCACTTGTTGGTCTATTGTTCATGAGTTTGTGACTAAAGCCGTTCAAAATTTCTTTACTAAAGGTGAAATGTTAATTTCTTTCAATAACACCGTTATTGCTCTAATCCCCAGGTCTAGAAATGATGATAATGTTGAAGCTTTTCGTCCTATCTCGTGACGCAAAACTACTTACAAGTGCATTACCAAAGTCATTGAATCTCGAATGAAAGCTGTACTTCCAAATATCATCTCTCATAATCAGACTGCATTCCTCCTTGACAGAAATATATTAGACAACGTTCTTGTTTCACATGAGCTTCTACATGGCTATAAGAATGATTCAGTTTCTTCTAGAGGCCTAATGAAGATTGATATTCACAAAGCATTGGACACTCCCCATTGGGATGCTATAGTATGAATAATGACATATATGAATTTTCCTAAACATTTCTTAACTTGGATCTATGCATGCATTTCTACATGCAACTTTCCTATCAAGTTAAATGGTTCTAATTTTGGTTTCTTTGGTAGCAATTGTGGAATAAGACAAGGTGGCCCCATGTCGACACACATATTTGTTACTATTATGGAAGTCCTTCCTAGAATCCTTAATGACCTGCTGCAAAAGAAACTATTCCAACTTCATCCTCGCTGCAAACAACCACAAATTACTTCACTTATATTTGCAGATGATTTAGTTATCTTTTGCAAACCAACAATTGATACTATTAATGCATACTTGGAGGCCTTAACCTATTTTATAATATAATAGGCCAGAAACTCAATTTAAATAAACTGACATCATGTTGGCTGGGTTAGGGCAGGATCAAATGGAAGCTATCTTCAATTCCACTGGTTTTGTGCCTAAAGAGGAGTCTGTAACGTACCTTAGTGTGATTCTTGCTACATCTCGCATAACAACTAATCAATGTCTTCCATTGTATGCAAAGATTACTACAAGACTGGAATGCTGGTCTAACCGACATCTAAGTCAAGCTGGGAGGCTTATGTTAATAAAGTCAGTACTTTTTTCAATGAGTGTTTACTAGGCTACATCCTTTTTTTACCTCAAAAAATGATTAAAATGATCAAGAGTGCTATGATGAAATTCTTGTAGAAAGGGGGTACTTTGGGTAACTACATGTCGCCTGTATCATTTAAATATGTTGAGAAACCTATGAAAAAGGGTAGATTGTGTTATCCCGCCTTTTGGTAAGGCAGTGACACCAAGAAATTAACTAGGAACCAAGGACGGTTCATCTTGAATATCGGTTTCATAAAGGTTCACTATGGATACTGGCAAATTTAGCCCAAGTACAGATCAAGATACAATCGATATGACATGACAAGCAAAGCTATGAAAGCCGATGTCCCGAATTTCAAGTCAATCGAAGTTCATACGCTTAAGATATTGATCGGTCAAAGTTGAAAAATCAACACCATTCATATATATCTAAGCTCGTACCATCCCATCAAAAAAGCTTCATTCGCATCCACCAAACATCCATCAGTTCGAATCCATCTGGCATACTCCAACTCGTGTCCATTACCTAGAGACACTTCGTATAGTTCCTCCCAATACACGATTTGTATCGCTCGGTTCCTCTAAAATTCATATCGATCGGCCAAAGAATCAATACGATCTATACAACCCTCGAGCGATATGAAGCCACCTTCTCCTATCGTTACGAAGTGATCAAGTACATATCGATAAGAAGTGATCTAAAATGAAGGACATGAAACTATCGATGGGAGATGGAGTGTGATCGATGGATATGAACGAAGCCATACCAATAAATACGAACAAGGCACAATCAACAGGTAGACTCGGTCCCTCGACATGAAAAGTGGATCAATCCCAGAAGATAACGCCATGTCATCTAGCAAACACATGCAAAATTATGGATACAAACGTATCGATACTAGTTCTAAAGCATACGCAAATCCAAACTTGCATCGATCATATCTCAAAATCTACAGGTCCAAATGCTACCAAATTTTCACAGGAGCTTGCGTATAACCTCAAGAATTCCATGATCGATCTCAACCCAAAAGGAGCAATTTTGGATCAACAAGAATTTGGTACGTATCGATCATCATCGTGTCCAAATATCTAAGGATCGATCACGTGGACCTACCCACGTGAGAGGAGTCTTTCGAGATTGGAGTGAGATATTTGCAGCTTACAGTTATAAATAGCAGTCCAAGGCCTTCAGAAAAGGGACTTTTGGATGCTAGAATGTCGATACTCTACCGAAGTCATTGTTTTACCTCGATTGTACTGTTATAAACATCTGTGACCAGCGAGTAATATCAATAAACAGCAACCTTTCTATAGTGGATGTAGGCTACAATGTCAAACCACTCAGGTTAAAATGTCAAACCACTCTAAGTTTATGTATACCTTTGTTTGTCTTTTTTAGGTGTGTTTGTTAGATATTTCTTATTTTCCATTTATATTCTTCATTTTACTCTCTTCAAACACGCCCGAAAAGTGTTGTGCCCGATTTTGGTACAAACACTTTGGTGCTTTCACTGAGAAAACGTAGCTTTTCTCTTGCTCTTTGGATCTACTACCACCATTGAATGGCAAGAATCTAAGGAGAAGATCTCGATCTCACATTCAGTAGTTCTTCCTTCCTATTCAAATTGCATCAAATCTAGAAGAGAGCTACACCATTCAACATGGTTACTACAAGGACTGCCTCGACTGCTATAGATTAGGAAGGAAGAGATAGACAAAACCCTACGCAGCTACCTGCCATAGGCCAAAACTCAGTTGGACCTTCAGATCCACAAGGCCCTGTAACCAAGGAGGAGTTCCATATGTTGATGAAAGAACTGAGCCAAAGTTGTCAGCAGTTTACCCAGCAGATCCATGCCAACATGGAGTAAACCAAACTACTGTATCAGGAAAGAAGAAGGAGATCTAGAAGGGATCAAGCTTCCTACTCATCCACTGATAGCATAGCTTCCTCTGGTTACCATCATAGATCCACACGTCCACCATTGGATGGTAGCAACGCGCAAGCTCTCGGACATCAGTGTACTCTGAATCTTGGACAAGTAGGACCCGATCCATCTACTAGTCACTAGGAAGGACTTCCTCCCGAGGAGGGACAGTTCCTTATCACATTACTTATGGCCAAGTTGCTGCCGCTGCCATCGACTTGGAAGCTGACATTCGAGACCGAATAGATCCGAACCTTTGTCAACGCGGTCGTACTCCTAAACCCTATGTGCCCGAAAACCTGGAGCTAAGGAGGCAAGGTATAGGCCGTCGACTGCGTCCGGGCCATCCTCGCATTTTGAAACCCGACCACACCTTGGCCCATCATGCCCAGAATGTCTAGATGTTAGACATCCCGACCACGATTCATCATATGATTCATGAAAGTCAAGGCCCCTCCAATGGTGACTGGGGAATCTTCTGGAGTCATACACCCTTACTAATGACATCCTTTATGTTGAACTGCCTCGTCGATTCAGAATGCTAACTTTACCTGTTTACGAAGGAAGTTCGGAACCTAACCAGCACATTCTGAAGTATGAATGGCTGATGAATACCGCACGAGCTGATGATGCAGTTAAATGTAAAAGTTTTCCTATCTCCCTCTGGGGCAACGCGGCTATGAGGTTTACTTGCTTTCCACCCCGATCTGTTTCATGCTTTGATCAATTAGCTATGAAATTCGTCGAACAGTTTTGTATGCATGTCACTTGACCTCAAGATATTAACACCTTATCCAGCGTCACTCAGGCTTCGGGGGAGATGTTTAGATGTAATCTGCAAATATTCCATACCGCTTGTGTGAATACTAGTAACCCAAATGATAACTTCATATTGATGGCGCTAACTAAAGGGGTCGATCCTGATATCGAATATGGCAACTGGTTGGCTAGGAAACCCTCTGCGTCGCTGGACCGTTTCTACTCTAAAGCGGCCTAACTCTTAAGGAGAGAAGATGCTAAACAATCCAGGAAAGGGGATGAAGCTAGGCCCAGTGTGGAAGACATTCAAAGTAATGTCGCTATGAAGAAAACCGATGATAGTTCCGGTAAAGTGCAGTTAAATATACAGAATAAGCATAATTAGCAAAAAAGAGATGGAAACCAGGGTACGAAGCAAGATCAGAATTGCGGACTACGATGTAGATCTCTCATGTTTGACACCTATATTTCTTTGAATACATCCTTGGAGAATGTGTACGTGCAGACCTGTAATAATTGCCAATATAAGAAGCCTGCTCTGAAGCCGTCGTCCAAAAAGCAGATTTGATCTGGAAAGTTTTTTAGATTCCATGGTTGCTATGGTCATAATACCAATGAATGTTGTCATTTACAGGATATCATTGAGAAGTTAATCCGAGATAGGAAATTAGAACAATTTGTTTGGGCGTCAAAGGCTGGAGGTGCGGGCCCGTCAAACCAGAATCAAGTACCGAATCAGGTTAGATCGGAGGAACCGCACATACTTGCGGGAGGTTAGTTACTAACACAGTAAGTGGTGGTCCTCACCCAGCGGGTTGGAGCTGGAGGGAAATGGAGTCGTACGTCAGTTCTATTAGGCATGTGGACTTCGAATGTTGTAGTAATCTTGATAATATGGCTCTGGCTAAACAACAAAAACGACGACGGACAACATATTTTTCCTGACCGAGATGTCGGTAGAGTCGAAACCTCCACCGTTGATCCACTAGTCATATCAGCTCAGATAGGTCCTGCTTGGATGAGGAGGATCATAGTGGACAGTGGAAGCTCCGTGAATATTCTTTTCAAGCGAGCGTATGATCAAATGAAGATGGAAGCAAAGTACCTGAAGCCATGTCAATCTCGTATACATGGTTTCAATGGAAGTGCGACTATACCCATTAGAATAGTAGAATTAACAGCGGAGTTAGGACTTTGAGAGCGTCGGAGAGTCCGAATGTTGTAGTTCATTGTGTTGGATATTTTCACCGTATAATGCTTTCTTGGGCTGACCGGCCCTGTCTGAATTTAGGAAAGCTATTTCCCCTTGGTGTTTAACTTTGAAATTCCCCAATGATGGGGTTGGAGTTGTTCAGAGAGATTACCGGCCGGATGCATCGGTTATGTTGCCGAGCTATGGGAGACGCGGCAGAATGAGAAAGGCAAGGATGTAGAGGAATCTCTCTGCGTCCGTTTTACAAATAATTGATAGCTAATGCCTGAGCCTAGGCGCCACAACCAATTCCTAGAAGATCTTGATCCAGGAGATGATGATAATGAAGAGGAAGTCCAAGACAGTTAGGTCTCCTCAGCAGAGTTGACGATCGATGTTTTGATCGATGATGATGATGACTCCATAATTATAAATATCAAGTATCAGCTAAGCCAATAGATGAAGGAGAAATTGGTTGAATTTCTCCGAGAAGATCTCAACGTGTTAGTCTGGACACACTCAGACATGTATGGGATCTCGCCGGACATCGCGACCCATACATTGAATATTGAACCGCGGCATGTCCCGGGCAACCAGAAAAGACGCGGTATGAATCTAAACAGATTTGCTGCCCTGAAAGAAGAGGTGGATAAATCAAGACGAACGGGTTTATCCGAGATGCATTATATCCAAAATGGGTATCCAAACCAATGCTTGTTAGGAAACCAAATGGGAAATAGAGGACGTATGTGGACTACTCAGACCTACATAAAGCTTGTCCCAAAGGTAGTTTTCCGCTTTCCAGAATTGATCAGCTTGTAGATTCAATAGCCAGACACGAGCTCTTATCTTTTATGGATGCATTTTTATTTTATTTATTTATTTTTATGAATGCATTTTTATTTTATGTTATTATCTTTGTTTGAAATATTTTCCAAGTCCATATAAGTTTTCCAAAAGTTTATTCTGTTTATTTTCAAATTTTCTTGACTAGTGTGCATTTTCTGGGCTATTTTCTTATTTTTATCGTATATAATTATTATTTATTTATTTATATTTTATATTCTGTTGCATTTTAGAAATTTAAAATGAAATCATTATTATTTACATCAATTTAAACTCATATAAATAAATTAAAGGTAATTTGAAAAGGTTATGACTTTTGACTTTCCTATGGCTTTTTTATCTTCCACCTTTTCACATTTAACATAACTTTTCATCAGTTAGACTTTACTATCCACATCTTTCAGCCGCCTACTCTATTTCCTATTCACATGAATTCATTTCTCATTCCTGAATGAAAAAAAATTCGGCCATTTCTATTGAGGAAAGTTTAGGTAAAAATCTTTTCTTTTGTTTTACTTTTATTCTTCTTTGATAATGTTTTGCACTTGTTCTTTCTCATCATAGGTTTGGCCACCTCCTTCACCATGCCCTACCACCTCCACCATCATCTGAGAATACCTCCATCACCACTTCCTCTCTGGCCAAACCCCAAGCTGTGCCTCCTAGTGGATGATCCACCACCTAAATTCCAACAAAACTCCACCTTTTTGTCCATAGCCGAGCTCTACCATGTTTGCACCACCTTTCACACCCTATGGCCGCCAATAACACCACCTCCACCACCTCCAGCACCACCTGGATTCTCGGCCACATCATTATCTTAGACCCCACAGCGAAGGCCGTGACCCTAGTGGCCTTCGCCGAGCCTAACTTTGGCTTGAATCCGTGTGTAGTTGCTTGCATGTTGATTGTTGTTGTTGTTTCCATCTCCACCATTTTTGCACCACCCACAACCATGATAAGACGACCCTTAGAAACCCAAACCTGACCTAAAAACCTTGCCGTAGCCTTGATTTTCCCTTATGGGCGAACCCAATGGAAGTTGGATGCAAGTGCAAAGCAGTTTTGCTTTGATTTGTGCAGTCAATTCCATCTTAGTTTATCGTATTTGAATTTGAAAACTTATGTACATTATATTGTTTTGTGTGACTTGTATTCAAGGGAATTGATACTTTGGCTCTTCCACTCATCTCTGTGTCGTGTTATCGTGCTTGTTTGGATCTCATTCGTGCATTCATTGTTGTGTCTCAAGCTCAAACCTGTAAATTGACCACTTTTGAATCTGTAAAATGCATCTCTATATTATTTCTGCTATGTTATGATTATATGATGTTCGCCCATGCTTAAACACCTGTTGTATCATATGTTACTGTTATATTATGCTGTTCTGTTACTTTTATCAGTTTATCACACTGCAAGTTCCCTTTAGATTTGAATCACTATGGTTTGAAATAATACATGCCCGAACGGACTTTAGAATAGGGGAAAATCGTTATGGGCTGAAATGATAGGCCTAAATGATTTTCAATTATTTTTATTTACCTGGGACTGCGGGTTTGAAATGGTAAAACCGAGTTTTATTTGTAAATTACGGGTTGAAATGACATATTACCCTTACTTAGGATAGAAAATTATATACAGACCCGTAGTTAATATATGTTTTTCTAAAAAATTTAAAATATCTACGAAATGTATATATTATAATATTTTGATTTAAAATTAATTAAAATGATTCCTATAAAATATTATTGATTTTCTGAAAATTTATAATTGAAGTAAATTATGGAAAAGTTAGAAAATTTAAAAATGTAAGTTACTTTGGAAATTTTAATTTGGTGATAATTTGAATTTAAATAAAATATGAACATATGATAAATTTATGATAATTTGGATTAAGTTTAATTTAAAATGATTTTCTAATATATTAATGATTTTTGAAAAAAGTTAAAATGTGAGATGAATGAATATTTAAGTCGAAATTTTGAAATATAACTAAAATTGGAAATTTGTGAATTTGGCTTAAAAGTGAATTTTAAGTTAAGTAAATAAAAATGAAATTAAGTTATATTTAAAAATTTAAACTTAAGTGTTAAGTTAAATTTAATTTAATGAATTTAAAATTTAATGTTAGAGTTTAATAAGTGAATTATTATTAAATTTTGATTTTTGAATGGAGATTTAAATTTATAAAATCATGAATATAAGGGTATTTGAATGATTGTTTTAAAAGTGAAATTATATGATTTTATAAGTTAAAAATGATTTAAATAA
Organism: Allium cepa; assembly: GCA_030765085.1. Classification (NCBI taxonomy): domain Eukaryota; kingdom Viridiplantae; phylum Streptophyta; class Magnoliopsida; order Asparagales; family Amaryllidaceae; genus Allium; species Allium cepa. The sequence continues at coordinate 10,882,682 of CM060941.1, read as the reverse complement.
AAATATAATTGTTGTGCAATTATACTGAATATTTGAAGTTAATTAACTGCGTTTCTGAAATGCTATTAATTCTAATGTAAATGATAATACAGCATTTGTAAATGCTGTAGTTGATAAAAATGAACCAAATGGGTAAATTTAATTAAAGGCTATTATAGCATTTTTGTAAATGTTATAATCGTTGAATTTAACTAAGTTTATTTGAAACTAATGTAACCCTATTATAGCATTTTTTAAATGCTGCCTTTTGTTAAATTGAACTGTTTTGAATGTGACTTTCTGTAGCATTTTCTAAATGCTGCGAAAGTTGAATTTTCATTTTTTTAATAAATTTAAGTGAATGAATGAACTTTGAAATATTAAAATTTTGGAAATTTAATAATTTAATTATTAAATATAATAACTTCATTTTAATGATTTAAAATGAAGTAATTTGTTTCGAAATATAAACTATTTTGAAATGTGTTTTGAAATGGTATTTAAATTAAATAAAAATGAATGTGGTTTGGAAGATATGATATTTATATATTTTGAAATGGATTTTGAATGATATTGAATTTTGAAATGATATTTGATTTCGAAGCATAAATTACTATTTTGAAATTTTAACCACGGGATGTATTTAATTTATAGTTTAATTGATCCTTAAAGGATGGGCGATCCCAAGAATCCTTTAAGTTATTGTACATTACTACTACATTTCACTTGAGTTGATTTACATTTGTTTGCGTCAAAATTGGTCACAAACCCCAAGTGTTGTGAAAGCACCAGTGTATGAATATAAATCAAAAATATTCAAACACAAATCACATATTTAAGCAAGCAGCAAGTAGCAATTCAGAAATAATGAACAAGGACACAGGATTTATAGTGGTTCGGCTGTCTCCGGCCTACGTCCATGTAACGACTCGCAAATCCATACCCCTTGAGTCTACACTATTCTACCTAAATCAACTCAAGTTGTACAGAAATACGAACCATTTTGGTTAAAGAAGAAGAGGTAGAAGAAGAGAAAACAAAATCAACATCAGAATCTAACCATCGCAGTGGAATAAAATATAATAGATAGTAAATAATCTTTACTCAAAATCAAATATATCAGTTTACATATATTACATCATCAGAGTACATCAGTCACAGCTCACATCAATAACATACAATGGATACACAACAACTCAACATCGGAATAATATATATATACAAGTACGTGAGTACGTATCGTCATCCAGTTCGTCTCCTGAGCTCCACAGCATTTCCTGTATCCTATAATACTCGGTCTGACCCGAGCATTACAGTTAAATAATACCCGAGTCAGTCTGGAATACCAGCGTGAGAGAATCACACCCAATTGATTATTAAAGTTTCAAAAATCCTTTGAAAACAAAAGCATCTCGTAAGACCACGCCACAAATAAACATGTCGGATTTTTACCTTACGATAGCTAAAACAATTTTTATAGAAATCCTCTGATATTATAATAGGGTCTATATACAAGTACTTATAAAATAGCCGAAATTGTTACATTATTAAATTCCAGCTACTAGCCACAAAATTGGGTAATACAAACAAAACTCGTACAAGGCTCGTAGGGAGAATGGATTTCCAACTAGACTAGGCACTGGGGTACCACCTGTCACAGTACGGGGCCTAGATCACCGTACCGAGGATTACTCCCTTCATCCCCTGCAACACAAGCCCGGAACCATCCCTTACTGGACAGTCCCGAGTGAGATCACCCCGCGGTTGGGATCAGCAACCGCCCACTAAGCCGAAAAATAAAAAGGGACATCTAGACTAGAATGACCTCACCCTGCTTGGGTGCTACCCACCTAGCCTTGCTGCATAACCCCTGATTTTCAGTTATTCCCATTTGATGAGGCTTGAGGCTAAGCGTTACCTTTTTAGAATATATTTCTTAGAATGCCCATCGTCCACCTGACGATGTTTCGCAAGCATTCATCCATACAAGTCCGTCCTGGGTTCGAACGGAACCGAAGGCACTATTCCTACTACACCCATTTTGGAAATATCCTCAGGATTAGTAGCGACTAGCCCTTGAACTTCATTGCTCCATCTTCGAATCCAAAATCGTTTTCACGAAACGTACAAACCGGATCGAAGTGGTTTTCGAGAAATAAATCTCGATGCCGAACTCTTCGAAACGATCAACGCATTTGTCCAATATTGATAGTCGGTTATTTAACTATCAATTATCATTCACAAACAACCCTCCAAAATAAATAATTTCCCCGATTATTTATTAACTTCAAAATATCTTCACAAGATATATTTCTATTTTCAATCCTTTGAAGACAGTTTCAAAACCATCTTTCTTTCCCAGAATAAACTCTCCCAAGTATTTTCTATCTCCTATGGAATTTCCAAGTACAAATCTAGATTTTTAAAATAATTTAAAACCTTAATTTTGAAATATACTTTAAAACATTTAAGATGAAACTAAATCAATAATTTATTTAAAATTCCATAGTATATTGAATATTTAAAAATAAGGTTACTTATTAAATATAACTAGATTAATACTTTTAAAAACATCATGTTAAGTCATTCTTTAAATAATTAATACTATAATAGATTAAGCGAAAATATTTACTTTAGGATTTAAATATTAAAATAAGAATTTTCCCAAAACTTACCTTTTTAAACATCTTTAAAACTATTAACTTTTGTTTAAAAAATTACTTTGAGATGTACTTGGTTATCCAGGGAGAATTCCCAATCTCAATCACTTAAAATCAATTTTCCAAATTGATTCTCAATTTATTTCATTTGAAATAAATTTCTTTAATTATTCAGTTCATTTCCAAAATTCATTAATTATTAACTTTATTATAATTATTATTATTTTCCGTTTGATTTTAAATCTTTAACTGAAATATACAAATTCCAGATTTTTCCCATTTCTTCTTTATTCTTCTAGAATAATTTAAATCCTAAATTTAAAATAAGTGTTTTGTTCTTTTTAAAATAATAACTCTTAATTTTTAAAATTCATTAACTTCCTGTTTATTTAAAAATTCCTTTCCATATACAGGATTCATTAATTAGCTTTGAAAACACTAATATTCTTATTTAATCCATTTTAATTTATTTACATTCTTTATAATTATTTTCTTACCAAAAATCCAATGCTATATAATTGGGTAACTCAGAGTACCAGAATATATCCAAGCAACTATAGCATTCAATATATCGATGTAATCCATCACAGAATATCCAAATAATCGTAACAGAGAATAATAAACAATTTAAATATATGTTGAGGGACCCAGTTGGATCCCTCCAACCTGTTTTCCCTGCATCCACAGACGTTAACACAACACAAATACCAATCCCAAAATATACCATACTATAACACATCAATTAATTCAACCATTCAAACAATTATTTAAATTTAATCATTTAAATTTAAATTAAACTGAGTGAGATTAACTCACCTTTGCCCTTAAATTTGTAACTCATTCCAACCCGGCTCGTTTCCATTGTTTTTAAACCTTGTAAACAATTATATGATTTATTAATACTTGAACTAATCTGATAATTAATTTCTTTTGATAAAGTAAATTAACCAATGATCTATTTTTTTTTAAACATGATTTTATACTAATCTCTTTTTAGTTAAATATTATTACTTTATTAAATAAATCTACCCCTATTATTTTAAAATTTAATTAATAAGTAAAAATAGGGATATATACTTTTCTGTAAATTACTTACATAGCAATTTATTGCTGTAAACTTCTATAGTAAAAATTGAATAAAATGAACGAGACATAGATCGCTACCTATTGCAGGTCGAAATCCAGGCCACCCATCTCCAAGACAGCTTGCACTACCCCCTTCATGCGATGCTCGGCCTCCCTACATCGAAACCAACTTCCAGCATCGCGTCAGAAGCCATCTACCTGACCTTATCCCTTCGAGCTCGCGAGCTTCCTTCAACTACTCGATACCAAAGCCCTAATCTCCCAACATGCGACAACCAAACAGCGTCGACCACTTCCCCATGCTTGAATCGATATCGAGCCGACCTGACTTCTACAAGCTCTGAGACAGCTTCGCGAATTGAAAAGAAGGAATGCTCTTCGATCGATTTAGGAAATCGATTGGAGAACGAAAAGAACGAAAATTCTGGGTTCGCAATTTTAGTCTCGTTGGCCGCTTACAAATTTCTTCTTCGATTGAATTTGAATTTGTGAATGAGACTGAGAGTTGAGGGAAATGGCTCGAGTTCTATCTGAAATTAATTCACCTTCTTTATATTTTGAGATTCGAACTGCTTGAATTTTTGAAAGAGGTGGAAAGATGGGGGCTTCGGCCATTTTGTTTTCTTGGTTTTAAACGAGATTACTATTATTATTGTTTGCAGCTGATGTTAATCGATGGAAAGGAAAAAGGAAAGGGTAAGTTGCGTGAATTGTAACAGAGAGATGGATTGATTTTCTTTTTCACCTGCCATTGCTTGTTTCAGAGGGGACTTAAAAGTGTCGATGGTGAAAAGAAGCGGTTGATAGAAAGTTTGATGCAGGAGATGTTTCGCGTGTTGATGTTAAAAGAGGGGACACGGATAAGAAAGGAGGTCGGCTGATATTGACCAATATAAATATAAATTTAGATTGAATTCGATATAGATTGCAACGCGTTTACTTATCATACGCTCACATACCAACTCCGATCAATACGAAATTTGAAATCCGATAATAACTCAATATTACGGACCCAATGGAACTGGTTTCGTCAAATTTCGAGACTGTGCCTCGGAAGGCTATTTTTTTTTAAATTCAATTTAAACGATGAAATTTCAAAACTGAACAATTCAGTTCCAAATTTCATTTTAAAAAGTTCAATTACCTTCAGTATTATCAATATAAATTTTATAAGCCTTCAAATTATTTTTAGCCGGCTTAAAATTCTAGATTCAACAATTAACCCAATCTGATAATTAAATTCAACAATTAATTATCCAATAATTATTAATATTTAAAATTCGAGTTAAAATTACTCTTTGAATATTTAATGTTAATTAAATATCTCGAATTTACATGCTCGAAAATTCCGGGTCGTCACATTCCTCCCCCTTTAAAAGAATTTCGTCCCCGAAATTACTAATTAGGAAGAATGATCCAAAACCCATTACTATTTTCCAAAACCAAACATTCTCATCAACTTGCCATAACATCTCTCTTATTAAAGACCCCCTATTACTTCAATTAGCTTCTCAAAACCTTTCCTTAGTTACCAAATAACTTTACTTATTCAATTATTCAAATCTAATTTAAATTCAAATTTTGAATCATCTAAATTTTCTCCAAAACATTTTATCGACTTCCTCACAATTGTCAATACTTATTCATTCAAATGTCAACTTAGAATATATTTGCAGTATCGATTTCCAATTGAGATATCACCATTTCTTTCTTAAGTTTAGAATAAGCATTTTATATGCTTCTTATATTTACTTTCACCTTACCACTTCAGTTTATACCGGTTTCTATTTAAATTGATCCTCTCATTTCCTTATGAATTCAATTTATCTTCAATTCGAAATATTGAATTCTTATCTTCCATTTATAGTTGATTCATCTCATTACTCTAAATTAGTTGCATTTACTAATTTATTTAAATTTTCAGTTTGTAATTGTTTTATCGTTAACAAAATTTCCTAAAAGTTTCCAAAAATATTCTAACTCCCAAAATTTATGGAAAATTTTGGCAGAGTCTCCTTTGTACGGAGGGACTTCTGCGATATCGCAGGATACACAAATATATATATACATCGGCCTCAGGCCGGAAATCACAATATATATCAATATATACAGTTCATATCTCCTATTTTGAATTCTTTTGCATAGGCGTACCTTTATTTAGCATTTAAAAGCAAGCGGCTTATCTAATTTGCAATTTGCGCGTCCAAATCCAGCCAAACGGCTTCCCTGAACCTGTACTTACTTAATTTAAACATGTAAGTGCCAAAATCAGGTAACTTAACAAAAATATTTTACATATTTAACTAACAAACATTCTAGTTTTAATAAGCCATGTATATTTAACAACACTTATAAGCAATTTTAGAGGGTTCCAACATTAATTTAAGTTGCTCACAACCTATTTATATACATCTTCATTCAATTCAAATGGTTTACCACTAAATTTCTAACATTCAATTCATTTTTTTGCAAAACAAACTCATATTGATCTCAAAATCAATTTATTTAACTTCTATCAACCTTTGGATTCCAATTACTTTTGATTACATCAACTAACAATTTTTTTTATGCAGTTTTGCCACTCTCCATGTGAATAAATAATAGCTTAAGTTTTACCATCAATTTGAATGGATTCCAATTCAATTTTTTTTTACTCCATTCCATTTTAATTTAATTTATTATACTCGACATCATCCCATGCTTATATATTAATAACCATCTCAAAATTTATACACACTCGTGCTTCTATTAACCTTATCTTAAATTAATTTACTTCCATTTCATACTAAAGTTCATTCTCATTTCAATTTGATTGTCGTTAAATCAAATCATGTTTAATTCAATTAGCCACTCACTTAATCCATTTTAAATTTTAATTCACATTCCTCAAAATAATATCCAAACCATATTTAATTTATTCATACCCGAATTGAAATTTAATTTCATCTTAAATCGTTTTTTTTTAATCCAATTCCATTAACTGTGGAATCCACACCTTCTCATCCAGCTATAAATATGAGCAATTACACCCAAAAAAAAATAAAGTGTAGAGAGATTGATCAAGTGATCCCTTCCTTTAAGCTTATGCCGATCCGTTGTCGGATTGTGAACTTTCAAGAGGAACATAAAGAAGCCTTCTGCTTACTTTGTAATTGTTTTAGTTTATTCTTTTTTTTTCTTTATACATTGAAAACCAGAAGAGTTCCATGCGATAAATAGTCACAAACTAATATGCTCACATCAGCATATACATGTACTTTGCCAGCTAAACCAAAACTTGATCTCTCTTTGCCAAGTATTCTTTTATCAAAGACACAGTACATATAGAACTCCCAAGGGAAAGCTGGCTTTTGTATCTTTAATACAACAGCAACATCTGGGTTGCTGTCAGAAACAGCCTTGTAAACTTGAGCAAATCTACCAGTGCCTGAGCGACCCCTGATATGATAGCTGCTCCCTCCTAGCTCAATAAATCTTATTTCTAGACGAATGTTGCAAAGTATGCAAGGATACTTTTCCAGAGTAGGGCTTATTGCTATGAGAGTAACCATCATATTTTCTTATCCGGGCATTCACTTTACTCAGTAAACCATTATTGACTGAGTTTGACCATGGGTTCACCACTGCATCACAGTGTCAACAATGCCTGCATAACATCCTACTCCCCTACCCTTAAACTTTAACACAGTGCCAACTTCCACATCCCTTCACACTTGCCGTAATCTGACCATCACTCTTCTGACCACCTACTTCCTTCACCTTCACAAACATTCCATCATTTGCTACTTCATTTCCATCCTCTACACCCTCTGACCACCTGCAGACAACACAATCACCAACTATTTTAGCCATACCTCCTGTGCACCACCCCGTGCACACATCACCATATACCTCCCCTTACAAGCAACTGAACAGCAGCCACTCCCATCGTTAATTCACTACCACAGCAAACAAATTACCATTCATCTTACAAACTGTAATACCTACCATCAGATCAATACTTCACCATTCCACACAACATATCCACATCCATCATAACATCTACTCCTCTGTCCCTTTGCCTACTAAAACTCCAGTACTTCCTCATCAACACAACATCGACTTCCACTTCTGCCATCTCATCACCATGAACCACTCAATCCACTTGAATTTAAATTAAGGACTTATTTGCACTTAATATCATTTACATCTCAATTTATTTCATTCAATTCAATTTCAGCTTAATTTAAATGCAACTGGGTTTTATTTTCAGTTTAATTAAATTTATTTCGATCCAATTAAATTTTATTTCTCATTCCAATCTCCCATTAAATTTATTTAATTTTAATTCCAACACTCAAAACTTATATTTTCTCCGTGATTTTAAAAAAAATCATCTCAATTTATAAACTTACCCCCTTTTCTTTTACACCTGGTTTTGGTTTCAAATCATTTGAAATCACCATTACCTCAAAATCACACTTCTCAAAAATTTAAACCAACCCTGTTTTTTTTTTATTCCCAACAAATTTCCTTTGAAATTTCAAAAACAAATAGATTTTCCCGAACAAATCAATTTGGTAGCAATTCGTCACTTCGAAACTTGAAAATGAACCTCGATGATGCTGCAGTCATCACCGAAGTTATTTTCCAGCGGCTGAAGTGAATTCAATGCTATATCCCTTCACAAAATTTATTTGAAACAATTTCCTTTCAAAAATACGTTTTTAAAACAATGATGCTATTATTTATTCTATAAAATACTTCCAAATCCACTTCCAAAATCTCCGGGATTTTAAATTTACATTTTAACTATAATTCATTTGTATAGTTCATGCTTTTACAAATTTTCATTTGGTTTTTATTTCAATTTATAAATTACCTTTATAATTCATATTTATAAATTTCATTTTACAATGAATTTTATTTTCTTAACCTTTGGTTATATTTTCCATTTCTAGTTAAGTTTTACTCTACAATGATAATAATTTAATATTATCATTCCTAACATCCAAGCAACCATAGATTAGCTAAAATAGTTTACAATAACTTTTTTTTTATCAAAATATATTTTTGGGGGTAAAATTATTTCATTCACCCATTTTTAAAACAATATTGGGTCAAATTGTCCTATTCAAGTGTTTAGAAACCCCTTCGATACAGTTGTCCAGACTGTGCCGACGAAGGTTCATATGCCACTCAATAAGCCAATCAACACAATATAAAATCATTTTATATCCACTAACAAATACGCGCTCATATCTATTAATACGTTCAAACTCAATTTAGAGTACTGCGGACTCTAATTGAGTAATTTTCCACCAAAGCCTAGGTTGTCGCCAACCTAAGCTCTAATACCAACTGTAACGACCCGCAAATCCATACCCCTTGAGTCTACACTATTCTACCTAAATCAACTCAGGTTGTACAGAAATACGAACCATTTAGGTTAAAGAAGAAGAGGTAGAAGAAGAGAAAACAAAATCAACATCAGAATCTAACCATCGCAGCGGAATAAAATATAATAGATAGTAAATAATCTTTACTCAAAATCAAATATATCAGTTTACATATATTACATCATCAGAGTACATCAGTCACAGCTCACATCAATAACATACAATGGATACACAACAACTCAACAGCGGAATAATATATATATACAAGTACGTGAGTAAGTATCGTCATCCAATTCGTCTCCTGAGCTCCACAGCATTTCCTATATCCTATAATACTCGGTCTGACCCAAGCATTACAGTTACATAATACCCGAGTCAGTTTGGAATACCACCGTGAGAGAATCACACCCAATTGATTATTAAAGTTTCAAAAATCCTTTGAAAACAAAAGCATCTCGTAAGACCACGCCACAAATAAACATGTCGGGTTTTTACCTTACGATAGCTAAAACAATTTTTATAGAAATCCTCTGATATTATAATAGGGTCTATATACAAGTACTTATAAAATAGCCGAAATTGTTACATTATTAAATTCCAGCTACTAGCCACAAAAGTGGGTAACACAAACAAAACTCGTACAAGGCTCGTAGGGAGAATGGATTTCCAACGAGACTATGCACTAGGGTACCACCTGTCACAGTACGGGGCCTAGATCACCGTACCGAGGATTACTCCCTTCATCCCCTGCAACACAAGCCCGGAACCATCCCTTACTGGACAGTCCCGAGTGAGATCACCCCACGGTTGGGATCAGCAACCGCCCACTAAGCCGAAAAATAAAAAGGGACATCTAGACTGGAATGACCTCACCCTTCTTGGGTGCTACCCACCTAGCCTTGCTGCATAACCCCTGATTTTCAGTCATTCCCATTTGATGAGGCTTGAGGCTAAGCGTTACCTTTTTAGAATATATTTCTTAGAACGCCCATCGTCCACCTGACGATGTTTCGCAAGCATTCATCCATACAAGTCCGTCCCGGGTTCGAACGGAACCGAAGGCACTATTCCTACTACACCTATTTTGGAAATATACTCAGGATTAGTAGCGACTAGCCCTTGAACTTCATTGCTCCATCTTCGAATCCAAAATCGTTTTCACGAAACGTACAAACCGGATCAAAGTGGTTTTCGAGAAATAAATCTCCATCCCGGACTCTTCGAAACGATCAACGCATTTGTCCAATATTGATAGTCGGTTATTTAACTATCAATTATCATTCACAAACAACCCTCCAAAATAAATAATTTCCCCGATTATTTATTAACTTCAAAATATCTTCACAAGATATATTTCTATTTTCAATCCTTTGAAAACAGTTTCAAAACCATCTTTCTTTCCCAGAATAAACTCTCCCAAGTATTTTCTATCTCCTATGGATTTCCAAGTACAAATCTAGATTTTTAAAATAATTTAAAACCTTAATTTTGAAATATACTTTAAAACATTTAAGATGAAACTAAATCAATAATTTATTTAAAATTCCATACTATATTGAATATTTAAAAATAAGGTTACTTATTAAATATAACTAGATTAATACTTTTAAAAACATCATGTTAAGTCATTCTTTAAATAATTAATACTATAATAGATTAAGAGAAAATATTTACTTTAGGATTTAAATATTAAAATAAGAATTTTCCCAAAACTTACCTTTTTAAACATCTTTAAAACTATTAACTTTTGTTTAAAAAATTACTTTGAGATGTACTTGGTTATCCAAGGAGAATTCCCAATCTCAATCACTTAAAATCAATTTTCCAAATTGATTCTCAATTTATTCCATTTGAAATAAATTTCTTTAATTATTCAGTTCATTTCCAAAATTCATTAATTATTGACTTTATTATAATTATTATTATTTTCCGTTTGATTTTAAATCTTTAACTGAAATATACAAATTCCAGATTTTTCCCATTTCTTCTTTATTCTTCTAGAATAATTTAAATCCTAAATTTAAAATAAATTTTTTATTCTTTTTAAAATAATAACTCTGAATTTTTAAAATTCATTAACTTCCTGTTTATTTAAAAATTCCTTTCCAAATACAGGATTCATTAATTAGCATTTGAAAACACTAATATTCTTATTCAATCCATTTTAATTTATTTACATTCTTTATAATTATTTTCTTACCAAAAATCCAATGCTATATAATTGGGTAACTCAGAGTACCAGAATATATCCAAGCAACTATAGCATTCAATATATCGATGTAATCCATCACAAAATATCCAAATAATCGTAACAGAGAATAATAAACAATTTAAATATATGTTGAGGGATCCAGTTGGATCCCTCCAACCTGTTTTCCCTGCATCCACAGACGTTAGCACAACATAAATACTAATCCCAAAATATACCATACCATAACATATCAATTAATTCAACCATTCAAACAATTATTTAAATTTAATCATTTAAATTTAAATTAAACTGAGTGAGATTAACTCACCTTTGCCCTTAAATTTGCAACTCATTCCAACCCGGCTCGTTTCCATTGTTTTTAAACCTTGTAAACAATTATATGATTTATTAATACTTGAACTAATCTGATAATTAATTTCTTTTGATAAAGTAAATTAACCAATGATCTATTTTTTTTTAAACATGATTTTATACTAATCTCTTTTTAGTTAAATATTATTACTTTATTAAATAAATCTACCCCCATTATTTTAAAATTTAATTAATAAGTAAAAATAGGGATATATACTTTTCTGTAAATTACTTACATAGCAATTTATTGCTGTAAACTTCTACAGTAAAAATTAAATAAAACGAATGAGACATAGATCGCTACCTACTGCAGATCGAAATCCAGGCCACCCATCTCCAAGACAGCTTGCACTACCCCCTTCATGCGATGCTCGGCCTCCCTACATCGAAACCAACTTCCAGCATCGCGTCAGAAGCCATCTACCTGACCTTATCCCTTCGAGCTCGCGAGCTTCCTTCAACTACTCGATACCAAAGCCCTAATCTCCCAACATGCGACAACCAAACAGCGTCGACCTCTTCCCCATGCTTGAATCGATATCGAGCCGACCTGACTTCTACAAGCTCTGAGACAGCTTCGCGAATTGAAAAGAAGGGATGCTCTTCGATCGATTTGGGAAATCGATTGGAGAACGAAAAGAACGAAAATTCTGGGTTCGCAATTTTAGTCTCGTTGGCCGCTTACAAATTTCTTCTTCGATTGAATTTGAATTTGTGAATGAGACTGAGGGTTGAGGGAAATGGCTCGAGTTCTATCTGAAATTAATTCACCTTCTTTATATTTTGAGATTCGAACTGCTTGAATTTTTGAAAGAGGTGGAAAGATGGGGGCTTCGGCCATTTTGTTTTCTTTGTTTTAAACGAGATTACTATTATTATTGTTTGCAGCTGATGTTAATCGATGGAAAGGAAAAAGGAAAGGGTAAGTTGCGTGAATTGTAACAGAGAGATGGATTGATTTCTTTTTCACCTGCCATTGCTTGTTTCAGAGGGGACTTAAAAGTGTCGATGGTGAAAAGAAGCGGCTGATAGAAAGTTTGATGTAGGAGATGTTTCGCGTGTTGATGTTAAAAGAGGGGACATGGATAATAAAGGAGGTCGGCTGATATTGAGCAATATAAATATAAATTTAGATTGAATTCGATATAGATTGCAACGTGTTTACTTATCGTACGCTCACATACCAACTCCGATCAATACGAAATTTGAAATCCGATAATAACTCAATATTACAGACCCAATGGAACTGGTTTCGTCAAATTCCGAGACTGTGCCTCGGAAGGCTATTTTTTTTTTTAAAATTCAATTTAAACGATGAAATTTCAAAACTGAACAATTCAGTTCCAAATTTCATTTTAAAAAGTTCAATTACCTTCAGTATTATCAATATAAATTTTATAAGCCTTCAAATTATTTTTAGCCGGCTTAAAATTCTAGATTCAACAATTAACCCAATCTGATAATTAAATTCAACAATTAATCATCCAATAATTATTAATATTTAAAATTCGAGTTAAAATTACTCTTTGAATATTTAATATTAATTAAATATCCCGAATTTACATGCTCGAAAATTCCGGGTCGTCACAGTCCACTTCAAAGGTTTTTTTTTATTGATGTTCTCTTGATGATTATAGTTGGTTACAGCAAGTTAAAATGGATTATAGCTCTGAAACTTGAATGCAACAGCGATGATAGAATTGAATCTGGTAAAGTCTTGGCGCTTTCGAATCCCCTCTCCTAAATGACCTGGGGCTCTATTTATAGCTATAGGAGGCTGATATTTCTCCTAAAAATCCGGTAGACCACTTCTGGCACGTGAGGGGGCCCACATGCCCAGCCTCAGGAAATTTAGGCCCACTTTGGATTGATTCGAACTTCATTCGAATCGATCAAGAAATCATCCAATCGAGATGAAATTTGGCGTGGACATTCTTCAACATGTATGTAAGCTCCTATAAAAATTTCATTGCATTTGGACTTGTAGATCTCAAGATATGGCCGATTCGAATTGTTATTCTCGAGCAAGTTGCTTGCTTCGACTCGATGCTGTTCGAATCGATGGGTTCGACTCGATGGTTCCACGTGCTTTCGTGATGACGTGGTGCGCATTCTTCGTGTCGATCCCCTTTTCACTCCGGTTTGACTGGGTCGACTCCATGATCTTCTCCACTTTGACTTAGTGGATTCGAGGGCTTTCAGGGATTCGAACAGAGGCTCGTTCGTATCGATCGTGGTATGCTCTGGCCGATCGATACGAAGTTGTTGTAACAGGGTCGATTCGAAGTGGAGTAACCGCATGGATTCGAAGGAAGGCCATTGGGATGGATACGAAGCTTGGCCATCTGATGGATTCGAAGCAGAGGAGACTTGATGGACTCAAACATGTTGCTTTGGGCGATGGATACAAAGTGGGGTTACAAGATGGATTCGAAGAGCGGTTGTCTGATGGATTCGAACTATTGCTCGCTGATGGGTGCGAACTAGATGCAGTCGAGCTGAGACATGAGGATGGGTACGAACTTCATGGATTTGAAGTACTCCAAGCTGATGGATTCGAAGTGGAATGACTCCATGGATTCGAAGCACTACAACTTGATGTTGATGGACACGAAGTAGCTTAGCTGGATACGAACGGAACCCTTGTCTATGGATTCGAACAAGGGCTATCTCCTCTATCTTGAATCGATCATAACTTGAGCGTACGAACTCGGATTGACTTGAAATTTGAAACGCTGGCTTCTAAGCTTTGCTCGTCATGTCTCGTTAATTGTGGCACGATCCGGACTCGGACAAAATTTATCGATATCCATGGTTATCCTGCAATGCACAGTTGATATTCAAGAATAATAATTATCGATTCTTAGTAAATTTTTGGATATCTCGACTTTGCCAAAAGTTGGGATAACACTTTGCCCCCAAAAACATGCCTTTTTGTAAAAGGTATGTTTTGAACAGTCTTAAATCGAGTGTAGTAAATTCACGTTTCATTCGTAGCTGCAGTATTATCAATCAAGTTCATGGCTGTTTGGAGCCAAGTTATTATCAATCCCTTCCAGTGGAAGTTAAGAACGAAATTCTGCAGTCTCTTTGGACTATCGATGGTCACTCCGGACCCTTGCCAAGCCCATTCCCGACTTAGCGATTGAATAGAAAGATCCTATTGCACTCTGGCGTTGCCTTCTATGCCTTGCACTCCGGTCCTGGTTAGGACGTACAGCGATGTCTTGGTCGTTCTAGACCGATCATAGCCTCTCCGGGCTCTTGCTGGATCCCATCCTGTCACTCTCCGGTGAAGGGGAAACAACGCTTAAGTGAGTTGATCCTGTCGCTCTCCGGCGAAGCAACTCACTTCTTGCACTCCGGACCCCGCCTCTCCGGGTAGGGTCATAAAGCGATCATTTTTATATTGGTATTTAATGCTCATCCTTTAACTCTCCAGTCAAAGGTTTATTTCAAGAGATTCAAATTTATTTATTCAAATTAAGGTCCTAAATGTTCAATCTCAAACATCAGGATAAAGCTAAACATCGCCTCTCCAGGCATATCGGTCTATCTCCATCTCAGAGCATGTCTAGGGATCTCTCCGGTTCCCGTACATGAGTAAGTGGAGTAGCCATTTATTCCAAAAAACAAATCTAAACAAAATTATTCGACCAAAATCCAAATCTTGGACTTGGCCCCTGCCATCTTTAATCAGTGGATGACGAGTCGTGATCCCAATCCAGGATCGTTCCTGTTAGATGGAGGCGGTAGTTGTTCAGGCCTTGCCGCCGCTGTCCGTTCTCTGACATATTGTGGCAATCTACCACTCCTGGCATGTTCTTCCACCTCATCTTTCAAATGGCGGCATTCATTTGTAGTATGCCCATCCAGCTCATGGAATAGGCAGTATTTACCAGTTCTACGCTCCCTCTTAGTAGGATCTCTCCTGGGTGGCTTTCGATAAGGGAGTTGCCCCCGAGTATCAGTGTAAATTCGTTGCAGGCCTGCAGTCAGATCTGTGTACTGTCTGAATCTAGGTTCCCGGAATTTCTTTCGTTTATCAGGACCATCGTATCTGTCATCCCGTTCCCTCTTTCCTTTATCTACTCCAGACTGTTCCCTGGAGGTTCCTTCGCTTTGCACGGCGTTTGTTTCCTGCCTCTTGGCCCATGATTCTTCTAATCGGATGAACTTTTCAGCTTTGTGATAGAACTCCCCGAGATCTTGCGGTGGATCTTTAGTCAGAGAATCTTTAAATTTGGTGCCTTCGCCGACCCCTGCCACCGCCGCCATCAAAATCATCGATGGATCCGGGCGATCTACAGAAGCCACCGTTGCATTGAATCGCAATAAGAAATCTTTTATGGACTCTCCGGTCCTTTACTTTATCGAGGCTAAAGTCATCACAATCTTGGGTCGCGTCACATGGACCCTAAACTGTCTCATGAAGCAGTCTACAAGCTCCCCCCATGTTCTGATTGATCCAGTTTCTTGTTGCATGAATCAAAGTGCAGCCAAATCCGAAAAGTATAAAGGGAAGCATCGAGCATCACTTCCTTAGATGCTCCTAGCACTTCCATGTGTCTAATATATCTGGTGATGTGCATGGTCGGGTCTGACCTCCCGTCATAAGAATCTCGCACTGGTAGTTTGAATTTTGGGGGCTTCCTTGCATTTCTGATGTTTGGAGTGAACGAATCCGGCTGACTTCTTCCAACCCTCCGCTAGACAATCCTCCTCTCATGATTCGTCGCATTAGACCAATCATTCTCTCATCTCCGTCCAGGGGTTGACCCCTGGCCACATTCCCGTCCTGCCCCCTGAGCCTTGAAGGGAATTCTGGTACATACTCTTCGGGAGGCTCGTTAGTGTAAGCATCGGCTCCAGCTTGTTGAGCTCCGTCTATTGGTCTTCCAGTATTAGATCCTGAGGGTCAGCCCCCAAGCCCTTGTTGATCACCTTCAGCTCCTGCATTCTGGTCTTGAACCTGACCTTCATTAGCTTCTGTAATCCTGATTCCTTGTCCCGCACTTGCAGTCGTTGTAGTTGGTCCAAGGTTTTGCACATTCGCCGTCCTCATTTGTTCGAGGAAATTATGCAGCATCTCTTGTTGAGTCTTCACTATGCTTTCGCGTAATGAATTAGCCATAGCTTACATCTCATCTCTAGCGATATACATCGAAGCCTGTCCCTCTCCGGCTCCAGAGGATGCTTCTTGGCTCCCTCCTTGTTGGCTCTGATCAGCTCTTTGTCTTGTTTGTCGAGTCATTGTCTCTGAATCGGGATTCTTCAAACTCTTGAATATGAATTCCGAATCTGTTGTAGCGGGTGCTAGTCCTTCTCAGTGAAAGCACCAAAGTGTTTGCGCCAAAATTGGTCACAAACCCCAAGTGTTGTGAAAGCACCAGTGTATGAATATAAATCAAAAATATTCAAACACAAATCACAGATTTAAGCAAGCAGCAAGTAGCAATTCAGAAATAATGAACAAGGTCACACGATTTATAGTGGTTCAGCCGTCTCCAGTCTACGTCCACTTCAAAGGTTTTTTATCGATGTTCTCTTGATGATTACAGTTGGTTACAGCAAGTTACAATGGATTATAGCTCTGAAACTTGAATGCAACAGCGATGATAGAATTGAATCCGGTAGAGTCTTGGCGCTTCCGAATCCCCCTCTCCTGAATGACCTGGGGATCTATTTATAGCTGTAGGAGGCTGATATTTCGCCTAAAAATCCGGTAGACCACTTCTGGCACGTGAGGGGGCCCACATGCCCGGCCTTAGGAAATTTGGGCCCACTTTGGATCGATTCGAACTTCAATCGAATCGATCAAGGAATATCCAATCGAGATGAAATTTGGCGTGGACATTATTCAACATGTATGTAAGCTCCTGTAAAAATTTCATTGCATTTGGACTTATAGATCTCAAGATATGGCTGATTCGAATTGTTGTTCTCGAGCAGGTTGCTTGCTTCGACTCGATGCTGTTCGAATCGATGGGTTCGACTCGATGGTTCCACGTGCTTTCGTGATGACGTGGTGCGCATTCTTCGTGTTGATCCCCTTTTCACTCCGGTTAGACTGGGTCGACTCCATGATCTTCTCCACTTTGACTTAGTGGATTCGAGGACTTTCAGGGATTCGAACAGAGGCTCGTTCGTATCGATCGTGGTATGCTCTGGCCGATCGATACGAAGCTGTTGTAACAGGATCGATTCGAAGTGGATTAACCGCATGGATTCGAAGGAAGGCCATTGGGATGGATACGAAGCTTGGCCATCTTATGGATTCGAAGCAGAGGAGACTTGATGGGCTCGAACATGTTGCTTTGGGCGATGGATAAAAAGTGGGGTTACAAGATGGATTCGAAGAGCGTTTGTCTGATGGATTCGAACTATTGCTCGCTGATGGGTGCGAACTAGATGGAGTCGAGCTGAGACATGAGGATGGGTACGAACTTCATGGATTCGAAGTACTCCAAGCTGATGGATTCGAAGTGGAATGACTCCATGGATTCGAAGCACTACAACTTGATGGACACGAAGTAGCTTAGCTGGATACGAACAGAACCCTTTTCTATGGATTCGAACAAGGGATATCTCCTCTATCTTGAATCGATCATAACTTGAGCGTACGAACTCGGATTGACTTGAAATTTGAAATGCTGGCTTCTACAGCTTTGCTCGTCATGTCTCGTCAATTATGGCACGATCCGGACTCAGAAAAAATTTATCGATATCCATGGTTATCCTGCAATGCACAGTTGATATTCAAGAATAATAATTATCGATTCTTAGTAAATTTTTGGATATCTCGACTTTGCCAA
Source organism: Allium cepa (assembly GCA_030765085.1). NCBI lineage: Eukaryota > Viridiplantae > Streptophyta > Magnoliopsida > Asparagales > Amaryllidaceae > Allium > Allium cepa. Next base: position 10,864,201 of record CM060941.1, on the reverse strand, counting down.
AAGTTGGGATAACAACATTATATAAGTATATATGTCCTGACTCGAGTGTTTTCTTTTTTTACTTTACACTTGGGTCAGCCTGAGTATTTACAGCTTAGCTTTGGATTTCTTTTCTGGAGCTAGGAATCACTGGAGATTCTGCTTGTCTAGTTATATGTTCCCTTTCAGTTTCAGTTTTTCTATTTCAGCTCTGGTATTTATAAACTGCTATGTATTTGAGATTTCTATTGTATATGTTTTTCAGACTGATATTATGTATTATGTTTTGAGAGTTTGTCATAGTAGCTTCATGAACTACTATGGTATTTTAATTTCCGTTGCGAGTTATTATGGTATTCCTGTGTCTGTGATTTTGTGATTTGTATTACATTTGCTCCAAAATTTATTTACAATGCGGTATTTTGGGCAATTCAAGTCCGACATATGTAGATGCGAATGGCTAAAAATATCGGGTTGTTAAAATTGGTATCAGAGCTTTGGTTTTAGGCAAACCTTAGCCTGCGGAGCAAAAAAACACATTAGATATAGGGTAGAAATACCGTAGAATGAGTGAAATCAATCTTAGAATCCTTTCTTTGTGAGAGAATGTATTGTAGAAGTATAAAATGATTTCCAAGTGATTTTTTGGGTATTTTCAAAGATTATATTGGTATAAAAATTTTCTTATTTTGAAACCAAGATTTTCTAAACTTCATTCATTATGTATCCACCTTGTTAGAAATCTCTTGGTTAGGATTCTTATCGATTAGGATTCCTTGAACTTTGGAACGCTCCCACTTGTTCTGAAATCCAGTCTTGTCTTCCCTATTTTATCCTTTTGATTTTGGGGCATTTCGTAACTTCACTTTGGAATGACCTCTCTAAAGATCAGTGATTCCTCCAATCTTTGAATGATTTGTAAAGGGGTGAAACTCCTTTACAATTAGCATTGATTAACCGGAGATTTATGTATCCTCGGTTTACGATGCTATCTACCTACTGCTATACATGGATTCTATCTCTGGCGATTGAATGTCGATTGCCTTAGATTTTCAGATTGGTTATATTCCTAAGGTCACAGTTGACCCGGCTAAGGTCGCCCGCGATCTATATGGGCTTATCCATCTTCTATTTGGTAATAGAATTGTCTCATCTTTGTTCGAGCTTATCTTCGAACCAGAATTCTATTTGATTAGAATTCCTCTAAATTGAATATCTGTTTGTTGGAAATTCATCCTTGAATCATCCTTTGGAAATTTGTGTTTGGTTGTATTTTGAAATCGTGCATACATCAAAATTATTATTTTGATAAGGATGACCCTATTATATATAAAAGTGAAATGTTTTCAATAAGGATTTTTATATCTTTTGAAAATGGAAATTTGAAACTTTGAAAGGATTTGAAATTTTGAAAATTTATAACAATTTGACCTATATAAAATGATTTATAACTAAAAAGTTTTGAATGTTGAATTTCGAGGAATTGAACTCCAGTGTTTTGAAATTGGTTTTAAGATTTTAAAAAATATATAATAATAATAATAATAATAATAATAATAATATGATTTAAAGATATTTTTCTGAATAAGAAATGTTTAAAATGTATTCGAATGAATTCCAATGATTTCGAAGAATTTTCAAGAAAATAAAAGTCCAAAACCCACTTATGTCGCTGGAAAATAATTTCGGTGATGAATGCATGCATCATCGACATTGATTTTCAAGTTTCTGAGTGGGGGAGAGGCCGCTCTAGTAGCACTGCTACGCGAGTGATTTTGTGAAACCAAATTTTGATTTCAGATTTTGAAGTATGGTTTGATTTTCGAAAGATATATGTGCATATATATATATATATATATATATATATATATGAAATGATTTAAAAGTAAGCCGGTGTTCAGTCCTCGAGATTCAAATTTGTTTTGGTATAACCCTATCTTTTGGAATTGGCTTACTGATTTGTTGGTGATTTCCAACTCTTGGATTTAAAATATGATTTGTTCGACTATTTTGAAGGTTCGGGCACTTCCAAATCAAGGTTAACTTTTCAAGGCTAAGAAATGTTGAATGGTATAAGGTATTTGATAAAAATATAAATTTAGTTTGGTATGATTAATGTATAAAGTAATATGATTTATATAAGTTTGAAACTATTTGTTGAGTAAAATAAATAAGACTATGCTGAATTATACTGGTATAAATATAGATTTGAAATGTTTTGAATAAAGTATATATATAGAATAAAAATCTTTCCAATGGTAAACTGGATTTTTCATATAGAAATAAATATTTGGAGGTTTTAAACTTAGTAACCATTTTAGATATTTTGATGATTGAAATGGTTTGGAAATGATTTAATCTTTATTTTGACAAAGAATGTGAATTTGAAATGATAATTAACTTTGATAAATGAATATTTGAAGTTTCTATTTGTATGAAAGGATATTTGGTTTACTTATAATTTGAGTTTATTTAAAAATGATGGATTTATGAAATGAATTTTTCAAAACTCAGTTATAATGTAGTAAAATTTGAGATATATGAAATTATAAAATTTAGTTTTGGAATATGGTATATTTAAGCTTTGAAATATATTAAAGATTGAATAGTTCATTTTATGGATCAAATCTTTATTTGAAATTTGATAATATTTGAAATGGTTTTGTTGGAAAACTAAATTGAATTGAAACTGATGGTTTGAATTGAACTAAAATTGGAAATTTTAGATTTCGGTTTAAATTGAATAAATATGTGAAATGTAAAGAACTAAAGGAATGTTTTATTATTTCAAATGTATGATTTGGAAATGTTATGATTTTCCAAAGTGTAATGATTTCAAGTATTTTGGTTTTGAAAGATTTATAACTTTGAAACTATTATGATTTTTGAAGGTGAATATATGTTTGAAATGGAAATGAATTTGTTTGACCTAAATTTTATTGATCTGGAAATTTGGATTATTTTCTAAATCTATTATTTTAAGAAATTTTGAAACTGAATATATGTAATTTGGTAGAAATGATTGGTGAAATCATATATGATTTTGAAACTGGATTTAAATTGAGAACTTTCTTTATTTAAATACTTTGATTTGGGAGTTATTGAACTTATATAAAATTGATTTGTATAAGTATGAAATTGATTTGAAAACTGTTGATTCGAAAAGGCACTCATACTCAATTTGTAAATTGGAATCTTATATAATCGAAGTCCATATAAGTGTGATTTGATATACTATTAATTTTGGAAAGTATTCGATTTGAAATGAAATCTTATATAATGGACTTTATATAAGTTGACATTTGAAAGTGATTTTGAAAGGTACTATACGATACATATTTTCGAAGTAAAGATATGGAAAGTGCATTCTGCTTGATATCCGCTTTGTGGCCGTATTGTGGATTCATTCTATCAATATTATTCTCTCTGATTTGGGTTTTTCGGATATGATACTCGAGTGTCCATTGAATTTCATGGCGATCTCCATGGTCTTACGAGGGCGACTACATAGCGCAACTGCCTGACTGAGCTGGCCTAGGGGTACGGATTGTTTCCTGGGGGATCCAGGCGTAACCATTGTGTATCCTGCACTCTATGTAGGTCGCATTAGTAGCGGAACTGCCTGGTTGAGACGGCCTAGGGGTACGGATTATTTTTTGGGGGATCCAGGCGTCGCCATTGTGTATCCTGCACTCTACTAGTCATCATGGAGTAACTCGCAGGGCTGAGAAAGCTTACGGATATGGATTGTTTCTTGGGGGATCCAAGCGTAACCATTGTGTATCTGCGATCCATGGTTAGACAAATGTTTTGGTTTGGTTGATTTTTTTTGGATTGTACTTTCCATATCTATTTTTAAAAAAAAGAGGTTTTCCAGTATTTTCACTGGGTGTTGAAACAAGTCTACCAAGTACCAGGAGAATTCTAGCTTTGCGCTGATCAACGCATGGCCAGAGTCTGCAGGAATGAAAGTAAACTTGTTAAGACATCGAGTTATAAAAGTATTTTGATAAAGTATATTTTATAAAGGATATTTTGATCATTATTTTACTTGTCTAAATAATGTAAAATGTTTAAAATATTGTTTACTTCGAACTATCAAATTTGAATCAAATGACTAATTATCATATTATAAATTTTTTAAAATGTTGTAAATATAAAATTTTAAATTGAAATGTATATGGCTTTAAAATAATGGTCCATCCTTGTGTTTCCACCTATTTTTCCTCCTAGCTTTTCCTACCTTCTTCTTCTTTGAGAGTTCTTTCTGCATTATGGAAAGAGTTGGTTCTTTGGCTTATCATTTAGATTGGCCGGAGAAACTTTCCGTAGTGCATGATGTATTCCGCGTCTCACATCTTCGCTGGTATCTTTATGACCTATCTCTTTTTGTTCAGCCTTCTGGTCTTGATGGTTTGGATATTGAACTTAATCTGACTGTCAAGAGTAAGCCACTTCGTATTGTCTGCAGAGGTACGAAGCAGCTAAGAAGGAATTTGATAGTCTGATCAAAGTACTGTGAAGTACCGGTGACCGTGATTATACTTAGGAGACGGAGGAGAGCATTCGTGCTTCGAATCCAGAATTGTTTATTTGTTCGGACGACGGAAATTCTATCTTTTTAGAAAACCATCGAACGAATTTAAATTAAAAATAACCGCAAGCGCACGGCGTACTATCGTAGTACGTGGCGAATACCCGTCGATCCGTAGGAAATTGATGATTTTAAACTTCTATTCAATCAAATTAGACCAAATGGAGGAGGATTTGTTAACTAGAAATAAAATGAGGCTAACACTAGAAAAATGTGATTCAAAAACTATTAGACTAAAGAACAATTTAGAGACAAATCCACTCTCAAATTTTTGTAAATCAACAAACTCATAATTTACGATCTCTAACTTTGATATTAAGTGAAATAATCATTGCATTTATCATAAGTAGGGTTTGTTTATGTTATTAGTTAACATAACTCAAACCATCAAACTTAATACAACAATTATACCACTTATAATTCTCGTGAAAAAGAAGCCAAAGCAAAAACTACTTTAAGTATGATCTATTTACTATTGTAACTAGTAATATAGATCATCAAATTTCATTTTTTACTTTCATTTCATAATCAAAAATTTATTAGCAAATGATGATGTAAATTATGTTTATGTTGAATAAGAATAGCTCATTTGCATAAGCAATATAAGCTATCAAACCCACTTGTATAAACTTACATCAAAATGCACATTCATGAAGCATAAACAAAGAGATCATAAATCATAAAAATGTTGAAATTACATAAAGTTAGAGAGCTTCATCACCCCTAAATTGAAGGGGTTTAGCTACTCATTTGTGGCAATGAAGCAACACAAATAAATTTCAACATTAAAAAGAAAAGAGAATAGAAAATAAGCAAAGAAAAGAAAAAGAGATTAGCTGCTAACTACTTGCATAAATGTAAATCTAAGCTATAAACATAAAGGAAAAGAGAGCATAGAAATAAACATTAACAATAAAACAAAGAAAAGCATGTAGAAAAGAGAGAAGAAAGAGGTTTGGAAGCCATTTTTATTTCATAGAACATTGAGTTTACACTTTGGTTTCTTAATTTCCTAAGTAAAAATGAAAGAGTAGAAGATGATTTTTTCATGTACATAAGAGGGCTATTTATACATGCATAAAACCCTGATTCTATTTTTAGGGAGCTTCCTAAATTGCCCTTTAGGAAGTGTGGCCACCAAGTAACCATTATCCACTAATTAATCCATTATTTGTTTTGCATGAAGCTTTAACCTCCACTTAGTTGTCCATTAGCTCCAAATTGTACATTTAGGTAAGTGGGTGGGGTCCTCCATGTTCATGGCTTGAATTATTTCTCTCTTCTTTCCTTTGTATTCATTTGTGCATGCATATATCTTCATATAAGCCTCTTCCATATGCATCCAAATTCCTATAAAAATTATCAAAAAATGTCCGAGTAAAAATTCTTACATTGACACATGCACAAAAATGACCGTTTTGCCCCTGAATGAAGATGAAAATATGATGGTTTGGAAATAATTGAATTTTGGTTTTGAACATGTTAAAATGCCCAAATATGATGATTATTTAAATAAAAAGAGATAAAATATAGATGTAAATATATGCACAATTATGTGCACATCAAATACCCCCACACTTATCTTTTTATTCGTCCTCGAATAAAGGAAAACAAAGATAAATCTGTTTTCGTAGGAAGCATGATTGCATTGAGCGTATGCAACAAGCCGTTAAACCTCTGGGTGTCCCTAGTTGGACGAGTGTTGTCTCGTGAGGGTTTTCAGCGGATACTGCCCACAAAATCCAAATGCATGATGAAAATATTTACAAATTGCAAGATTTATTTACAAAGAGATGAATGCGAATTTTTGAAACTATTTACAAATAAAGGATTTATTTTTAAATTGACACAAATAAGTTAAATACAAGTTTTGGCCATTGTCTTGAAAATTTAAGTCATTTACTCGTCAAAATTTCCAATAAAAATCAAGTTGTCATAACAGATAGACCATAGTTTGGCTAGTTGTTTCGGTTGATAACACAATGTAATTATGAAATGGATCCTCAGTTGATTATCAATGTTTATTAAAGTGGTATTTTCGTTTCTTTTCAATAACAAGTTAAATCAAACAAGTTAAAATAGTGCTAGGATTTCAATTGCTTTCTCTCTCATTATTTGCAAGAAAAATTACACACCTAGCTCAGGTAAACTGAGGCCAGATATACCACCCATGCACTGCCTTTCGGGCTTATGTGAGGGGAGTACAGAGCATGGCGAGTGTACACACTTTCGTGCATACACCTATCGATCGTAGGTGGTTTTTATTAAGTCTGTTCTTTTTTTTTACACGTGTTCCATACATGCATAACCGTGAGGACTTTTAAATGAGTATGAAAGCACATAATCAAAGATTCCAAGTAATTCACCCATGCATAACCGTGAGGACTTTTAAATGAGAGTGAATACTTTGGATGTTATTATTTTGTATTTTTTTATATTTTTTAAGAGAGAGAGTGTTTTGCAAAATCATCTTAGTGCCATTTAACTTAGAAGACAAAAATGTTATATCCTTTACTTTAATTTTACCACTTTTTAAACAAAGATTTTCAATTAGAACATACTTCATAATTAACATATATGAACCTTCCTATATACTAGTAAAACCATTGTTATTTGCAATCAAACTTCATTTTTATTTTTGTTAAGATAAGTAAATTTTCAATTTATTAACCAAAACTTATACTTATCCCATAGTGTTTCTTCAAAAATACATCAAAATGGTAAAAAGAAAATGTTTTTGAGATTTAGGAGTTTTGAGATTTTTTTTGGAAGAAAATGAAAATTCAAAAATGCCATGAAAAACTAAAAAAAATGAAAATGAGACTCCCCCCCCCCCCCCCACACACTTAATTTTGACTGTGTCCCCACAGTCGATGCATGATATAATGAGTGTAACGGGAAAAAATATGTACATATTTACAAAAGAGGGTTAACATTCTTACTAGACGTAGCTTGGCTCATGAAGGATCATGAGCTCCTCCTCTTGGTTACCGGGAAATTCCAAGAAAGGTTTTAAACGATGACCGCTGACATTGAAAATCGATCCATCCTTTGGGTTTTCTATTTCTATGGCACCATGTGGAAAAACAGTTCGTACCACAAATGGTCCGGTCCACCTTGATTTAAGTTTCCCAGGGAATAAATAAAGTCTCGAGTCATATAAAAGAACTTTTTGGTTAGGCGAAAACTTTTTCCTTAGGATTGACTTGTCATGAAAAACTTTGGTTCTTTCTTTGTAAATTTTCCCGTTTTCATACGCATCGTTCCTAAGTTCTTCTAGTTCGTTGAGTTGTAGTTTTCGATTTTCGTCAGCTTTTTCATGATCAAAGTTTAAGTTTTTTATTGCCCACAACGCTTTATGTTCAATTTTAACGGGTAAATGGAAAGCTTTACCGTAAACTAAACGAAAATGGGACATCCGAAGGTTAGTTTTAAAAGCAGTACGGTAAGCCCAAAGCGCGTCGGTCAATTTCTGAGACCAATCTTTTCGATTTTTATTGACAGTTTTCTCCAAGATTTGTTTTGTTTGTTGATTTGAATTTTCAACTTGGCCACAAGTCTGAGGATGATACGGAGTGGATAACTTGTGGGTTATCGAGTATTTTTTCATTAAAGTTTCAAAAGAACGGTTGCAAAAATGGGTTCAATTATCACTGATTATTGTGCGAGGTGTGCCGAACCTCGAAAAGATGTTTTCTTTGAGAAATTTCACAACAATTCTGTGGTCATTGGTTTTGCAAGGAACGGCTTAGACCCATTTTGAAATGTAATCGACAGCGAGAAGGATATACAAGTTTCCAAAAGAATTGGGAAAAGGTCCCATAAAGTCGATACCCCATACATCAAAGATTTCGATCGTAAGAATGGGGTTTAAAGGCATCATATCTCGTCGAGAAATTTGTCCAAGCATTTGACATCGATCACAAGTTTTAAAAAATTCAAACGAGTCTTTGAAAAGAGAAGGCCAATAAAAACCACACTGAAGCACTTTTTTCGCAGTTTTTCGAGGACCGAAATGTCCACCGCACGCTTGATCGTGGCAAAATGAAAGAACACTCCTTATTTCATTATCCGGAATGCAACGTCGGATAATTTGGTCGGGACAATATTTGAACAAGTATGGATCATCCCAATAGAAATATTTCACTTGGGACATGAATTTGCATTTGTCCTGTTTGGACCAAGATGAAGGAGTTTCTTTAGTGACTAAGTAGTTCACTATATCAGCGTACCATGGATCGATCGAAATTGAAAGAAGTTGTTCATCGAGGAAGTTTTCATTGATTGGCAAAGAAGATGGTGCGTTCGAAAGACGAGATAAGTGATCAGCTATGACGTTATCGGATCCTTTTTTGTCTTTAATTGTAAGGTCAAATTCTTAAAGTAAAAGGATCCAACGAATCAAACGGGATTTAGCATCCTTTATGGTGAAGAGATATCGAAGCGCAGAATGGTCCGTGTACACAGCAATGTGTGACCCGATCAAGTAAGGTCGGAATTTTTCGAGCGCAAAAAGACAGCTAGAAGCTCTTTTTCGGTTGTTGTGTAGTTGAGTTGAGCGTTGTTCAAAGTCATACTCGCATAATAAATGACGTGAAGGATCTTGTTGATGCGTTGTCCGAAGACAGCACCAACGGCAAAGTTTGAAGCGTCACACAATATTTCGAAAGGAAGATCCCAATTGGGTGCACAAATGATTGGAGCAGAAATGAGTTCGTTCTTAAGACGTTCAAAAGAAGAGATACAGTCAGAGTTAAAATCGAAAGGAACGTCTTTTCCAAGAAGAGTCGTCAAAGGACGAGCGATTTTGCTAAAGTCCTTCACAAAGCGTCGATAAAAGCCGACGTGTCCAAGAAATGATCGAATGTCCTTAACAGTTTTGGGAATTGGTAGATTTGCAATTACGTTGATTTTCGCTTTATCTACCTCAATGCCTTTATTTGAGATGATATGTCCAAGGAATATGCCTTGTTTGACCATAAAGTGGCATTTTTCCCAATTCAAAGTCAAATGTTTTCCTTTACATCGATTTAGAACCAACTCGAGATGATGTAAACATTGGGAAAAAGAATCGCCAAAGATTGAGAAATCGTCCATAAAAACTTCTAGAAAGTGTTCAATCATGTCGGAAAAGATGCCAACCAAGCATCGTTGGAAAGTCACAGGAGCGTTATATAGTCCGAATAGCATACGTCGATAGCAAAGGTACCGAATGGACATGTGAAAGTCGTTTTCTCTTGATCTTCGGGAGCGATTGGAATTTGGTTATAGCCAGAATAACCATCAAGGAAGCAGTAAAATTCATGGCCGGCTAAACATTCGAGCATTTGGTCAATGAAAGGAAGAGGAAAGTGATCTTTACATGTTGCGGCATTTAGTTTTCGGTAGTCAATGCAAACACGCCAACCCGTTTGAGTACGAGTTGGAATAAGCTCATTTGAATCGTTCTTGACAATGGTTAGCCCGGACTTTTTCGGTACAACATGAATTGGGCTAACCCATGAACTATCGGAGATTGGGTAAATGATTCCGTTGTCAAAAAGTTTAAGAATTTCATCACGTACCGCATCTTTCATTTTTGGATTAAGCCTTCGTTGCGCGTCACGAACAGGCTTGGCATCATCGATTAAATGGATGCGATGTTGAACTAGAGCGGGACTAATTCCTTTTATATCGAAAATCGACCATCCCATTGCTTCCTTATTTTTCGAAAGGATAGAGAGAAGAGAAGCTTCTTGGTCAAGATAAAGATTGTTAGAAATGATGATAGGACAAGTTTCATTTTCACCTAAGTATGCGTACTTAAGGTGGCGGGAAGCGGTTTGAGGTTCAACTTTGGAATTTTTTCGATCGAAGAATTGGGTTGAGATTCGGACTCAACTGTAAATGATTCAAAAGGAAGAGTGTATTCAATACCATTGGGAATTTTGTGAAACAATATTTCATACTTGGCCTCACGTTCAACGTTAAGATCAAGTGTTTCGTTTTCAACATTTTCGTGAATGGCACTAACTTCCAACGTTTGGTCACAAGGTTCATTCGTTTGGCTTTCAAGATTGAAAATATTAAGATCCAAAGTCATGTTTTCAAAAAATATTATCATTGATCCGTTACGACAACTGATTAAAGCATTTGAGGTGGCTAAGAATGGTCGGCCTAAAATCAACGGGGAATACAAATTGCCCTACTCGAATGAGTACGTCTTCGATTTCTCCCACGGGCTTCTTAATGGAACGATCGGCAAATTGAAGCGTAACTTTCATGGGTTTGAGCTCACCTAAGCCTAATTGTTCGTACATGGAGTATGGAATCAAGTTGACACTCACGCCTAAGTCTATCAAACATTTGTAATTGTCTTGTCTCCAATTGTACACGAAATCGTAGGGCAGTCAGGATCTTTGTATTTAACGAGCATGGATTGGGACAAGACTTCACTCAAACTAGCGGCTAAGAAGACTTTTTTGGGCACTTGAGTATGTCGCTTTTGGGTGCACAAGTCGTTAAGAAATTTCGCGTAAGTGGGGACTTGCTGAACGATGTCAAGAAGCTAGATGTTCACTTTTACTTGTTTAAAAATTTCCAACATCTTTTCCATTTGGTTCGAGTGTTTCTTTGGTCGAAGACGATGTGGAAATGGAACACGATACTCGATAGGCGGGTCTACTCGAATAGAAGAAGAAGAATTTTGATTGTCGTTCGATTCGACGTTTGACTCCACATTCTGTTCTGAGTCGTTAGTTGTTTTAGAAGTGTCGAGAAAAGTTTTCGGTGAATCATTTGGATTAACGACTTGATTATCGATTTGTTTACCAAAACGGAGAGTTGTGATAGCATTCAACTGGGTGACGTTGCTATCTTGAAAAACATGGGCTTGATTTGAATTTGCGTTTTGATTTCTGGGATTTGGAAGGGGCTGGCTTGGGAATGTTCCTCATTCACGTTCACTTACAGACGTGGCTAATTGACTCATTCGCATTTCGAGTTTTGCAATCGATTGGTTTGTGTTTTGCATATATGAAGTCAATAAATTTTGCAAATTGCTGTTTGATTGAAGGCTTTGAGTAGTTGCCATAGCCAACGTTTCAAGAGTTTTCTCAAGCAAAGTTAAACGTTTATCGTCTTGTGGAGGATGAGCAGAATTTGGTGGAAAATTTGGTTGTTGCGGTTGATTATGAGATGGGCACGCAAAGTTTGGTTGAAAATTATTGGGCTGAAAGGGAGGATTCGAAGCATTATTCGGAAATGCTTGAAAATTGGGACGAATCGTATTTGTGCTAGGATTGTTTTGGCCCCACGCAAAATTCGGATGATTTCTCCAACCAGGGTTGTATATTGGAGAAAACAGGTCGTTTTTGGTTTTGTTGAAAGCAATGATTTGTTCGACGGAATTGGGACACTGATCGGCTATATGATTAGGATCATTGCATTTATAACAAATCGGTTGGGAAGCTTGTTTTATTTGATTCGATGAGAAAACGTTATCGAATTTTTTAATCATTGCGTCGATCTTAGCTTCCAAAGCAACAAAAGATCCTATCGAGTGTGCACTCTATCGTGAGTAGATTGATTTTTCGTTCGAGTGTTCCCATTGGGACAACTTTTCAGCGAGGTTTTCGAGAAATTGCCAAGCATCATCATTATGTTGGGCAAGAAAATTGCCTTGGCACATTGATTCAAGCATCGTTCGTGAGCTGTTTTCGAGTCCATCGTATAAGATTTGGCAAATCGTCCATTTTTCAAAGTTATGGCGTGGACATTTTATCAGAAGCTCTTTGAATCTTTCAAAATAATTTCCATATGGTTCACCTTTGAATTGATGAAAATTTACAATTTCATTTCGAATTCTACTTGTTTTTTCCAAGGGGTAGAACTTTTTTAAGAAAGCTTTTACAAATTCTTTCCACGTTTTAATTGAGTTCAAAGGTAAGTTGTACAACCATTTTTCAGTGTAATCCGTAAGAGCAAATGGGATTAATCGAAGTTTGATTCCGTCATCAGAAAGTTATTGAAGTCTAATGGTTGCGCAAACTTTTTCGAATTTAGTCAAAAAGATGTATGGGTCATCGTGTTCGAAATTGCCAAATTTTGAAAGCGTGGCAACATGATTCGAATGGATTTCGAAATGGTTACCCGTAGGTGCGGGTAACGTGATGCAAGATGGAATAGAAACTCTATCGGGAAAGATTCTATCCATAAGAGTTCGAGGGGCATTTTCGTTCGCCATTTCAGGAGGATCGTCTGTTCGAGTTAAACGGTTTGTAGAAGGGTCGCGAGTCCAACGATTCGTTGTTGTGTCACGAGTCCAAGTACTCATGCACAAGTGAAAGTCGAGAAGAGAAAGGATTTAGAATTTAGTTTAGGGAAAGAAAGAAGATTTGAAATCGTGTTTTTTTTTTGAAAATGTTTTTTCACAAGGAAGAAAATTATTTAACAATTTTTTTTTTTATGTTTTTGGTTTTGTATTTTTTTTAATTTTTAAATAATTACCAAAAGGGTTTTTTTTAGAAAATGGAAATCGATTTTTTTTTTGAATTTTGAATTTTTTTTTAAAAAAGATTTTATATTTTTTTTTGGATTTTTGTTTTTGATTGAAAATTTTCAAAAGTAAGGAAAAAAGAAATTTTTTTTGGTTAAAAATTAAGTTAAGTAAAATATACAATTTTGTTTTTTTTTGGATTTTTTTGATTTTTTGTTGTTATTTTTAAATATGCATGAACTAATGCAACTAAATGAATGCAAAGGACTTAACTACAATTTGTTGTCCTTAGTAGCTCCTAACCCAAAATTTTAAAATCACACTTTGTCTTAAATCAACAAAAATATTTCTCTGCCATGTAATGGACAGGAGTTATCGGTGCACCACGAATCACCGTAGCAATGCTGCCGAAGGTTTAAGTACCTTTAGAGGAACAACCAGTATAATATTTACGTATCACCGTAATTTTTATGACTGGTTATTACTCTGCCGTAGCCTAGACACCAAGAAATAAAATCGTTCAAATAAAACAATTGTGAAGATACCATTAAGCCCTAAGTGAGCTCGTGACACCCTTAGGTCCAACGTGTAACCTTTATTATTAGTCAAATTCTATGATGAAATGCGTTTGTGGGCTAAGGAAAAGGTGATGAAATCCCTCACCTTATGTGAATTGGGGTGTTTCCCTTAGAAAAGAAAACCAAGATGGGATGAATGCAAAGCAGAAATTAAACGTGAAATTACAATGCAACTAAAATGAAGTTTGTTTTTGTTTTTGGATTTTGAATTTTTTTTTTATATGCACAAATGCAAATGCAAGCAACAAAAAATGCAATTAAAAAAAACAAGGAAAAAGGTGCACGATACCAGAGCGTGCAGATTATTTAGCAATATATATATACTATTTTTTTAGCGGCGATTTTTCTTAGCAAAGCAAAGCAGTTTATTTGTTGGCAAGCACTTCTCCCTTTTGAATTTCTGCTTTGGCAACCTGAAAATAAAAACAAGATATATACATTTGTATATATATAAGTAAAACTAAACAAATAAAAGAAAAACTAAACTTAACAAATTGGGAAAACAAAAGAAAACCCAAACAAACTTTTTTTTTTGATATTTTGAAAACAAATGAACTAAAACAAATGAAAAGAAAATAAAAAAATTGTTTTTTTTTTAAGATTAAAAAACTAATTTTAGTTCCAAACTCAACTCAATATTATCCAAATCAAACTAAAGTAATCTTTTTATGTATTTTTTTATGGTTTTTTTCCTAAGGGATGAAACTCAAATGGACTTAAAAGAAGATAACACAAAAAAAACTCACAATTCAAAATAAATAAATAAAAATAATGCCCGGCCCATTCACATGGCAAAACAAATCAAAATTGCCCAATAAACTCAAATTCTCAAACTTATTCGTCCTCAAACAAACTAAATTCTCAAAGAAAACGAATCGAAATTCCGACCGGCATAAAAATTGCTTGCTAGTGCGAGTGTTTGCGCCAAAATTGGTCACAAACCCCAAGTATTGTGAAAGCACCAGTGTTGGAATATAACTGAGCAATATTCAAACACAAATCACAGATCTAAGCAAGCAATTCGTAGCATAATAGAAATTATGAACAAGAACACACAATTTATAGTGGTTCGGCTATCTCCGGCCTACGTCCACTTCAAAGGTTTTAACTTTTACTGATGTTCTTCGCTGATTACTCTTGATTACAGCGGATTACAATGGATTATAACTCTGAAATTCGAGTACAACGGTAGTAGTGAAGTGCAAAGTAGAGTCTGGTAGAGTCTGGATGCTTCCGAATCAAGATCCCCTTTTCTGAATGACCTGGGGCTCTATTTATAGGCGTAGGAGGCTGATATTTCTCCTAAAAGTATGGTAGACCGCTTCAGGCACGTGAGGGGCCCACATGGCCGAAACCTGGAGATCCGGGCCCACATTGGGATCGATTCGACCCTTGGTTCGAATCGATCAAGAAATTATCCAATCGTGATGAAACTTGGCGTGAACATTCTTCAACATATAGGCAAACTCCTGTAAAAATTTCATGGCATTTGGATCAAGGGATTGAGAGATATGATCGATTCAAGATGGGGATTCTCGGTGTGCTGGCTGCTTCGAATCGATCCTATGGGTTCGTTCGAATCGATATGGTTCGAACCCATAGGGTCGAATCCATGCTCCTGTGACGTGTCGCGCGTTCTTCGAGTCGATCCCTATTTTTCGCCGAGTTGAATGGGTCGACTCCGAGTTTGTAGCCGTGTTTACTTGGTGGCTTCGAGTGTTGGATTCGAAGGTTCGCTACCTTCGAATCGATGGAACCGGTCTTCATTCGAATCGATCCAAATATATGACTGCGGATCGATTCAAAGTTGCTTCACCATGGGGATTCGAAGGTAAGCAAGGAATGGAGTTGGAGCTCCCTTAGTTGCGTGGATTCGTGGGACCCTTCTTCGATGGTCTCGAGGGAATGGATTTGAGGCAAGATGCATGATGGGTTCGAGGTATAACAACTCTATGGATTCGAACTCTTCAACCTTGAGGGATACGAAGAGAGGCAGCATCATGGATTCGAAGGTTGGCTATCGTGATGGATTCGAAGCAAATGGAGTCGAAGCCGATGGAGTCGAAGCTGATGGAGTCGAAGCCGATGGAGTCGAAGTAGGCACTGGCTGATGGATTCGAACGATATTTCTGCCTATCGATTCGAACATGGTACCTGCTCTGATGGGTCCGAACTTAATGGGTTCGAACTAATGAAGGGGCGATGGATTCGAACCGAGCAAGGTTCATCAAATCGAATCTATCATAACTTGAGCATACGAACTCGGATAGACTTGAAATTTGAGATGCGGACTTCTATGATCTTTCTAGTCATGTCCTATCAATTGTGGCTCAATCTGGACTCGGACAAAATTCATCGATATCCATGGTTATCCTGCAATGCTCAATTGATATTCAAGAATAGTAATCATTGATTTTTAGTAAATTTTGGGTATCTCCACTTTGCCAAAAGTTGGGATAACACTTTGCCCCCCAAAACATGCCTTTGATAAAAGGTACGTTTTGAACGGCCTTAAGTTGAGTGTAGTAAATTCATGTTTCATTCATAGATGCAGAATTATCAATCAAGTTTATGGCTGTTCGAAGCCGAATCAGCATTCATGAAGTTCTGTAGTCTCTCCGAACTATTAATGGCTACTCTGAACCCTTACTAAGTCCATTCTAGACTTAGTGATTGAATAGAAAGATCCTATTGCACTCTGGCGTTGCCTTCTATCCCTTGCACTCTGGTCCTGGTTAGGACGTATAGCGATGTCATGGTCATTCTGGACCGATCATAGCCTCTCAGGGCTCTTGCTGGATCTCATCCTGTCACTCTCCGGTGAAGGTGAAACAGCGCTTAAGTGAGTCGATCCTGTCGCTCTCCGGCGAAGCGACTCACTTCTTGCACTCCGGTTCAGTGTATCTGAACATTAAGCGATGTCTTGGTCGTTCGAGACCGATCATAACCTCTCCGGGCTCTTGCTGGATCCCATCCTGTCACTCTCCGGTGAAGGGGAAATAGCGCTTAAGTGAGTCGATCCTGTCGCTCTCCGGCGAAGCGACTCACTTCTTGCACTCCGGACCCCACCTCTCCGGGTAGGGTCATAAAGCGATCATGTGGATGTTGGTATTTAATGTTCATCTTCTGACTCTCTGGTCAAAAGGTTTATTGCAAGAAATTCTAATTTATTTAGTAAAATTCGAGTTCTAGATGTTCAATCTCAAACATCAGGAAAACCTAAACATTGCCTCTCTGGGCATATCGGTTTATCTCCATCTCAGAGCATGCCTAGGGATCTCTCCGGTTCCCATACATGTGTTAGTGGAGCAACCGTTTATTCTGAAAACAAATCTAAATAAAATTATTCGACCGAAGTCCAAATCCTGGACTTGGCCCTTGCTATCTTCAATCAATGGATGACGAGTCGTGATCCCGATACGGGATCGTTCCTGTTTGGTGGAGGCGGTAGTTGTTCAGGCCTTACCGCCGTTGTCCGTTCTCTGACAAATTGTGGCAATCTACCACCCCTGGCATGTTCTTCCACCTCATCCCTTAGGTGGCGGCATTCATCTGTGGTGTGCCCATCCAGCTCATGGAATATGCAATATTTTCTGGACCTGCGCTCCCGCTCAGTGGGATCCCTTGTAGGTGGCTTTCGATAAGGCAGTTGCCCCCGAGTTTCAGTGTAAATTCTTTCTAGGCCAGCATTCAGATCTGTGTACTGCCTAAATCTTGGTTCTCAGAATTTCTTCCGTTTATCAGGGCCATCATGTCTGCCATCCTGTTTCCTTTTTCCCCTGTCCGCTCCGGACTGATCTCGGGAGGTTCCTTCGCTTTGCGCAACGTTCGTTTCCAGCCTCTCGGCTCGTGATTCTTCTAATCAGATGAACTTTTCAGCTTTATGAAAGAACTCTCCAAGATCTTGTGGTGGATCTTTAGTCATAGAATCCTTAAATTTAGTACCTTCCGCGACTCCCGCCACCGCCGCCATTAAAATCATCGATGGATCCGGGCGATCTACGGAAGTCACTGTTACATTGAATCTTAGTAGGAAATCTTTTATGGACTCTCCGGCCCTTTGCTTGATCGAAGCTAAAGTCATCACGCTCTTGGGTCGCGTCACATGGACCCTAAACTGTCTCATGAAGCAGTCTACAAGCTCGCTCCATGTTCTGATTGATCCCGTCTCTAGTTGTCTGAACCAAAGTGCAGCTAAATCCGACAAATATAGTGGGAAGCATCGTGCCATCACTTCCTCGGATTCCCCCAGCACTTCCATGTGCCTAATATATCTGGTAATATGCATGGTCGGGTCTGACCTCCCGTCATAAGGTTATAGCGTTGGTAGCTTAAACTTTGGAGGGTTCCTCGCGTTTCGGATGTTTGGAGTGAACGGACTTCGACTGACTTCTTCCATCCCTCCACTAGGCAATCCTCCTCTCATGATTCGTCGCATCAGGACAATCATTCTCTCGTCTCCGTCTAGGGGTTGGCCCCTTGTCAAGTTCCTATCCTGCCCCTCGAGCCTTGAAGGGAATTCTGGTACGTATTCTTCTGGTGGCTCGTTAGCATATGCATTGGCTCTGGCTTGTTGAGCTCCGTCCATCGGCCTTCCAGTATCGGACCCTGAGGGTCTGCCCCAAGCCCTTGTTGGTTACCTTCAACTCCTGCATTCTGGTCTTGAACCTGACCTTCATTAGCTTCTGCAATCCTGATTCCTTGTCCCGTACTTGCAGTTGTTGTAGTTGGTCCAAGGTTTTTCATATTCGCCGCCCTGACCTGTTCGAGGAAATTCTGCAGCATCTCTTGTTGGGTGTAACAACCCTAGTTCAGCTTGTTATTTTATTTAATTTATTTAATTTATTTTTTTATTTTAAATAATATATTTTATAAATTGGGTTTAACAATATAGTTAAATATTTAAATTTGAGATATATTTTGAAAATTTTTATATGACAATAAAATTTAATAATAACTGTAAAATTTTAAGCTAGGATTGAACCGTTAAATTTCGAGTTTGAAAGACGCGTGATTTATCGGGTTAAAGTGACGTTATAAAACGTGTGTTTTCAAAATGTTATTTTTGTGAAAATTTTTGATATTTTAGACTGCGTCTGTTTAACGTAGTGTAAAAATAATATTTTCAAATTTTTTTGAAGAAAATTTTTGGTCAGTAGTTTTAAGACGGACGTTGGTTCGTTTTAAAGGACCGTTGTTTTATATATTTTTGCATACGTTCTACTTTATCTGACTACATAAAAACGTTAACACTTGCATTTAAAAATATCAATCTAAATCAGAGGAAGATTTAACCAAAATAATCACAACATTTATATATTTAAAACGTTCAAACCAAAGCCATTGTGTTCACATTCTCTCGGCCGTTCTTTTGCACTTGTACATTCCTCATTTTCAAAACTGAAGCATGCACATCCATCCATCTCTATCTCATTCATGACCAAGCTAACATCATGCAAATCACCAATAAATCAGTAACCACTGATTATGTTCGAAATTTAATATGCTCTGGAAATATAAAACTGAAAAAACATATCGATTCCTTTGCTTCAACATTCAATATCAGAGCATATACCACGCAAGTTTTATTTTATTAGTAACGTGTGTATTTAAATTTGTTTCATCTCTGCATCATCAATAAGTATAGCTTAGATCACGCATGCAAGAATTCATCTGGTCTTAGTATCAAGCCTGTTTCAAAGCATGCATCAACATATCAACCCATTCCTTATCTCTGCATTCAATATCATAGCCTATATCTCGCATGTTACTTTGATCAGTTTCTTAAAATATAAACAGCCATTAATTGTTCCAGATCAAAGCAATCAGTTATACCTCAAATGTTGAAACCGATAAGCCTTAGTATGCTTTGGAATTTAGGCAATTGCAAAACATTGGCTCGGCCTTAAATCAAGCTCTGCCTTTACATCTCACCTTCAATCTCTGCCTTGATCACGCATCAGCTGTACATATTGTAACTGATAGCGTGATTTGCTCAAATTCTTCCAGAGTTAATTCATATGTAACTGAATTTGTTTTCCTCTAATTTTTCTAAGTCTCTTCCTATATATTTGCATCTTTCCTCTACATCTTCTTCTGCAAATTCCAGTTCAACTCTTTTGATAAAAATCAGGTAATCACCTTTCTTTTCTTTCTTATCCTATGTCTCTTTATCTCTTGATTTGCTCGGCCATACCATTTTGGTATAAGTTCTCTGGGTGTATTGTCTGTAGCTTTACAGTGGACATATAGGATAGGCAATCTATAGTTGATAGCTAATCTGGTGAAAACATGATATCAGTTATAGATCTGGGGTGTGTGTGTTTTGATGAAGTCTACAGGTGTTGGAATAGGCTATGAAGTGGTGTAAGAGGGCGTCTTGTATCATGATAAGGCCTGTGATAAATCATAGTGGTAGTCAGTGTTTTAGTGCATCAGGTAGGCATATGTTTTAGTTTGCATCTATATACACATTAAGTGTTCAGACCCACCATTCATATAATTTTGCATAAGAGTTGTCTGCATCATGATAGGGTATATGTATAAATCATATTAGTAGTCAGACTTGCATATGAATATGATGTCAGTGCATGTGTAGGCATGTTAAGTCCAGACTCACCACCATTTAAGTCTGCACACATATTAGATGTAGCACTGATAGCATGAGAGACAGGAGCATGTGACTGAAGGCTAGTTGAATATAGTGATGATGGTGAATATCTGAAAGATGAAGCAAGGGAAGAGGCAGATCAGGTTGGTGAAGCTGCCAGGTCTGGAAATCTGGAAGGGGGAAGGTTGAGTGAAGGCTGGCAGATCTGAAAGGTGCATCTGGTGAATGTTGTTTGGTGATGCAGTTAAGGGTGAAGTTGGTTAGCAGTAGAAAGTTTTGGGAAGAAGTGGGAAAATGATGCCACAGTTTGCATATCCAAGGGTGCACGTGCACAGGGCCTGTGCACAGCAGAGACACTCAAGTGCAGGTCTGAAGGGTCTGACATTTTTAGCTTGGTGTATAGGAGGTGGATGGACAGGTGAAGTCAGTGGTAGGAGGAAGGAATGGCAGTGAAGGCCAGAGAAGGTGGATTTCTGGAAATTGAAGTGTTTCAACACTTCCACAAATGACTCGAAGCAGATGCTTATGTAACCCGAAGCAGAATGTTTTGTGACTCGAAGATAGGCCGGGGCTGACTCGAAGCTAGTAGGAAGAAACTCGGGTTAGTGCAAAATTGTTGAGTCTGTGTAAAGTGTGATCTGATATGTATTTGAGATTCTGGAAGGAAAGAGAAAAAAAAAAGAAGAAAAAAAGGGTAGGCGGTGCATATGTATAGGGTAGGCATGAACAAGTTAGGGGTGCACTCGTATTCATTTTGCAATCGTGTTTTAGAAAAATTTTGGGTCGAGCAAGTCAAAAATTTCTCTTCCTTATCTTTGAATTTTCTTTGACTATAAAATCTAAGTCGCGTTCCTATATTTTGAAATTTTGTTCTAGATCTAAATCTAGGCGACGCCCGGGAAATTTGACCGTTACTCTCTGTCAGTCTGTACCGGTGAATTGTCATTTTTGAATTCAAATTTTCTGCAACACCCAAGTGAGTATTTCTCACCAGACATACGTATTTATATTTCGTAAATTATTGCAAGTGTATGTGTATGATTGCATTTCACTATTATCTGTCTGTAGTGTAATATAGAATGATGGACCCGTTTAAAATTGACATCTCATCAGTATTATCTGTTATATTATTTCTGCAGTTATGTTATTGTTTATTTACTGCTTAAATCACCACTGTAAGTTCCCTGTTATTATAGATGGTATGGGCTGAAATGATAGGCCTAATTGATTTTTATTGATCACTTATTTTGTTAACTGCTGTAAATTATCTTGGGATTGCGGGTTCGAAATGATAGAACCCGGAGTTGTGTAAATATCGGATTGAAATGATATAGATCCGTTTCACTTGACCTAGGCTAGAAAATCTTATACAGGCCCGTGGTTTATATATATTATTTTCTGGGAATATTTTAAATTATTTTTAAGAAATTCAGGATATTCTAGTAAAATTTTTATAATGTTTTAAATGTTAAAAATAAATAAATATAGAATAAATGTTTTAAATGTTAAGAAATTCTGGAGTTTTGAAAGGATAAGATTTAAATTTAGAGTATTATATATATATAACAAGTTATATTTAGAAATAGATTTTAAATCTAAAAAATCTACAACCGCATTTAAATGCTATCTTTTGAAATTTGACTAGGTTAAACTCATAACTTTAGACAGCATTCCCTGAATGCTGTAGAAATTAAGATGGATTTATTTGAGAATCTATGGAAGATTTTGAGAATAAGTTAAACTTTGGAATTTAAATATGTAATAAATAAAAGAATCTAGAAATTGAGTTTGGATAGATTTTAAAGGAAAATATGATTTCTATTATAAAAGAAATAAATTCCAAATTTGATTGAATAAATTGAAATGGTATATTTTAAAAAAAAAAAAAAAAAAAAAAAAAAAAAAAAAAATTTTTTTTTGTTTAAATCAAGGATGTGAAAATTTAAGGTATTTGAAATATATATGGATTTGGAAAAATAAATACCATTTTTCAAACTATAACCACGGGTTATAATAACGTTTGGTTGGCAAAGAGACCGGGATCGGATATGGACATACTCTCTGTCGATACCGAAAACCACTTTGACAACCGTGTACGCGGTGGAGATTCCAGAATGAAGTAGGATGGTGGTGACGGTTTCTTGAAAGGTATATACGTGGACCCGACTCCCGTGAGTTGGCATAAGGTGGCTAAAACAGGAGCGATTCTCGGATTAATGAGGTAGCTCCTCTGATCGAACGCACTTCTTCGTATGCCATTCTATTACTCTTGTGATTGTTTTGGTGCGCACCTTTGATTTGGGAGTGTTGTTCGAGGTGGGCGGTTGCTGCGGCTTCGCGTTACCACCGGTCCGGATAGCAATTGGTATATCTACCCTGGCATTGCCTAGTTGTGCCGTGTCACCTACCATATCGAGCCTTGTACGAGTTTGGTTTTCTCCCGTAGCCCGTGTGGTATCCTCTAGTTGCTTCCCGATCAGGAGGAGCTATGATATTGGATGGACTACTGGGACTATTACGTGTTAAGGGCTATATGGGTAACCCCTTAACGCTATTAAAAAGTAAGTTTATTTTAATATAGACACTATTATAATAGCGCAATATACTATATAGTAAATAGTTTAACGGATCCTTAGAGGATGGGCGATCCCAAGCATCCTTTAAGTTACTTGCTCTTTACATTACAGTACACTTGATTTAGCTTACATTATATAAGTATGTATGTCCTGACTCGAGTGTTTTGTTTTATTGTACGCTCGGGTCAGCCTGAGTTGCAGATTCAGCTTTTCTTTCTGGAGCTAGGACTAGATCACTCTTGCTAGTTGGAAGCTTCTTCGTCTTTATCTATTTTGTAATTCAAGACATTTGGGAGCTATTTTTGCTTATGGCTTAGAAATTGTACTAAAGATTTGTAAACAATGTATTTCTGTTGGTAATGGTTTTCAGTGGCTTCATGAACCACTGTATTATTTTATATTCCGCTGTGAGATTCTGATATCTGTGTCTGTGATTCTGTGTATTTGGTTTCATTTGTTCCGTAGCTATATTTACAATCTACTATTTTGAACTATTCCAGCTTGACATGTTCTATTATTGTCGAATTCGAATAGTACAAAATAGTGGGTCGTTACAGTTGGTATCAGAGCCAGGTTTAACCATAGCCTAAGGAACAAAAACTCATTAGAGATAGGGTAGCAATACCCTAGAATGAGTGGAGTCAAATTCCAGAATCCTTTCCTTGTGAGAGAACGTATTTTAAAGTATAAAATGATTTTCAAAAAAAAAAAAAAAAATTTTAAAAAGAAGTATTTTGATATAAAAACTTCCTATTTATAAATAAAGTTTTCCAACTACTTCTTCCTTCTCTCCATCGTTTATATTTCGAGCCTTTGTTATAGTTTGTCCAAGTTAACCTTATCTTATCCTAGAATATCTTGGCTTCTATGTTTTGGGATTCGACGTTTTCGACCTTTTGCTCGGAGGCGATTGGTTAGATAGGCATGGTGCAGATATCTCTTGTAGTTCTCGTACTGTTGCTCTTAAAGATGATTTAGGGAATCCATTAGAGATCCAGTGTAAGTTGCCTCAGGAGTTTGCTGGTAGTTTCATCTATTCTCTTGACACCTTTCCGGATGATATCCATTTGACCCCTGTAGTCAAACTATTTCCCGATGTGTTTGGAGAAGTCACCTCTTTGCCTCCAAAACGTGAAATTGATTTCCGTATCGATCTTATCCCTGGAGCACGACCTGTAGTCCTTCCACCTAGAAGAATGGCACCACGGGAAAAGAGCGAATTGAGAAATCAGATTCAAGATCTATCTTCTAAGGTCTGATCAGACCTAGCTTCTCAGAATGGGGAGCCGCTGTTGTCTTTGTCACCAAATCCGATGGTTCTCTCCGGATGTGTGTTGATTATAGGGAACTCAACAAGCTTACCATGAAGAATAGATATCCTATGCCCCGCATAAACGATATGTTCGATCGGCTCTATGGAGCAACTGTTTTCTCTCAGCTTGATTTAGCCACTGGTTTCCATCAGCTTAGAATTTCTGAGGAGAGCATCCCCAAAACTGCTTTCCGAACTGAGAACGGCTTCTTTGAATGGCTAGTTATGCCTTTTGGCTTGACTAATGCCCCTGCTTTCTTCGTCGACTTGATGAACCGAGTTTTCCGAGAAGTGCTCAATAAGTTTGTCCTTGTCTTTATTGATGACATCCTTGTTTTCTCCAAGTCTGAGGAAGAGCATAAAGCTCATTTGAAGTATGTTTTAGAGACTCTTCGGAACCACCAATTGAAGGCTAAGTTCTCTAAATGCCATTTCTGGGAAGAAGAAGTCCGATTCCTTGGGCATATTGTCTCTAAAGAAGGAGTTTCTGTTGATCCAGTCAAGATTGCTACAATCCAAGATTGGGAAGAACCTAAGACTCCTACCAATATCCGTAGTTTCCTAGGCCTTGCCGGCTACTACCGAAGATTCATTGAGAATTTTGCTCGGATTTCGGCACCTCTGACTGCTCTAACTCGGAAGAATGTCAAGTTTGTGTGGAGCAGTAAGTGTAAAGCTACTTTCCAGGAATTAAAAGATAAGCTCACCTCCGCACCAGTACTTACTGTACCAAACGGAAGTGAAAGATTAACGGTATTCACCGATGCTTGTCGAGAAGGATTAGGAGCAGTGTTGATGCAGGATGGGAGAGTAATTGCTTATGCTAGTCGTCAGCTGAAGACACATGAAGCTAATTACGCTGCCCACGATTTAGAATTGCTGGCTGTTGTATTTGCTTTGAAGCTTTGGAGACACCATCTCTTGGGAGCTAAGTTTGATCTGTTCACCGATCATAAATCTTTGAAATATATCTTTACCCAGAAAGATTTAAATCAGAGACAGGTGCGATGGCTCGAGTTCCTTGCTGCATATGACCTCGACATCAACTATACTCCTGGGAAAGCCAATGTAGTGGCAGATGCGCTAAGCAGGAAGAAATCTTTGTTATGTCAGATTTTGTATCTTCCCCTCTTTTGGATCGTATCGTGACTAAACAAGATGAAGACGAGATGCTTAGGCGTATAAAGGGAAGTGTTCGTAGCAGAATTGGTGGTAATAGCTCTGATGGAAAGGGAACTCAGATCGATGATAAAGGAGTTTTAAGGATAAATGGAAGGATTTGTGTCCCTAATGTTGACGGTTTAAGGCAGGAATTACTCCGGGAACATCATCAGTCCCGACTTTCTATCCATCCTGGCGTAGCTAAAATGTATCAGGATTTGAAGAAGCTATACTGGTGGAAGGGTATGAAGCGAGATGTCTCCATCTTTGTCAGTAGATGTGCGACTTGCCAGCAAGTTAAGGCAGACCATCATAAAACACCTGGTTTGTTGCAGCCTTTGGAGATTCCAAACTGGAAGTGGGAACAAGTTTCTATGGACTTTATTGATGGATTGCTGAGATCTCGAAGGGGAAATGAAAGCATATGGGTTATTGTGGATAGATTGACTAAGTCCGCTCATTTTATTCCAGTCAGATCTACCCGCACAGCTTCGAGTTTATCTGAGATTTATATGAGGGAGATTGTTCGTCTCCATGGCGTTCCTCTTAGCATTGTTTGCGACCGAGACCCTCTTTTCACTAGTCAGTTTTGGAAAGCGTTCCAAGAGTCCTTGGGTACTCGTTTGAATCTAAGCACCGCTTACCACCCACAAACTGACGGTCAGACTGAAAGGGTAAATCAGATTCTTGAAGATCTTCTTCGTGCTTGCATCTTAGACTATGGAGGATCTTGGGAAGATCATCTCCATCTTGTGGAATTCACCTATAACAATAGTTATCAGGCTAGTCTTAAGATGTCTCCTTTTGCTGCTCTATACGGGAAACCGTGTAGATCTCCTTCGTGTTGGATTGAGTCGGGTAATCGTCTAGTTCTTGGTCCTGAGATGATTCTAGAAGCTTCAGAGAAGGTAGAGGAGATTAAGAGGAGATTAAAAGTTGCCCAAGACAGACAAAAGAAGTACGCTGATCGGCGTAGAAGGAGGTTAGAATTTGATGTTGGTGATTTGGTGTTTCTGAAGATCTCTCCTTTAAAGAATGTAGTCCGGTTTGATCGAAGAGGAAAGCTAGCCCCTAGATTCATCGGTCCATTCTGTATTTTGGAGAGGATTGGGTCTCTCGCTTATAGACTAGATCTACCTGAGAAATTTGCTGGAATTCACAATGTATTCCATGTATCTCACCTTCGTCGCTGTCTGCACGATCCATCTTTAGTCATCCAGCCTACTGCTCTCGATGGTCTGGACATCGAGCCTGATTTGACTATGGAAAGGAAGCCGCTTCGTATCGTCGATCAAGGTACGAAACAGCTCAGAAGAAAATCAGTCCCATTGGTCAAAGTGCAGTGGAGCACTGATGGGCGAGATTGCACATGGGAAACGGAGGAGAGCATCCGTACTTCAAATCCAGAACTATTCGTTTAAGGTACCTATCTATCTAGCTTATTCTTCCTTTGTTCTTTTTCTCTCGTTCCTTTTCGAGGACGAAAAGTTCTTAAGTGGGGGAGAGTGTAACAACCCTAGTTCAGCTTGTTATTTTATTTAATTTATTTAATTTATTTTTTTATTTTAAATAATATATTTTATAAATTGGGTTTAACAATATAGTTAAATATTTAAATTTGAGATATATTTTGAAAATTTTTATATGACAATAAAATTTAATAATAACTGTAAAATTTTAAGCTAGGATTGAACCGTTAAATTTCGAGTTTGAAAGACGCGTGATTTATCGGGTTAAAGTGACGTTATAAAACGTGTGTTTTCAAAATGTTATTTTTGTGAAAATTTTTGATATTTTAGACTGCGTCTGTTTAACGTAGTGTAAAAATAATATTTTCAAATTTTTTTGAAGAAAATTTTTGGTCAGTAGTTTTAAGACGGACGTTGGTTCGTTTTAAAGGACCGTTGTTTTATATATTTTTGCATACGTTCTACTTTATCTGACTACATAAAAACGTTAACACTTGCATTTAAAAATATCAATCTAAATCAGAGGAAGATTTAACCAAAATAATCACAACATTTATATATTTAAAACGTTCAAACCAAAGCCATTGTGTTCACATTCTCTCGGCCGTTCTTTTGCACTTGTACATTCCTCATTTTCAAAACTGAAGCATGCACATCCATCCATCTCTATCTCATTCATGACCAAGCTAACATCATGCAAATCACCAATAAATCAGTAACCACTGATTATGTTCGAAATTTAATATGCTCTGGAAATATAAAACTGAAAAAACATATCGATTCCTTTGCTTCAACATTCAATATCAGAGCATATACCACGCAAGTTTTATTTTATTAGTAACGTGTGTATTTAAATTTGTTTCATCTCTGCATCATCAATAAGTATAGCTTAGATCACGCATGCAAGAATTCATCTGGTCTTAGTATCAAGCCTGTTTCAAAGCATGCATCAACATATCAACCCATTCCTTATCTCTGCATTCAATATCATAGCCTATATCTCGCATGTTACTTTGATCAGTTTCTTAAAATATAAACAGCCATTAATTGTTCCAGATCAAAGCAATCAGTTATACCTCAAATGTTGAAACCGATAAGCCTTAGTATGCTTTGGAATTTAGGCAATTGCAAAACATTGGCTCGGCCTTAAATCAAGCTCTGCCTTTACATCTCACCTTCAATCTCTGCCTTGATCACGCATCAGCTGTACATATTGTAACTGATAGCGTGATTTGCTCAAATTCTTCCAGAGTTAATTCATATGTAACTGAATTTGTTTTCCTCTAATTTTTCTAAGTCTCTTCCTATATATTTGCATCTTTCCTCTACATCTTCTTCTGCAAATTCCAGTTCAACTCTTTTGATAAAAATCAGGTAATCACCTTTCTTTTCTTTCTTATCCTATGTCTCTTTATCTCTTGATTTGCTCGGCCATACCATTTTGGTATAAGTTCTCTGGGTGTATTGTCTGTAGCTTTACAGTGGACATATAGGATAGGCAATCTATAGTTGATAGCTAATCTGGTGAAAACATGATATCAGTTATAGATCTGGGGTGTGTGTGTTTTGATGAAGTCTACAGGTGTTGGAATAGGCTATGAAGTGGTGTAAGAGGGCGTCTTGTATCATGATAAGGCCTGTGATAAATCATAGTGGTAGTCAGTGTTTTAGTGCATCAGGTAGGCATATGTTTTAGTTTGCATCTATATACACATTAAGTGTTCAGACCCACCATTCATATAATTTTGCATAAGAGTTGTCTGCATCATGATAGGGTATATGTATAAATCATATTAGTAGTCAGACTTGCATATGAATATGATGTCAGTGCATGTGTAGGCATGTTAAGTCCAGACTCACCACCATTTAAGTCTGCACACATATTAGATGTAGCACTGATAGCATGAGAGACAGGAGCATGTGACTGAAGGCTAGTTGAATATAGTGATGATGGTGAATATCTGAAAGATGAAGCAAGGGAAGAGGCAGATCAGGTTGGTGAAGCTGCCAGGTCTGGAAATCTGGAAGGGGGAAGGTTGAGTGAAGGCTGGCAGATCTGAAAGGTGCATCTGGTGAATGTTGTTTGGTGATGCAGTTAAGGGTGAAGTTGGTTAGCAGTAGAAAGTTTTGGGAAGAAGTGGGAAAATGATGCCACAGTTTGCATATCCAAGGGTGCACGTGCACAGGGCCTGTGCACAGCAGAGACACTCAAGTGCAGGTCTGAAGGGTCTGACATTTTTAGCTTGGTGTATAGGAGGTGGATGGACAGGTGAAGTCAGTGGTAGGAGGAAGGAATGGCAGTGAAGGCCAGAGAAGGTGGATTTCTGGAAATTGAAGTGTTTCAACACTTCCACAAATGACTCGAAGCAGATGCTTATGTAACCCGAAGCAGAATGTTTTGTGACTCGAAGATAGGCCGGGGCTGACTCGAAGCTAGTAGGAAGAAACTCGGGTTAGTGCAAAATTGTTGAGTCTGTGTAAAGTGTGATCTGATATGTATTTGAGATTCTGGAAGGAAAGAGAAAAAAAAAAAGAAGAAAAAAAGGGTAGGCGGTGCATATGTATAGGGTAGGCATGAACAAGTTAGGGGTGCACTCGTATTCATTTTGCAATCGTGTTTTAGAAAAATTTTGGGTCGAGCAAGTCAAAAATTTCTCTTCCTTATCTTTGAATTTTCTTTGACTATAAAATCTAAGTCGCGTTCCTATATTTTGAAATTTTGTTCTAGATCTAAATCTAGGCGACGCCCGGGAAATTTGACCGTTACTCTCTGTCAGTCTGTACCGGTGAATTGTCATTTTTGAATTCAAATTTTCTGCAACACCCAAGTGAGTATTTCTCACCAGACATACGTATTTATATTTCGTAAATTATTGCAAGTGTATGTGTATGATTGCATTTCACTATTATCTGTCTGTAGTGTAATATAGAATGATGGACCCGTTTAAAATTGACATCTCATCAGTATTATCTGTTATATTATTTCTGCAGTTATGTTATTGTTTATTTACTGCTTAAATCACCACTGTAAGTTCCCTGTTATTATAGATGGTATGGGCTGAAATGATAGGCCTAATTGATTTTTATTGATCACTTATTTTGTTAACTGCTGTAAATTATCTTGGGATTGCGGGTTCGAAATGATAGAACCCGGAGTTGTGTAAATATCGGATTGAAATGATATAGATCCGTTTCACTTGACCTAGGCTAGAAAATCTTATACAGGCCCGTGGTTTATATATATTATTTTCTGGGAATATTTTAAATTATTTTTAAGAAATTCAGGATATTCTAGTAAAATTTTTATAATGTTTTAAATGTTAAAAATAAATAAATATAGAATAAATGTTTTAAATGTTAAGAAATTCTGGAGTTTTGAAAGGATAAGATTTAAATTTAGAGTATTATATATATATAACAAGTTATATTTAGAAATAGATTTTAAATCTAAAAAATCTACAACCGCATTTAAATGCTATCTTTTGAAATTTGACTAGGTTAAACTCATAACTTTAGACAGCATTCCCTGAATGCTGTAGAAATTAAGATGGATTTATTTGAGAATCTATGGAAGATTTTGAGAATAAGTTAAACTTTGGAATTTAAATATGTAATAAATAAAAGAATCTAGAAATTGAGTTTGGATAGATTTTAAAGGAAAATATGATTTCTATTATAAAAGAAATAAATTCCAAATTTGATTGAATAAATTGAAATGGTATATTTTAAAAAAAAAAAAAAAAAAAAAAAAAAAAAAATTTTTTTTTTGTTTAAATCAAGGATGTGAAAATTTAAGGTATTTGAAATATATATGGATTTGGAAAAATAAATACCATTTTTCAAACTATAACCACGGGTTATAATAACGTTTGGTTGGCAAAGAGACCGGGATCGGATATGGACATACTCTCTGTCGATACCGAAAACCACTTTGACAACCGTGTACGCGGTGGAGATTCCAGAATGAAGTAGGATGGTGGTGACGGTTTCTTGAAAGGTATATACGTGGACCCGACTCCCGTGAGTTGGCATAAGGTGGCTAAAACAGGAGCGATTCTCGGATTAATGAGGTAGCTCCTCTGATCGAACGCACTTCTTCGTATGCCATTCTATTACTCTTGTGATTGTTTTGGTGCGCACCTTTGATTTGGGAGTGTTGTTCGAGGTGGGCGGTTGCTGCGGCTTCGCGTTACCACCGGTCCGGATAGCAATTGGTATATCTACCCTGGCATTGCCTAGTTGTGCCGTGTCACCTACCATATCGAGCCTTGTACGAGTTTGGTTTTCTCCCGTAGCCCGTGTGGTATCCTCTAGTTGCTTCCCGATCAGGAGGAGCTATGATATTGGATGGACTACTGGGACTATTACGTGTTAAGGGCTATATGGGTAACCCCTTAACGCTATTAAAAAGTAAGTTTATTTTAATATAGACACTATTATAATAGCGCAATATACTATATAGTAAATAGTTTAACGGATCCTTAGAGGATGGGCGATCCCAAGCATCCTTTAAGTTACTTGCTCTTTACATTACAGTACACTTGATTTAGCTTACATTATATAAGTATGTATGTCCTGACTCGAGTGTTTTGTTTTATTGTACGCTCGGGTCAGCCTGAGTTGCAGATTCAGCTTTTCTTTCTGGAGCTAGGACTAGATCACTCTTGCTAGTTGGAAGCTTCTTCGTCTTTATCTATTTTGTAATTCAAGACATTTGGGAGCTATTTTTGCTTATGGCTTAGAAATTGTACTAAAGATTTGTAAACAATGTATTTCTGTTGGTAATGGTTTTCAGTGGCTTCATGAACCACTGTATTATTTTATATTCCGCTGTGAGATTCTGATATCTGTGTCTGTGATTCTGTGTATTTGGTTTCATTTGTTCCGTAGCTATATTTACAATCTACTATTTTGAACTATTCCAGCTTGACATGTTCTATTATTGTCGAATTCGAATAGTACAAAATAGTGGGTCGTTACATTGGGTCTTCATCATGCTTTCGTGTAATGAATTAGCCATAGCCTCCATCTCATCTCTAGTGATGTAGACGGAGGCTTGTCCTTCTCCCACTCCTGAGGATGCTTCTTGGCTTCCTCCCTGTTGACTCCGATCAACTCTTTGCCTTGTTTGTCGAGTCATTGTCTTTGAATTGGAAGTCTTCAAACTCTTAAATCTGAATTCCAAATCTGATGTAGCGGGTGCTAGTTCCCTCTCAGTGAAAGCACTAAAGTGTTTGCGCCAAAATTGATCACAAACCCCAAGTATTGTGAAAGCACCAGTGTTGGAATATAATTGAGCAATATTCAAACACAAATCATAGATCTAAGCAAGCAATTCGCAGCATAATAGAAATTATGAACAAGAACACACAATTTATAGTGGTTCGGCTATCTCCGGCCTACGTCCACTTCAAAGGTTTTAACTTTTACTGATGTTCTTCGCTGATTACTCTTGATTACAGCGGATTACAATGGATTATAACTCTGAAATTTGAGTACAACGGTAGTAGTGAAGTGCAGAGTAGAGTCTGGTAGAGTCTGGATGCTTCCGAATCAAGATCCCCTTTTCTGAATGACCTGGGGCTCTATTTATAGGCGTAGGAGGATGATATTTCTCCTAAAAGTATGGTAGACCGCTTCAGGCACGTGAGGGGGCCCACATGGCCGAAACCTGGAGATCCGGGCCCACATTGGGATCGATTCGACCCTTGGTTCGAATCGATCAAGAAATTGTCCAATCGTGATGAAACTTGGCGTGAACATTCTTCAACATGTAGGCAAACTCCTGTAAAAATTTCATGGCATTTGGATCAAGGGATTGAGAGATATGATCGTTTCAAGATGGGGATTCTCGGCGTGCTGGCTGCTTCGAATCGATCCTATGGGTTCGTTCGAATCGATATGGTTCGAACCCATAGGGTCGAATCCATGCTCCTGTGACGTGTCGCGCGTTCTTCGAGTCGGTCCTTATTTTTCGCCGAGTTGAATGGATCGACTCCGAGTTTGTAGCCGTGTTTACTTGGTGGCTTCGAGTGTTGGATTCGAAGGTTCGCTACCTTCGAATCGATGGAACCGGTCTTCATTCGAATCGATCCAAATATATGACTGCGGATCGATTCGAAGTTGCTTCACCATGGGGATTCGAAGGTAAGCAAGGAATGGAGTTGGAGCTCCCTTAGTTGCGTGGATTCGTGGGACCCTTCTTCGATGGTCTCGAGGGAATGGATTTGAGGCAAGATGCATGATGGGTTCGAGGTATAACAACTCTATGGATTCGAACTCTTCAATCTTGAGGGATACGAAGAGAGGCAGCATCATGGATTTGAAGGTTGGCCATCGTGATGGATTCGAAGCAAATGGAGTCGAAGCCGATGGAGTCGAAGCAGGCACTGGCTGATGGATTCGAATGATATTTCTGCCTATCGATTCGAACATGGTACCTGCTCTGATGGGTCCGAACTTAATGGGTTCGAACTAATGAAGGGGCGATGGATTCGAACCAAGCAAGGTTCATCAAATCGAATCCATCATAACTTGAGCATACGAACTCGGATCGACTTGAAATTTGAGATGCGGACTTCTATGATCTTTCTCGTCATGTCCTATCAATTGTGGCTCAATCTGAACTCGGACAAAATTCATCGATATCCATGGTTATCCTGCAATGCTCAATTGATATTCAAGAATAGTAATCATTGATTTTTAGTAAATTTTGGGTATCTCCACTTTGCCAAAAGTTGGGATAACAACGAGTATTCTCAAAGCCAAACCAGGATTAATTCCGTTTCATATTTTTCAATGCCGATAATCCAATTGCCACAAAATCAACTAGTTCTCTTCTTTTCTTTTTTTTCAAAAAAAATTCAATTCAAAAAGAAATTCGATGAGTCTCTTCCTCTTTTCGTCTGTTCTCAATTCACAAGATCTAATCAGCGATTGGGTTAATGGTTGCAATAATTGAGGTTGAAGTGGTTTCAGGTATGAGGCAGTTGAATTAGGGCGTCTTTTTGTGGTTGCTCGGACGAGATTGGAGGAGAGGTTCGCGATAGATGTGGTGGTCTAGATGGCTTTGTGTTGTGATGGAAGGACGTCGTAGTTTGCTGATGGTGAATGGTTGAGTTCGATTCGTGGTGAAGGGGGGTTTCTCGAGTGATGTGCTAGCGGCGGGTGGTAGAATTTGCGGTGAGGAATTGGCAAGAGGTGATTACTGTGGTGACTGTTCCCTTGGTGTCCACTGGTGGAATGGTAGCAATGAGTGGAAGTATGGTTTTGTGGTAGTCAGTGAAGTATGCGGAGATGGGGTATTGGCAAATGAAGATGGCAAATGGAAATGGAATATGTACTATGAATAATTTGAAGGCTTTGGAGTGGTGCTTAGAAGAAGAAGGTGAGTGGTTCGTTGATTTGAGATTTGTGGAATAGTGGGATGGAACAGTGGATAGTATTGATGGTATTGTGTTTGTGATATAGTGTTTTGGTTGTTGGCAAGTTTGATGTGGCAATTGGTTGAGCAGGGGTATGTTGTGGTCACGGTAGGGGATTCAAATTGGCGATAAGAGGTGATTGTGGGTGGGAAGGATGATGTCGGAGTTCTCAGGCAGGGAATATGGTGATGGAGGAAGGCTGTTGAATGACAGTGGGCAGTGGTGATTGATAGTGGATAATGGAGATGTACTGTTTACAGTGATGACTGTGGCAGTAAGTAGTCAGCTGATGTTGTAGTGCAATTTTGTGGCGAAGTAATGTTGGTTGTAAGGATGAAGTGGTATGTAGTAGGAGCGGGGGTTATTTGATGGTTGTAAGGGATGAAGTGGTTGATGGCAGGAATTGTTGTAAACTGTCGGAAGGTTGATGTATGGTTGGCAGCAGTCAAGTGGATGGTGATAGAATTGTGGCTTCTGTTGTACCAGTGTTGATCTGCCAAAAATGATATTTGTTTTGCGAAGTTGAAATGAAAATGCAGAATGGTAGGGGTGAAGTATGTGGGTGTTGACAGTTTCAGGTGGTGAGTTGATTGTTGTGGTCAGTCTTAGAGATGGTTTTGGAGAGTGGTTGTTGACAGTTATGAAAGTCCGTGTGAAGTGTTATTTGCTGAAGGGGTGACTGAAGTGGTTTTGCTTGAAATCAAGGGTTTGTAGTGATGATGTTTGTGACAGTCAGTGGAATTTGAATGTTGCGGAGGAAGAAGTGTGAAATTGTGGCAAAGAAGTTGTCGAGGCAGTGGTTTGTGCAGAAGTTGGAGATGAAGAATGTGAGAGTGCACAGAGCATTGAAGTGCACTGATATGCAGTGAACAGTAAGCAGAGAAGGGAAATGAACAGAAAAACAGAAGCAACAGTGAAGGCAATTTTTTTGAATGCAATGTAAAAAAAAGAAATTGATGCTTATAAATATTTGTAAACGAAATGAAATAAAAATCGTTTTAGCTTTTGAAATGAAACTGTAAAGTGTTTTTTTTTTAATGCAATTGGAAATAGACTAACAACTAAAAACAACAAAAAAAAACAACACACAAACAAAAATTAAAACACATAAAAATCAAACAAAAATAATTCGAAGAATAGAAAATCAAAATCAAAAGAATTCCCTGGCAACGGCGCCAAAAACTTGTTCGGACGATGGAAATTCTATCGTTTTAGAAAACCATCAAACGAATTTAAATTAAAAATAACCGCAAGTGCACGGCGTACTATCGTAGTACGTGGCGAATACGTGTCGATCCGCAGGAAATTGATGATTTTAAACTTCTATTCAATCAAATTAAACCAAATGGAGGAGGATTTGTTAACTAGAAATAAAATGAGGCTAACACTAGAAAAATGAAAAACTATTAGACTAAAGAACAATTTAGAGGCAAATCCACTCTCAAATTTTTGTAAATCAACAAACACATAATTTATGATCTCTAACTTTGATATTAAGTGAAATAATCATTGCATTTATCATAAGTATGGTTTGTTTATGTTAATCATACCTCAAACCATCAAACTATAATACAACAATTATACCACTTATAATTCTCATGAAAAAGAAGCCAAAGCAAAAACTATTTTAAGTATGATCTATTTACTATTGTAACTAGTAATATAGATCATCAAATTTCATTTTTACTTTCATTTCATAATCAAAAATTAATTAGTAAATGATGATGTAAATTGTTTTTATGTTGAATAAGAATAACTCATTTGCATAAGCAATATAAGCTATCAAACCCACTTGTATAAACTTACATCAAAATTCACATTCATGAAGCATAAACAAAGAGATCATAAATCATAAAAATGTTGAAATTACATAAAGTTAGAGAGCTTCATCACCTCTAAATTGAAGGGATTTAGCTACTCATTTGTGGCATTGAAGAAACACAAATAAATTTCAACATTAAAAAGAAAAGAGAATGGAAAATAAGAAAATAAAGCAAAAGAGATTAGCTACTAACTACTTGCATAAATGTAAATCTAAGCTATGAACATAAAGGAAAAGAGAGCATAGAAATAAACATTAACAATAAAACAAAAAAAAGCATGTAGAAAAGAGAGAAGAAAGAGGCTTGGAAGCCATTTTTATTTCATAGAACATTGAGCTTACACTTTGATTTCTTAATTTCCTAAGTAAAAATGAAAGAGTAGAAGATGATTTTTTTCATGTACATAAGAGGGCTATTTATACATGCATAAAACCCTAATTCTATTTTTAGGGAGCTTCCTAAGTTGCCCTTTAGGAAGTGTGGCCACCAAGTAACCATTATCTACTAATTAGTCCATCATTTGTTTTGCATGAAGCTTTAACCTCCACTTAGTTGTCCATTAGCTCCAAATTGTACATTTAGGTAAGTGGGTGGGGTCCTCCATGTTCATGGCTTGAATTATTTCTCTCTTCTTTCCTTTGTATTCATTTTTGCATGCATATATCTTCATATAAGCCTCTTCCATATGCATCCAAATTCCTATAAAAATTATCAAAAAATGTCCAAGTAAAAATTCTTACATTGATACATGCACAAAAATGACCGTTTTTCCCCTGAATGAAGATGAAAATATGATGGTTTGGAAATAATTGATTTTTTTTTTAAACATGTTAAAATGCCAAAATATGATGATTATTTAAATAAAAAGAGATAAAATATGGATGTAAATATATGCACAATTATGTGCACATCATTATTCCAGGTACTATTTGTTTTTCTATCCTTTTTTTTCTTATTTCCTTGTGCGTTCTTTTCGAGGACGAAAAGATTTGAGTGGGGGAGAGTGTAACAACCTAGTATTTTGTGATTATTTTAATTGATTATTTAATTATTTAAATTGAAACTCCTAATTTAAAAACTTTATAATATTTATTAAAATGAACAAATTTTGTTATTTTAAATATAAATTTGATTTTTGTGTGAATTATAATTCCAAACCTGAATAAATAAAATATTTCCAGAAAATGTTGATTTTGGTCAATTTGGTCAAACTTTGACTTTTAAATTTAAAATTTAAATATTTGAATTTTTCAATTTTATCCTTTATTATGAAAATATATTAAATTTTCAAGAATACTGCTTTTCGTTTCGTTGAAATCCGATTTATATTGTGAAAGTTGTGCTTTTTACAATATATGGTGTAAATTGATTTATTTAATAAAATTATCTATTTTTATTTATATAAATAATATTTTTATTTGTCAAATCATGTTCTAATATGTGTTATATGACATGTTAGATATATATTTTTTATTTTAAAACATTTTTAAAGTGATGTTATAATTTTTCCAAAATTTACTACATTTATTTCCTATTTTTAAAGGCTAGTTTCTATTTTTCTGCTATTTTCTTCATTTAAATAATATTTAATTAAATTTTATTTAATTATTTTTGTGAATGAATTTTTATTTTATTTTATTATATTTATTTTAAATATTTTCCAAGTCCATCTAAGTTTTTCAAAATTTATTCTGTTTATTTTCAAATTTTCTTGACAAGCGTGCATTTTCTGAGCTATTTTCTTATTTTTATCGTATATAATTATTATTTATTTATTTATATTTTATATTTTGTTGCAATTTCTAAATTTAAACTGAAATTATTATTATTTTCAGTAATTTAAACTTATATAAATAAACTAAAGGTAATTGGAAAAGGTTACGACTTTTGACTTTCCTATGGCTTTTTATCTTCCACCTTTTCACATTTAACATAACTTTTCATCAATTAGTCTTTACTATCCACATCTTTCAGCTGCCTACTCTATTTCCTATTCACATGAAATCATTTCTCATTCCTGAACAAAAAAAATTCGGCCATTGCTATTGAGGAAAGTTTGGGTAAAAATCTTTTTCTTTTTTTTGTTTTACTTTTATTCTTCTTTGATAATGTTTTGCACTTGTTCTTTCTCATCATAGGTTCGGCCACCACCATCACCTTGCCCTGCCGCCTCCACCATCACCTGAGAACACCTCCATCACCACCTCCTCTCTGGCCAAACCCCAAGCCGTGCCTCCTAGTGGATGATCCACCACCTAAATTCCAACAAAACTCCACCTTTTTGTCCATAACCGAGCTCTACCATGTTTGCACCACCTTTCACACCCCATGGCCGCAACTAACACCACATCCACCACCTCTAGCACCACCTGGACTCTCGGCCACATCATCATCTTGGACCCCACAGTGAAGGCCGTGACCCTAGTGGCCTTGGCCGAGCCTAACTTTGGCTTGAATCCATGTGTAGTTGCTTGCATGTTGATTGTTGTTGTTGTTTCCATCTCCACCACTTTTGCACCACCTTCAACCATGATAGGCCGACCCTTAGCAACCCAAACCGGACCCAAAAACCTTGCCGTAGCCTTGATTTTCACTTATGGCCGAACCCAATGGAAGTTGGAAGCAAGTGCAAAGCAGTTTTGCTTTGATTTTTGCAGTCAATTCTATCTTAGTTTATCGTATTTGAATTTGAAAACTTATGTATATTATATTGTTTTGTGTGACTTGTATTCAAGGGAATTGATACTTTTGCTCTTCCACTCATCTCTGTGTTATGTTATCATGCTTGTTTAGATCTCATTCGTGCATTCGTCGTTGTGTCTCCAGCTCAAATCTGTGAGTTTTTCTCACCAGACAGTGTATACCTATATAACTAGTAAATTGACCACTTTTGAATCTATAAAATGCATCTCCATATAATATCTTCTATGTTATGATCATATGATGTTCACCCATGCTTAAACACATGTTATATCATATGTTACTATTATATTATGTTGTTCTGTTATTTTATCAGTTTATCACACTACAAGTTCCCTTTAGATTAGAATCACTATGGGTTGAAATGATGCATACCCGAACGGAATTTAGAATAGGGGAAAATCGTTATGGGCTGAAATGATAGGCCTGAATGATTTTCAATTATCTTCATTTACCTGGGACTGCAGGTTTAAAATGATAAAACCCAGGTGTTCTTTGTAAATTACGAGTTGAAATGATATATTACCCGTATCACTTTACCTAGGATAGAAAATTAAATACAGACCCGTAGTTAATATATATTTTTCTAAAAAATTTAAAATATTTTAGAAATGCAAATATTATAATATTTTGATTTAAACTTAATTAAAATGATTTTTGTAAAATATTATTGATTTTCTGAAAATTTATAAGTGAAATAAATTATGAAAAAGTTAGAAAATTAAAAATGTAAGTTACTTTGGAAATTTTAATTTGGTGATAATTGGAATTTTAATTAAATATGAAAATATGATGAATTTATGATAATTTGGATTAAAATGAATTTAAAGTGATTTTTTAATATATTAATGATTTTTGAATAAAGTTAAAATGTGAAATGAATGAATATTTAAGTTGAAATTTTGAAATATAACTAAAATTGGAAATTTGTGAATTTGGCTCAAAAGTGAATTTTAAGTTAAGTAAATAAAAATAAAATTAAGTTATATTTGAAAATTTAAACTTAAGTGTTAAGTTAAATTTAATTTAATGAATTTAAAATTTAATGTTGGAGTTTAATAAGTGAATTATTATTAAATTTTGATTTTTGAATGGAGATTTAACTTTATAAGATCATGAATATAAGGGTATATGAATGATTTTTTTAAAAATGAAATTATATGATTTTATAAGTTAATAATGATTTAAATAAAAATATAATTGTTGTGAAATTATACTGAATATTTGAAGTTAATTAACTGCATTTCTGAAATGCTATTAATTCTAATGTAAATGATAATACAGCATTTGTAAATGCTATATTTGATAAAATGATCCAAATGGCTAAATTTAATTAAAGGCTATTATAGCATTTTTGTAAATGTTATAATTGTTGAATTTAACTAAGTATATTTGAAAATAATGTAACCCTATTACAACATTTGTTAAATGCCGCCTTTTGTTAAATTGAACTGTTTTGAATGTGACTTTCTGTAGCATTTTCTAAATTCTACAAAAGTTGAATTTTCATTGTTTTAATAAATTTAAGTGAATGAATGAACTTTGAAAGGTTAAAATTTTAGAAATTTAATAATTTAATTATTAAATATAATAACTTCATTTTAATAATTTAAAATGAAGTAATTTGTTTCGAAATATAAACTATTTTGAAATGTGTTTTGAAATGTTATTTAAATTAAATAAAAATGAATGTGGTTTGGAAGATACGATATTTTGATATTTTGAAATGGATTTTGAATGATATTGAATTTTGAAATGATATTTGATTTCGAAGCATAAATTACTATTTTGAAATTTTAACCACATGATGTATTTAATTTATAGTTTAATTGATCCTTAAAGGATGTGCGGTCCCAAGCATCCTTTAAGTCATTGTACATTACTACTACAGTTCACTTGAGTTTGTTTACATTATATAAGTATATATGTCCTGACTCGAGTGTTTTCTGTTTTAGTTTACGCTTGGATCAGCCTGAGTATTTACAGCTTAGCTTTGGATTTCTTTTTTGGAGCTAGGAATCGATAGAGATTCTGCTTGTCTAGTTATATGTTCCCTTTCAGTTTCAGTTGTTCTATTTCAGCTCTGGTATTTATAAACTACTATGTATTTGAGATTTCTATTGTATATGTTTTTCAGACTGATATTATGTATTATGTTTTGAGAGTTTGTTATAGTAGCTTCATGAACTACTATGGTATTTTAATTTCCGCTGCGAGTTATTCTGGTATTTCTGTGTCTGTGATTCTGTGATTTGTATTTCATTTGCTCAAAATTTATTTACAATGCGGTATTTTGAGCAATTCAAGTCCGACATGTATGGATGCGAATGGTTGAAAATATCGGGTTGTTACACTAGCATATTAAATAAGCAATAAATGCATATGGTGAATAAAGAAAATAGTTCGTGTTAAATGACGTTCAATTCGTACCTCCCCATTTTTATGTTCTCTTGTTGGTCCCACATTTGAATCAAGTAATTGTGACATGTGGCTATGATTTAATGGAGCATCGAAGGACGGAGAAAACGAAGATGGAGGATCTATGTTAGATATTACATTGAGTGCTATTTTTATTGTTTCGTGTTTAATATTAACATCGAGTGTTGTATTTTCCTTCAAATGGAAGGAGCTCGAAAAATGCTAAGGTCAGATGTTCAATTTTTTATATAACAGATAGGACAGATTATTACCTACTACTTGATTGCTCTGCCAATGACGAAGAAGACTGAGAAAAATGAATTTGAAGATCAAATTAACATGCGGTGATTATGGAAATTAGGCATAGAAAGGGGATGGAAAATATGGTGGAATAAATTATTATCTACTATCGATTTCACTTTCAATAATGAAAATGAACTAGAAGAAACGATTAGGGGAAAATAACAACATTAGGTTGATTATTGGAAATAAGCATAGAAATGGGATGACAAACATTGATTTGATTTATTATTAGCTATGAAATTGAGTTTCTAATAAACCCTGAAAGAGGGACTTGCTTAAAATGTTAATTACAGGACCCCGCTAATAGTGGGGGTTTATGTTTAATAAGAAAATTTGTAAAATTAAAGAGAAAAAGAAATGAAAATGGACTTTAAACAAAGGAAAATCAACCATATAGCTTGAGAAGGAATGTGAGAGAAGATAATGAAAAGTCGTGTGTTCTCTTTTTATGTGATGGTGATAAAATAGATTAAACTAAATTAAACATAATACATGTAACTAAAAAAAATGAAACGGACATAAAAAAGTATAGCTTTTAGGTCATTCATCTTTAAAAACTAACCATATATGAAACAAATTATGTTTCAAATAATAAATTAAGGTGTTTATTGGCACTCCGGTATTGAATATGAGGGGCTCAAATTTTTATGAGTACTCCCTACAAAATAAAGTTTCAAAGAGGGGTACTCATCTTATAAAAACCATATATTTTTAACTCTTTTGCCCTTAGTTAAAACATTGAAATCGTAAACAATTCATTTACTATCTCCTTCTCATTCCTTTTTGAAAAAGAAAATTATGGCAATAATAAAAAAATTCATCTCGATCTTTACGATTTGACCAAAACTTTGCTAAAACGGTAAAGAAAAGATAATTTGTTAATCCAACATCATGCGTATTTTAACTATGGTAAAAGTTAGGGTTTAAACTTACCATGTTAAGTGTTATCTTGAGCAAGAATCAATCATAACTTTTTTCCATTTGCAATTAAATCTAGAGGTGTATTTAAGTTCTCTATTATTTGATTAATGTTTTTTGGATTAAAGGTTAATGATAATTAAGGAAAAATTAGAATAGATGAAAGGAAGAGCGCTTAGGTCAACATGATTGTAATTTTATCAGAGGACTAGTTTGATTATCACCCTTTATGTTAAAAAAAATTAAAAAAAGGGAGCCCTTCATATCCATACGTGGAGTGTCAATAACAATACCGATGAATTAAGAGTTTGTTTTATTAGTCTCATGCCGTCTAATGCATGGATAGTAGACCTATATGAAAAATAAAAATTTATCATTTTATTCAAAATAGCAAATGAATGTAAAATAAATGACAACTTTCTAATTTGACATTTTTGAAATTTCTTTCAATAAGAACGATTTTGTTGGGATATTCACTTTAAAATGTTTAATAGTCTCTGTAGAAACTTTGTCAACCATCTTTAGGAACTCATAACTAGCTAATAAATCATTCCACGGCGATGAAATAATAGTTTTGAAAGTCACTACGTGATGTGACTTATATGTGTAATGCGAATGATATACACAGTATGCCAAAATATAGCTTAAGCTAATAGTATAAGCAAGGTAAACGAAAGCGTAAATAAAATATCACACCTGGGATTTTTATATTGATTAGGACTTTCCATCATACTTCTAGTCTAAGACTACTTCTGGATTTTCGCTACACAGTTCTCACTTCACCTAATGGAATAGATTTTTACTAGACCGCGTGAACAATCGAATAAGACTTCAACACCTTATATGTTGATCACCAATAGGACTTCATTAACAAAGGAATAAATTGTAACACCCAATAGAATATACAATAACTAATAAATAGTTACTACGACTCAAAAATGAAATTTAAGATTATGTTGGAGTTTGATCATGAAACTTACACCATTGTGTTCATGGTGGTTTTATGATCAATTGTCATATATAAAGTTTTACTTTTGGACTCTGAACAAAAAAATGATCAACGTTTGAAGTTTTTAAGTCTAAAATAATTCAAACGTATTCAAATGTAAAAATTAAATAACGTTAACGGTTAGAATAGAAAAGGTAATAAATGTTATTTCAATGCTAGAAGCTTAGGATTTAAGGAACATTAAATAAATGTTAACGTTTGGAATTAACGTTAGAAACAAATAGGGGAATAAAAGCGAGAATTAATTCACGTTCCAAATAGGCGACCAGTGCTTATGTGGCAGCTAGGGTTAATTTAGGCATGAAGGGCTAATATTTGAGAGCCTATAAATAGAGGCACAGCCCTTCACTTTTCTTCTCTTATTTTCTAATCAAGCAACAAAGCTTTGCTATTTTCCCTTCTCTACTATTTCTAAATATTATAAATAAATAAAATGTGATTTGTTCTTTTATTCTAATGAAAATTAAATATTTGGCTTTTTGACTGACTTATGAAGTTTTACTCTCAAAATTGCACATATATGTGATTTTTATTATCAAATTACATGTTTATTAGCAGTTTTAACGGCAGGGCAGTAGGAGAAAAGCACAAAAAAGGCGTACAGAAAAGCACAAAGTGCAGAAAGGCCTAAGGTGCAAGTCTTGCACATTTTCCGCTTGAGTAAATTGAGCACTTGTATTAACAATATTTAGGATTTCATTTTTTATGTATACCCATTACTAACAATTCATTTTTCGAGAAATATGTATTTTTCTAAACATATCTACTATACTAAATTTAACTATTGCATTTTATTCCAAAACCTCATAAAGTTCTATTGATTTAATATGCTGAATTTAAATTCAAAAGGATTTTAGTTTTTGTATTGATATTTCTAACAAAATAGTT
The DNA here is from genome assembly GCA_030765085.1 of Allium cepa. NCBI lineage: Eukaryota > Viridiplantae > Streptophyta > Magnoliopsida > Asparagales > Amaryllidaceae > Allium > Allium cepa. The sequence continues at coordinate 10,819,963 of CM060941.1, read as the reverse complement.
TTACATTTTGTCCTTATAGTTCGAGAAATACGCACTTTTAAAACGTTCATAATTATGAACAATAACACACAAATACACACATATTAATATATATATATATATATATATATATATATTCAATGTTCCTAAATTTTTGCAAATAGCAAATTCGGTAAAAATGTATTTCATGCGGATATAACTCAATGGTCTTTAGACATACTGAACATTTATTCAATATCTCAGTAAAGGGTTTCAAATTTAACATATATGCATTATTATATATTTTAAATATCTAGGTTATTAATTTTAGTCGTAAGTTTCCAATTATCTATGTGAATATTCGAACCTTGTTACCGATGGATTAAGATATTTTAAACGTAGAAGTGATTGTGATTGAATATAATGCAATTTCTCATTGAATTAATTTGAGTGCAGTACATTAACTTTTCGACTACAATAATGAACAATGACAACAATGTATAATTCATTCTCTACTTTCAATGGCTTGAAATGAGTTTGAATGTTTTGGTATCTATTTAAATAAATATTATTGCTATCTAATAAGGTAAGCATTTGTTCGATTCATACCTACTCTTTTTTGTCAAATGCTTTTTTCAAATACTTTAACTCTTTATCAAGATCTTTAGTGCTTTGTTTGTAAGCTTTAGTTGGCGAAGACAGCGAGTAGTGTGAATCCTACTGATGATTTTATTCTGAAGAAGATGTAGAAGCTTGTACCCAACAAAATGCACATTTCGATCTCTATGCAATTGAAATTTAAAGATGTTCCCTATGGTATGACTCTCTTAATGTTAAAAGGCATTGCATTAAGCCCTTCTCGAATAAAATCTTTTTGACGGCCTATGGAGACAAAACGCTCATAGTGATCAGGTACGTTCATGGGTACTACTATTCGTTGTTCTTGACTGATTTATAGTTTGAAATTATGAAGTAGGTAGCAATTTACACTACATATAAAGTGCTCATATTGTTGCTTTTGAGATCCTAGTCTTATGAACTAAGGTTTTAAACATGTTTTCACTTTATATGTTTATAAGTTTTAAAGTATTGGTTCGTGGATACGTATTTTATATAATAACAAGATGGATAATATTCCTTTAGAAACTTGTACATGTCAAAGGTTTTGTATTTTAACGTTTTATTTAGTCCAATGACCATCTTTGTTCAATGATATTATTTATCAAATGATTGTTCGGCTTATTTATTAGTAATACTATTTTTCAATAATTAATATGCTTGCTATTAATTGATGATCTTAGAAGCTTTTATTATGTTTACTGATTAGGGTTTAGCTTTTTCCATATATTTTGTTTGATAATGAAAAACTAGATGACTTGTATTTTTCTCAATTATGCATAATCGAATGACTATTTCTTTCTTTGCTTTGCATATTTGACCAAAGTGAGTTTAATAATATTCTTTGACAAATACTTTCATTGGTGGTAATTTAGGTGTTTTTAGATACTAACACACTTGTAACAGCCTAAATATGTCTTCTCATCATTTTCGTAGCAATTATAAAAGCCCAAACTTTCCTCTTTCTTCTCTTCATGTTCATAACAATTAGAAAAGCCTAAATGTGTCTCTTTCTTCTCTTTTTCACCATGGACCTATCTCTCTTCTTCTCCTCTTTTTCATAGAGAATCTCCCTTTCTTCTCCTTAATTTCACAGCAGACCTCTCTCTCTTTCGTCGTCTTATTTTCGCAGCAATTATAAAAGCCTAAAACTATCTCGTTTTCTTCTCCTTAATTACACAGCAATTATAAAAGCCTAATCTCTCCTTTTCTCCCCTCTTTTTCATAGCAAGTATATTAAAAAAATTCCAATACTCTAATTGTTTCTTCTCTATAGGTCATCATCACTTAACGTATTTCAGTTCAGTTTGGAGCACATGTAAGTTAAAGAGAATTTTGTTAATCATTGATATTCATTACACTAGATTAGTCATTTTGAAAAACTTATTTTTAAAATGTGTAATGGTTTTTAGCGTTATAAATCACTAATAGTATTTCTGTTGGTAAATAATTTCCATGCATACAATAGTGGGTTTTTATGGTAGTTATGTAAATAGATTAAAGTAACGAGTATAAACCAGTAAATTAGCTTTTATTTATTGTTATCCCATTTCTAACGCCTATACCATGCACATATTACATACTACTTTCAGCTAGGATATTGCTATTCCACCATCTACGATTAAGATATTTTATGAACCAAAGAAATTTTTAACCTTTGAGTTCTAAAAAGTGAACATTCAAATTAAAATTTAACATCTAAATCAATTTTTAGCTTTAAAATTATAGTATTTCAGTTTGGCTATTTCAAATTTTTATCAAATGGATGAGTAGTAGATGAAAAATAATGTTCATCAATTGCTAGATGTTCTATCTTGTGAATGCTAACTTTTATTAGTGCTGCAGTGGTTTTCGGTATGTCTAATAGCTTTTGAAAATAATGACTTGCACTTTCTCTATGAGTGTGTTGCACATTTCCTTCATTAACTTATTTCATTTTGATTTACATGTTTGTAACTAGTTTTTTCCTCTTTCAAAATTTACAAATACAATTACTACTATCCCTCAATATTTAATAGATCTCATATGCAAATTAATCCGGCAAAACTAAAACTATAAAACCTTTCCTTTATTCTCTCTCCCTTGGCCATTTTACTTCTCAAATCTATTCTCCTTTTAAGTTATTTCCGTTCTTCGACTATTTTCCTTTTACTCAGTGAAATCTTTTTCGTTCTCTAGTTCCTTTTAAAAAGCCCTTATCTTTCATTGATGAATAAATCCATAGTCTTGAGATAGATCTAAACTTATGATAATGGATCGGGTTGAGGTATGAATTGAATATTATGTCCTATAATTTGAGGGTGTTCTGTCATCTTTTATAAAAAATTATGTTACTGTTTATATTTAGAATTGAAGACTATTTTCATAGTTTAAATTGCAGTAATCTATTCTTGAATCAAGGTTTTCTTACATTAGTATAAATTTGTTAATCAATCAATATTTCCAGTGGTATATAATAAATATTTCTTAGTCGCTTCATATTATGGGTACTTTATAGGTGAAGGTTTTTTCTTTGAAAGAAACATGATTATTAATACTGATACTTTAATTATGTGGTGTGCTTGGTTTCTTCTTATTGACTTAGTTTTTAGTAGCACCTTTTATAGTTCATCTATGCATATTAGTTATAGATGACAAATTTAGCTAAGCGTTCAGAGATTTTCACTTTGTTGGAAATTTTTTGTAAAGGTGTATAATAAATTTTATATATGTTTCATGATATAATGTGATTCATTTTATTATAGTGATTAAATGATATATTATTCTGATAATTTACTGAAATTAAATATGCATGCCTTGTTCCAATATTGATCGGTGGCAATGCCCATTCAAATAAAATATTTATTTATTCTCATCTACAACATAAAACATATGTTATTTCCCTCAATGGCCATGCCTGTCGAAATATCTAAAATGGAAGATGTTTGAGCCCTATGCCTTGGCATCTTCTTATTTCATATTGGAATATAACTTAGCGTGTGGAATGTATAAGCATTCAACCTATCAATGTTCGGTCAAGTTTATATGCCTTCACATTATCTTGTTGGTTCAAATATTTTGTTCCATATAAAGTCGAAATCTACCTCTATAATCAATGCATAAATTTTTGGTTGGTAAGGATAAATCCACTTTGATCTTTTCAAAGTAAAAATCAATATGTCTTTCTTATAAAATTCTACTATAGTACCAACATATTTTGCCAAAATAAGTAATATACAACGGGTAAATAATTGAATATTTGAAAATTTTCTATTGTTTTAATATATTTCCCAATAGTTATTTTTAACTTCCCAATGGATATATATTGTAACATGTTTTTCAACGGTTATAGCCATTGGCAAAACCGTAAAAAATATATCCCATGCAGCTTCCTAATGAGTATAATCGTTACAAATTTCATTTGTACAAATATAAGTATTTCAAAAGAGCAACTATGATTTATTTAAATATTCTACTACTTAAATTTTTTGCAAATTGAACGATTCTAGAGATCGTGGTCTTTCGATTTATTATCGCACGGTTTTTCCATATTCCAGAGGAAGAAAATTGTAGTGGAAACTCAAGTTAGTTCCTTTCTATTTTTTTCTTATAGAATTTTAATCCATATCTATATATTCCTTTTGCTTGTCACCTTCGTTTGCTGTGTTGTTCATATTGTCATAGGGAATGAAAGCTGAAATCTTAATTAATTTTAAATAATTTTGCAAGAAAGTGGAAATAAATCAATGGCAATTCCCAATAAAGACCTATCATAAATATTGAGATGGATGTTATCCATCAATGCTCGCTATGGCACTAACTCATGGGATAAAATATTGAAAGAATACAAAGAAATAATAAAGAAGGGCTTCTGAGAAATTGAGATGAGAATAACAACAAAATGTGAAGATTTGTTTTATTTGCATTTTCATTACATTACCAAGGTAAAAATAATAAGCAAGGTTAAAAGATGAAGTCGAAAACTCTTGACTATGCATATTTTGATGTTTAAAGCATTTAAATATATCATATCCCATATAAATCTTATCTTCGACTTCAAAATTCCCGACATTACTAAAAATAAAAATAACTAATATTTTCCGTATTAGGTGATGTCCTTAATAATCAAGGGGTTCCCTCTTTATGTATAATCAAGGGATTCTCTCTTTATTTTTTTACCTTAATTATTATTTTTACATTATATTTATTCAAAATGAAAAGAAAATAACTCTTGCATTTTATTATTATTCACATTATTTCATTGTATTCTTCTGCCAATTTATTCCTTGCTAATCCTATGATGAGAAACTAATTGGTGGATAACATCCCTCTCAATAGTTGTGGCTAGTCTCTTTTCTAAACTGTTGTTGATTTCCTTCTATTTTGCTGAAAAACTATTCAAAAGCATTTAAAATTTCAGTCTTCATTCCTCGTGGCAATATGAATAACACAATGACTACTGGTGATAAGTAGAAGAAATATGTAGATATGGATTAACATTGTAAAAATAAAACAAAGGACTTACTTATATTTCCACTACAGTTCTTTTGCCTTCGAAATATTGAACTGTAGCTTCCCGATTGTTGTCATCAAGTCGTGCGACAACGAATCGTAAGATTATGATCTCTGAAAACGTCCACTTTGCACAAATTTTAAGCATTAAAATATTTAAATAAACCACAACACCAGAATTGTCCTTTCCCAATGGCTATAACCATACAAATGAAATTTTTAACATTTATAGCGATCAGGAGAAGCCGCATGTCATAATTTGTAATAGTTTTGCTAGTGGTTATAACCATTGGGAAGCCTCACATTCCAACTGTTATGGCCATTAGGAATTCATAATCTTCCAATGGATATAATCATTGGAAAGTATGTTGCAGCATATAGAATTTTCGAATGGTTATAGCCATTGGGAAATTCCATATAACTATTAGGAAATATGTTACCACATTAGGAATTTTAAAACTATAATATTCAACGAAAATATGGAATTTCCCAACGCTTGTGATCGTTGCAAGATAAACATCGTGTAGTTGGTTTTGATCTGTGATAAAAATAAGTTTTACAAATTTAGTTTAGCAAAACCTTATTTAGTTCAGCATCTTATGTTACTATCACATATCATCATACAAAATTCAAATTTACAACAACAAAATTAATAATAAATTTGAAAACAAACGTCAAACAAACATATATATGATTTATACCAAATTCTAAGAATTCCATTGTATGATAACTTCATACACATTGAAAATGAGAATTTTATATCATCTAATTTTTATGAAGATAATGCAAATAAAAACCACCATAGTTCATAACCTAGTCATATGACTAGAAAATTACACGGTTCAAAATAGAAAATTACAGCTGAAAACAAAACAAAACCCTAATTTATAAATAACTCAGCCCAATATAAAATAAAGGCTGGCCCAAGTAAAATAAAATATGATATCTTCCCCTTTTATATTTTCCCTCGTGGCCGCCTTTTTTCTCTATGAAATGGCTTTGGCTGGTTCCTTCGTCCTCTTTGAAACTAGGGCTTTGAAATTGAAGCTCCGATTCGCAATTGATCGATTTCTGTGATGATTTGAATTGCCTTCCCAATGGATTCCTTGGCCATGATAATTCACGACGGCTTCAAATTGTGTCGAGCTTGAATGCTATGATTTGGTACGTGCTTTTCTTATTTGATTTTGATTTTGCTCAACTTCGATTCGAGTTATAAATTTGTTCATGATTTAGCTAGCTCTGGTATTTGCTTGAACTCGAATGATCTTTGGCCGATGATCATCATTGGTTTATATAGGGATTGAAATCCCTAAATGTCAGTTCGTATATTTTTCGCATGATTTAAGCATTTTCTTTGATTTACAATCGCATGGCTCTAGTGCTTCTTGACTCGTTCATGTATTCATCGGTTTGAATTTCTTTGAGTCAGTTTCCTCCTATTACTTCGACACTTTGAATATCGATAAAAACTGGCTTTTGGCTCTGACTTGTTCGTATGTACTCTTCATGAATTCGAATTTCATGAATTGCTTTGGTATACATACGAATCTAAAATAATTTGAATTTTTCCATTCTTTTTTGTCTTGATAATTTCTTTTTTAAACCAACTCCTTGCTTTGTGCACACTGCTGCTTCACTGTTTTGTAAATTGAATGATTCAAGCTTTGTATATTTGTCATTTTATTTAACTGGAGATGTTCGCCTTGTATTGTCTTCACTGTGCTCATTGCTATTCCGAGCCATCTCATTTACCTTGTCTGGTTGCACTCCATACCTTAACTGATATTGCTATAGTTACATGTACACATGTCTGAATGCTTACAATTTGGTCTGGTGAAATATTTGCATTTTGTTGTGTGTTGTGGCTTGCACTTTAGCGTACAGTCTTGTTTTATATTGGCGATGACTAGTTCGTTTGTTAAGGCTCTTCATGTGTGTGTTTTTGAAATTACATACATGTATATATATTCATATATGTATACATGTGCATATGACCATGGTCACTCTTGCAATTGAGTCTGGTTCCTTCGATTGTTCATAGCTTCACTGTCGAGTCTGTTCTCATGTCTTTGTGCACATGTGTCAATTGGTTATTGCTTCTTTGTACTTTGCTGTGTTGATGATGCTGCAGACATTTTAGCCTTGTGTGGCGACCCGAAAATTTTAACATTTCAAAATAAAATATTTAATTGATTTTTTTAATATTCGGAAATTATTTTTAACTTGAATTTCAATTATAACTATGAATTTGGCAATTTAATTATTGAATTTAATTAAAGAAATTAGAGTAAAATTTTGAATCTTCAGTTTTATGCTTGTTAAAAATATTTTCAAGGTTTAGAAAATTTATATTGATAATACTGAAGATAATGAAAACTTTAGAATTGAATTTGGAAATGCTTTGTTCAGTTTTAAGATTATATCATTTAAATCGATATTTAAAAATAGCCTTCTGAGGAACGGTCTCGGAATTCGACGAAACCAGTTCCATTGGATCTGTAATATTGTATTATTATCGGATTTCAATTTTCGTAGTATTTGGTATGATCGTTTGGCCATACGATAAGAAAACGTGCTGAAAATTAAATCGAAAATTCGATATTTTAACTGTTCAAAAAGCTATCTTCTCCCTACGATCAAATTTGGACCCGAAGTCTTTTCCATTGCGTTCCGCATATGCATATAACATTATAAACGCCTGGCGGCATGCCTCGATAGGAGGTTGAGATTTTTAGTTGCGTAAATTTGAATTTGATTTTAAAATAAAAATAATATAATCTCATTACTATAGCAACGTACATGTAAAAGAAAATTCAAACACTTGACAAATTTTGTTAACACGCGTCTTCGTTTAGAGAAAAGAAAAATCACAGAAGAAAAATTGTTGAATAGAAATTAGCTCTTTAATTCAAACCTATTATCGGTCGAGTACCTTAAAATCAAAAGTCAAATTGAATGAGATAAATGGTCGTCGCTCTCTGTAGAAGAAAAAAATTGATATCACATATAAAAAAAAGAAACGAATCAAACGATTCAAAATCAATCGAAATCAAGGTAGCTAATTCGCCGCTCATCATCAAGGAAAGTTCAAGTCGTGATTTTTGGAGGTTGCCGTGTGTTCGAGTCGAGGGTCTGGCGAAGGGAATCAATTTCAATGGCGATCGGCGACATTGCAAGGATGGTGGAATTGCTGCAAGTTAACCTGGAGGCGGAGCTCTTCGGGGATCGTGATTACTTGAGCACGGCGACGATCTCGAGTTATGGCCGAGGGCGAAGACGAGATGCTGGCGAATGCGAGCAAGCTTTATCGCGCCATGCTTGATCGCGATGGTGATCACAAGGAGGTTCGACAGTATGGTATTACCCAGTTTCAAATTTTTATTATATACATATAGATCAGAGAAAAAAATAGAGAGAGAATATAATCATATAGTAGGTTATAAAACAAATTATTCTCTTGAAATTATTTATGCATGTATAAAGAAGGGTAGAAAGTGTTGTGATTATTTATAGAAATTATTATATATATGGATAAAGTTTGAAAAAAAATATAGAAATTTTTAGTATTATAAAAACTAAATTTTTGAATCTATATAAATTAATTTTATAAGTGTGGGTTTCAAAAGAAAATCAATATGCATCCATATATTTTGATGTACTAAGTTATGTTAAAAATAATTTACTAAGGTGATAAATTTATTTAATGAAATATATATATAAGGTTGAAAAGGAATTTTAAAATAGAAAAGGGTTTTTAGAAACAGATTTGGAAAAATTTATCAAAGATTTGATTAATCGAGATTTGTATGAATCATTTTATAAATGTATAGAATTTCAAAGAAAAATATGTACATTGTTTTTTTTAAATGATGTATAAGGTGATTAATTAGTTAATTAGCTTATTTAATTATTTTTAACTACTAACAATATTTATTATAGGAAAATAAATCTTAAATTAAATCATTGATTAATATAATTTATCAAACGAAAATTAATTGTTCGATTTGTTCGAATATTAATAAAATTTTATAATTATTTATACAAGGTCAAAATTGTGAAGAAAACAAGCCGGAACGGAAATGGATTGCAAAATAATAGCAAAGGTGAGGTCTTCTCACTCAATCGGATTTTTCGATTTAATTTTAAATAGTTATATTTAAAATTATTGATTGTGTACTTGGATGATAAATTATTATCAGTTGTATTAGGTTAGACCCTATGCGCCACATAATAGCGGAGGATATTATGTAAACCATATACTGTGATATTCCACCTTAAAGTGGAACTGGTATTATATATGTATTTAGAGTGATTAATTTCCCCTATTATATAGCGGATGAGACCCTATGCGTCGCATAATAGCGGATGATATTTTATAAATCCCATATATCGTGATATTCCACCTCGAAGTGGAATTGGTATTTAATTGTTGTGCTAACATCTATGGATGTAGGAAAACAGGTTGGAGGGATCCAACTGGATTCCTCAAATATTTGAATTTGTTTCAATTTTGTGTGTTGATCTATCTATAATATGTGTATGATTATATTTATGATAGAAATCATTGAAGGCTGTAGTTCAGCGGAAATATATTTTTGGTATAGTAGAGTTCCAGAAATAAATAAAATTGGATTTTTGAAATTTAAGTAGAAAATCTATAGTGAAATCCTATTGAATAAATTTCAAAATATGGGAAAAGACTTTTATAAACGGGTTTTTAATAATATTGCTTATTAGTTGAAGAATTTATAAAAAAATTAGATTTTAAATATTTTGAAAGAAATAAAAGGATTTTGTTTTAAAAGATAATAAATTTGGTGTTTGAATGAAAATTTATTTGGTAGTTGAAAATAAATCTTTGGGAAATCGATTTGAAATTAAATTGGTGTTTTAAAATAAATTTTTAGAAAATCAATATGAAAATTAATTTGTTGTTTGGAAATGATTTTTGAAATCAATTTGAAAATCATATATCAGTGGATATTTGAAAATTTAAATCCACAGTGAGAATTTAAAATGGAAAGGGAAATTTGTTTTAAGAATAAATGCTGGTTTATTTCTAAATTGTGGAAAGAAATTTACGGATTTGGAATATAAATTGAGATAAATCAAGAAGAATTTATTTATTGATTTAAATGGTCCATTTTGAAATAGAAGGTGTATTTTCCTGGAAAGCCGAGTATGTTTTTCAAAATAGCTTTTGAAATATAAATTAAAAGCTCTAGAGTTGGTTTTAAAAGAATATTTTGGAGAAATTAGTTTCTTAAGTTATTTTGAAAGTCTTTAAAGTAAAGATTTATTTAGTCAATTATAGAAGTAATGATTTAAAGATTTAATTGATGTTTGTTTTAGAAAATGGGTATTTAAATAGTTATACCCTATCTATAAATTTTATTTTTAATTAGCTTGGACTTGAAATTATATGAGATACTGGTAAAATGTTTTCATAGCTAATATTTAAATAAGTGTTTAGAAATAGTTTTATTCTAAATGTATCCAAGTATATTTTGGATAAGTGATTTAAATTATTTTAAAGTATTTAAACTCGGTAGATTTTCAGTGGAAATGAATAAATATTTGGAAATATATTCCGCGTAAGGAAAATGATTTGAAATTTGTTTTCAAAGGTTTAAAATTTGGAAAGTAATTTGAAATTTGTTTTCAAAGTGTTGAAGTGTTAAAAAAATATCTTGCGAAGATATTTTAAAAATAAATAATTCGAAAATTATTTAAATCTTGGTGATTGTTGTGAATATTGTTTGATAGTGATTATTGTAAATATTCATTGATAGTTAAATAACCACTATCAATATTGGCCTTTAAAAGGCGTTTGAATTTCGATGCGACCCGGGGTCGGATTCCAATTGGATATTCGAAAACCACATTGAATCTTTGTGTTGGATCTTTTATTTAAAAAGTTCAAAGTGGAAATTTGTTGTGAATTACTGGAATCTGAATGCAACACTTATTTTTAAAATTAGCGCTCGTTATTCGAATTAGCCGGGAGAGGACTTTGTGTCGTAAAACCTATTTCGAATAATGATACGATGGAATGGGATTGCATTTGAAGACGATGTTGAAGACCGGGTATTTTCGAAAACGAAAGGATTACCTGTTGAATGTCTCCACACCCGATTGCTCCGGTATAGAGATTTTATCACCCTTTGTGATGGGGATTCCGGACGTGATTGAGTGAATATCTGGATTTGTAAGGGATTCTTTGAAGTGCCTTCGGTTCCGTTCGATCCGGGAACGGACTTGTATGGTTATATGACTGACATTACACTTTGAGATATAAAGCTGATATCTATCAAATACATTTCTGTTGGTGGCGGAGAATTTATTCTCTTAGCTTAACACCCTTCTCTGAGACGTACGAGCTCAGAGGTTATGTAGTTGATGGTTATTAGTGATATGCTCCCAATTTGGTAGTGTGGCATGCTGAGTGCTGCTGATCACTTGTTGATCGAAGCATGGCCTTGTGAAAAGTGTAGCTTTGTGAACGAGACTTCGTCGGACCTCACACCCCAGAAATGGTCGAAACAGGAAGAATGTGGCAAGGTTATGAGGTCGCGCCCTTTAGGGTATGTCATTTCCTTCTGGAAAAGGGTGGTATCATGGTATGGAGCCCAGATACTTAACTTATGTGGTTGCTACAGATTCATTACTTTGTGGTTGTTGCTTTTTGGTTAAGGATCCTTTGATAAAGGTCGCAAACGACCGAGGAATAGAATACTCGTGTAGTAGTTACATAGTTACAAAGGTAATCCGGCCTTGTGTTGGCAGAGAGCTGGTTAAATTCTCGGGGAGTCCCTCCAGAGGCGTACCCATGTGGCAGTAGAAAGTTCCTTAGCCTGACCATTTGCTGGAAATCCAAAGAAACAATACGCGCCCTGTACGGTTTTTGTTGTATAACCTGCCATGGAATATGGCGGTAACCTGCTATTGAACATGTTAACTATAGTAGGCATACAATAATGGTTGTATGCTGGCTAAGATTAATATTATACTTTTGAAATATTTTATGCACTATGCACTAATGATAATATCAAAAAGATTTTGCATATCAAGCATGTTTGACTATCATAAGGAGAAATCTCCTCCAATTCTGCGTTTGCATTGCGTGTGTGTGGGGAGGCCTTAGTTTCATTTTCCAAAAGCATAGCGTATTTCTTTTTCTTTCTTTGTGAAAATAACTGTTTTTAAGATCTCACACCAGTCCCATGACTGACTTGGAGTTTATTGTTCCCCTTCTAAACTCAGGGTGCCCATAATTTTCCACACCGGCAGCCTAGAGTCAGGTTATCGGTGATCTGGAGCGAAGTCAGAAAAGAGATGCTGTGGAGATTAGAAGCAACCTGGATGGCGAAGCGTATCACTTATACTATGTAGTGTTCGCTGCGTATGGTTGGTGCAAAGTAAAATTTTCCATGTGAGGCAAGCTATAATAACTGCCAGTCTTGTATTGTGTTGTTGTAAACTCTGATGTTGTACCTATAAGCTGATATAGTGCTTTTGTTTTAAAGACTATTCATTTATCTATTATATTTGTTCCGCTGCGAAATGTGAGATTCTGTTATTGTTTTCCCTTTCTTCTTCTAACTTCTTCTTTTTTAACCCTAACGGTTAGGTTTTCAGCATTCGATTGTGCGGCATTTGATACAGTGGACGCATTGATGTCGACTTTCAGAAGTCAAAAAGTTGCGTCGTTACAATGTGGTAATAGAGCATCTGGTTAAGCGACAACCTTGGCTCTGGTGAGGATTACTCATTAAAGATAGAGTCAGTAGTACTCTAGAATGAGTTTGAGTGTAATAATAGATATGAGCGCGTATTTGTTAGTGAATATAAAATTATTTTATATTGTGTTGACTTATCGGTTGATTGTTTATAGATTCTGATCGGTGCAGTTTGGCCAACTGTGTCGATAGGGGTTTATAAACTCTTAAACAAGATAAACCGGCACAATATTATTTTAAAACTGGGTAAATGAAATAATTTTAACCAAACTATTTTTATATATAAAAGAAAATAATCTTTGTAAATTATTATAATATATGGTTGCTTGGATGTTAGGAAGTGATAATATTAAATTATTATCATTTAATTGTGAAATTGAATAAGAAATTGAAAAACATAACCAAAGAGTTAAGAAATAAATCCATGTATAAATGGAATTCGTAAATATAAATTGTAAATGTGATTTATAATTTGAAATAGAATTCCAAAGGAATTTTTGAAAATGCTTTTGAAAAGATTTGAAATTTCGAAACTTTGGAAATTAAATCCTTTTTAAGTTTGAAAATGATTTTCAAAGGTTTTGGAAAAATGTTTTAAAAAGGGATGAAAGCACTAAACTCTTTTCGGTCGCTGGAAAATAATTCTGAAGATGATCGCGACATCATCGATGTTAATTTTCGAGTTTCCAGAAGAGGAATTACTACCAAATTATTTTAAATGGAAGTTGTTTGGAAAACTGGGTTTGGGTTTTGAAATTCAAAGGATAGTTTGAATTGATTTCAAAAATGATTTTTGAAATGTTGGAAAGACTCTGAAATCTGATAAAAATAGTTATAGAATAAAATTTATTAAGGTGAAAAATAAAATTATGAATAATGAATTTACAATTGCAAGTAAATGAAAATGAAATTGAATGTTGAAATTCATTTCGGATTTGTAAGTAAATAGAACTGGAATTGGAATTGAATTTGATTTGTGATAAACAAAGCGAAGTATTGAAATGAATTGAATTCAATATTTATGAATGAAAGGTAAATTGAATTCATATGGAATTTGAAATCTAGTTTAAATATAAATAGATATTAACCAAAGTGGCAAAGTGAAAACAAATATAAGAAGTTATATAAAATATTTGCATTGAACTTAAGAAATGAAGTGCAAAATTCTTAAGTAATTTTTGAGTTGAGAAATATTCTAAATGAATAAGAAAATGAAGATTAAACTGGAAAATTATGAAATGGCGTTTGTGAATTAGTGTATTGAAATGAAAATCAAATGTGAATAAAAGAGAAGTAACTGATAAAGCTAATAATCAATTTGGAACAAATACGTAGGATGTACGTATATTATTTTATTCGCATAGCGATTTGATCCAGAATTCGAGCACAGAATTTCGAGATAGTTATATCGATCCGAATTAGGATTTTTCACTCGATTTTCGACGATGAACCTGAATATGGATTTTTGGTTGATTTTGAAAATTCCCTATCATAGTTTACGACTATGCAAGGAGAATGACGGTTTCTGATCAAGAAACCAGATTTGAGTCCGCACTAGAAAGACGGGTGGACGATACTAGTTCGGAAGTGAAATTGTGTGATCGAGTGAGCGATCGAATTTGATATTGCGTACGAATGATGTAAGTACATCGTACGGATTTGAATGAAATAATTATTCAAACTTTTGTAAAGGGATGTACAAAATAAATTTGAATGTTGTAATCGGATATTATGGCTAGTAGGATGTACAGGTGTCATGAAGGAAAAGGAATTGGGATTTGATTTCGAAGATAAGTTTAAATTGCTCGAAAAGGGTATGTAATTTAAATTTCAGTGTGAAATTTGATAATTTTCTTGTCTAGCTGCTTGGCTTTTCATTTTCTTTTTGAATCTGGGGGGGCCCGTGGTGCCGTTTTGTAGTCGTACCCAGCTAGCCACGCAAAGGAGACGCTGGCGAAATTTTTCGAAAACTTAGGGAGTTAGGAAAATTTTGAGAAAATTTTGAAAATTTAAAATTTGAATTGTTGAGGAAAATAATATAGTTTGGAATCTATGAAAGATTTTGGAAAGTTAGTTGAAGTAATAATGGGTCTTAAATAAAAAGATTTGTTTTGGCGAGTTGATAGAACCGTTTGGTTTTGGGAAAATGATAAACGGGTTAAGAATCATTCTTCTTAACTAATTAGTTCGGGACGAAATTCTTTTAAGGGGGGAAGAATGTGACGACCCGGAAATTTTAACATTTGAAAATAAAATATTTAATTGATTTTTTAATATTTGGAATTTTTTTAACTTAAATTTAAATTATAACTATGAATTTGACAATTTAATTATTGAATTTAATTATAGAAATTTGAGTAAAATTTTGAATCTTTAGTTTTATGTTTGTTAAAAATAGTTTCAAGGTTTAGAAAATTTATATTGATAATACTGAAGATAATGGAAGCTTTAGAATTGAATTTGGAAATGCTTTGTTCAGTTTTAAAAATATATCGTTTAAATCGATATTTAAAAATAGCCTTCCGAGGCACGGTCTTGGAATTCGAGGAAAGCAGTTCTATTGTATCCGTAATATTGTACTACTATCGGATTTCAATTTTCGTAGTATTTGGTATGATCGTTTGGCCATACGGTAAGCAAACATGCTGAAAATTAAATCGAAAATTCGATATTTTAACTGGTTCAAAAAGCTATTTTCTCCATACGATCGAATTTGGACTCGAAACCTTTTCCATTGCGTTTCGAAATAGGCGTATAACATTATAAACGCCTGGCGGCATGCCTCGATAGGAGGTTGACATTTTTAATTGCGTAAATAATATAATCGCATCATTGTAGCAACGGACACGTAAAAGAAAATTCAAACACTTGGCAAATTTTGTTAACACACATCTTCGTTTACAGAAAAGAAAAATCACAGAAGAAAAATTGTTGAATAGAAATCATCTCTTCAATTCAAACCTATTATCAGTCGAGTACCTTAAAGTCGAAAATCAAATTGAATGAGATAAATGGCCGCAGCTGTATATAGATAAAGAAAAAAATCGATATCACATATAAAAAAAGAAAGAAACGAATCAAATGATTCGAATCAATCGAAATCGAGGTAGCTAATTCACGGCTCATCATTAAGGAAAGTACGAGTCGCGATTTTTGGAGGTTGCCGTGTGTTCGAGTCGAGGGTTCGACGAAGGGAATCAATTTCAATGGCGATCGACGATGTCGCAAGGATGGTGGAGTTGCCGCGAGTTTGCAAGGAGGCGGAGCTCTTGGGGGAATCGCGATTACTCGAGGGCGCCGACGATCTCGAGCTATGGTCGAGGGCGAAGAAGAGATGCTGTTGAATGCGAGCAAGCTTTGTCGCGTGGTGCTTGGTCGTGCAGCGATGGTGATCACGAGGAGGTTCGACAGTAAGGTATTAGCCAGTTTCAAATTTTTATTATATACATATAGATCGGAGAAAAAAAATAGAGATAGAATATAATCATACAGTAAGTTATAAAACAAATTATTCTCTTGAAATTATTTATGCATGTATAAAGAATGGTAAATTATGTGATAAATATATTCCAATATAAGATAAATTATTTGAGAAATATATACAAACATCATACATAGTCAAAGAGTTAATTGTGTAATGCTTTGTCAGTTCATAAACTATTTAACTAATGGTACTAATACACATTTAGTTTAATATTATGTGATATATTAAATAAAGTAAATATCTTGATAATGTACCATAATCAATAGAAATAAGCAAGTGTTTATCAAAAAGCATATCAAACTTCATATCGTCCCTAATAAAATATTAAACTCACCAGTTTATTTTTTAATCTTCAATTTCTAATATAGACAATGAAACTTTCTAATGGAATGTTCAAAAGTGATTCATAAACAATGTGTAACCTTAATTTATATAATGGTCATATGGTTACAACAAATCCAGTAAGTGTTTCGTACTTTCCATTTAAACTAAACGCCATGACTTCTTCAAAGTGATTATATTCAATAGCATTATTGTACTAATAACACTCCTGGATTAACCTATATAATGTAGAAAGTAGAGGACCTTCCCAAACTAAGTGTATTATTTCCAGGTACCGAGAATAGTATAATGAAATTAAGAGGAATAATAAAGGAATGAAGGGAATCCATATATATATCTGTGTGTGTAAGGGTTACACACACATTGTAACATATGCCAAAATGCAACCATAAGTTTTAAAATAAGTTGTTAAACATATGAAAACAGTAGTTAGCATAAACTTTTAATTTAACAGTGGCTTACAAAATCAAAAAAATGAAAAAAGATCTAAAGATTTGGAAACAAAAAGGTTGTTTTAATTTTGGCATTCTCATGTGTCATGTCTACATACATAAGATAAATATATTGAAGAGGTGCAAGTGCCAAAACTTTCAAAATTTTGTAGCAATAGTCGTCTAATACTACCAACCAAATGATGAACTTTGAATTTTTTTTAAATAACATATGAAGAATCCACTTCCCCAGACCAATGCTTAAATTTTAAGGATCCAAAGTCAATGCTCATAATTCACCTATGGAGGCAATAATGTTTGATTTCCAATTATAGGCAATTGGGTATGGTATAAAAGTCTTAACATTTTTTCTCAATTAATTAAGAAAATGGAATGAAACAAACCACACGTGCAATTTCAAGGCACTCGACAACTGAATTAAGCGACCTAAGTAAAAATTTAAGTTGCCAAATAACTTACCTTATTTGCAAAATTTCAAAATTTATATGAAATATTGCATTTCACTATTCATGGTTATACAACTTATCTGTATCAAAACAATCAAATGCCTTATGTAGACTGCTAACTCTACCCAACTCTTCTTGTGCATCATGGTAATAATGAGCTAAAGAAAACATAACAGCCAACATAAGATTGATGTAGATTTATTTATTATTTTTCATTGGAAAGCCAAGGTATCAACATATAGTTGATCTTAAAATATCTATTAATGACCCCTTGTGCAAAAACTGCTAAATCCTACCCCCTTCAATAATTGACCAAAATAATCAAAATGACTGGAAGTATAAAAAAATAAAGATTCACAATTACCCGCCAAACAAAAAAAATTAAATAAAGTAAATGGAAAAATGACATAGAAAATTACCTAAAATCCGATGACCTTTGAACTCCTTGGGAAAATCTTGGTGGGCTTTTGGAAAAGAGAATTTATTACCTTTCTATAACTAAAAAATTCGAAAAGTGGCAGCCGCTGTCAATGATTGAGGAATAACGATTGGGAAAAAATATGCGATGGTACGATGGGAGGGGGGGTAATATTGATCAATTCATCGGAGTGAATTTAATAGGCATTAGCTTAAATTAAATTAGGGTTGGGATATGGACGGAAAGGAGATGGTAATAAAACTTCTTTATGACATTTGAATTCACAAATTCAACTGTCACTGAGAAATTGTAGAAGGCTTAGCCAAGAAAGCATAACTCACGAGGAAAGGCGCACAGAAAAAATGGATGAGGGATACGATCGGGAATAGCTGTGCTTGGAAACTTACTCCTGAAGATTAATGATGCTTCATTTGCCTGCTCGAAGAGTAGTACGACTCCATAGACCCAATTCAATTTAGGGTTTAAGAGAAAAAGCGGTGGGGTTAGAGAAAAATAAGAGGTAGGCAGAAGCGGAGAGCTGGTATGAGGGAAATTATACGAAAGAATCGCCTGGAGTTCAATTTTCAGCGAGTGGAATAAATTTTGACGTGATCGAACAACGATGAATCAGAGAGTAGGCATGAAAAACCCTACTCATTTTGTTTGTTGCTGAAGGATGAAGGAGGAATCAGAGAGCTGGTAGGTGAAGTGCAAAACATAAAACACGACTGTTGAGTTGACAAAAAATCAAGGAGGCTTTTGTGCTCTTGAAATGCAACTCAGCAATAGTATGATTAACTCTTTCTTTGCACCTCATTTTTCTCAGATCTATTCCTTCTATAATAGCCTGTTGCTCACTTAGCATAGATATTGTCCATAACTTAGTCACTTCCGTCACATGGGCCAAGTCAAGGTGTGTGGCTTTGTTCCTCAAAAGGCCTCAACGTTGTTATGAGGTGAAGGCTTAGGTATATAAGCACCTACTTCATAGTGTTTTTCCGCGATGTGGGACTATTATTCCCATTTTGAAGGGGTGTTACGATCTCTCTCCCTTCTCTTTAGAGCACAACGTCCTCGTTAACACATGAACACAACACCACTCAGGCATCATGGCTGTAACATGTATAAACCACAATTCTGGCTGGGTATGGCTCTGATACCAATGTAACAGCCCGCACCTCACTTAACGTAGATAGTCCTCAACTTAGTCACCTCCGCCTCGACGTTGTTATGAGGTGAAGACTTTGGTATATAAACACCGACTCATATTCCGTGATGTGGGACTATTATTGTTACAACTTCATTCTCAGTTATGAGAAATACATATTTCATTTTAGCCACACAAAATAAAAATATTTTGCAATTTCAGTCCTAAATATTGAATAGCACTTTTTCTTCCTCTTTAATCTTCTACGTTACAGCCAGTTTTCCTCAAATTAATTTCTCTTTCTAATAGAAGCAGTGTATATGAACAGTTGTTTATAACTTAAACGGTTGTCCTCCATCTGCTTATGTATTCCTCATCGTCCTAACAGATTATTTTCTGTCTTCTTTGTGGTAACTCCATCGACATCAGGTAATGATTCTGCTGCTGACTTCTTCTCCTTATAATTTGATTTAAAGTAGTGTTTTCTATTCGTCGTTTTACATCGATAATAATTTGGATGTTGCCTCCGCTGTTCAGGTATGCCTTTTCTGTTCTTTCTGCTTTAACGCTGATTGCATTTTCTGTCTTTACTTCTTATATATGATTTTCTAATCAAAAGATATTTTTTACTGTACATGTTTGTTTGTTCTTCTCAATTAAGGCGGATTACCTTGATTCTATTTTAGTCTTTGTTGGTTATATATGATTGTTTCATTAGATGCTATTTTAGCTCTGCGTATTTGTTCTTTCGATTTAAATTTATCAACTTAACATAATGTCATTGATCTGTGAATTGGAATTTATTCACATCATTTGGAATCGACCTGTCTATGTGAATGTAGATGATAATGTTTTTCCAATTTTTAATTAGACTGACATTTTTTGACTACATGGTTTCGACTTAAATGTACAGTAGTTTATTTTAGACGATTTCTGACAATAATTTTTCTTCATGCGAGATAAACAACTGTGCTACTAATGTAGCTTTCAATTAAGGGAACCGTATCATATTCAATACCTTATCTTTGGTCAGATTTAAGTTTGTCTTAATTAGCTGAAAGTTTCTCTGTTTTAGGGGCACAAGGCTATTGATGTTTATTAGCAAACTTAATACCCTGTCCTTTTCCTTTACTCACATATTTTTCAACTCGCATCATTTTATTTTTTTCCTTCTTACCCAAAATCCTTTACTGCAAATGCTTTATGCTTCATTAGTATATGTCACTGTTGAGCATGTTGGGAAAATCCATTGTAAATAACTATGATCGATGTTATTTGTTATTTGCTAACGGAAATGTTAAATGCCAAAATTATCGTTTAAACCACTCTCAATGAACCTTTCATCTCCCAACTTCCTATATGGTGCCAATTCCTCAGTTTTTACACTACAGTCCATCTGCCCCTACAACCCACACCAAAAGTTAAGCAAATGGCATAAAATCTCAATTTACTATTAAATGATTCAAGTTTCCCATTTTGCCAATTAATTTGTTATTCCCATTTGATGCCTTGAAAATCCTACCATTGAAATTAAAGAGATTCCACATATTCAAGTCATAAGTAAATAACTAAATATCGTAAACCTAATCCATGTATACTTCTGGTGTCTGATTTAGTTTATGAATATTAAAGTAATTCCACAACCTTTAATTATACTAATCGTAATTTAATCGTTGCAAATATGATGCCGATACGTAAGCAAGTATGTCTTGAATTTTTTGCAGTTCAAATGTCATTTAAATTTTATCTACAAATAGTTTGAAGTTATCTTAAGTTGCCAATGTTTTATAGCAAACCACTAGAACTATATAATCAAACCTACTGATATCATTGAAGCTAGATCCATGTATTTTCAAAATTAAGAAGTAATTTTTAATTAGTTGGTAATATACACATAACAACAATATATTTGCATTTGCACTGAGACACCCTACCCTGAGACCCACACTAACAAAAAGTACTACTGGGTAATAATGTCTACTAATGCGGAGAATAAGGCTGGTGGAGCAAACATCTATAGCTTTGTCTAAAACAACGATTAAAAATGTCAATTAATGCGCTAATTTTTTTCTATCTCAAGTGGAACGACATATTCAATAAATGTTTAATACAAAACTACAGGTGGCTAATGGATCTATAAGAATAGAATACAACAATAAAATGTACAACACATCACAAAACAGCAAACAACAGATATATACATATATACTAATACATCATGCTATGATACAAAATGATACATCATAAGTGGTTCGAAGACCACACTATATACAACAAGTCAAAAACATATCAAAGTCGTCAAAAAGATTACAGCAACAAAAGGTGATAAACAGATATCCAAGCGGAAGCATCAAAGCGAAGCTAAGTCCAAAAGTAGGTATCTAACCTAAAACAACTCTGTCTGACCCGAGTATAAATACACGGGTCAATCTAGCTAAAACAATCAGTTTAGTAAGGATAAATGATAATATGAAGCATAAGGTAAGGGGTAGTAAATCTTCTCGAATGAGAAGAAGTGTGACGACCGCCCATGACTCCCACACCAAAACAAGGAAATAGTGCGCTGCAAAGTGTGCCAGACCGCCATGGACGATCATCAGGGTAAGGTAAACACAGAATAGTCTATCGTATTACTCACAGCGCATAGATAAAATACAATAGAAAAGTATACATAGTGAAGCTCCATAGAACAGAATTCATCATATAAACTCATAATAGTTTGGTACAACAATCTGAAAAAGTCAATACAGCAAGCCTCACTACATAACACTCAAAGAATCATACAAACAGCGGAACATCCAGTACATATAGTAAGAAAACAATATGCAAAAGCCTCCAGCTCGTCTTCGTCATCAACAGCGTTGGTCACTAAGAACGACACCTGTCACCTGCTACCTAGTCTGCTCATCCCAACATGGATGAACAACCCAAGGTGATAAGAGTTAAATATAAAACCTTGAGTCAGACAAAAGTCTTAGTGAGTAGTAAATCAACTATCAAACATACCAAAAGAGCATAAAGGGTAAAAAGGAATAGGAACTCAACCATCCCACTCCACCTCTTTCTACAGTGATAGCCCCCAGACACACTAAGCAGAAAGAAACATAGCAAAGCAGACAATTAAAGTAAGGTAATTATCACTCGAGTCAAGGTCGATGTTTTCCAAGTACAAACCCCCAAGGCCTAAACCAAGATCAGGTAAGCACTCCGAAAACCCCGCTTTTGAGGCCGAATGATGATACAACCAAACATCCATGACTCTGGCTATTACTGTTATCATTGCCTCGATATCACCGTTAATTGAATGACCAGCACCATTCTTTCAGCCGTCCGTCAAGGGCTAATGGTAACCCCGGTTCTAGACATAACTCCGCACGTCGTCGTGACCCGTGCCTAGGACTATCAAATCTGCCCAGAGTACTAACACGTCATCGTGACCCGTGTCTGGGACGTCGTCGTGACCCGTCCCAACGTACTCTTACTTTGAGCATGCTAGAACCTTCAATAACGATGAGATCTCAGCCTTCTAGTCATCCTCCCCGACAACTATTCACATACTAGCTCAAGCGTCTCTCGAGCCAACCATTATCAACAAACTCGGACCACATCACCGAGTTATCAACATGCTTAGAATGATCCCGTCTGGATTAAACCAAGGCTTCCTCATATCATACTTTGCTTCATCGCATCATAGCAAAGTCCCATCTCAACATCATGCTTTGCCTCTTCACATCATAGCAAAGTCCCATCTCATCATCATGATCAAATATATCCATATGAGCTTTATCATCCGCTTCATATGCCACGGCAGCTTTCCTTATTCAAGAGCCTTTCCATTTAGCTTTTGAATCATCTTCGATCAACTTGTCCACATCAAATCATCAATCAACTAACTTCTAATAATCAATCAAATCAAACATTAATCCAAGTAATCAATCATTCAAACAAGATCTAAATAAACAGTTATAACAATAATGGCAATTTAGTAAATAAAGAGTCCAAATCTAACAAGCATGAATTCTAAGTAATATCTTGATGAATGAACTATCATAGGTTACATGTAGTAGAATGGATATCAAAACTTTATGAGTGATGGATCTACATGCAGACTTAAGGAAAATGCATGAAATCGCTATCTTTAACACACAAACAAACCACCGATCCAATATACTCCTTTGGGTCCGTGTGAGAGATAACCACCACTCACCGAATCACTTAAACACCTCAAAAACAACAAACTCCAGATCTGGACAGCAAAGGATCTAGCTTGATTCGACAAGCTTTCCCTTCAAATGATGAAATCTCTCTTCGATGGATGGAGATCTTCAACTTTGGCTCTTGGATCTTCAATCTTGGATGAATGTAAGCACTAGATTAGAGTGGAGAAAAGAAGTGAAGAAGTGATGTAGTCGAGCTCTAAAAATGGCAGCACTTCGTCGCTTCAAAATCCGGTGCCAAAAAGTGAACCAAAGACGTGTATTTATAGGCTGAAACCTTAGGTCGGCCGCCCCCTTAGGTCGTCCACGACCTAACTATCCCGACCTACGACTTAAGCCTCTACACGACTCAACAACCTAACGACTCAACACTTAACGGCATGCGCGACCTAACGGTCCAACGACCTAACGACTTAACCTACGCGCGACTTAAAACACAAGCCGACCTAAAAACCTCACGCGACCTACGACCTGACTGGGTTAAGTACTCAAGCGGCTCAGCGACCTAACAAATCCAACGACCTAAAACACACGCGACCTAACGACTCAACCATAAGTCGCCCAACGACCTAACTACAACACAGGCTATCCACTAGGTCGCCATCCTGCTTAAGTCGATCACCACTAGGTCGCTAACCCGTTAAGTCATCCCAAACGACCTAAATTACCCTCGACCTAAGTTCCACACCTATCCCCTTAGGTCGCCTAAACCTTAAGTCGCTAGCCCTTAATTCGTTAACCCGTGGCCTTCTAACTCATAACTCGCTAACCTCCTTAGGTCGCTCCAAAACTCCACCGACCTAACTATCATACGACCTAACCCCTTAGGTCGTTAACCCTTAAGTCGCCAATTACGTTAAGTCGCTCCACGCGACCTATCTTCCTCACGACCTAACTATTACACGGCCTAACTTCTATAGGTCGCTCCATATCACTAACTCGTTTACGACCTAAGCACCACACGACCTAAGCTATCACACGAGTTAATTTTCACACGACTTAAGCTTTGGTCGACTCAAACTCTAAACAACTTAACAACATCATCGACTTAATGTCGACAGTTCTACGATCTTTCGATCCGTAAAAATACGGGTCGTTACAAGAAGTAATATCATAAATAAACATAAGTCATTACTTCAAATGAAGTAGTATCACTAAGCATGTATAGTCTTGAAAGAGATGACTTAACATTAAAAATAACTAAGCATAAACATGCCCCATATCATTAGTATAATCCCAAAAACAACAATAATAGTTTAGAGAAACCATAACTCCTAAAAAGAAGAAATCCCAAAGCTAAAAACTTGCCATAAATGGCAATCTCAAATATGTTCTCAATATAGAGAAACCCCAAAACTTAAAATACGCCAAATAATGGCAACATATATATATATATATATATATATATATATATATATATATATATATATATCTCCAAAAGGAGATTAGAAAACTCTAATAAACGCCAAGTGTTGGCAAACCCAGATCTCAAATATAAAACTCGATAAGGTGTCCAAATTTCAAAGATGTAATCGCCATATAAAATTTCTCCAACGGCTCAAATGGCCAAATATGCACAAAGGCGATACACTTGGAAAATCGTAAAGAAATCAATGAAATCATCTCAATATAGCACGTGCTTATAGCCGAAGCCCACCAACTACCGTTCTCTCAAAATAACGCACCATGTCTCGTTGACAAATGTCCCCAAGGACAACATCCCGAAGGACAAATAAATACGTCTCTTAGACAAACGTCCCGAAGGACTACATCCCAAAGGACAAATACGTCTCCTAGACAAACATCCTAAAAGACAAATGACTCGAAGGTCCAGTACTGGCAAATACGTCTCTTAGACAAATGTGTCAAAAACTATCAAATGAGACCTGAAAAGTGTTAGCGTGTGTCTCATACCACCCGTTTTCACTTAACGGTTTACTAACCGCTAGCCAATGCAACACCATAAATCAGTAAAAATATTTGCCTTATCTCATTGGCAAATACGACCCGAAGGTCAAAACGATCAAATGGACAAATCGGGAATTAACCGAAAAGATAAACACATGTGTCCCATACCACATGTTTTACCCAATTGTTAATTCGCTTTATTATATGCTCGAATAGTGCAAAAACATGTATTTTATATGGAAAATAATTTGTTTAAGAAAACAAGCTTTTAAAACAATTTTTGGAAATCGTTTTTGGAAAACAATCTTTGAAATTCCCTTATTATAGAAAATATATAGTTTTTATAGCTTGAAAGTAATTTAAAAATATTATATAATAATTATTTTAAAAGCTAATTTATTTTAAAAATTATTTAAAAATTATTAGGAAAAATCCCGTGCTCGAAATCAAGGAAAAATCATCGAACAACATCAAAACTGGCACTCGAATTCATCTCAAAAACGATTCATTTTGAATCCAAATTCATCATAATTCTTGTCTCACCTATTGCTAGGCTTCATGGCCATTGAAATAATCAAAAAATTCACGAAATCAAGCAGCATAGGTGAAGAAATAAGCTGGAAATAAAAAGGTAGAACACAAAAAACAAGGCAAACAAATCAACATCCAGGTCTAAAATATTCTTCGGGTTCAACTTTCAGACATAATTTGAATGACTTAATGACCTCGGATGTGATATCCCAGAATTTCAAGGAATTTAAAATGTGATAATCTCTAAATTAAATTGTTTAAAATTGATAAAATGGTTATTTTCGAATATAAATAACCTATTAATTGATAATGTGATGTTTTAAATTTTGATTATGATTGATTTTAAATAAGATAATTATTTGCAATTAATAATGTGTTTGTTTAAAATTGATATCTATATTTACTTGAATTTATTTTAAATTTGGACTTTAGACTGACTTTGAATTTGAATTTAAAAATTGAATTTAAAAGGAGTATATATATCTTAAAATAAAAATAATAATATGGTTTGGATTTAAAATATATGGATAAAGTTTTTATTTAAAAATAAGATTTGTTTTTATGTTATTCTCTTTAAAGAAATTTATTTATAGAAATTTGGAAAAATGTATTTATTTAATAGGAATAAATACAAAAGCTTTTGAATTAGCATTTAAAATGAGTTTAATATATATTATATGATTTTTGTTTAAATTATAATTGGTTTTTATTATATTTTCTTTAAAGATTGTATTTATATAAAATTAGAAAAGCATTTATTATTTACAAATGTATTTGTTAATTAGGAAATCATTTTTAAAATCTTTTAAAATCATTTATAAATATATAATAATAAGTTATGACAAGTGTTAAGATCTAAACCTCTTAAGTAACATGTGTTAAGCAATTAATTAAGGCAAGAGACAAGTGTCACATTTATTTTATTTTCCTTAAATTTTAATAAAATCTAAATTAGCTTATATAAACACATACCTTCATGCTTCAATTCTTTTTCTTTCTCAATTCATTCCTCAAGAAAACAAATTTGAAACCATTTGTCAGTTCAAATTTATACAATGCAAACATCTTCAAATCTGAAATCAAATACAAGCCTGTCAACAAACTTCAAAGCTTGTAATCTCCTCTAAAACAAAATCAATCTGTAATATTCTCAAACTTGCAACATCTTGTTTTCAAAAATTCAAACATGTAATATGAAAAGCATTTTTTCAAAATTAAGCGTGTAATGATTTCAAACTGGAATCAAGTCTGGAGCCATCATCAACATGTTCCAGTTTATCAAGTACTCCAGTTTTAAAAATCAAAGCCATTCCAAAGATTCAAGCAATTCAGTTTTTTTTAAATCAAAACATCAAAGCAATACAAGTTTTCAAGTTCAAACTATTTTGCAAGCCTTCCAGTTTTCAAGCTTCCCAGTTCTTTTGCAAAAGTCTCTGCATTTTCAAAAATGGTGAGTAAACATTTAATTTTAAAACTTAAGTAGATTTGTAACAACCAGGTATTTTCAACCATTCGCATCCATTATAAGTGTATAGGTAGACACTCATGCCGGAATTGAATTGCTCAAAATACCACGTTGTAAATAAAAATTTGGCAAAACTCAGAATATACAGTAAATAAAAATCACAGATCACAGACACAGAGTAATAATAATGCAGCGGAAGTAAAAGAGATAGTAGTTCATGAAGCTACTATATAAATATATCAGAGTTACATAAGATACAATAGAAGAAATAAAGTACAACAGAAGTTTAAATATGATAACCAAGTACAAGCTGAATAGAACAACCGAACTGAAAGGATGAAACTTGACAAGTAGATAATCTCCAGCGATTCCAATCCCCAGAAAGTGGAAATCCAAATCTGTGAGTAACTCAGGCTGACCCAAGCGTAAATAAAAATACAAACACTCGAGTCAGGACATACATACTTATACAATGTAAACCAACTCAAGTGAACTGTAGCAAAGATACAAGTAACTTAGAAGATGCTTGGGACCGCCCATCCTCTAAGCATCCGTTAAACTATTTACTATGTAGTATATTACGCTATATACAGTAGTTTCTAATCAGTAAAGTATA
Source organism: Allium cepa (assembly GCA_030765085.1). NCBI lineage: Eukaryota > Viridiplantae > Streptophyta > Magnoliopsida > Asparagales > Amaryllidaceae > Allium > Allium cepa. Next base: position 10,792,128 of record CM060941.1, on the reverse strand, counting down.
ATCATATAGAAAATAGCGTTAAGGGGATGGTGAACCTTAACGCGGTCGGATCTTTAAAACCAAAATCGTAGTGGGCTCGCTATAAGGAGATGACACGGCACGCGAGGCAATGCCAGGGTGGATACACCGTTTGCATTCCCGGACCGGTGGTGACGGCAAGCCAGCAGCTTCTGCCCACCTCCAACAATACCCCGAATCAAAGTGGCGCCACATATCAAATCGCAAAAGTAATAGAATGGTTTCCGATGGAGCATGCTCGATGAAAGGGTGCGACCCTTTGTGTAGCCCGGTATAGCTCCTGTTTTAGTCATTTATGCCAACTCACGGGAGTTGGGTCCACGTAATATACCTCAAGAACGTCGCCACCATCCTACTTCATTCTGGAATCTCCACCGCGTACACCGTTGTTAAAGTGGTTTCGGTATTGACCGGCTATAAGACAATATCTGATCCCGGTCTCTTTAACAACCAATCGTTATTATAACCCGTAGTTATAACTTTAAAACAATATTTTATACTTCAAAAATAAAATGTCATTTCAACCCAAATCTTTATCAAAATAAAGATTAAATCATTTTCAAACCATTTCAATATATCATCACACCGTATCTTTCAATTCAAATATTTATCAAAATAAATATCAAGTCATTTCTAACCATTTCAATATATTAAATTATCATATCCTTTCAAAACTTCCTTTCAAATCATTTTTAATATATCAACATATCATAACTTTTCAAAGCTTCATTTCCAAAATATCATATCTTTTCGAAACCACATTTCAATCATTTTAATATATCAAAATATCATATCTTTTCGAAACCACATTTCAATCATTTTAATATATCAAAATATCATATCTTTTCAAAACCACGTTTCAATCATTATTCATTTTATTCAATTTAGAATACCATTTCAACTCATATTTCAAAACAGTTTATATTCCAAAAAAAATCATTTTTTTTCATTAAAATGAAGTTATCATGTTAATAATTAAATTATTAAATTTTCAAAAAAATTCAACTTCCAAAGTTCATTTATTCACTTAGGTTTATCAAAACAGTGAAATTTCACTTTACGCGGCATTTAGAGAACGTTACGGAAAGTTACATTCAAAACGGTTCAATTTGACAAAAGACAACATTTTAAAATGTTGTAATAGGGTTTACTTAAATTTCAAATAAACTTAGTTAAATTCAAAAATTATAGCACTTACAACACTTGCCATAATAGTTTTTAATTCAATAGCTTTTTAATTCATTATCATCAACTACAGCATTTACAAATGTTGTAGTATCATTTACATTGTAATTAATATCATTTCAAAAATGCAGTAAATTAACTTCAAATATTCAATATAATTTCTCAACCAATTATATTTTTATTTAAAACATTTTTTTTAACTCGTAAAATCATACATTTTCACATTTATAAACATCATTTAATTTTCCTCAAGTTCATGATTTTATAAAGTTAAATTTCCATTCAAAAAACAAGATTTAATAATAATTCACTTATTAAATTGCAATGTTCAATTTTAAATTCATTGCATTAAATTTCAACTTAACACTTAAGTTCAAATTCTCAAATATAACTTAGTTTTATTTTTATTTACTTAACTAAAAGTTCACTTTTAAGTCAATTTCATAAATTTCCAATTTAGTTATATTTCAATATTTCAACTTAAAGTATTCATTCATTTCATATTTCAACTTTATTAAAAATCCTTAATATGATATAAAATCACTTTGAATTCATTTAAATTCAAATTATCATTAATTCATCATAATTTCATATTCAATTTAATTTCCAATTATAATTAAATCAAATTTTCCATAATAACTTACGTTCAAAATTTTCTAACTTTTCATTAATTCATTTTACTTATAATTATTCAGAAAATCAATAAAATTTTACAAAAATACTTTTTAATTAGATTTAAATCAAAATATTTTAATATTTACATTTCTGAAATAATTTTAAAATTTTTAGAAAACATATATTAACTACGGGTCTGTATATAATTTTCTGCGCTAGGTAAAGTGATACGGGTAATATATCATTTCAACCCGTAATTTACAAAGAAAATCCGGGTTTTATCATTTCAAACCCGCAATCCCAAGTCAAAATGAATAATTTAAAAACCGTTCAGGCCTATCATTTCAGCCCATAACGATTTTTCCTTATTCTAAAGTCCGTTCGGTTATGTATCATTTCAACCCATAGTGATTTTTAACCTACAGTGAACTTGCAATGTGATAGACAGATAAAATGAACAGTTTAACAATATACAATAGTAACAGGTGATGTGACATGTAACAGGTGATATGACATAAAATTTAACATGTTAACATCATATATACATAAAATCACATGGCAGTTATAACATCATCAATATTTCTACACATTCAGTTGTTGTTGTTTCACAACTGCATAAGTATAAATGTCGTGTGAGCTTTACTCACCTCTAATTGCTGAAGATGTCAAAACCAAAGGCACAACAAAAAACAAAGACGATGACACAATTACAGACTTGAGTGGAGAGCGAATCCAAGCTACAACTCTTGTGTACAACCCAAAACAAACAATCAAAACAACACAATTCAATACGACTTTAAAATGCAATAACTTTTATATAAAAGAGAAACGAATTGCCAAACTTTTTGACTTGCTTCCTCAAACCTTTGTCACGGCCTAGGGTATAGTTTGGTTCAGATTTGGTTAATTTTTGGCTCAGGTCTAGGCTAGCATGGGTCGGGTTCATGTCATGAGCAAGGTGGAGTTTCATACATGAAGAGGTGAAGGGTCTTAGGCAAACAAATGGAGTTTTGGTTGGCTAGAGGGCTCGGCCATGGAAGTGTGCCCGGCCTGTGGGTGCACCATGACTGGACAGAGGTTGGAGGGGTATGTGGTGATCAGGTCAAAGGTGATGGTTGCTGCTATGGTGGTGGTTGAAGGGGATGAGGCAAAAATGGTCAACAAACATTGTTTTTGGCATGTAGGTTGCAATTTTGAAGGGTTTGACCACCATGGATGGATCGGACTTGGTCATGGCTGGAAGCATAGGTGGTGGTGATGGCAGGGAAGAGGTGTAGGAGTTTGTGGCTGTGGCTATGGAGGAGAAGCCTAGCAGAAAGCATGAGAAAACAAGGCATAATTCATAGAAAAATAAGAAGAAAAATAAGAAAAAGAAAGGGAAGCCATTACCAAAACTTGCAAGATGGAGGCCATGAATTTTTTTAGGGTTTGGGAAAGAGAAAATTTCATGAAAAATAAGAAAGGGAAGTCGGCTGGAGATAGAGTAAGGAGTGGCTAAAATAACAGATGTATTGATGACAAAAGAAACTGTAAAAGAAACGTGAAACGACATTACGTTTCTTAGCCTTTAAACCTTTCAAATTTCATATATATAATTTGTAATTTTATAAATACATATAAACTGAGAAATAAAGATAACAAATCAGAAATAGGAATAAATATCTAAAATAAATAATTAAATTTTAATTAAATAGAATTTAAATTAAGAAAATGGCTTAAAATTGTAAACTAGGCTTTAAAATTGAAAACAACTCAAATAATCTTTGGAAAAATCTATTCAAATTTAAATACATGAAAAATGAATATTAATAAAGTAAAACACAGCAAATAAAAGTGAATGTATAAAATAAATTACTAAATTTTAATTATATATAACTAAATTAAGGAAATAGCAAAGAAAACAGAAACTAGGTTAGAAAATTTGAAAATAAATGCAATGGACTTTGGAAAAAATTTATATACTTGAAAAATATTTATAAATAAAGATAATAACAAAAAAATACATTCACAAAATAAATAAATAAAAAATTATTTAAATATAGCTTAGATGAAGAAAATAGCAGAAAAATAGAAACAACCTTTAAAAATAGGAAATAAATACAGTAAATTTCGGAAAAAATTCTATTATCATTTTAAAAATAATTAAAAGTCAAAATATACATAATATAACATAAATATACAAGTTATAATAAGATATATCAAATAAAAATGTCATTTATATAATTTAAAATAAAGATTATTGCTGAATAACCCAATATACACACAATATTGAAAACAGTATAACTTTTGCAATTTAAATCCGTTTTCAACGAAACGAAAAGCAGTGTCCTTAAAATTTTATGTACTTTCATAATAAAAGAAACAATTTAAATTTTCAAACTTTTAAAATTTTAAATTAAAAGTCAAAGTTTGATTATTTTGACCAAAATTCACTTTTTGGAAAATATTCCTTTTAGTCATGCTTTGGAATGGTAATTCATGTCAAAACTAAAGTTTATCATTCAAAATAAATAAAATAAGTTTTTAAATCAAAAATTCAATTAAAATAATTAAAATATACAAAAACAAATAAATCATAAAATACAGGGTTGTTACACTCTCCCCCACTCAAAACTTTTCGTCCCTGAAAAGAAATGAGGTACGGAAAAAAACAGAAAAAGATAGAGTGAAACAAGATTAGGACAAGATGACAAGGAGAATGAAATTATACGTGATGACTATTGTTATAGGTAAGTTTAACAAGGTGCAGATTATCAAAGATTATAGAAAGATTTCTAAACAGAAAAAAATTTATAGAAAGATGCCTATACCAGTCTATAACAAGATAAGGATGATAAGGACAACCAAAAGATAGTTTGAAAAAAAAACGAAATAAGGAAATAAGTTTGAAACCATGGAAATTTTAACTTAAACAGAAAATAATTTTTTTTTACACAAGTTAAATAAATCTTAACTATCCCAAATTTCATTATCTTATTATCCAATCATCTAAAATTAACAATTTTTAAAACCCATAAAAATAATCATTTATTGCACTCACAATGTACTTAATAAATTTAATTCTCTTTATTCCTCTCATTATATTTATCACTTATGTTAGACATACTTACACTTATTATAACTGCTTTCTTTTATTCTTAGTTCTTTTAACATTATTTTATTGTAAGTTATTCAATTACCCTTTATTATATTTACCTTTGTTAATCTCTTCTTTTTTTCCAACTAAAATTTAAGTGTATAACGTTTATTATAACCACTCAAATTTTATTTATAATATCTTTTTATATTGTATATTATCCAATTACATTGTTAATTTCTGAAATTAAGGTAAGTTATATTTGAATGCAATTGTATTATACAAATAAAACTTTCCAATTCAATCATTTCAAGCTTAAATCATTTATTCAAAAAATCTGATTTTCTTTTTTAATTGAAATTATTCTTTAAAAATAAAATTTAAGAATTAAATTTCCAATTTCTTCAAACCATTTAGAGATAAATAAATGTATGTACATAACTTATCGAATCAAATTTTTAAATCATATATCTATATTATATATTATAAATCAAGTCATATTTTAGAAAATTCAAATCAAATTGATTTCCAAAACAAAGCTGTAGCAAGACTATAGAGCGGTCTATTCACTTCGAAACTCGAAAATGAATGTCGATGATGCTGCAGTCATCACCGAAATTATTTCCCAGCGACAATGAGAAGAGCGCTAATTTTAAACTTAAAATTCTTTGGAAACATATTCTTATTCGTAAGTACTTTAAATAATATACTTTAAAACTTAAACACAAGGTTTGAAACCATCGAAAATTAAATTCTCAAATTTCTTGTTTTAAATTCATTTCAGTTCCCAAATAAATTTATAAACAGCTATCTATAAATTCATTTATAGAACAATAAATGATAAATCAAGTATTATCATTTCAAATGATCAATTTTTAATCAATATATTAAGTTCCATAAATTTACTTATATATCAAAATTTTATTTCATTAACAAATTTTAAAACAATATTGTGTTAGTTTGTTCTGTCAAAGTGTTTTAGAAATCCTATCGATAATGCTGATCAGACGAATCGATCGGAAACCCAAATCAACATCAACAACTCAAACAACACAATATATAAAACAAAACATAGATATACAAGTACAATTCAAAATGTTTGGAAAATAGATTGGAAACAAAATACAAGATGATTAAATAACAGAGTAGGGAGGTGGATAAGCTTAAATAAATCACGGGCAACCTTAACTGGGTCAACCGTGACTTAAACAATAAGATCGATGTGGATTTTTAGGGTAAATCTACATTCGATCCCAAGAGTTAGAGTTTAGAATAACAAAAGATATTAGCATCTAAACCAAGGATATACATAAATCTCTGGTGAATCGATGTTAATTGTAGAGGAGTTTTCCCCCTTTTTTCAATTTAATTTGGAATTGGCGTGACCGCCGACTCACTAAAAAGATCATTCGAAGCGGAGTTATGAAATACTCCAGAGTCAAAAGAAGATGAATAGTGAGGGATACGAATGGATTTTGGAACCGTAGGGAATGTTCCAAAATTCAAAGGAATTGAGTCAAAAAGGAAGAGATTCAAACTCGAATGAAAGTGATTCTGTAAATACATTTACTCCATATGATGAGTTGCCTAGAGCTACCAAAGCTCTGATACCAACTGTAACGACCAGGTATTTTCAACCATTCGCATCCATTATAAGTGTATAGGTAGACACTCATGCCGGAATTGAATTGCTCAAAATACCGCGTTGTAAATAAAAATTTGGCAAATCTCATAATATACAGTAAATAAAAATCCCACATCACAAACACAGAGTAATAATAATGCAGCGGAAGTAAAAGAGATAGTAGTTCATGAAGCTACTATATAAATATATCAGAGTTACATAAGATACAATAGAAGAAATAAAGTATAACAGAAGTTTGAATATGATAACCAAGTACAAGCTGAATAGAACAACCGAACTGAAAGGATGAAACTTGACAAGTAGATAATCTCCAGCGATTCCAATCTCTAGAAAGTGAAAATCCAAATCTGTGAGTAACTCAGGCTGACCCGAGCGTAAATAAAAATACAAACACTCGAGTCAGGACATACATACTTATACAATGTAAACCAACTCAAGTGAACTGTAGCAAAGATACAAGTAACTTAGAAGATGCTTGGGACCGTCCATCCTCTAAGGATCCGTTAAACTATTTACTATGTAGTATATTGCACTATATACAGCAGTGTCTAATCAGTAAAGTATAATCATATAGAAAATAGCGTTAAGGGGATGGTGAACCTTAACGCGGTCGGATCTTTAAAACCAAAATCGTAGTGGGCTCGCTATAAGGAGATGACACGGCACGCAAGGCAATGCCAGGGTGGATACACCGTTTGCATTCCCGGACCGGTGGTGACGGCAAGCCAGCAGCTTCCGCCCACCTCGAACAATACCCCCGAATCAAAGTGGCGCCACATATCGAATCGCAAAAGTAATAGAATGGTTTCTGATGGAGCATGCTCGATGAAAGGGTGCGACCCTTTGTGTAGCCCGGTATAGCTCCTGTTTTAGTCATTTATGCCAACTCACGGGAGTTGGGTCCACGTAATATACCTCAAGAACGTCGCCACCATCCTACTTCATTCTGGAATCTCCACTGCGTACACAGTTGTTAAAGTGGTTTTGGTATTGGCCGGCTATAAGACAATATCCGATCCCGGTCTCTTTAACAACCAATCGTTATTATAACCCGTAGTTATAACTTTAAAATAATATTTTATACTTCAAAAATAAAATGTCATTTCAACCCAAATCTTTATCAAAATAAAGATTAAATCATTTTCAAACCATTTCAATATATCATCACATCATATCTTTCAATTCAAATATTTATCAATATAAATATCAAGTCATTTCTAACCATTTCAATATATTAAATTATCATATCCTTTCAAAACTTCCTTTCATTAATATATCAACATATCATAACTTTTCAAAGCTTCATTTCCAAAATATCATATCTATTCGAAACCACATTTCAATCATTTTAATATATCAAAATATCATATCTTTTCGAAACCACGTTTCAATCATTATTCATTTTATTCAATTTAGAATACCATTTCAATTCATATTTCAAAACAGTTTATATTCCCAAAAAAAATCATTTTTTTTCATTAAAATGAAGTTATCATGTTAATAATTAAATTATTAAATTTCCAAAAAATTTCAACTTCCAAAGTTCATTTATTCACTTAGCTTTATCAAAACAGTGAAATTTCACTTTACGCAGCATTTAGAGAACGTTACGGAAAGTTACATTCAAAACGGTTCAATTTGACAAAAGACAACATTTTAAAATGTTGTAATAGGGTTTACTTAAATTTCAAATAAACTTTGTTAAATTCAAAAATTATAGCACTTACAACACTTGCCATAATAGTTTTTAATTCAATAGCTTTTTAATTCATTATCATCAACTACAGCATTTACAAATGTTGTAGTATCATCTACATTGTAATTAATATCATTTCAAAAATGCAATAAATTAACTTCAAATATTCAATATAATTTCTCAACCAATTATATTTTTATTTAAAACATTTTTTTTAACACGTAAAATCATACATTTTCACATTTATAAACATCATTTAATTTTCCTCAAGTTCATGATTTTATAAAGTTAAATTTCCATTCAAAAATCAAGATTTAATACTAATTCACTTATTAAATTGCAATGTTCAATTTTAAATTCATTGCATTAAATTTCAACTTAACACTTAAGTTCAAATTCTCAAATATAACTTAGTTTTATTTTTATTTACTTAACTAAAAGTTCACTTTTAAGTCAATTTCATAAATTTCCAATTTAGTTATATTTCAATATTTCAACTTAAAGTATTCATTCATCTCACATTTCAACTTTATTAAAAATCCTTAATATGATATAAAATCACTTTGAATTCATTTAAATTCAAATTATCATAAATTCATCATAATTTCATATTCAATTTAATTTCCAATTAAAATTAAATCAAATTTTCCAAAATAACTTACATTCAAAATTTTCTAACTTTTCATTAATTCATTTTACTTACAATTATTCAAAAAATCAATAAAATTTTACAAAAATCCTTTTTAATTAGATTTAAATCAAAATATTTTAATATTTACATTTCTAAAATAATTTTAAATTTTTTAGAAAACATATATTAACTACGGGCCTGTATATAATTTTCTACGCTAGGTAAAGTGATACGGGTAATATATCATTTCAACCCGTAATTTACAAAGAAAATCCGGGTTTTATCATTTCAAACCTGCAATCTCAACTCAAAATGAATAATTTAAAAACCGTTCAGGCCTATCCTTTCAGCCCATAACGATTTTTCCTTATACTAAAGTCCGTTCGGGTATGTTCATTTCAACCCATAGTGATTTCTAACCTACAGGGACCTTGCAGTGTGATAGACAAATAAAATGAACAGTTTAACAATATACAATAGTAACAGGTGATGTGACATGTAACAGGTGATATGACATAAAATGTAACATGTTAACATCATATATACATAAAATCACATGGCAGTTATAACATCATCAATATTTCTACACATTCAGTTGTTGTTATTTCACAACTACATAAGTATAAATGTCGTGTGAGCTTTACTCACCTCTAATTGCTGAAGATGTCAAAACCAAAGGCACAACAGAAAACAAAGCACGATGGCACAATTACAGACTTGAGTGGAGAGCGAATCCAAGCTACAACTCTTGTGTACAACCCAAAACAAACAATCAAAACAACACAATTCAATACGACTTTAAAATGCAATAACTTTGATATAAAAGAGAAACGAATTGCCAAACCTTTTGCCTTGCTTCCTCAAACATTTGTCACAGCCTAGGGTATAGTTTGGTTCAGATTTGGTTAAGTTTTGGCTCAGGTCTAGGCTAGCATGGGTCGGGTTCATGTCATGAGCAAGGTGGAGTTTCATACATGAAGAGGTGAAGGGTCTTAGGCAAACAAATGGAGTTTTGGTTGGCTAGAGGGCTCGACCATGGAAGTGTGCTCGGCCTGTGGGTGCACCATGACTGGACAGAGGTTGGAGGGGTGTGTGGTGATCAGGTCAGAGGTGATGGTTGCTGCTATGGTGGTGGTTGAAGGGGATGAGGCCAAAATGGTCAACAAACATTGTTTTTGGCATGTAGGTTGCAATTTTGAAGGGTTTGACCATCATGGATGGCTCGGCCTTGGTCATGGCTGGAAGCATAGGTGGTGGTGATGGCAGGGAAGAGGTGTAGGAGTTTGTGGCTGCGGCTATGGAGGAGAAGCCTAGCAGAAAGCATGAGAAAACAAGGCCTAATTCATAGAAAAATAAGAAGAAAAATAAGAAAAAGAAAGGGAAGCCATTACCAAAACTTGCAAGATGGAGGCCATGAATTTTTTTAGGGTTTGAGAAAGAGAAAATTTCATGAAAAATAAGAAAGGGAAGTCAGCTGGAGGTAGAGTAAGGAGTGGCTAAAATAACGGATGTATTGATGACAAAAGAAACTGTAAAAGAAACGTGAAATGACATTACGTTTCTTAGCCTTTAAACCTTTCAAATTTCATATATATAATTTGTAATTTTATAAATACATATAAAATGAGAAATAAAGATAACAAATCGGAAATAAGAATAAATGTAACAACCCGATATTTTCAACCATTCGCATCCGCACATGTCGGACTTGAATTGCTCAAAATACCGCATTGTAAATAAAATTTGGCAAATCTCAGAATATACAGTAAATAAAATCACAGATCACAGACACAGGGTATTTAATAATGCAGCGGAAGTAAAAGAAATAGTAGTTCATGAAGCTACTATATAAATTTCAGAGTTAAATAAGATACAACAGAATAAATAAAGTACAACAGAAGTCTCAAGATGATAACCAAGTAGAAGCTGGATAGAACAACAGAACTGGAATAGATAAAACTAGATAAGCAGATAATCTCCAGCGATTCCAATCTCCAGAAAGTGGAATCCAAATCTGTGAATAACTCAGGCTGACCCGAGCGTAAATAAAAATACAAACACTCGAGTCAGGACAATATATACTTATATAATATAAACCAACTCAAGTGAACTGTAATAAGATACAAGTAACTTAAAGGATGCCTGAGACCGTCCATCCTTTAAGGATCCGTTAAACTATTTACTATGTAGTAATATTTCGCTATTATAATAATGTCTACTGTAAAATAAACTTACTTTTAAATAGCATTCCGGGCTACCCATATCACCCTTCACACATAATAGTCCCAGTAGTCCATCCAATATCATGCCATCTCCACTCCGGGTGACTGTCAAAGGATACCACACGGGCTACGGGAGAAAAACAAACTCGTAGTAAAGGCTCGGTATGGTAGGTGACACGGCACACAAGGCAATGCCAGGGTAGATATACCAATTACGCACACGGGCTGGTGGTAACGCAGCAGCCACATACGCCCACCTCGGAACACACTCCCATATCAAAATCGGAGGATGGCCATCTAATCAATCACCAGTAAGAGTATAGTATCGAAGGAATGTGTCCGATAGGAGGAATGACCTCACTTGGCCCGAGATCGCTCCTGTTTTAGCCACCTTATGCCAACTCACGGGAGTTGGGTCCACGTAATATACATCAAGAATGTCGCCACCATCCTACTTCATTCTGAAATCTCCACCGCGTACACGGTTGTCAAAGTGGTTTTCGGTATCGACAGAGAGTATGCCAGATATCCGATCCCGGTCTCTTTGCCAACCAATCGTTATTATAACCCGTAGTTATAACTTTTAAAATAATGTTTATACTTCAAAATAGGATATCATTTCAATTCCAAATCTTTATCAAAATAATGATTAAATTAATTCCAAACCATTTTAAAACATCATATCTTTCCAGAAATTCTTGTCAAATCATTTTAATATATCAAAATATCATATCTTTTCAAAACCACATTTCAAATCATTTTAATATATCAAAATATCATATCATTTCAAAACCACATTTCAAATCATTTTAATATATCAAAATATCATATCATTTCAAAACCACATTCATTTCAAATCATTATTCATTTTATTCAATTTAAAATACCATTTCAATTTACATTTCCAAACAGTTTATATTTCAAAAATCATTTTAAATCATTAAAATGAAGTTATTATATTTAATAATTAAATTATTAAATTTCCAAAAATTTCAACTTCCAAAGTTCATTTATTCACTTAAGTTTATCAAAACAGTGAAAATTCACTTTTCGCAGCATTTAGAAAACACTACGGAAAGTTACATTCAAAACAGTTCAATTTAACAAAAGACAGCATTTTTAAAAATGTTGTAATAGGGTTTACTTAATATTTCAAATAAACTTAGTTAAATTCAACAATTATAGCACTTAAAAAGATTGCTATAATAGCCTTTAATTCAATTTAGCTTTTTAGTTCATTATCATCACCTACATCATTTACAAATGCTGTAATATCATTTAAATTGCAATTAATAGCATTTCAAAAAATGCAGTTAATTAACTTCAAATATTCAATATAATTTCACAACCAATTATATTTTTATTTAAAACATTTTTAACTTATAAAATCATACATTTTCACATTTATAAACAACATTTAATTTTCCTTAAGTTCATGATTTTATAAAGTTAAATTTCCATTCAAAAATCAAGATTTAATAATAATTCACTTATTAAATTTCAACATTAAAATTTAAATTCATTAAATTAAATTTCAAATTAACACTTAAGTTTAAATTTCAAAATATAACTTAATTTCAATTTTATTCACTTAACTTAAAATTCACTTTTAAGCCAAATTCACAAATTCCCATTTGGTTATATTTCAAAATTTCAACTTAAATAATCATCCCTTTCATTTTTAACTTTACTCAAACATCATTAATATATTATAAAATCATTTTAAATTCATTTTAAATTCAAATTATCATAAATTTATCATAATTTCATATTTAATTTAATTTCCAATTATAATTAAATCAAAATTTCCAAAATAACTTACATTTAAATTTTCTAACTTTTCCATAATTTATTTAACCTATAAATTTCCAAAAAAAATCAATAATACTTTACAAAAATCATTTTTAATTATGTTTTAAATCAAAATATTATAATATTTACATTTCAAACATATTTTTAAAAAAAAAATTAGAAAAATATATTTTAACTACGGGTCTGTATATAATTTTCTAGCCTAGGTAAAGTGATACGGGTAATGTATCATTTCAACCCGTAATTTACAAAGAAAATCCGGGTTTTATCATTTCAAACCCGCAGTCCCAAGTAAATGAAATAAAATGAAAATCGCTCAGGCCTATCATTTCAGCCCATAACGATTTTCCCTTATTCTAAAGTCCGTTCGGGTATGTATCACTTCAACCCATAGTGATTCTAATCTACAGGAAACTTGCAGTGTGATAAACTGATAAAAATTACAGAATAGCATGAAATAATAGTGACATATGATATAGCAGGTGTAAATACAGGTGTGAACATCATATGAATATAATATGGCAATTAAAACAGGATGATGTGCATTACAGATTCAAGTGTGATCAGTTTATTACTTATATAAGTATAACTTGTCTGGTGAGATGTACTCACCTGTTTAAGCTGGAGATGACTACCAAAACACACAACACAGAATCTTTAAAGGCACGACAACACGAATATGATTTGAGTGGGAGAGCCAAGGATAAATCTCCTTAGATACATGAGACAAACAAATATATAAAACATAAGTTTCAAAACAGGATATACTTAAACAATGTTAGAAATGGATTGAATAAAACAAAACCAGAACTATTGCACTTGCTTTCTACCACCTATGCTTCAGCTATGGATCAGGTTTGCACGGCCAAAGCATGTATTTGGATCAGGTTATGGATTGAAACGGGTCGGCCTAGCCTAGAGAGAGTGGTGCACAAGTTTGTGAGGCAAGAGGCTAATGTTACAAGGCAATAGCAAGGGTTTCAAGGCATCTTATGGCTCGGCCAAGGCATGGAGGGCATGGCCACTTCAGGTATGGTCAGGTGAGGATGTGCAGAGGTGTGTTAGGTCGAGATCAGGCCAGTGGTGATGGTTTTTGGTCGGCCCAGATGGTTGAAAGAGGTGGTGCTAGGCCTAGGTGTGCTATGCTTGCATATATATGAGATGTTGCTCAAAACTATGGTGGTTCTTCATCACAAAGGGCTCGGCTATGGCATGGGAAGGGGCTGGAGGAGGTGTTGGTAAGAGGGGATGGTGATGGAGGCGGCCTAGGTGGTGGATGAGAGCAGGCCGATCCAAAGAAGGGGGGTGAAGGCAAGGCAAATCCATGTAAAACAAAGAAGAAAACAAAGAAACATGAAAAAGAAAGGGAGTTTTTACCAAATTTTTGAACAAGGGAGAGGCCGACATTTTTTTCAGGTTGGATGTGAGAATTCACGTGAAAAATGAAGGAGGCAGATGAAATGAGAAGGAATTGTACGGCCAAAGAAAAAACAATAAAGATGTAGGTTAAGAAATGAAAAGGCAGAAGATTAAAAGACTTAGGAATGTAAAGGGTTTCAGAAACCTTTCATATTTCTTTATTTAATTTTTTTATAACTTTATATTTCTGGTAATAATACTAATACCAGATAAAATTTCGAAATTTATCAAAATGTAATAATTTATATAAACATTTATCAATAATATAAACTTAAATTAAGAAAATAGCTAAAAATAGTAAACTAGTCTGGAAAATTTAAAATTTAATAGAATAAATTTTATAAAATTCATATGAGCTTGTAATATATTTTTAAACATAAATAATAACATAAAATAAAAACATATTCACAAAATAAATATTTAAAATTTAATTTACATATAATTTTTTATGAAGAAAATAGCAGAAAATAGGAAAACAGCCTTCAAAAATAGGAAATCATCATAGTAAATTTTAGAAAAATTCTATTATTATTTTTAAAATATTTAGAGATGAAAATATACATAAATTAACATATTTACACATATTAAAATAAAATATAAGAAAGAAAATATGATTTATAAAATTTAAAATAGGCAAAATTGCACAAAAAACCAATTATACTAAAAATTGAAATGTTCATAACTTTCACAATTTAACTCCGTTTCCAACGAAACGAAAAGTAGTATTCATGTTATTAAATCTATGTTCATAATAAAAGATAAAATTTAACATTTAAAATAATTTAAATTTCAAGTTTAAAAGTCAAAGTTTGAACAGTTTGACCAGAAATTCACTTTACAGTAAAATATTCAAATTATACTAGTTTGAACTATAAACACTTAATAATCAACATTTATATTTAAAAATGAAATGTTTGAAATAAAATAAATTTAAAAATAAAAGAAAGTCCAATTTAAATAATATACAAAAATCTAGGGTTGTTACAATAAATATCTAAAATAAATAATTAAATTTTAATTAAATAGAATTTAAATTAAGAAAATGGCTTAAAATTGTAAACTAGGCTTTAAAATTGAAAACAACTCAAATAATCTTTGGAAAAATCTATTCAAACTTAAATAAATGAAAAATGAATATTAATAAAGTAAAACACAGCAAATAAAAGTGAATGTATAAAATAAATTACTAAATTTTAATTATATATAATTAAATTAAGGAAATAGCAAAGAAAACAGAAAGTAGGTTAGAAAATTTGAAAATAAATGCAATGGACTTTGGAAAAATTTTATATACTTGAAAAATATTTATAAATAAAGATAATAAAAAAAATACATTCACAAAATAATTAAAAAAATATATTTAAATATAGCTTAGATGAAGAAAATTGCAGAAAAATAGAAACAGCCTTTAAAAATAGGAAATAAATACAGTAAATTTCGGAAAAAATTCTATTATCATTTTAAAAATAATTAAAAGTCAAAATATACATAATATAACATAAATTTACAAGTTATAATAAGATATATCAAATAAAAATGTCATTTATATAATTTAAAATAAAGACTATTGCTGAATAACCCAATATACACACAATATTGAAAACAGTATATCGTTTGCAATTTAAATCCGTTTTCAACGAAACGAAAAGCAGTGTTCTTAAAATTTTATGTACTTTCATAATAAAATAAAAAATTTAAATTTTCATACTTTTAAAAATTTTAATTAAAAGTCAAAGTTTGATTATTTTGACCAAAATTCACTTTTTGGAAAATATTCCTTTTAGTCATGCTTTGGAATGGTAATTCATATCAAAACTAAAGTTTATCATTGAAAATAAATAAAATAAATTTTTAAATCAAAAATTAAATTAAAATAATTAAAATATACAAAAAAATCACAAAATACAGGGTTGTTACAAGATTTATGGTTGTTGCTTATAAAATCTCTGTGATGATGCCTGCATGTGTATAAATAAGTGTATAATTTTGTGTATATGATTTTATTCAAGTGTGCATGTCTGTTATATCCATGTTTCCCTATGTTTCATATTACAGAGTTAAATTTAGTTAAATTCTACTTTCTTCACCTCTGATCTCTGATAGGCCTTAGTTTTCAAACAAATTTTGTTTGTTTAAGTATGAACTTGGATCTAAAAATAGTTTAAACATGTTTACATATATATAGTAACTGGAAAGCAAGATTTACAGTAAAATTTTATAAATATGTTAAAATCAATTGATACAATTCTCTAATTCAAATACATAACTTGAATTGGCCTGGGAAGTTATGATTTTTAAAATCAAAATCACAATTTTAAGTAAAGTATTGAATGTGAATTTTGGGGTTGTCTAAAATTTGATTTCCACTCGAATTCTGACGATCTTGGTGACTGGAGAGGTCGGGGTTCCTTTTGGAGCTTGTTAAGTGATCATGTTATCAGGAAAAAATGGAAGGTAAGCATTCTTATGGTCGTGGCGTCGGCAGTGATGTAATCTATGTTGTAAACCTAGTTGGGTCGAACTGTGAAAAGGAGATTAGTGCTTCTTCTCTGATGCATCGAGTTGCATCAAACTTTGGGGATGGGTTCGTGGATGTTTGGAGATGGAGTGCCAGAGTTGCAAGTCGTCAGATGGTTGGAGATGTGACTTCGGGGTGGATTTGGACATGGCAGTTGGTTTCGGTTTTTAACTGGGAAGCTCGATTTTGATTCGAGGCAAGTGACGGTGTTTTGGTGATCAGAGATGGTTGCCACAATGATGTTTGATGTGATGGAGGGTTCGTCGGAGGTGGTAAGTGATTCCGGTGATGTGCATGTGCACATTGGAGGGATTTGTGTCAGTGGTTGCCGTGTTTGGGTTGAAGGTTGAGCTCGAAGGAGGTATCGAGTTTTGGGTTTTGTTTCTCGAGTGGGAACTCGAAGTGATGGGTCTGTTATCCTATTAGCAAATTTAAATTGTTATGGGTTTTAAAAAAAATTAAATTTAAACTAAGATTTTGAAAATTTAAGGAAATGTAATGGAACTTGAGTGGCTCGAGTTATACTCAGGTCAAATTTAAGCAGATTGATTTAAAAGAGATTTTTATAAGTTTTAAAAGTTCTATAAAACAAGTTTTAAATTTAATGAAGATTGATTTAAACTTTTGAAATGAATCTTGTTGTTAAATACTATCCTTTATATGAGTAAATGTTTTCTTAAACATCTTGATTAAGAAGTTGAAGTTTGTTAAATTTAAATCTTGTTAAGTAAATTTAGAGTGATTTAAATTTAAGTTAGAAATGAAATTTTTAAAAGATTTATATAAAAGTAAGTTTTAAATTCAAATTTGAATCTACTTTTTAAAACTACTAAATGATAAAATTTTAAGTTATTTTTAAAGTTATGTTTTGATAACTTTAATTTATCAAAGTTAAAATGATTATTTTGTTTTAAAAACTTAATTTTTGATTTAATTAAGTAAAATTAATTATAAAGTTATAATGGTTTAAAAATGAAAATGTAAATAAAGGCATTAAAAAGATAATGTTTCATCTTAAGATAATTAAAGTTTATTGTCTGGAAATTAATTAATTTAATTAAGGAAAATTAAGTTTAATTAATTTAATTAATAATGATTAAGAATTCATTAAGGAATTAATTAGGAGAAATTAATTGGTTTAATTAATTTATTTAAAATTAATAATTAAGGGTTATAAGTTAATTAATTAGAGGTTAATTAATTTATAATTAAGAATTATTAATTAGATAATTAATTAATTATTAGAAATTAATTAATTAAGTAATTAAGGTTGATTAATTAGTAATTGAATTTATCAATTAGTAATTAAAAAGTACTTAATTTGTAATTAAGTTTTATTAATTAATAATTAAGCTTTATTAATAATTAAGAATTTATTAATGTATACTAAAAATTAATTAAGGATTAATTAACCATTATTTAGGGTTAATTAATTATGATTAAGAATTGATTAACTGATTAATTAAGGATTAATTAATTTGTTGTTAACTTAAGGTTTATTAATTAATAATTAAGGATTAATTAATCTATAATTAAAGATTAATTTATTTATTTAAAGGGGTAATTAAGGGATGAATTACCCAATTGTAATTAATCAAATAAGTGTGATTAATTTGAGTTAATCAAATGGGTTGATTAATTAAAGATAATCATTTGGTGATTGATTAAGT
The DNA here is from genome assembly GCA_030765085.1 of Allium cepa. Taxonomy (NCBI): domain Eukaryota; kingdom Viridiplantae; phylum Streptophyta; class Magnoliopsida; order Asparagales; family Amaryllidaceae; genus Allium; species Allium cepa. The sequence goes on along the minus strand of CM060941.1, from coordinate 10,773,621 downwards.
ATAATTACTTAATGAGATGGATAAGTATAATTACTTAGGGTAACTAATTATTGTATAATTACTGGGATGTAATTAATTAAAAGGAAATTACTTGATAGGAAGTAATTAAAGGATACTTACTTAGTAGAAGTAATTAAGGGTAATTACTGGGTGTAATTAATTAAGGGTCAATATAATTAATTAAAGAGTTAATTAAATAAGGTAAGTAATTACAGGATGGTAATTACTATATATAATTAATTAAATTTGATTAATGGAAGTGGTTAATTAAGGATCATTAATTAATGTAATTAATGAGAGTAATTAAGGATTGACTAATTAAGATTAATTAATCAATAATAAGTGATTATAAGGTATAATTAATTGTAATCAACTAAGGATTAATGTAATTAATTACAATTGATAAAGTAATTAAGGTTAATTACTTAATGGTTTATAGATAATTAATTTGTGTAATTAATTAAGGGTTAATTACTTAATGTAATTAAAGATAATTAATCAAGGGTGATTAATTAGAGGATGATTAATTAATTGATTTGTAATTAATGAATGAATAAGTAAGCAAGATTTATTGTGATGAAAGTAATTAATTTAATTCATTTTAAATAAATTAAAGATGAAGTAATTAATTTAATTCATTTTAAATTAAGTATAGTTGGTGATTAATAAATCATTACTTATGTATGGATGGATGGTATAGATTGCCTTAAATGGTTTGAGATCTCATACTGAGATAAGTAATGTTGTGTGGTATGGATGCTTCGGTTGAAGTATGATGATAATGTGAATTATCTATTTATGATGATAATGTGAATTATCTGTTTGTGATGATGATGTGAATTATCTATCTGTGTGTATATAGATAATAGAATTGAACTGTTTTAACTTTAAAACAACCTGGACCTAAAAGATGGCGTTTTGGATTTCGATGAAACCGAGATCGGGTTTCCAGATTTGGATATCCGAAAACCACATCGATCCAAATTAACGATAGGTCGTGAATCTCAAGTGAAGATGAAGATTCAGAGTGCAAGGGTTATTGTCGTCAACTCTGAGGGTGATTCCAAAATGAGTGTAACGAGATAATGCCTTCGGTTTTGTTCGAACCCGAAACGAACTGTATGGATTGAATGCTTTCAGAACATCATCAGGTGGATGATGAGCATTCTAAGATAGATGTGTTATATAAAGGTAATCGTAGCCTCAAGCCTCATCAACCGGGAATGGATAAAAAAAGGGAGGTGCAGCAAGGCCAAGTGGGTCATGCCCAAGTAGGATGAGATGAACCCCTGTCTAGAGTCCCTTTTATTTCGGCTGTGTAGGCGGTTGAATAACTACAACTGTCAGGGTTGTCTTGTCCCGGACTGTCCAATAAGAGATGGTTTTGGCCTTGTGTTGCAGGGGATTTAGGGTAGATCCTCAGTACGGTGATCTAGGCCACGTACTGTGACGGACGGTATCCCAGTAGCCCTGCCATTAATGGAAACTCATTCTTCCTACATGCCCTTACGGTTTTGTTTGTATTACCCACTTTTGTGGCTAGTAACTGGAATTTAATGAATGTAACAATTTAGATTATTTTTTTATTTATTTGAAAACCTTAGACCCTATTATAATATCACTGGATTTCCTATCAAATGTTTTGGTTAACGTAAGGTAAAAACTTACTCATGTTTATTGGTGGGAAGTCTTACGTGATACCTTTTCTTTCAAAGGTTTTTAAAGTCGAGCAACTTTAACCATTTACTCACACCAGACCCATGTCTGACCCGGAGTTTATTCTGCTTTTTTAAAGCTCTTGGGTACTCAAATTTTTACGAGTAGCCAAGGGATTCATGTTAGGTTTGACGAATTCTTGAGGAGCAATGGAGCAGGAGGCTTCGGCGTGTAGATATATAGTATTCCGTTGTGTGTTCTCTGAGTCGTTTGTCTGTATTGTATATTGAGTTGTATAACTAGACATGTGTTTGTAACTATCTAGTATGTGTTGTATAAGCTGTGTAACTCTGATGCATATGATATTATGTAATATATTATGTGATTAATATAATTTATTCGTTCCGCTGTTGAGATTCTGATGTTGTTTCTTCTTTCTTCTCTATCTTTCTCTTTTCTATCACTTTCTTTCTTCAAGATGATGCGTCTTATTGTGGAGAATAAGGCGGGTCGTCACATTTGGTATCAGAGCATAGGTTGAGTGAATGCCTAGGCTCTAGAGTGGTGTCTTTCTTGAGAGAGCGTACTTGTAATTCTTATATATATATATATATAAGTAATTATAAAATAGTTGTAAAATAGTTAAATAGTTGCAAAATAGTCATAAAATAGTAATTAGTTTGTAAAACAGATGAAAAATTGTTGTAAAATAGAAATTAGTTTCAGAGTAGTTGAAAAATAAGTAAACGATAGTTTGGGTTTTAAAAAGAAAGGTTGTATAGTAAATAGCTAGAAAAATAGATTTAAAACAGTTTATATTAAAACAATTTATTGAAAATAGTCTCAGAGTCAAACTAGTTCAATTTCCCAATCTCCCAATTCCAATCAATTTCCACTTCCATTTAAAATTGATTCAATTTCAATTCAAGTTGAATTAACCTCGATTCCCATTCCAAATTCAAATCAATTCCCATTTGAATTTAAATTTATTCAATTTCAATCTCACTTCCAATTAATTCAATTCAAATTTTCCATTCGAATTTATCCCAATACCAGTCTCAACTTTAAACCATCTCAAATTACATAAATTCAATTTAAATTTTTAAATGTTGATTTAATCCTTTAAATCAAATTATCCTTCACTTTTAATTTAACATCCTAAGTCTTTAAACGGTTTAATTTTGAGTCTAAATTTTAAATATTCATTTTAAATTACCTTTACTTAACTAATCTTAAGGTTCGAGTAAGAGTTCAAAACTTTTTAAACAATTTAATCTTCAGAATCCAATTTATTACTAAATTTTAACTTCTAACTTTGAAACCAATTCTTAACAATTTTAGTTTGCAAGTTTATTTTTAATATTTAAATCTTAAGTTCAAAGTGATTCCAGTCCATAATTAAAATTTCATTTCATAAATCAAAATCATGTAAATAATTTCAAATTAAAGTTTAATTTTATTTAATTTCAATAATGGATATACACATTATCTCAATCCACCTCTTAATTCATTCAAAATAATTCAATTTACAGTTTCATAGATTATTATTAGGAATAGGATGATAGCAGGATATATCAAAGTAAATAAACATCCAAATTATTTAAAACAACCATCAATAGCATCCATCACACATTTCCATATCTCAAACCCGCTTTGAGATCACACATAACTCCCTTTCAATTCAATCCATTTAACTTCACTAAGTTAAATCTCAATTTCATCTTGAAATTTCCAATTCAGGTTGTTCGTTATAAACTTATTTAACTTCCCCTAAGTTAATTTCAATTCATTTAATCCAGTTAACCTTACTCAATTTGAATTCTTCATTTCAAATTTTAAACTTCTTATCAATAACCTTCCCCGCTTATAAGTTCAAAAACTTATTTCTCTTTGGGTTTTTACATTACATTTCAAGGGAAAATTTCGAAAAACAACACTTAGAGTTTATTTCAAATCATCTTGGATATTATGTATATCCCACATATATGCATATTTATTTACTTTGCCCTTCAAGTCATACTTTAAATTTTAAACCATTCTTGGTTTTAATTCAGACAATTTCTTAAAACAACTCTTGTTTTTAAAAAAGGATCCTTACATTTAAATATATTTCTTTATATCTTTTAACATTTTGAAATAATTTAAATATTCTGGACATAGATTTAAAACTTCATAATTTAAACTCTTTTTCAATTTATAACTTATACTTATATAAATTGTTTACTTCCTTAAAAAATTTCATTCTGCTTTATCATTGATTATTATTAGAAAACAAGCATCCCATTATTAGACACAACAATAATTTTATGATAATAACCAAGATTATCATATCTGGGAACCAATTCACTATATATTATCTCATAATTTATTGGAAAGTAAAATCAACATTCTGAAAACATTTCTACAAATTTCAGGATTTTAATTTCTGATTTGAATCCATTTCTAGCTTATCTTATTTGCATAGTTCATATTATCCAATTCCTATTTGGATATATAGACACACACACACACACATATATTACCACTTAAATTCTTATGATCTTATTCAATTTCAATAACCAACAACCAATTATCTTTATATATATAATAATCAGAAAATTATTGCTTTATATATCAAAATATAAGCTTATATAAGAATCGTTCATTTTTAAAACCATTTTAAAATCTTTATATAAGAAAATAACAAGTACGCTCTCATATATAATACACTCAACTCATTCTAGGGTACTACTAACCCTATCCTTGATGAGTAAACCCACCAGAGCCAAGGTTCTCCCTTAACCTCGCTCTGATACCAAATGTAACGACCAAGAATTTCGACCCCGCAAATTCGACACTAATACGTTCATTGTAGAAGTGTCGAGCAATCGAACGCCGGAAATTCCAGATTGCTAGGGTAAAAGAGAAAAAGTAGAAGAAGAAACAGAAAACAACAGCACAGAATCTCACATTCGCAGTGGATTAAGATATAATATCAAATAATAGAATTTATGCAAAGAAAGCTGTAACTGTCAATTTATAAACAATATATCAGAGTACAATCATTCACAAATAAAATGGACAGTTGTAACAACTTGTCCCTGACTACTATCAATACAATCACAAAAACATAGCGGAATATACTACATTCGTCCCTGCCATCCAGCTCGTCTCCTGAGCTCCAGAAGACCTAACCTGAAAATCTGTAATACTCGGTCAGACCCGAGCATTACATTAAAGTAACACCCGAGTCAGGTTGGAAACCAGCGTGAGTAAACCCATTTAATGTGAAATACTTAAATTATAAAACTTCATTGAAAACCAAGGTAACTCGTACATTACTACGAGTTTTTACCTTGCTATAGCCAAACATTTATTCCAAAAATTAAATCTAAGTATTGTTACTTAGTTTAAATGGCCAAGTTCACTTAATTTATTCCATTCCAGCCCATTTGATTTTATAATCAAATCTATAGAGAGTTATAGATTACTAATCGAAGTGGTTTCGGATATTGTTGATATCCGACCCCGATCTCTTCGAATTCAATGCCATCTTTTAAGCCAAGTTGTTTAAGGAAAACAATTTAATTTATATTCATAATATCATATTCACACATTAATTCATCACAGATATCCAATTCAATAAATGATTCACATTTTATTAACATATCAATCCAGGCATTGCATATCACAGAACATCACAAATTATCAGACTAGAGATATTAATCAATCCGAGCATTTGATAAAATTCAATCATCCATAAGCAGGATAACTTAGTCACACCATTTCTAATTTATTTAATTAACAAAAATAAATTAATTACTTTTAAATCCTGCTTAATTAACATTATTTAATTACAAACCATTTGTTGTTACTTAATTAATTATTGACATTAATCAATTATCCTTTAATTACTTAAGACCTTAAATAATTTAAGATAAACTATTTATCTTAATTAATTGCTTAATTATCATTTTATTTAAATTAAATGTTTGAAATTAATTTATTATTAACATACAAAATCACTTAAGACCTTTTGATTAATTATAAGCTTAAAACATTTACTTCTTTAGTCAACTACTTAATTACACTATTCACTTTTAATTTAGTAAACTTAAGAATTAATTTAAATAATAGGCATATAATAAAATATTCCAAACTTAATTAGTTTAAGCTAAAAAGACATTATTTTATCACCCTATACTAACTTAACATTTAAAATAAAACATTTACCATTAAAGAAATTGATTAAGAAAATTGTTTTTAAAACTTGTTTTATTTTCACTTCATTTTTCTTTATTTTCTATTTATTTTCCTATTTAATTTCTTTGGCCCAATACTTCCTCTGGCCCAACCTCTTCCCCTACTCTTTCTTTCCTTCCTCCCCTCTCTTTTACTTCACTGCTTCTTTCTATCTTCTGTCTATTCCAGATACCAACCACCGTGTGCACGCACATGTATCCATGCACACCTTTTCCGACGATCGACCCTTGCCGCCGACCAACCTCACAAAACCCCCACGACCACCTGAACTCACCACCCCACCTGAAATCCATGATCTCTCCCTTATCCAAAATTTGACATCGAAACCAAAAGCCACAGACAACACCGACATCCATCATCCCCTTGCCTCGTCACCACCAACTACCATTAACTACTAGAAGACACCTATGCAGTCGCCATGGTCTCCTCCTTCAAACCCCCTGGTCCGCACCTCCCATTTCTCCCTACGACGCCATAGATCGTCCACAACCGAGCACCTCCCCAAACCATTCCTGAACCCTAAATCAACTACCACCAGTCAACATGCCGCATAATAAAATACGAGGCCAATTTTCCTATGCTCACCACTCCTTCAGCTACCTCCCGACTAAAAATCGACCCCCACCCACAATTGGTTTGTCGAAAATTGATGAAAAATCAATTACCGTTCAACCCTCCCTTCCTCGTCAAATTCTACTTTAAAAATTATGATATGGCTATTAAAAATCATCATTTTCAAACCAATAGTGATGATATAAGCAAAACATGAGATCTAAACAATTTGATTCCTGACATGTTTTTGATTCCCACTATAATTACATTTTTTCCAAATAATAACTCGATAATTTCACTTGAAACTATTTTTTAAAAATAGGACTTCATTAATATAAGCACATTTCCTTCAGACATCCTAACTTATAATTTCTTTGATGAAGAGAATCTATATATCTAGTGATTTTGGGGTCTGTCAAAACAAGAACAGAGGCCAGGACTATTTCACACAGACATGCATACATACACACACTGTAATTCCACTTATATACCAGGCAAAACACAATGTTTCCGTCCATGCAAGACATATTTCATTCACTATTATCATTAATCGTCACATGTATAAGTTAAGAAAGATGATTAAGCTTAAAAGATTATAGTTCACTCACCTGAAAATTTGAACAAAGAAAAGAGTTGTAGGAAATCTGGGAAACTGGTTTTTTAAGGAACTGCACTTGATCTTCTTCCAGTTGAATCTTTGCTTGTTTGCCTCAGATTTGAAAATTTGCAAGAGGTTGATTTAGTTTTAGTTGTCTATCTTCTCTGGTATTGTTTTCGAAAAATGAAAGATTAGAAGAAAAATGAAAAGAGAAAGAGTAGATATATATATATATATATATATAGGAATGTAATCCTTTTTATTTATTAAAAAAATGAAAGAAAATATGACACTTATATTTTGCATGTTGCTTAGCTTACACTTGTTATATTGCCTGCATTTAATATTTTTATATGTTTTTATATTTTCATTCATATATTTTATTTTTACTTATAATTATATAACCTTAAAGAAAATGATATAAAACCTAATTATTCATCAATTTATAACCATATATATATATATATATATATATATATATATATTAAAATTTAGAGTTTTTAAATCCAATTTATTTTTACGATAATTACCTTTGAATTTCAAATCCAAGTTCTATTTACAACCTACGTGTGTATGTATGTATGTATATATATACACACACAATAGTAATTGGAAATACATATTTTATTAATTATCAGAATTTATTTGTTCAACGTACAAATCGGTATTTTTAATAAATTTAATTCTATTAATTACCAATTAACAGATGTCCGAAAATCCGGGTTACCGCAAAAGTTATGAAAAAGTAGATGTTTGTATGGATTACAAAATGAAGCCAACGGTAATGTTGATGTTGATATTAACTGGTAACTAAAATTTTAATTTCTACAAAACATGAAGACTTAATATGTGTCATCTCTAAACCAATGTCAAAAAGTGGTTAGTTTGAGAAACTAACAATGAATTCTCAATGATGTTAGTATATAAATTTTATCAAAATTGAAAGTGCAAACAACACCACTCAATTCAAAAGAAACATGCTATGAAGTAAAACATAAAAAAATTAAGTTATATAGCATGTTCGTTGTATCCTAACAATGCAAATGATTCATTTTAAAATCTAAATAATATCATAGAATAGCTAAATTGTACCTTTAGTTCGTTGTAGTTATCATATATTATTACATTGACAATGAATAGTCCAAATATGATCTGTAGAAACTTTTGCTCGTTCAATTCTTATAATCTATGTCATTGGATGGATATATGGAAATAATTTTCAAAATATGTTCATTCTTAAAGATGATCCCAAGGTAATACTATTATTAGAAGCCACATGATAGATCTACATTTAAGAACTTTTATGGTGTTCAGTGCTTCCATCAACTAAGATTTTGTTTATGATTGATTAAAGAATGAAGCAACGCCATTGTACATTATTTTAGTTTGCACAATATTTGATAGATTTACCTACTCAACTCTCGAATGTCGATATGCATGAAACAATATTTTTGTATGGAGACAGACACCATTGTTTCGGTGGTTAAGTGATTCGACTTGGTATGAAAGTGATCTGAATGGCCTATTTGACATTCGAGTTAGGTGGATCAATGAGTAGAAGAGACATGTTCTCAATATTTTTTGGATAAATATCCACTTTCATAATTATTTATCCATACCCAAATAAAGCATATGTTGTAAAAATATCTGAATGTGGCCTGTCTTTGGCTTGTCAAAGCTCTTTTCCAATTTTTGGCCCATTCTAAGCTGTATTTTTTTGCCAAATTATATAAATATTATGGCTTTTTCATTCGGATAATTGTATAATCGTGATGTACAAATATATGTCCTACAAAAATGAATGTAATACTTCTCTTTCAATTAATTTTGATTCATATAAATAAATAGCTAGAAATTGAGAAGTTGAACAGACTACTGATCATAAGAACGACGAATTTGTATTTTCCTTAACTATATCAATGCAATATACATTTGTTTATAAGATTATTCTCCCCCAAAGCTGACTTAATTTTTATTTCAACCTTCTTAAGTACTGTTCGAACAAAGATTAGGCTATTTGAATATATATCATGGTTCAAAATTCCGGTTTAATGTACCGTTTCGGTCGGTTAAATTTTTCATAATTTCGGTTCCGTTTCGGAAATTCTGTAGATTCCGTTTCAATTCTGGTTTTGAATTTCGTTACTTTTGAAAGCATTTTATGTAAATTTATTTTAAAACACTACAAATTTTTATTTAAAACGAATAAAGCAATTCAATAACAAATAAAATAGTTCAATCTTTCAAATTACAGCACCTTCAAAACAATAAAGCCCAAACTACTTACTTCTAAATTACAAATTTAGCTATAGAAGACCTTTACAAAGGAAATGTAAAGGCCAAATCCATTTTGAGGCCCATATAAGTATTCTCTAAACCCTAGAATACATTATTAACTACAGATCATAATCAAAGCCGCGTTCTTCCTCCTGTAAATCATATCTGCTCTCTTTCTCCTGCAAATCAAAGCCGCTCCTTAAATCAAAGCCAAGCTTCTTAAATCAAAGTTGTACCCGTTCTCAACTGCACTCATTCTCAGAATTGAAGCCACCGCACTCAACAATCACGCAAACCCATTTCTCCATTTATTTTTCTTAACCACTCAATCTTAGAACCGGATTCATGGTTGAATTCTGGCGCGGTCATTGCTGGAACCGGACCGAAACGACCGAAATTCCAGTGTGTCGGCCGGAACTTCGAACCATGATATATATTGTACAAGTTAGATATATTTTTTGTGGAAAAAGTTTATGGAAATTTAATTGCACGGTCTTTCTCCAAATATGGTTGTGACATGGTACCATAAATAGTAGGTTGCTATAAAAAAGTAAAATGTTGGGCAATAGAAGCAGTATCTTAATTTGTTGGCCATCAAGACCTGATGTACTTCAACACCCATAAGATAATAAACATGTAAACTAGTTTACCGCAGAATAGTAAACATTTGCATGCATGTTTCACAATCTATTTTACTTCTAAGTACAATATCATTAACAACCATTGAAAGGAGTTTGCAAACTTGCTCTATTCATGTTTCTTTCAGCATTTAGTTACCGAATCCTAAAATAATTGTGTCCTTATCTACGGGGTTTTAACTACAAAGATGGGGAAAATTCCATAATTGAAACATGGTATTTATCTATTTATTATTTGAATTAGAAATGAGAAACCAAAACATTAATATCATGACAGCCGTCTTTTATTAGAAGTAGGGTATTTTACAAATTGTAAATGTTGTAATTAAAAATTATTCTTTAATTCACCATACGTTGCTCTTTCTTCTGGTTCATTCCCTTCCCCTTAACAACTTTTTTAACCCTTTTCATCTTCCCAAAATTATTTTCACATTCATCTCTTTATTGTGTACACCATTCTATTGTTTGCTTCTCTTTACAAATATATTACTCTTACTTTACAATTGATTACACCCACCGTGTGCAACAGATGATTTAACCACAAATTCCAAAACATGGGTTTTTCAAGTGAGTACTTTGATCATTCTTTTTAAAAGAATTCACTATATGTGATTTCAGATATTTGATTTCTATTGAAAGAAGAATGATTTTTCATCTACAAATTGAATGATATTACTGTACATTGAATTACAATTCTCGGATATTGGCTATTGTATTTAAATACATGAGATATGGTTTGATTGGGCTATTGGGCCTAACACACATGTTACCCATATACAATACGTGATTATATGAATGTAAACTGCAGCGGCTCCTTACTTTTTACTTCATTTCTTACTCCCTCCTTAAACTGATATAGGGTTAGTGTTTTCTTCAATCAAATTGGGGCTTTGACCACAAAGCATTTCATCCTGCTTCTCTTCTTCAATCTCTTCATTAATTGCTTTAAATTGCTTGTATACATAGATTAACTGAAATTCATCTCAATATGTTTTTTTTTGGAATATAATACCGGATTTGCTGTCATATATATTGTACTCTGATTGTCACACCATAGTTTTAGTTTGATCTCTGTTTTGATTTGTAATTCTATTAGCAATGACTGTATCCAGATTATCCCTGCAGTCGCACTTGTTACACTCCTGTATTCAGCTTCTATGCTGGATCTGGAGATGGTTGTTTGTTTCTTTGAGCACTATGATACTGGGTTGTCTTCAACGTAGACGTAATAACCAGTTATTGATTTTCTGTCATCAATATCTGTTGACCAGTCTTCTTCTACATAAGCTATGATGCTTAGATTATTGCATTACTTTAGAGTGAGTCCATAACTTGCAGTGCCTTTGAGTTATCTTATAATTTTCGTAATAGCTTTCCAATGTACATCACGAGGTTCCGGCATAAATTGTGATACCCTGTTAACACTTAAAGAGATATCTGACCTAGTTATAGTAGTGTATTTTAAAGCTCCTGCAATACTTCTATACTGTTTAATATTGGTTCTCCCCTATTTTTTGAAAATTGCTGATGACTGATCATGGGTGTTGGTTGTGGTTTAGCTCCATTCATTTTTTATTTGACCAGCAACTCTTTGATGTATTTCTTTTGACTCAATATTATTTTGAATCAGATTTCCTTTTTACTTCTATACCCAGGAAGTAATTTAGTCTGCCAAGGTCCTTGATTGAAAATTGTTTATGAAGATACTGAATGATGTTGTTGGTCTCATTTTTATTATCGCTATTATAATTAAGTCATCAATATATATTAGAATGTAAATGATAAAATTGCTACTGACTTAGACAAATAAAGAGTTATTTGATTTGGTGGACTAATAGCCTAAATCAGCCAGTGTGGCTTTTAGTCTATCAAACCATACTTTTGGTGCCTGTTTCAGTCCATATATGGCTTTATTTAACTTGTACACATGATGTATATCTTGCTTGTATCCATGTGGCTGATCTATATAAATTTCTACCTGCAATATACCATTCATGAAAGCATTATTAACATCCAACTATCTTATGTCCCAGTTTTTGTTCAGTATAATTGTGAGAACTATTCTAAAAGTTGTTGGCTTCACCATTGGTGAAATTTTTTCACTAAAGTCAAATCCATGTTGTTGAGTGTATACTTTAACAACAATTCTTGCTTTATATTTTGATACAGTTCCATCTTGGATTGAAAAAATAAGGTGATGTGCGTCAACGAGTTTCATGTCGATCCGATGTACCCTGTGGTCTTATGAGCTCAAAACGTGTGACAATTTATCTAAGAAATTAAATAAAAAAAATATTTTTTAATATATAAACACACTCACCATCACCTGGCTTTTGCTTCCTCACTTTTAGGCCTATATATATATATATCTAAACAGGTCTTAAAAGTGTATTTCAGGTTTACCCCAATTACGGGAGCTACATGCCATATTGGACAAAGAGATCAGATCGGTTGAACCCGTAGAGAGTTGAGCATCGAATCCATGTTGGCATTATCGCATGCGGCAATGCTTGGGGAGGTTGATGTGGTGGAGACATTGGCTAAGGCTAAACATTGGCAATGATGGAAGGGGAGTTGAGCAGCACGGAGAGCACCTTTTGTCTTCTCTAGGCGGTATGCATTCTCCGGCATCAATCATCAGAGCTCCAAATATCTATAGAGGATCGCGACATTGTAAAGGCCGAGAGTGAGGCTAACGTCATGTTCGTTTAGTAGGGGCAGACTTAACATGGAAAGTACTATTGTGGAGAGCATATGAAGTGGAGCATGATGGATTTGGCGGTTCGTCGATTCATAGAGTATCGAGTGTGTATTTGAAGAATGAAGTTATGACCTTGTTGGATTGTGCACGCATGCTTGTATAGGAGATGGATTTGGAGAAGAAGGGGATTTGAGTAAATTAAGGTAATTAAGCTAGTTAATCCCGTTTCATATTTAGTTCGTATCTTTTGCATACAAGGTCCAATCAAGACCAGATCTTCCCGATTGTACTCATTGTGAGAATATCTACGACATTATATAGGCTTAGACTATATATGGAAAATTGACAAGTTACAGCTTAGGTGAGCGGAATTATTACTTGTATTTATTTTTTGATATAAATCCCTGTATTTATATGTATTGAGAAATATTACTTAAAATATGCAATATATATTAGTAATTATTTCTCTGTTCAAGTAGATATTTGGGATAGTTGACTAAGATCCCATACACACACATTCTGTCTTATTCGTATTAAGTAGAGTTAGATGGAGTTGATATTAATTTATGACATGGTTATAAATTATTTAAACTCTAATTTGTTGTTAAATTAGTGATATAAATATCATCATATATTTTAGTACTAATTGGAAGTTAAAAGTATGACCTTTAAAATAAGCTATAAGGCTAAAATAATGGTTTAAACGTATGACCTTTATTACTTATTTGGGAAAATTCCATAGTTGAAATGTGGTATCTATCTATTTATTATTTGAATTAGAAATGAGAAACCAAAACATAAATATCATGACAACCGTCTTTTCTTTGAAGTAGGGTATTTTACAAATTGTAACCGTTGTAAATTAAAAATTATTCTTTAATTCATCGCACATTCTTTCTTCAGGTTCACTCCCTCACCCTTCACCACTTTTTTAAACCCTTTTCATCTTCCTGAAATTGTTTACACATTCATCTCTTCATTGTGTACACATGTCTATTGTTTGCTTCTCATTACAAATAGATTACCCTCACTTTACAATTGATTACACCCACGGTGTGCAACAGTTGATTTAACCTCCAACTCTTAAACATGGATTTTTTAAGTGAGTGCTTTGGTCCTTCTTTTACTAATTTGGGAATTGTTAATAAACTAGTGTGTAACGCGTGCATTGCACACGATAATGTTGTTAAAAACGGTCTTTAAAATTTAATTATTGTTAAAAATTGAATTTTTTTTAAGTAACATGTGATAAGTTTATTATAATTTGCTATATTACTATATATGTAAATTGTTGATGCTATGTGAAACATGTATTTTTTATGTATATAGATAAAAAAATGAATTTTCCATTTAAATTAATGATATTGTAAATCAATGATCAACTTAACTAATTAAATATATGAAGCTGAATGTTAGAAAGTAGGGGAAAAAATGAGAAGACCTTTTTATGTAATAGTAGTTGAAAAGAACATCTTACGGTTAATTTATCTACACATGAACTTTATTCATTATCTGAGATTTCAATTAGTAAACCTTTTTTTTAACTTTGTAGTTAATCATAAATTTCACATTATTGTAGGAATGCATTTTTACAACTACAATATTTGCAAAAAAAAATTACCTAATTTTTATTAGAGTAATCCGTGCTTCCACACCCATATTTTGAAATATAAATTTATCCTTTAAAAGTTATAAAAAAATTTGTAATGTAATTAATGTATGATATTTATTTGAGATAATGAATCATAAATTAAAAATATATTATTATTGTGTTTACATTTTATGCTATGTGATTAATATATCTTTATATATAAATAAAAATAATAATTTTATCATCTTCTCTTATATGTATGAATGTTGTATACATACTTAATCAATATATTTTAAGGTTTATTGGATGAATTAATAAATATTAGTTAGTTGAATTTATCTGAATGTTTTATAATAAATATGACATAATTAGTTAAATACATGGATATGACTAAAATAATATTATGAGAGAATCGAGAATTGATTTGTAAGTGACTATAGAAATTTAAAATATAGGTGTCTAAAGCTAAAAATATAATTTTTCAGTGTAATGCATGATAACTTCATTGGTATAAACCAATTATAAAATAAATTGTTATTATTGTTGGTGTATATAATTTATGCTATGTGATTTACATATCTTTGTATGCAAATGAAAATTTTGTTTTAACAGTTTGTTAATACTACTATGGTACTATTGAAATTGTTCATATTTTAGAATTTGCAAGACATATCAAATATTCGTTAGCTAAGTTTATCAAATGGTTTAAATTTTTAATTACTTAATTATTTTAAATGTATGTACTTAAATGTAAAATATTAAAAGAGAAAAAAGAAGGCATTTGTGAATAATTATAGAAAATTGTAAAGTACGTATTTGATTCTAATTTGACATTAGAAGTTTATAGAATAAAAGTAATAAATTATAAAAAATTAAAAGTAAAATATCTAGAGAGAATTAAGGAGAGTAGAAAAAGCTCCTACAATTAATAAGAGAGCTTGAATTTCTTTCCCTTTACTATTATTTAATAGATCTGTAGACATAGAGGCAGGGTCGGTCTTAGAAGTTTTAGTACCTAAAGCGTAAAGCACTAGTACAAAAAGTGCATATTGCTTCGCCTCATTTGCATCGGTTGAAGTAAAAACTGATGCAAATAGAACTATTTGCATCAGTTCTATCTTAATAACCGATGCAATTGGTACCTGAAAAGCAATAGATAATAAAAAAATCAAATTTACATCAGTTCTCACCAACAACCGATGCAAATAGTTTTAGTCGCATCGGTTTAAAGTCAACCGATGCAACTACATGTTGATGGCAATATGAAATTTAGGTGGGAAATAATGAAAAATTGGCTCCAAATTTTACTTTGGACAAATGTTCTCCTTCATCCTCAACACCCCCACTCCAAAGAAAAAAAAATACCGTGCACTCCCCTTCTTTTCATTTTCAAAATCGAACAAAAGAAGAAAAAACTAAAACGAAGCTTTTGAAAATTTTAATGGCGAAGATGGCAGCAAACTAAAAATCGATTTACAATAAGAAATCCACGGCCAAGCATCTCAAACAAATAAAAATCGAAATCAAAGCAGTTCGATAAAATTTTGCTGCCCACCGATTTGTTCGTTTTGCTCCCAATTGGATCCGATGGATGTTCAAAAAAAATCTTTTGTTAGTGTTGCAGATTTGCATGAGGATTTGAATCCGCGTCTTCAAGCATTAAATTAGGAGACACGTATTAACAATCAAGTTCTCCTATATCCTTCTTTTATTTTTTATTTAATAATTCTTCCATTCTACATGGGTTTTGATACAATTTTGTTATTGTTTGGATCCTTTTGGAAAGCATGATCGTGGTAATCTCTTAGATCCTGTCATAATATGTCTTGCCATTATTTTTGCTAGTCTAATATTGTTTTCTGTAGAAACTCATGTTAATTGATTTAATTTTCTTAAACAAAATATACTAAGTACACCATGTTCCTTAACTAATTGATATTAGCCGGTGGATCGAACACTTATTGTTGCTAAACATCCAATAAGAGCATCACCTGAAGAGCTTCATCGTATTTCTGGTGATCTTATTTGAGCATTAATTCATATGCATTGTTAAGATGTGACTGTTAAAGGCAAGGAAGTATCAGCTGAATAAAAAAGGCAAAAAACCCTGGTTGCTTTTCTTGTCACATGCCCATACGAATCTTTAGACACCATAACACAATTATTATACTCACCAGACGTTGATATAAGTTGACATGTTTTGATACTTGATGTCATGACTTAGGCAATGCAATCGCTTTTTGATACTAAATTCATACTGAAAAAATGCTAAAAAAATTTAGTTAAAAAGTTTTCAGATGGTCAGGCTTGGTATATACCATCTAGTAGAGGCCCTGAATGGAAAGCAGCATTAGAATCAATTCACAGTATCATAGCTCTAAGTTTTATTATATTATTTGATTGAATTATGCACATATCCTATCAAGTGTCTTAATTCATGGCAGTATACGCACCATATTAAATTACGACAATTCTCTTACTCATTTATAGACCAAACTTGCCTGTCCACCTTGCTCTACATGCTACATTGCCTGCTGCATTACATGCCTGCTTATCCTCTTTTGATTTATCAGACCGTTCAAGATTTATATTTTCTTTGATAAAGGAGCTGAAGATCCTTGCTGCTCTATTGTTGGTTTGGAAACTTTAATTCAAAAACACAGCAAGCATATGAAGAAGCTGGTTATCCTGAAAAATTTAAGGTACTTGTACTTCTTAAGTATGGTATATTCCGAATTAGCAGTCATCAATAAGGACGTGGAAATTATTTTCCATTACTTTGATTACTAAAATAAGGTACTTTGATGCACAAATGACAATTTCAATGGTAAAAGCAGCTAGTGACTGGTTCGACAAATACCTTAATTAAAGAATCCCATTTGGACCATTGTGCAACTAAAGCCATTTTCTTTGTATATTTTAATTATATTTTGCCTGTTGTTTGTAATTGTTTTTACCTTGCTAGTATATATGCATAGTTGGATGCTTCAGCTACCTATAAATATTTACATGTAAGGCACAATATATCTACTAAGCAGTCAAGGAAACTCATGAATTGTAACTGATGTTTATTTGTATATTTACAATGATATAATTATAAATAACTTGGATACAAGCCACTCTGTTTGAAAACAGGATGAGTGCTTGCCTTGTAATCTTATATTATTTTAACTATAACCATATAAATATTTGTTTAGCAGGATACTGTGGTACCATATTTTTTCTTAAATACTTTCCGTCTTCAACAAATTACTACAGTTGGTCAAAAATCCACAACCGGTACCCTGTGAGATGTTCTGAAGTGTGTGTATGTTGTTGTGGTTGTGGAATGGTATAATAAATGCTGATGCTAATGTGTGTCTGTTGTTGGTGGTAATGCAGATGGCATGTCGAGATGCCTGCACATATAAAACAGTCCATCTCGGATGCCCAAGTCGTAGTCAGCCTTATTCTGATGAAGCTATTGCATTCATGAGAAAAAAGGTAATGCAAAAAGATGTTGAGGTGCTAATATCCCCAATAGAGTATGTATTTATTTTTATTTTTTTAATTTAGTGTTATGAACCGTGAAGGATTGTTTGTGCGAAAATTAAGTTCATATCTAATTCACTGCACCTCTTTACTTCATGCAATTGTTTCACTATGCACAACTACAATAAAAATGACACCCTATTCATAACCTAATTTCGAAGCATATGCGACGACTATAATATTTAATTCTTAATCTGCAGATAGAAGTGGAAATAGTTGATAGGACATGGACACTTTTGGGTTCAATATGGGATTCAAAAACCAATGTTGCTGCAACTCTTCTTGAATATGGATTAGCAAAACTCAAAACTTCATTTGCTTCAGACAGGATTCCAGATGATCAACTTCTTGAACTTACTGAGCAATCTGCAAAGCTAAAGAGGCTCAAAGTAACTTAAATGATAAACATGCATTTTCAGGTAATTCTTCTTCTAAAGTCTTTATTACTAATTATTGATATTCCCTTATCAGGATTTGGGAAAACTACGTTGAAGGACAAGAGTTGGAAGTTGATAATGGATCCATTAGTAATGCGAAGCAGAAAGAAGTTCTGAAGGTGAGATATTGATATGATCTTTTGCTAAATAATGAGTACATAATGATAGCTTGTTATATTTCAAGCATTTAGGCAAATGCCAACTCATATTTATCAAATATCAATCTAGGTTGTTGTTACTGAAGTTCTCGGTGGTGGCAAATTTTATGTTCAAACTGTTGGTGACCAAGTGGAAGCCATACAGCAAAAACTCGCTTCTTTAACTCTTTGAGATGCTCCTAAGACTGGAGCTTTCAATCCTGCAAAGGGTGCACTTCTCCTCGCTCAGTTTAGTGCAGATAATTCTTGAAATAGTGCCATGGTAACAAATATACTGAAACTTTGCCGTTAAGTTTCTATTAAGATAGTGGGAAGAAAGTGATGTGAAATTCAACCCATATAATTTACGCAAAACCATAACAAGTTACTTATGCCTACTTAGTTTGAATGAAAATGAACGAGGAAAGAAAATGGTGGCTAGTTTAATGTTCTTTGTTGCTTAAATTCCAAACAATGCACGATGTGATCTTCATTTACAAATTAGTGTTTATCTGTATTTTCAGCAATTTAAAGCTAAGATCCATTTTACTTGCTAAGTCTGGCATACATTGTTCGCCATAATAATATTTGCTCATATCACGTGACAAATGATTCGGGGAAATCCTGTTACGTGCTCAATAATACATGGGCCATGTGAATGGATCCAATTTTATCTGTTGTGCACTTATGTCCATTTTAACAATTAATTGTCATTCAACGTTTTTACTATTGAATTTATGTTGTTTAAACTTGTTTTCTGAGTGCAAAAACGTGTTTTGACTGTTGAGATTTTCTAATTTTTACTTTATTAACAGAGACAACAGTTGCAATATCAGTTGCATTTTTTTTGTAGTACACTGTCATGGGTGGTCAAGCTGTACATACAGTTTTTTGTGCAAACAACAAGTCTGTGCAAATATTGTCAGATGTATTTGCATAATCCACCACTGAAAATAAAGAAAAGAAAATTTATTTTCCTTTGAACAAAGTTATATTCGTAGTTTATCTGTATGGTGTATTAGTTCATGCAATTGTATGGAGTTGGCAGGTGTAATCAGGAGGTGGCGGGGGAAACTGGTGGTATGTGGGTTGAAGGGAAGTGTGACATGAATTGTGCTGATGTAGTGGGTTTATGGAACAATATCGACAGTGGAGGGTTGTAGATGGGAACTGTAGGGAGGAGATTGTAGAGGGTAGTGTAGTGGGTAAAGGAGTTGACTAGTGGTTTTACTGAAGGGGCAGCTGGTTGAGAGATGATTGTCAGGTGGTTTGTAGAGTGTGTATGTTGTCGAGAGAGGTGGTTTGTAGGTGAAACAGTCAGTTGCATTCGTAGTTCAGGTGAAGTTGAGTTCACTTGAAGCAGTAATGGTGATGTCAGGAGTTGTATGTTTATGGCTGAGGTAGGAAGTTTGCAGGTGAAGTATGGGATAAGGGAGGTATAATTAGGTGAATAGATGGTGATGGGTAGAGGTATGCAAAGAAGATGGTTTGGGGTTGGTATGTATTGTGTGTACGGAGATAGGGGAATGTGCAGTAGAAGGCAGTAGGGCTCGGGGTGGAGGTTTGTACAGTGTATTGATGCACTGTTGATTTGCAGTTGTAAGTGGTAAGGTGATTTGGCACAGTTGATATGATCAAGTATGGTGTGATGGTGAATGTGGGAATTTGGTGAACTTGGTATTGGCAGGTGGTCAGGCAGCATTATCAAATGATGGCTGCAAGGTAGTAGACAGTGGTGGACAGAGAGAGTGAATGTTGAAGTGTGGGTTGCAGTAGCTTGTGGTTTGGTGGCAGCAAGTTGCTGAGTGCAGATGTAAATGCTACTTGTGGTGGTGAATGAAGTTCACTGAAGTGGAATGGTTATGTGTTGGTGGTTGGGTGTATGGGATGGTATGGTAGCACAAATAATGGTGATGTTCTGAACTATGTAGTGAGTGGTTTGAGATGAATGTTATATTTAAGGATGAAGAGATGAACAGAGAAGTCGATTTTGACGACAAAAGTTTATGGTTGGAGGCAGCAAAAACTTGATGTTGTGAATATGAAGTGAATGTTTGGTGTGAGTAACGAAAGTTGTGGTGTATGGAGTTGTGTAAGTTGTCAGCAGCAGTTTGCTGTCAGGTGTGAAATGCAGAGGAGTTGCAAGGTGAGTGGAAAATGTGATGATATTGTGATGAATGCAGTGGTTTCTCTGATGGCTGAAGGTTGACAATGTAATGAAGTTGATGGGGTTGAAGTATGTATGTGGATGAATGTGTTATGGTGCAGTAATGAATGTGATGTGCAGTAATGAATGTGGGAATTTGATTTTATGGCAGAATTGAAGAGGTTTGGTGTTCTGGAGTACTGTTGGAGGTCGATGAGATGATGACAGAGGGGTAACTGTTGAGTGACTGGTGCGGTTATGAAACAATGAAGTGATGAAGTGATGTGAGTATGTATTGGGTGTCTGAAGCACATAGGAACTCATGGCATGTGTTGCTGGATGCGAGTTGATTGTGTTGGGGGAGGATAGGCTCAGTCTTGCTCTTCATAGGCATGATTTTGTGATTAGCATGCTTGATGATGTGAGGGCGGAGCCTGAAAGGATTACTTGCTTGCTGGTTAGGAGGAAGTCTTTTGATGCTGCTACATCACCACAGGTTTAGTTTTCATGAGAATTATATAGAGAGTTTTTATGTGAGGAGAAAGTGAATGCAAAGTTGGACTTGAGTTTGTGTATTACTATCATGCATTTCTATGCACATTTGGGTTGAATATGTTGTGTAATAATGAGATTTTTCCTTGCAAATAATGAAAATGTTCATGTTTCTAATTCGCTAGTTGTTTTGTCAGGCTTGTGGCGTTTGGATTATCAATAAAATATATATATATATATATATATATATAATATATATGTATAGTCTATTGGAGTACTGTAATAATGGTTTCTCAGGGATTAGTTTGCATCGGTTGTTATAAAAAACCGATGCAATAAAGGGATTAGTTCGCATCGGTTTTCAACAACAACCTATGCAACAAGTTCCTTTGTTGCATCGGTTTTCATTACAACCGATGCAACATGGGGGCTGTGTTCAAGCAACCAACCATGGTATTTTGCATCAGTTGTTAGTAACAACCGATGCAAAAAGGACCTTTTTGCATCGGTTTCAGAACTGATGCAAAAGTGTTAAGCCTGTAGCATCGGTTGCATATGCATCAGTTGCTGACTGATGCAAAATGGGGGTAAACAACCGATGCAAATGGTCTGTTTTGTAGTAGTGAAGCAAAAACAAGGCCCTCATATAGAAATTACAGGAAGTTTTCCTCAAGGACAATTTTTAGGGCTTTTGTTTAGATGTAGGACAGCCCACTAATTATTTTCTCACAAGGACACACGCACGTATTTTCCTTCCAGCCCACTTTTCGTGCTTCTTCTTCTTCTTCTTTTTCTTTCTTTCGATCAAATTTTTCTGTCGCGATCCAATATTACTCTCGCAATCAAAATATCGATCAATATTGTTTGGTCATTTCAATTTTGTTCTTCTGAAAATTATAGTTCATCTATCATATTTTTCTCATGCGCGTTTGTCGATCTCGTTCTTTTCATATTTCTACTGTGTTCTCGTTTTTCTCCAAAGTTTTGATATAAAGTTGTGATAGAGTGGAAAAGTACCATATTCTAGGTTCAGTTTTTGGGTTTTATTTTTATTTATTTATTTATTTTTTTATTATCAGTAACTAGGTATCAGTTTTGTATACGGTAGGTATTAGTTTTATGAAATTGAATAATTAATGTTCTACATTGAACATATTTTTACTATTTTTTATTTTTTTGACAGTGGGGATAACAGTCTTTTTTATCTATTTGTGTTGAATAATAACACTTTTAGCACTCGATTGTCTATTGATTGCTCTTTGTATGATTTGAAGAATGAGATATAAGCTTGTGATGATTGGAAAAGTATCATTGAATGGGTTGTATATAAGCTTGTGATAAAGTGGAAAAGTATCATATCTTAGGATCAGTTTTCTGGTATCATTTTTATTTTTTCTTAGTATCAATTTTTTTGATTATCAGTAACTAGGTATCACTTTTGTATACCTTAGGTATCAGTTTTCTGAAATGGAAAAACTAATGGTCTAAACTGAACATGTTTTTATTAATGTTTTTTTTTGCAGTAGTGATAATGTGGGGCTTGTAGACCATCAGTTAAGTCTAAAGAAGGATTTTCATATTTTCAGAACAAGCATAACAGATGTGGCGAGTGCAAAGCAGCTTGGTCATAATAAATGGAATTGTCAAGCTTCGAAGAGGATATGATTTGATTTTTCATTTTGAATTTGTTCAGATTAATAAGTAGATGCGTGACTTGTTTTGGTGGTTTATTGTAATTGAACCTTTTGTTATTAATTTGTATTCAGTATAGCATATCATCATATTGATTTTAATTTCAAGTATTTAGTATAAGTGACAGTATCAGTTTTAGTATTAGTTAGAAAAATTTATAGTATCAGTTCTGCTGTTTGTTTTTACAAGTAAGAGCGGCTTTGTTTTAAGAACATAACATCATTACTTCATAAGTATCAAATTGCAACAGAACATCATTACTTCACAAGTATAAATTTCAACAGAATTACATTACTTTACAAGTATCAAATTTAATTGTGAAACATCACAATGTGAATTCAGTTCTTTTCTTTCTTCTTCTAAACTTGATATGTATTTAGATAGACTCCAGTAATGTTCATCATTTGTCAATATTGCATGTACAATCTTCGCTCTTGTGGATAATATTTCCTTCTTTTCAAGTTTTATTGGTATCCTGCTTTTGTTCAGTGAAACAATGAATATCATTACAAATATTCCATAGTCAAGCCTGTCGAAACCAAAATGTAATGTTAGTATCAGTTTGCATAAGTTGTATTATCAGGTTTACAATTAATATAAAACATTGAATTTCAGGGATAATGGTACAAGCATATAGTATGCTTTGAATTAAAATATTTAACAGTTTTACTTGCACACTTAGTGTCGATTTGTGTATGAATTTTGGCGTTTGTAGCTATTACTTCAAGATATATTTGCTAAATATTTTTTTTTTATTTTTTGTTATGTAGTTATCTTTTTTGTTTTTGTAGGTGTCAGTTTTATTTCTGTAGGTATCAGTTTCTTTTATGTAGGTATCAGTTTTGTTTCTATAGGTATCAGTTTCTCTTATGTAGGTATTAGTTTTGTTTCTGTAGGTATCAGTTTCTTTTATGTAGGTATCAACTTTCTTCATGTAGTAACTGTTTATTCTGAATTAACTGTTTTTGAAATTGAGAGATAATATTTCTCAATATTTTGTTATGAATCAAATTCAATTAAATATAAAAGGCATACAATGATGTATAGAATTATGTATGAAATGTTATAATGCAAAAAAACAGATAGTTTGAATAATGAGCAACTTTCAATTGATTCTGAGTAGTAGTTTCAATTGTATTGTTCATTTTGTTGTCAGTAGATATCATTTTAACCAAAAAAACTTATGTGTCTTTTACTTGTTGTGCACACTTTATTTGATGCATATCATCTAGTTTCACCTCCATGCCTGCCATGTTATTGCTTTTCCAGATTTCTTTGAGCATTTCTTCTGTGTTTTGTCTCTAATAAAGACAAAATGTTAAAAAGTTTGGTCATATTCACCTTTTTTATATGTAATAAGTAATTTTTTTAAAAGAAAAAGAAATCTCATACCAATTACTCATACCAATTTTATAGTTTCTTTTAAACTGGATGTGGATTAACAAATCATCATCATCCTATTATTTCAAAATAAAGACAATAAGTAATTTTTGAAACAAATTATGTTGAAATGGAACAATAGGTTGTGTATTAGCTGCAGTGAAATATCTTCAGTCAAATATGTAACGATTTCAAGTTTGCAGTAATTAGGTATCAGTTTGTATTGAGTAGGTATCATTTTTCTGTATGTATGTATCATTTTTTTTTCAAGTAGGTTGCTCTACCTTTCTACATATACAACAAATTGCTTCTCTAACTTCACTGCCCAAAAACCCAACTCATCTGCCACGGCCAGACTCCAATCCACCTTCCTAGACCAACACAATCATCGCCAACAACTCGCGACCTCAACCTCGACCAAACCACGACCTAATCAAAATTTTCTCCTCACCGCCTCCTGCAAAACACCAACCACAACTCCGACATCAAACACAGACTTAAAGAAATTGGAAATTGTAATTTTGATTTTGGGAAAGTGATTTTGGTTTTGGGGAGATTGTGGAAATTGATTTTGCTTCTGAGCAATTAAATGAAAAATCGATTATTATTTTTTTATTTTTAAAAGAAAGTTCGTCAAATTCTGAGCGAAAACGAGGAGGAGGAGACGAACAGAATTCTTTGTTTTGTTTAAATTTGTATATGGGCTCTGGCCTTTGTCCTTACGGTAAAAAAATTTTACGCGTGTCCTTATGAGCAATTATTTACTTTAATTTGTCCTTTAAAATTATTTCCCCTAGAGATTAATGCTATTATCCTTAATTAAATCATCAAAGTAAAAGTAATTTATATTGTTTATAAATAATAAGAAGAGGAAAAGAAGAAATAACTTTATTCCTGACTTCAATCAGATTCTTCATTTTACTATATTGAAAATTAAATTTTAAATGAATTAAGAACAAAACATTGAACATACAATATACAAATTTTAAAGTACCAACTTCAATCACATTCTTCATTTTACTATAAAATATTCTTCAATTTACAACATTGAACTGGTATCAACTTCACTCAGATTCTTCATTTGTAATTGATTCTAAATTTTATTTTACAATTGAACATTGAACATTTACAACTGTGAACAAGGAACATCTAGATTCTTAGGTTTACTGACTAAAAGTAACAATTTACAAATTTTAAAACGAATTAAGAACTATGAATTTAAAGAAAAAATTCATTTTAAAATTCTTAAACTGAACATTAATGATTTACAATTTTAGAAACCTCTAACATCTATTCTGACCCATTACCAATTTTTGTTTACAGCAGCAATTGATAAATCAAATCAGTGAATCACTAGGTATAAATTGCAATACAACATGAATTACTAAAACAAATCAAGCACAAAATGTCTAAAACATACAAAAACTGAAATTATGTACCTTCAATTCAATTTAATTTGTGCGTTTTTCACTTTTTTATGCCCTAACTGGCTCGATTCCATTTGAACTAGGAAGCTTGATCAATTTAGTTGAGTTGCATTTCTCAAACAATTCACTTTCTGTTCCAATTCCAACGACAATAGGAAACCTTACGAATTTAACAGCATTCGCTTTATTCTATAATGATCTTACTAGTACAATTCCATCGACAATAGGAAATCATTTGTGCCCTAACTGCTGCGGCAGCTGCTGAGATGAAGAGAAGAGGCTGGAGCCTGGAGGCCGCGGAGCTGCACCGCGTACGTTGTCGGCGTAGATGGAGATTGTGCGATTCAATTTTTTTGTATTGTACGCGTTGTTGGAGATTTGATGCCCTAGAATTTTTGAGGCCCTAAGCGACCGCTTGCTTCTACTGCTTTGGGGAAGGACCAAGCCTGCATAGAGGTTAGGATTTGTGGGACAAGATAATTTTGGTGATATGTTTTACTTATATATCTCTTCTCTACTAATAATACAAATTCTTTACCTCGGTGAAGCCTTTTTGAACTTCACAAACAACCCATCTCCCTATTGCAGCCACAACTACATACAAATAAAGGGAGGAGGGCATATGCATCTTTTCTCATACCCATATTTTAATCCCACTAAAATTTCAGTCGTTTTCATTCATTCTCCCCACTTTCTACTCTATCCACTTTCTCCTCCCTCTGTTTTCTCCCCCAAATTGTCAACCGCCTTTCCTGAACCCTACTCCACCTCAACCGCCTCTGACAGCCTTCTCCTTCTTCCCTTTCCTTCATAACCTAAATCGATCTTCTCTTCTATAAACTACTATATCTTCTCTCCCCACTTTCTCCTCCCATTATTTTTCTTCGCCAACATGTCAACAGCCTTCCCTAAACCTAAATCGATCTACCATTTTTTTTGGTTCGGCGACGTAGGGACTTGGGTATCATTTGGTTTTCCCTTTTCTGGTGTGCTGATGTCCGGATCTTCTGCTTGTCGAACTTACTTATAGGCTCAGGGTGAACAATGTTCAACGAAGTTCACCAATTAGTACCTAAATCGTCCACCTTTACTGTAGGTTACGACACAACAACGAAGTCATTAACTTCCAGATCCCTTGACAAAGTCGATGTCAAATTCAACTTCGTCAACATAAATGTGTAATCTCCTCGACAAAGTCATCGACATTTGGTACTCCTGTTTGACTTTGGAGCAATTACAGAGGTAAACGATGTCGCCTCTCCGCCTCAATGTAACTGGTAATCTCCACCACTCATGTCGTCGTCGGTTCAACAATCATTACTGCCGGTCTCGCTCAAGGTATGAGATTTTTACTCTGGATTAATAGTTTTTACAAAATGAGGAATTCTAAATCAATTTGATTTCGTAATCCACTTAAGTTTGTCATCGATGTTGAATGTCTGAATTTTCAACCTGTATCTGCATATATGTTTTCATACATACTTGAAAGTTTTACATGGGATCAATTACCGTGTGTATTTCACATTCACTTTCGAGCATTGTAATTTACAAATCTAGAAAACCAACAAGCTCCAACCTTATCTGCTTATACAAGCCGTTATATTATCTTCAAAAATGAGGAATTTGACATAAATTTAATTTAAGCCTCTTCAGTTTGCCATCGATTTTGAATGTCTGAATCTTCAACCCGTATCTGCATATATGTTTTCATTTATATTTTTAAGTTTTACATGGGAAAGGATTCATACATGTACTTTGGTTTCAAACTGATTAAAGCCTTAATCTTTAAACGCGTAACTTGCATATATGGACTTTGGTTTCCAATTTATATTGCTTCGTTTATCTTACTAGATTAAATTGTGGTTCCGAGTGGGTCTACTTTTATCTACACATATAAGTGCAGTTTCATATATTTGGGTTTATAAATTTACAACTGTCAAATTTACACAGTTTACTTGCAGGCTCAGGGTGAAGGAGGCTCGACGAAGTTCATCGATTGCTAACAAAATCGTCCAGGTTTAGTGAAGCTTACGGAGTAACACCAAAGTCATCAACTCATTGACTTCCAGATTCCTCGACGAAGCCGAGGCAAAATTCAGCTTCACCATTAAACCTGCTTAATCTCCTCGAAAAATTCAAAGCAGATCGAGTAACATCAAATTCATCGAGATTCTTTGATGGTTTTTGAGTTCGAAGTCATACCCGATGTCGCTGCTAGCCAATTACGGAGGTAAACTATATCGCCTCTCTGCGTCAATGTAAATGGCGACCGTCACCGCTCATGACATAATGAATCCGACAATCAGCTATGCTGGTCTCCCTCAAGGTATGATATTTTTACTGGAGATCAATAGCTTCATCTTGACGATTTAAAAATCTACAAAGATGAACTTATAAAGGATTCAAACTTCAAATACTCTACCTATTTGAGATTCCATTTCGAAAATTGCCTTTTAACAATCTAAACAACCAATAAATTCCAAGCATATCTGCTTATATAAGCTGATCAATTATTTTCAAAACTGAGGAACTCTAAATGAATTTGATTTCATAACCCACTTAAGTTTGTCATGGATTTTGATTTGCGGATCATGAATGTTTGAATTTTCAAGCATACCGATATCATGTGTTTGTATGCATGTTTCATATGTATCTGCATTTATGTTTTCATACATACTTGCAAGTTTTACATGGGAAAGGATTCATACATGTACTCCGGATTCAAAGTACATAAAGCCTTAAAGCTTAAACACATAAACTGAATTTTTGTACTTTGGTTTCGACTGTATATTGCTTCGTTTATATTAGTGGATTAAACTGTGGTTCTGAGTGGGTTTACTTTTTCCTACAGTACAGATAAAACTGCAGTTTCATATGTTTGGGTATTTGTAACCATCAAATTTACACAGTTTTAGGCATGTCAAAGTTTTGGGATCTACCAATTTTTGACCATATGACCTCATGTCAGCATAAGTATAGGGTTAAGAATGTACATATTAGATTTTGAATGTACAGACATTTCGAATATGTTGGGTTTTAAAATATATAATATTTCTATTTATACATATATACGTGGTTTTATGCCTTGGAATATACATCGGTTTTAAATTGGGTATTATAAAATATTTCGGTTACACACTACTGACTTATTCCACATTGAGTTTATCTGCTTATACAAGCCGGTCTATTATTTTCAAAAATGAGGAATTCGACATCAATTTGATTTATAAAGCCACTTAAGTTTTTCATCGATTTTATGTCTGAATTTTCAACCTGTATTTGCATATATGTGTTCATACATACTTGAAAGTTTTATATGGGATCAAATACTAAAGCTATTTCAGATTTAATTTCGAGCACTGCAATTTGCAAATCTAAAAAACCAACAAGCTCCAACCTTATCTGCTTATACAAGCTGATCTATTATTTTCAAAAATGAGGAATTCCACATAAATTTGGTTTCATAAGCCTCTTAGGTTTGTCATCAATTTTGAATGTCTAAATTTCAACCTGTATCTGCACATATGTTTTCATTTGTACTTGCAAGTTTTACATGGGAAAGGGTTCATACATGTACTTTGGTTTCAAACTGACTAAAGCCTTAAACCTTAAACACATAACTTCCCTATATGGACTTTCGTTTCCAATTTATATTGCTTCGTTTATCTTATTGCATTAAAATGTGGTTCTGAGTGGGTCTACTTTTATGTACACATATAAGTCTGTATCCCAATATATTTCCTCCATTATGCTGTAATTTTACTCCTACAATGTGTATTATTTTACAATTTTTCCCTCTTTTGACCACAGTTTTCATACCATATTGTGCTACCTCTGTCTGCTGGCCCAATCATACAAAAGGTCGGCTAACCTGGGCGATGCCTACCCATGCTGGTGATAGACCCACTGTGGTGGATGATAAGGACTTCAATGCTGGAAGGTACAATACTAACGTCCACTTCCTTTCTCCACTAACTAAAATATGTATGCTTTGTGTACGATACACTGTATTTTGTTACAGACTAATTCGGTAGGTGTGCTTTGGACTTTTACATGGCTGACTTAATTTTTTTCACTGACCTTTTACATAAATTTTATTCTGCGGAAAATTTGTCTACACTTATTGCGAAAAAAAATTATTCCAAAACTGAATTTTCAACTTATTTTTTGTTTGCATATGACTATTTCCAACACTACATTTTGATGCACAGTACTTCAGTTCGTCTACCTTTCAATTTTATATGGCTGACTTTAATTTTTTTCCTTCACGTTTTATAAAAAAATTATTCCTCTAAAAATTTATGTTCGCTTACCAAACTAAAATTATTCCACTAATTATTTTCCATCAAAATTACTGTCCATTAATTTACCTACGGCTTCACCCATTTGGTAACCTTTCTTTTCTCATATCCTTCATAAATTAATATATATTCAACTGCTAAATTGTTTTCACTGCATGCAATTCATACTTCACTGACATGCACCATCATTCGTTGTACCACGAAATGAACTAATAAGCATGTGTCGATTATTCAACTCTGAACAAGGAAGACAGCTATGCATTTTCCAATCTCCACGCCTATTGTATGTACGCTTTGTTTGCAATATTTATTTCTGACAACCAATATATGACTTTCCTTACAATAAATATTGTTACACGGTAATTCTGTTGGTATAGTTTGAAATTTTATACGTTTGACTTTTTTCTTCACTTACGTTTTACAGACATTTTATTCACCTAGAATTTTATCTTCCCTGATTAAACACAAATTATTCCATTAGATTGACACTTGCCATTTACTCATGTAAAACAGCATTTCAACATCGAGCCATGCTGTGGTAGCTCTACCTGCTGCCTCAGTCATTGAAGAGTCGGCTCACGTGGGCGATGCCGACCCACGCTGCTGATGGAGACAGTGTGGGGGATGACGTGGACGTCGACGCTGGCAGGTACAACATGACTGCCCACTTTGTTTGTCCGTTAACTAAAATATGTATGCTTTGTCTTCGATATTTATTTTTGACAACCTATATTTAACTTCTCACAACTATTTACTTTATGAATTTATAACATACAATTTATTACACACAACCCAAACTATTCATCTGCTGCATTCACTACGATTTATTTTTTTTAACATCGACTAATCCTTCACGAGGCAATCATCAAATTTCGTTCAAATGCTGATACTTTTTTTTTTGCGAAACAGAAATATACACTGTTACTTTGGACATAAAATCACACATATATATAATAATAATATTCATGTGTATATATATATATATATATGTGTTTGTATTTTGGTTAAATTTTGTTTGTACTCCAACAGTACATAACTTTTCAGCGTTGCGTTAGTTTACTTTGATGTTCAACCATTTGCCTACTAATTGCCAAAACTGCAGTATGCAGGAATGTCAATTTACTGATTTTTTGGCTATTCGGCAGCCTCTAACTGACCTCTGACAAATATTTCACTATTTCAGCTACTGCACTTTGACTTATTCCACTTTCACATTATATCTATTTTACTAATTCAAAATCTAAAATATCTGATACTTTTTTTCTGTTTTGATCTTTACTGTTTACCGGTTTTCCCATTTACTTACTTTAAAAATCAACTTTTTTCCCTACTTCTCAAATATCCCAACGCACACTCTACTTTCAGCCCATATATTGCAAAAAATAGCAGTTAATCCCTGCTGAATTTTTCCACTTTGAACATTTCTGTTTTTTTACCGGTCAAACTCCAAAAAAATCTCCTTCTTTCTCCTCCTACACTGACTATGTACACAAATATCAAGTTTATTTAACCTCTGCATCCCCTGTGACGCCCCACCTCTATACCCACGCTAGCCAAGAACACTACGGAGTAATGATGTCAACTAGCACGGAGAATAAGGCTGTTGAGGAGCGACCATCCATGTAATATCTTTGTGTGAGCACCGATATGTCATATAGTAGAGTATACATAAATTAAGGAGGAAATCCGACATACCGATACAAACTCAAAGCTATCACACAGTGGCTATATATAAAATCTTCGGAAACAAATATAGAAATAAACATAACACAAATCAGTCACAGACATCCATATCACAAGGGCGGAAGAAGATATGGAAATATAACTAACACAAGGAAGTGTACATCATAGTAGTGGTCAAAAGGATCCACAATAATACAAAAGAATAGCAACACGTGCTATACAAAAGAATACAACTATGAGTCTATATCTCAAGTGTATACAACAAAAACTGCTAATCTATGTGGTTAGCCAAAAGTCAGAGTAATGAATCCCGGAGGAGAAGTCAAGCAGAAGCACTGTAACATCTCGGTCTGACCCGAGTATTATTTAATAAAAAAATAATAAACGGATCAGTCTAGCTATAAATATCAGATGACATGATATAGAATAAGATATATGGCATAAACATATGATAACCATAATGGCATACTACAATAAGTATGTAATTGAAAATCAACATGAGATTAATCAATATCAAAAGAATCTTCTCAAAGATCCAAAAAGGGTTTCATACCCAAAACTTGTATTCACAACAAGTCAATGACACACGAATTCACCAATGCACAAAAATTGATAAATCATATCAATGAAAATCACTAAAATTGGTGAAGCACAAATTTCAGAAATCAACACACGAAATCCAGAAATTATAAATAGGGGGGAAGGCCTATCACGCGAACGGGAGCATGAAAACTCACCAACATATATATCACACGAACGAGACGCTATCTCATGGTAGCTAGCCATTAATTTTTGACATACGAACGGCCCGAAGACCATGGGGTGCTACCCCACATGTGAGAGTCGAAATCACACTGAAACGAGGTCTAGTCTCCCTCGCAGACAAAGAGACATCGCACAATTGCTAGTCTAAATCACAAAAATGATCGTCATGATCATCAAGAAGTGTCAATTACAGTAAGCTAGTAAATATATGAGCTTAGCTTCATGTCCCATAACCACTAGCTTAACTTAAATATTTACGAACAAATTATAGATCTCCACTAGAAAATTGTCACAAGAGATTCAATCGAACAAGTCCAAGAATTAACCGACGAAGTAAACGCAAGCGTTTCATACCACTTGTTTTACCAAGTCGTTTAATTAGATTTCTCATACGAGTGAGGTAAAGGTTTGTATATGCTAGTAGATTGGAAATCGGTTTGAGAAAACGAGCTTTGTTATAAAATAGTATTGAAATCATTTGAAAAAAAAAGTTTTGATATTTACTACTAGTATAGAAAACCTTTATATTTTAAAGTGAAAAATCATAGAAGTGATTGTAGAAACAATCAATCATAAAAATTCACATTCGAAGACGTGAATAAAATCCAAAGAAACCGATAAAGAATCCATCGAAATAGATATTCAAAAACCCATAAAATAAACCGAGAAGCCCAAGATAGTTTGTCTCGAAGAATGGTCGACTCAGCATCTCAACAAAGCAAGTTCTGTTGAATGTTTTTCAGATAAGATCCCCTACGGAGGGGGGGGGTCCAGGGGGGTGGCAACCCCCCAAGGTGGGGGTGCGGGGGCAACGCCCCCTCTACGTGGTTCGACCTGCCCGGTCAGGTCGCGGGGGTGTGGGGCAGCGCCCCCGGCGGGGTGCGGTACGACCTAGTGAAGGCCAAAGGGAGAATAAGATCGAGCGACCTCGATAATAAATGATAACAACAAATAGGATCATCACGAATCGATTTAAATTGGAAATTCTATCCAAAAAGGCAAACTGGCATGAAACAGCAGGTTCAGTCGACTGAACAGAGTTTTCAGTCGACTGACCCTGTACCTGGAAATTTTCCAGGTTCAGTCGACTAAACAGAGGATTCAGTCGACTGAATCATGCCTGGAAACTTTCGGGTTCTAGGTTCAGTCGACTGAACAGACTTTTCAGTCGACTGAATCTTGCCTAGGCTGTTTTTCAGCCTATACAAATGAAGAGCAAACTCTTCCAAAATGCAACCGGACGAACATTGGCTCTAAGGGTTTATGCCAATCGGCAACCCGGCCCTATATGCTCCTCGATGCATCATCCAAAGCATGATCAAACATCCATAAAAGGATTTTCACACAAATTTGACTTAAAAACCCAAAAATTGAAATATTCACAAAACCAATCCAAATCAAGAGCAAATGCACATGAAGAATTGCTAGGAATTCATACCCAACAACCAAAGATAATTATAGTCATAGATGTGAGATAAAAATCTCAACTTTTCACAAAAACAATGAAGAAGAAGCTTGAAAGCAAAGGGAGAATCAACCACTCTTCCACACAACCCAAATGAGCTTGAATCTATGCTTTAAAAGAAGAACATTTCCAAAGTTAGGTTTAGGAATTTCTGAAATTGATAAGAGAATGAGTTGGAGAAGAAGAAGAGGAGGCTTACCAAAGCTTCTTCTATTGATTTGGAGCTAGAACTTGATTTGTAAATGGAAACTAGGGTTTGGAGTTTTAATTTCCCATTCCACTCACCATTGTTGCTAAAGCTTGAGTATTAGGAATTAGAAATGAAGTAATGAAGAGTTGGAGTGGAGTTGGGTTCATATGTTAGGTTAAAGGGCTGAAACCCAAACCAAAGCCCTAAGTGAAAAAGTAGCAAAATTCTACTATCTCCAAACATATCAAAGTTTATACTTAAAAAGATCGCAAACGTCATTTTGAACTCAATGGGAGTGGTCTCTAGTCCTAATTTGACTGTTTGCAAAAAGTAGCTTTTCGGACAAAAATCCGACTAACGATGAAATATTTAAATAAAATATTTAAATACTCAATCGTAAAATATGCGGGTTGTTACATCCCCCTTCGTCTGTTCACACGTTTCCAAACTTGCACCACCTACGTATTCCGCCCCTCCTTCCCTTCTTACATCACTGCTCCACAGTTAATGTCTCTCCTTTCACACTGACACTGTTCTTCATCGCTTTTCACCCACTGTTCCACAACACCACTTTTTCAATTACACCAACTTTACCTTGCCTAATTACCCTGTATATTCATCACTTACTCAGTCACTCATTATTTTCCAGCTCTGTCTGCCAAGCAGATGGATTCTGAGCAACGTGAATACCGCCGGTTGGAACAGCAAGCCAGACGACAACGACTTTCCAACGATGCAAGACAAATTCAGCTGGCTAACCGTAGACGACAACGACGTGCACAACAGCTGCTGACATCAAAATTGCAGCTACCATCTACATCAGGTTTGTCTTTTGATCTTCTCCATTTTGCTTTACTTATAACTCTTTTCCCACGCCGTTACTGGGTCTGCATTTGGTGCGGTTTTACTTCACCATCATCCCATACAGTCCATGCATAGGTCGACAATGTGCGTACCAATTGCAAATTTCTGTGTATATCCGTGAGTTATAAAATATACTGCACACCCTACCCAATTATTTTTTCCCCGCCGACTTCTTAAACTGCAACTTACAACAGCAGTTCCATAAAATAGAGTTTACCAATTTACAAGTATCAGCTTTACGCAGTTTTATGCATATCAACGCTTTGGAATGTACCTATTTCCGAACATATACCGTCGTGTCCATACAGTTATAAGGTTAAGAATGTAGATATTATATTTTGAATGCACAAACATTTCTACTCTGTCATGTTTTAAAATATATAATATTTGTTTACATACATATCCATGCAGTTTTGACGCTTGAAATATACATCGGTTTTCAAATGAGTATAAGGTCTTATAAATATATAAGGTTTCAAATATACATATATACTTGGTCTTCGATTACCAAAAACCTTCTTCGGAATTTTACGTAAAAACATAAAGTTTTAGATATACTACGTTCCCCAAGTGCACACGTTTATAAAGTATATGGAGTGCCGTACGTATTGCATTCCACTGCCTCAGACTTCATACTGTACAGTTCAAAATATGTAAGGTTCAAGCGTATTTGGTTTCAACTGTAATGATTCGTATGTATAACTAATGAAAGTTCAGAGCCTTAGACATATTTCGAAATTGCAAAAGAATAGGGATTGCAGGTTTAAAAGCCTAAATTTTTTTTAATACACTCATCAATTTATGTGCACATCACCAGGTTTCAAAACACTTAATTTTTAGCACATGTCTGAGTTTTAAAATGAAGGCTTTTTCTAAATTTTCAAGTTGTAAGTGTATTCAATTTCATATGAATTGTCGTTTCAGCATATAATTTAAACTGCATAACGTATGGACTGCATATCAATGTTTATGCGTCTTCACAGTTCACAGATGGACTCCAAACATGTATACCTTCGGGTTCACAAAAAAGTTAAAAATTAAATTGGGTTTTGAAAAAGGTATATATAAATTTGGTTTTCAAAGCATAACATGGTTTGGTTTGAACATTTGAGTTTTCAATAAAATGTTATCAAACAGATGACAGAAACATAGCAAACTATCCACCCGTTGTTCTCAACTTTTTCCAATAAACGTATACATGATTTGAAGTTTCCGACAATAGTGTTTTGGCCCTTCTTTTATTTCACTAATAGTACCAATTGCAAATTTCTGTGTAAATCCATGAATTCTAAATTTAGTACGCCCCGTACACAATTATTTTTTCCACGCCAACTTCTCAAACTGCAAATTACAACTACAGTTCCGTAAATTTGGGTTTAATGATCTTCCTCCTTAATATTTTAATGATCTAACTAACATTCGGTAAATAACATCCTGCCAATTATATTTCCCTGCAGTGCACAAAAAAGGAAGAGGCCAGCGGAACAAACCAGTTCAAAACATCGCTCAACATTTCATCCCAATGTTCTCGGAGTACGACCCGACATTATTCCACATATGCATGCAGACGTTTGAACAGGATAAGGCCAAAGTAACCGAAAATATTTCAAAGCCTGAAGCTAAAATGGAGCCGACTTAAGGAAATTGCTGCATTAGAAACTTATCACAATGTAATTGGAAGTTATTTGGTTGCTGACAGTATATAGTACTCAGTAATTAATTACTGTTACCAAACAGAGGAGCCTACGGTATATGTACGTTTTCACATCCTTTACAAACGGTTGTTGGAGAATGATATGTACGAATGCTACTGCTTACAGAATTTAACTTTCTAATTTAATGTACATCTGACTTTCTTTTATTGCTGCCTTTGCACACAAATGTATCCAATGCTCAACTGACAACACACACTATAACACTGCATGCATCAACACCGCCCCTTTTAAACACGTTAACTTCTTTTTCCCATCACCCAATGTCAACCATCCACCTTTTCCACATCCATCGGTTGTACCACTTCCACAGCTGTCATACTGTACCGCACAACCCCATATTTTGCATCCACTATTTACCAAATGTTGTTCAACTGCACGCATACAACCAATTCAACCTGTCCTATTCCACCTCCACTACTTACTCCCCACCACATGCTACATTTCTCACCATACAGCAGTTTTCGTTCTCTTGTTCTTATTAGTATATAACCTCCACTTCCTTTTCATCTACTCCTTCATAATCTACCAGCATTATTTGTCCCAAGCATTATGACAAAGGTTGTTCTCTCTTGCACCTCATCTTATTTTTTTACCTCCTTACACCATCGCCAACACACAACACACTTCCCTCCATTTCAACTTGCACTTAAAATTCCAGTGCACACATTTTGTATACCCCACTCTACATTTATCTCGCCGCTAACATACACATTTTGCCTCGCAGCGTAAGTCTGTCCTTCAACAAAAAGACGCTGCAACAACCATCAGCACAGTAAAACCAGAACGAAAAAGCACACATCAAACAAAACAGACGCACTCATTTAATGATTCTAAGGTTGGACTTTCAAACACCATCAAAAACCACACTATGCCCACACCATCGAAAAATGATACCGACTGCAACAACAACGTTTCTCCTCCGCTACGACCGATTGCTCGAAAAAATGCAGAATTAAATGACAACTACTCTGACATTTCTGACGATGATGTACACGTACCACTAACTGCTGAACCGCAACTTCTTCCGCACTGTTCTGACAATTATGACTGGGATACTTTTTTTACCCCTGGAGTGGTATGCTTCAATGCATCTACTTCTTCCTTCATTCCCACCAGCATATGTTCACACATACAAACGCATATATACATGTCTGTTTACTAATATATTCCTATATGTTTTTAACTATTTACATCCACTACTCTACCCCACTAATCTTAATCGTCTAACACCTAACCATAATTTTCATTCCTCTTGCAGATTGAACAGTGTGATAAGATTGTGGATCATTTTCTAGCTGATCGTTCGTGCTAGAGCTCTTACGACGTCCAACTTTTTAACATTTTTGGCCACCGTTTTGTATTTTCCTGTGTACCTTTGTTCGCTATTGCAGCATTAAGTGTTTTTTTTCTACTTTAGCAATGTAATTTTTTCATTCCATTCTCATAATTATCATTTTATTTCCTTTTGTCTATTCCACTTTCCTCAGGTAAATACATTTTAAATTTTATATCTTTGCCCCCATCACTCCTTTGCGGTCTGCACATATCATCAACTTCACCATTCATACTGCCTCACACATACACGCGTCCTCTGTATACAACACAACATCGGTTGTCTATGTGAACATATACGTGTAATTTACTTTCTGCTTTTGACAAACTCACTTTCACGCAGACGTCCGAATCCACTTGCCATCTCCGACAAAAGCACCAATACCACTACTGTACCTCTATATTCAACGGTACAGCTTTGTACTACACACGACAACCAACATTTTCCCACAAACCTGTTGTACGTCCCAACGAATTAGTTTTAAAACGTCCATTAACTTCCGTCACAACATTATTACCCACTCTATAATTTAAGAAGGTATTTTACATATTTCAAACGGACATCGCCAAACCTTTATTCAATCAACTCTATTTTTCACACCTGTATTCGACTAAAATAACATCTGTTATCGCGCCTGACAAAGATACGAGCTAACTGAACTGCGGTACTTTCCTTTCAACATTCCCCCAACAAATTTTCTACACGACAACTGACAGAATATGCATACTTCACAACAAAATAAATTCCCACAGTAATATTTTTCCTCCCCATTAAACATTTCCTCCGGCTCCCTTCACACCCTACCAATTTACAACAACTTGCCTTAGTCACGTCCATCGGACGTGCCTTCATACTTGTATATTTAAATTCATTTTACATCTCATCCATTTCAACTTGGATTTTTTTGTACAAATATTATGGTTGTGTTAGCAGTGGTTACATAGTTAAACGCATGATTTCTTTTACATCGTAAATTTTGACAAATATTTTGATTTAGATAGTGCTTAAATTTTGACAAATACTTGAGTAATATTTCGGCCAAACATCGACTAATTTGCTATTGTTATAAACAGACCGAAGAAACCGGATGAAACATCCGTGGACAAAACTGTTGTTTAGTTGTACATATGACAACACTAATTTACCAACCTATTTAAATTGTTCAACTCATCAGGTTTTCCTCTATGGTGCACATCATTGTTTGTAATACCACCAACCATTAAATATTTTACATTGTACCGTTGGACTGTGTGTCGTCAATATTGTTTACATACTTTTTGCATGGCCGTGTAATTCTTTACCTACTGTTTGAGAAATAAATGAATAAATGACTGAATCATATTGTTAGTCACGGAGCTACCAACATTCTACAAATATAACACACCTAATGCTACATAAATTTATAGAAAACAATAATTGTTGAAGGGTAAATTACAATGTACAGTTGCTTTCATATATTGATAAAATTTGTTATCAATTTATTTCTATGAAATTTTAGTGATGTGAGCATGATATACATGGATGTTCTTACAAGTAAGAGGGAGTTATTTATGGATGATAATTGAAACTAACTGTTTTTTTTTTAGCTAAAGTCGTATTTAATGTATGTCATTTATTCATAACGAGCATTATGGCACGTACTTCGCGTGTGATGATGATACATGCTTTACACGTGAATTATTTTTCTATACCTCGAATGTGTTTAACATATTTAAGAGAAATGATTTGCACAAAAGTTAAGTCATATTTTACGTCAAAATCATGTGCGGTAAGTTTTTGTTTTTACTTCTTAGTTGCAATATCTAATTTGTTGTTATTTGAATTTTGTTTCTAATAATTTGTAAAAGAAGGTTTATTTGTTAGAAATTTTTTTTATAGTGTTATTAAGATTTGATAATATTTGTAGAGGAAAAGTTTTGAATTTGTAAAATGAAGTTTATTTACTAGATCCTATATTCAAGCGATACTAAAATTTGATAATATTTGCAGAGGTTTATTTGTTAAGTACTATATTTAAATGATATTAAAATTTTGTAATATTTGTATAGAGTAATTTTGAACTTGTAGAAGAAGTTACATTTAATTTTTAAGTGACATTGAAATAGAGTGACATTTTTAGTAGTTCACGTTGACACCAAAAATGTGTGACACCGAACTTATTACAACTAATAATAAAGATGTGTTGAATTGTCTAGAAGAATCTTTTATTGTCTAATGATCATATTTGACATATTCTCATTTCAGCGAACACGTAAATCTAGAGATAAATATTTAGTTTTAACTTAGTTTGATTTGTTCCACTCTAGCGTAGAAATAATAGGTTGGAAATAACAGAAAGTATTATTTTTTTAGGTGGTTGTAAAGAGAATAATATAGATAATACTTGAATTATATGTGAGTGAAGGGTATTTTGGGAAGTTCACGGTGGGACCAAAAGATTGTGCTTCCGTGCCAACTATTAATAAAGATTTACGTTTCATACGACAATTTATGGCTGTTTTTTATATAGCAATTGTTATCAGCCTCTGTGAGTAACACATAGTATAAAATTTGCTACATTGATCGCATTACTATCATTGTCACTTTTGTTTTGAAACAATGTTACATATGTTCTTTTCATAAATAGGACTAGCATCATTTAGAGTGATTAGGTTTTGAATTAAATTCTTTTCCCGACCACTAATAATTTAGTAGGTTAAAAGACTCAAATTGCAAAGTCATAGATACTATAATACATGTTATAAAATTGATTTACCGTTAGCCTCAACTTATCAACTCAAGTTTACTATACCAGTATTTAACATCTGCAATTCATAAATAGAACTTGATTTCTAATCCAATGAATGACTGCCAACTCCATAAAATTGAAACATGATAGAAGAAAAGTCCATTCGAAAAATGTTATGAAAATTAGGTCCTTACCTTTAGCTTTTTCCTAATTTATTGTAACAACCCGCATATTTAACGATTTGTATATTTAAATATTTTATTTAAATATAGCATCGTTAGTCGGATTTTAGTCCGAAGGGTTACTTTTTGAAAACAGCCGAATTAGGATCGAGACCACTTCCATTGAGCTCAAAATGACGTTTGCGACCTTTTTGAATATAAACATCGATATGTTTGGAGTTAGCTTGAATTTTGACATTTTCACTTAGGGCTTTGGGTTTGGGTTTCAGCCCATTAACCCCGACTTAAGACCCAAGCTCCACCCCACCCCTCTTCATCCATTTCATTTCTAATTCCTAACACTTCAAGGTTTAGAAAAATGGGGAAAGAGATTGGAAATTAGAATTCCTAAGCCCTAGCTCCTTTGCAAATTCAAGTTCTAGATCAAAACTCAAAAGAGAAGCTTAGGTAAGTATCTCCTTCTTCTTCTCCATCTCAATCTCTCTCCAATTTTTGAAATTTCCTACAACCTAACTTAGGAAATACTTGCTTCTAATCTTAGGTTGGAGATTCTAGAGTTAAAGTTGAAGAGTGGGTGATTTTCCTTTTGTTTTCAAGCTTCTTCTTTCTTGTTTTTGGTGTAAAAGGTAAGATTTTTATCTCACATCCATGTCTATATCTATCTTTGTTGTTAGGTATGAATTCCTAACTTATATTCCATGTTCATTGCTTTGGATTGACTTGTTTTTATGAATGTTTCAATTTTTGGTGTTTTGAAGTCAAATCTTTAAAAATCCTAGCTTCGTTGTTTGAACATGTTTTTGGTGATGCATCGAAGAGCCTGTAGGGCTGGGTTGTCGATTGGCATAAACCCCTAGCACCCATTGTTCATCTGGTCGCGAATTGGCTAGAGTTTGCTCTTCATTTAGATAGGCTGGAAATGCTGGAAAATTGGCACCAGTCGACTGACCCTCTGAGTCCAGTCGACTGACCTGGAACTCGAGAGTTTTCTAGGCATTGGCCAGTCGACTGTTCTTAAAGTGCCAGTCGAATGACCTACTTGTATTCAGTTTATTTTGCCTATTTAGCCTATTTTGCTTGAGATTCCAATTTTTATCGATTCGTGATTATCCAATTTCTTGTTATCATTTATTATTGACTTTGATAACTTCTTTTCGAAATTTTTGAGACTATCCATTTGCTGGATTTGATATCGATTCTTATGGCTTTGATTCACGCCTTCAAATGTAAATCTTTGGTGATTGATTGTTTCTACAATCATTTTTGTGATTTGTCACTTCTAAATACAAAGTTTTCTATACTAATAGTAAATATTCAAACTCTTTCACAAAGATGATTTCAACTCTATTTTCAATAATCAAACTCGTTTATAAAACCGTTTTTTCCAATCTACTAGTATACACAAAAATTTACCTCATTCGTTCGAGAAATCCAATTAAACGACTTAGTAAAACAAGTGGTATGAAATGCTTGCGTTTACTTTGTCGGTTAATTCTTAGACTCATTCGACTGAAACTCTTATTACAACTTTCGAGTGGAGACTTACAGTTTGTTCATAAATATTTAAGTTAAGCCAATGGTTATGGGACATGAAGCTAAATTCATCTGTTTACTAGCTTAGTGTAATTGGCGCTTCTTGATGATCGATGATGATCATTTTGTGATTTAGACTAGCAACGTGCGACGTCTCTTTGTCTGCGAGGGAGACTAAACCCCGTTTCAGTGGAGCTTCGGCTCAATTTTGTGGGGTGGCGACCCATGATCTTTGGACCGTTTTGTGGAGCTTCGGCTCAAAATTAATGGTCAGCAACCATGGAATAGCGTTCTGTTTTGTGATACACGTGTTGGTGAGTTTTCATGCTCCCGTTTTGTGATAGGCCTCCCCCTTTTTTTGTGATTTATGGATTTCTATTGATGGTTTCTAGAATTTATGTTTCACCAATTTTTCTGATTTCCATTAATTAGCTTTATCAATGTTTGTGCATTGGTGAATTTGTGTTTCACTAACTTTTCGATTGGCATTGATAAATTTGTCAATATTTGTGGTTTGGTGAAAACGTTAAAGAATATGACCTTCTTTTTGCTGCTTTGAGATTTCTTGAGATATTGTATGATTTCAGTTGTTGTTAGAAGTATACTTGTCACAGTATGACATTATTGTTATCATACGTTTTTGTCATATCTCTTATTCTATCTCATTTTATCTGATATTTATAGCTAGACTGATCCGTTTATTATTTTCTTATTAAATAATACTCGGGTCAAACCGAGATGTTACAGGTGCCTCTGCTTGACTCCTTATCTGGGATCATCATTATCTGACTTTTTTCTAACTACATTAGATTGGTAGTTTTTGTTGTTATACATTCGAGATAGAGACTCCTTGATGTATACATACTCTTCGATGTTGCACTTGTATCTATTCTTTCGTGATATTGTGGATCTTATTTGACCGCTACTCTGATGTACACTTATATGTGTTATATTCATATCTGTTTCCGCCTTTGTGATATGGATATATGTGACTGATTTATGTTATGTTTATTTCTATATTTGTTTCCAAAGACCACATAGCCACTGTGTAGTAGCTTTGAGTCTGTATCGGCATGTCGGATTTCCTCTTGAAATGAAATGCATGTTATACTATCTGACATATCGGTGCTTGCACAAAGCAATTACATGGATGGTCGCTCCTCAACAGCCTTATTCTTCGTGCTAGTTGACGACATTACTCCGTAGTGTCCTTGGCTAGCGTGAGTGTAGAGGTGGGGCGTCACATTTATGCTACTTTTACCTTTCATTTCAATGCTGCGTCGATTTTCTGTTTGATAAAAAATAACAAAACATGAACCTAATTTACATGGATTTATGAGTAGAGATTTTTTGTGCATGGGCTTTGAGAATAAGGACCTTTGGTCTAAAATCAATGAAACATCGCTTGTGTATTTTTTTTAAATCAATAATTTAGTACTTACCATGTTTGTTGTATAGTTGTGCTTTCAATATTAAGTTTTTTATTTCAAATTGGAAATTTGATAAAAATGAATTTTATTGAATGTTTGAATTGTTTCGGATATGATTGATATTGATAGAAATTGATACATGTATAGTCTGTATTTATAATATACAAAATATGATAATGGGCCGAGAAATGTAAGCCCCATAGCTGAAGCTATTGCATGAGATACTTTATCTATCAACCGTTGATTGTAATACAGAGGGTTTAATAGTACAGCCGCATTTCATTTCTCTTATTTCCCTCTTTCAAACCTAACGAAGTCAAGGTTTGTGATTTTGTTC
The DNA here is from genome assembly GCA_030765085.1 of Allium cepa. Lineage (NCBI taxonomy): Eukaryota > Viridiplantae > Streptophyta > Magnoliopsida > Asparagales > Amaryllidaceae > Allium > Allium cepa. Next base: position 10,729,598 of record CM060941.1, on the reverse strand, counting down.
CCAAATCAAATCCGATAGGACGATTTTCAAAAAATAAGCGCTCGATCCTGCAAAGTTTAGAGCTTTCTGAAATTTTGTGAGATTTGAGAGCTCTCTACAGAGATATTGAGTTGTAATTTGGAAGTTGAATGCTGTTATGATTGAATTTGAGATGATTACTTTTCTAGTAATGACCTTCTGCAAAATTCTTGGTTTGCACTGGTTTTGCAGAAGATTTGTCATCTTTGAATGATATTGGATCTGAATCCTTAGAGCTTTAAGCTTCTGGCATGTTGATAGTTTGAGAGTTGTGCCTCTGAAAGGTCCTTTCTTTGCAACTTTTTCATATATGGCTTTGCATCTTTGCTTGATGTCAGATTCATAGCTTTGAGATAGAGCTTTGCATCTTCAACATGAAGCTCCTGCTTCAATCTGAGGAAGCTTTGCTTAGACAGAGGTTTCGTTAAGATGTCTACCTTTTGGTAAACTGCAGGTATAAGGTTTATCATCAGTTTTCCTTTCATAACTTTTTCTCTTACGAAATATAAATCTAGTTTCATATGTTTTGTTCTTGAATGCGAAACTGGCTTTGCTGCAAATAATGTTGCACTTAGATTATCACACCAGATTGTTGCTTTACTGTTAGTCTTGACTTTTAATTCACTTAGCAGAGACTCAATCCACATTATCTCTGCTATAGCACTAGCAACACTCCTACACTCAGCTTAAGTGTTATCTTGATACCGTGGGCTGTTTTTTTGAGCACTAGGAAATTCGATTTTGCCTAAAATATACAGTATCCACTAATTGATTTTCTAGTCAACATAATCAGTAGCCCAATCTGCATTTGCATAACCATTTATATTAAGTGTTTTGCATGATTGTAAAATAAGTCTCTAATTTACAGTTCCTTTGAGATATCTGAGAATTTTTTAACTATTTTCCAATGCTCATCAAGTGGTTTGTGCATGAACTGACTAACTTTGTTTACACTATATGTAATCTCTAGTCTTGTTATTGTGACATACTGTAATGCTCCAACAATACTTCTGTACTGCTTATTATTAGTTATTGGATCACTTTTTTTTTTGATAAATGCAAATTGCTTGTCATTGGTGTGCATAGAGAATGTTCTTGAAGCATCTTATGTTTGGTCAATATGTCAGTAATGTATTTGCTTTGATTTAAATGCAATGTAGTAGATGAAACTTTCTTCACTTCAATGCCAAGAAAACAGTGTAAGCTTCCCAGGTCTTTGACAGAAAATCCTTGTCCAGATGTAGTGTGAGATAGTTTATTTCAATGGCATTGTTTCCAATAATAATAAAATCATCGACATATATCAGAACATAAATAATAGTATCTTTGCTAAACTTGGTAAACAGTGAGTTATCGTACTTTGTAAGATTGTAACCAAGTTTAGCTAAAGTTTATTTTAACTTGTCAAACCAGACCTTTGGGGCTTGTTTAAGGCCATATATTGCCTTGTTTGGCTTACAACCAAAAGTTTACACATCCTTTTTGTCTGAATCCTTGAGGCTGATCCATATAAACTTTCTCCTGTGATATACCATTCAAGAATGCATTATTCATATCTAGTTGCTTGATGATCCAATCTCTTTGCAAGGCAATTGTTAGAATAATTCTAATAGATGTGAGTTTTACAACTGGTGAAAAAGTTTCATTAACCCCTTAGCTACTAATCGTGCCTTGTATTTAGAGATTGAACCATCCGTAGTTTTCTTTAGTCTATATGTCCACTTGCATCCTACAATATTTTTGTTGGATGGTAAAGGAACAAGTGTTCATGTTTTTTTTCTCATCAGTGCATCATGTTCTTCTTTCATAGCAGTCATCCATTTCTCATTTTGAATGGCTTGCTGATATGTGCTTGGCTCTTCAGTTTCCAAATTTGCATTATATATTTTTGGTTTGAATATGCCACCTTTTGCCCTTGTTATCATGTGATGACCAGCTCTTGCAGGTTGTTGACTTCTGTCATTTGATATGGATTCATGTTGAGTATTGGGAGATAGTGCATCATCCAGTACTTGATGATAATCTGATAGAAAGTTGTTGTCTTGTTGTGATGAGTGAGTTAATCTCTCTGATGATTTGTTAGACTCGTGATTTGATTCTGGATTGAACTTACCTTGAATTGACATTGGTGTAGGTTGTTCATTCTGATTTGCATATTCTGTTTCTGTTTGTTCTGATGTAATTTCACCCAGTTGAGTAGGTATTGGTGGTAATGAGTGCTTTGGATTGTATATCTTTTGTGTGGTTTTGATCTCTGACTTGTTGAAAGGAAAAACCTGCTCATTGAAAACCACATGCCTAGATATGTAGATTCTGCCATTAGTGTCTAAGCACTTGTGCCCTTTCTGATTAATTGCATAACCTAAAAAGGTGCAAGGAGATGATCTGAACCTCAACTTGTTAGATTATAACATATTAAATAAGGAAAACACATACACCTAAATACTTTTAGTGCTTGATAATCAGGTTTAATTTTATAAATCAATTCTAATGGACTTTGAAATTTGATCACTTTTGTGGGTAACCTGTTTATCAAGTACATGGAAGTTACAAATGCATCTGGTCAAAAATTTATTGGCATTGATGCATGAGCTAGTAGAGTGAGGCATGTCTCAACAATGTGTCTGTGCTTTCTCTCTACAACCCCATTTTGTTCTGATGTGTATGGGCATGTCATTCTTTTTGTTATTCCTCACTTTTGGAAGTACTCCTTAAACGACATGAATTCTGAACCATCATCAATTTGAATAACTTTTAACTAACAGTTTGTTTGTTTTTCTAAATTGACTATAAACTGTAAAACTGCATTGTGGTTTTAGATTTGGTCTTGAGGAAATATATCCACACATATCTACTGTAAGCATCAACAAATGATATATAGTACTTGTATCCATAATCAGAAGTAATTCGGGTTGGACCCTATAGATCAACAGCAACTAATTCAATTGGTTTATTGTATATATTTTCAGAACTTGAAAAAGGAAGCTTGCGACTTTTACCCATCTAACAAAAAGCGAAAACATAAGGTATAGAGATATTGTCAACAGAAATATTATTATCATTTAAAAAATTTCTTACAATCTTTACACTTGGATGTCCCTATTTACAATGCCAAACATCAAATTTCTTACAGTTTTCTCTCTGTTCCATTTTAGAAACATTACACGCCTTATTTGTAGAATTTCTTGAATTAGCAACATTGAATTAATAAAGTCCCCTAACTTCTCTTCCCTGCAAAAGATTTTCCCTAGTTAGAATATCTTTGACTAAACGGTATTTTGTGACCCATAGAAGCAAGTTGATCACACAGAGTTTTGACTTTGTCCGATAGTATCTCATAGATAAGTTTTCTTTTATGCAACCTTACAGTTGCCTTTTATAATACATTATTTTGGCTATAGATTGTGTATTGAATACCTGTTCAATAGTTGTCCAAATTTTATGTGCACTTTTGCACCCAATCGGTTGTGGCAATATATTTGCACTGACTGATGACAAGAGCCAAGAACTGATTAGACTGTCTTGTCTCTGATGAACTGTGTAATCTTGATTTGTGGTGTTTTTAGGTGGTGTGGCAAGTGTCCCAAGAACATGTTCCTCTGGACCATATCCTCTGATAGCAGACTCAATTTGAAACTTCCAGAGAAGATAATTTGAGTCATCTAACTGAATGTTGATCAACTGGCTTTGAAGCTTGATGATAGACTTGATCAGATCTTGAGTGCTATTGTGGGTTGTTGCAGTATTGGTTGGGGCTAAATTTGTTGAAGCATTGCTAGAGTTATCTTGGTTTCCTTCTGCCATAGTGCAGAGAATGAATCTTGACTTGAACTAAGGGTTTCAGAGATGGTATCTTGAAGGAAAAATGACAAATTATGCAGCCAGACTCTCTGGATGATGAAAAAAGAACCCGACAGGGAGATTCTTGGCGAGGCAAGTGTCAAAATGCGGCTAATCTTGATCTTGAAATAGACGAGAATGAGCAACTGCACTCGGTCTTAAAACGGGTATGAGAAAATTGCTTAAAGCAGTAAGAAGATAATGAGAATTCTGGTTCTTGAATTCTCAAATGATTCAAAATTGCGGTCTATTCTCCAAATGCAACCATCTTCTTCCTGAAATAAGCTTTCCTCATAAATTTATTTGAAGTGACTGAAAGGAACTGTAATTCTATGAATTACAAGATTTACTATACATAAATTTTGGTTAATAATAAAAATATTATAAACTTTATCTTTTATTTATTATTTTTTCAGAATTTGAGATTTATAAAAGTGTTTAAATAATATGAGATAATTTTTCACTGGAAATTATATTTCACTCATATGGATCAAACAGTTTTGTATAGCAATATTTATACAATTCTCATATACATTGAGTTATTTGGAATAATGATATTGGGTTGAGTATCAGGCACGGCTTATAACCAACTATAAGATACAGGATTATAATTATTCTTGAACCACTTTTATTCTCTAACTCCCTCCTTCAATTCGATCTAGGGTTTTCCTTTCTTCCTTCGACTCTCCGCCACCTTTAATTTTAAGCTCCTCCTTTAATCTGAAGAAATTTTTAGTTGACAGCGGCTTTGTTAGAATGTCTGCTCTCTGATAATAGGTTGGAACATGATTCACTTTCAGTCTCCCGTTTAAAGCTGTCTCACGAACAAAGTGTAAATCAATCTCAATATGCTTTGATCGCGAGTGTAAAACTGGATTGGCTGCAAGAGATACTGAGCTAAGATTATTGCACCAGATAATTGAAGTGTTTTTTAGATCGATTTTAATTTCATGTAGAAGAGACTCGATCCAAATGATCTCTGCTGTAGTGCTAGCTATTGATCTATATTCACTTCAGTGCTGGAGCATGAAATAGTAGCTTGTTTCTCGGAGCTCCAGGAAATAGGGTTACTACACAGATAGATGCAAAATCCCGACGTTGACTTTCTGTCATCAGGGTTGGTAGCCCAGTCTGCATCTGAGTAAGCTTGTATGTTTAATTTTTTTGTGTTGTTGAAGTGCAGACCATGATTTAATGTTCCCTTCAGGTAACGTAAAATACCTTTTGCAGCTCTCCAATGGTCACTAAGTGGTTTATGCATGTATTGGCAAACTTTGTTTATACTGTAGCACACATCTGGTCTGGTTATAGTAATGTATTGCATGGCACCCACAACACTTCTATAATGTCTTTCATTATCAGTAGCTTCACCTTTGTCTTTTGAGAGTCGAAGGTTGCTAGTCATAGGGGTAGGTAAAGATTTGGCTTGATCCATGCTTGCTTTTTTTAGTATGTCAAGTATATACTTTTTCAAACATAGAAATAGTTCTGAATTTGATTTGAGTATAACTTCTATTCCCAGAAAGTAGTGTGGATCACCCAGATCCTTTATAGAGAAAGCATGATTCAAGTGAATGACAGTCTGATCTATGATTTTACTATCATTCCTAGTGATAATGATATCATCCACTTATATCAACATGTATGTGATTTTGTCTTGTTTGTATTAAATATATAAAGAATTGTCTGACTGTGTTGGTGCAAACCCTAGTTCTAACAAGGTTAACTTGATCTTTTCATTCCAAACACGAGGACCTTGTCTCAAACTATATATAGCTTTGTGTAGTTTACATACCAACCTACCATTGACTCCTTTCTTATATCCTTCAGGCTGTTCCATGAACACATCCTCTCTTAGATCTCCATTGAGAAATGCATTGTTAACATCCAGCTGTCTGATTGTCCATTTATTATGTAGTGCAATAGTTAAAATAACTCTTATTGTAGTTGGTTTGACCATAGAGAGAATGTTTAATTAAAGTCAAAACCATATTGTTGATTATATCCTTTGACCACTAATCTGGTTTTATATTTGGATATGCTGTCATCTGGGTTTCTTTTGATTTTATAAGTCCATTTACACCCAACTACATTGATGTACTTTGGTATAGAAACAAGGCTCCATATCTTGTTTTTGATAAGTGTACCATATTCTTCATCCATTGCATGTTTCCAATTTTTGTTTGTACTGCCTTCTTCATAGCTACTTGGTTCTATTTGATCCAATTGTGCATTGTATACTTTAGGCTTGAAAATTCCACTTTTTGATCTTGTGATCATATGATGTCCTGTCTTTGCAGGAGATAAGTCATGACTACTGTTGTTTTCATTAGTGTGTTGAGACTTGGAAGGGGATGAATCTCCTTGCTCTAGGTTGTTATCATCATTCTGGCATGTTTCATTAAAATTATTGGAGACCTCCTAAGGACCATGACCTGATCTAGTTCCTTCTCTGGATAAAGTGAGTTGTAGTTCCTTGCTTTTCTACAACTCTTCATCAACAGGATCAGTGTCTCTTCCAGAAGCAACAGGTATTGAGGGTATGAATGTATTGCCTTTGTCATACACTTTCTTTGTTGTTTTGACACTTTTATCTGCAAAAGGAAAAATAATTTCATTAAATACAACATGCCTTGAAATAAATATCCTACCATTACTAATCAAACATCTGTATCCCTTCTGATTACTTGCATAACCTAGAAAAGTACATGGAGTTGACCTGAGACTTAATTTGTGATTATTGTAAGGTCTAAGACATGGAAAACATAGATATCCAAATGTCTTTAGATCATGATAGTCAAGTTTGACTCCAAACAGTAATTCAATGAGATTCATATGTTTGAGTATTTTTGTAGGAAGTCTGTTAATAGTATAAACTGCTGTGTTGAAGGCCTCTGGCCTAAGTTTCATAGGCAGGGAGGCTTGTGCTAACAAAGTTAGCCCACTCCCTACTATATAATGTGCTTTCTTTCAACAAGCTCATTCTATTCTGATGTGTATGGACAAGTTGTTCAGTGGATTATACCTTTTTCAGAAAGTATTCTTTTAATGACTTATATTCTCCACCTCCATTTGTCTACAATATTTTGAGTTCATTGTTTGTTTATTTCTCGGCTTGTGTTATGAACTGTACAACTGCCTTATATGCATCTGACTTTGACTTTAAGAAATATAACCAAGTACATCTAGAATAGGCATCAACAAAGGATATGTAGTACCTGAAACCATAGTTAGAGTTTACTGGTGCTGGTCCCCAAAGGTCTGTGGCCACCAGTTATAGTGGTTTATTAATAATAGTGTTAGAGTCAGCAAATGGCAATTTATGACTTTTGCCTAGTTGACAGTAAGTGCAAACATATGGTAAAGATACATCAAAAGGAATATTATTATTCTTAAGAACATGTTTTACAACATTTACACTAGCATCACCCAGTTTACAGTGCCATAGATTAAAAATTTATTTTCCATTCTTTATACATGATTCAGAACTATTACACCACATATTTCTAATTTTGTTTTTTTCCTGTGTTTCCAAGTTTAAACTTGTACAGACCTCTGTCGAATTTACTCCATAGCAATATATCTTGACTTTGTAAGTCTTTTACTACACAAAATTTAGACTGAATCTCAAAATACACATTGTTGTCATTAGCAAATTGAGATATACTCATTAGATTCCTTTTAATTTTAGGAACTCTTAACAAATTATTAAGGTAAAGATGTCTTTTACCTTGAATACTATTAGTTCCAACATGTGTAATATTTATGGCTTCACCATTTCCTATATGTATAATATGCATAACTGTATATTCCTTATTGCCAAGATTGAGATTTTTGAGATTATTTGTAGGATGATTGGTGGCACCTGAATTTGGACACCAATCTTCACTTGTAATGTCCTCTGGTCTGGTAAGTCCTTCTGAATTTAAGTGTTGCATTCTTGTGCCTTCTGTTTGATTGTTTGATCTTTGGTCCATGTGTGCCATGTTTGCACTTGAACCATAGTTTCTTTGATTTCCTTGACTTTGTTGACTTGGGTAATACTCAGTATTGAGTCTAGAGTAGCACTGTCTTGCTGTGTTTTTAGGCTTTTCACAAATTTGACATTTCGTTCTGTTGTTGTTGCATCTATTATTTCCTCCTCTTCCTTTTTGACTGGTACCACCTCTCCGATTGTATGATTCTCGTCTAATATTTGGATTTTCTTGTCTTTTTCCTTGAGTCTTATTTTTATAACTTGAAGCATAGTTTATTGACAGATCTGTATTACATTCTTTTCTTCGATCTTCCCTTCCATCGTGTGATAGGAGACTTGATTGAACATACTGCATGTTGGGTAGATTTTGTTGAGATGAAATGATTGCAACAACTGATTCATATTCAGTATCAAGACCATTTAGTATAGTGAGAATTTTTCTCAGTCTCTGACATTGTATGACCAGCAGTGTCAAGAAGATCACAATATGATTTTACCTTGGTTAAGTACTCTCTCATTGTCATATTGTCCTTCTTTAAGTTCTGCAGTTGACGCTTGTAATACATGATTCTTGTTGCTGATTGTGTGTTGAATATTTGTTGTATTGCAGTCCATATCTCATAGGAGGTCTTACATCCAATAATTTGTGACAACAAGCTTAAAAAAATGGATTATAGCAGCCATGCTGCCAATAGACTATCTTTAGACTATCTTATCTCTGGTAGTTGATGAACTCCTTGTTGATGACTCTCTCCCCTCTGTTGTTTGTAATCATTCTTGTAGGTGTAACAGTAGTGCCATACAGATAATCTTCTAGCCCATAACCTTTTATGCTGGTTTTGACTTGATATTTCCATAATATAAAGTTATTTTCATCTAATGTAGTGGTAACTAAATGATTTTGGTTTGATAATGTTGCAGGGGTTAATTTCAGGCTCAGGTGGTTCTTGATTTCTTGGTCTTCACCCTTCCTGATTCTTGTTTCCATTTGATGTTGTAGATGAAACATCATCGTCTTCGGCCATGATGGATTAACATGAAGTGTAGTTGAGATTCTTGATGGGCTCAATCACTATGAAGTCAGACTTGCAAATCTTGAAGCAAGATTCTTGATGAGGCACTTTTGATGGGGTTTCTTGATGATTGATACGGTGAGAATGATGATACTACAATCTCAGATGATGAGAATGCAAAATAACTGAGAGCAACCAAAGATGGTGGATGATGATCTTGATCTGATACTCCTTCAAGACGGCTCAATTATGCTGCTAATTATTCTCTGATGACTGTCGTTTGACAGCTTTATGGCTCCGATACTATAAAAGTGTTTAAAGAAGATGAGATAATTTTGCACCGGAAATTATATTTCATTCGAATGAATCATCAACTAGTTTTGTACATCAGTATTTATACAGTTCTCATATACACTAAGTTATTTGGAATAATGGTATTGGGCTGAGTATCAGGCCTGGAACGTAACCAATTATAAGATACAGGATTATAATTATTCTTTAAAAAATTTTATTTCTCTTAACTATTTAATACTTTGATGCTCTATAGACGATAAGACAATGTCTTCTACCACATATTATTCAATTCTTAGATTTTTAACACTTTTAGGCCAACGTCTTGAATGAATTTTATTTCTTTCAGGCATAATTTTAATATTTGGAGTTACGAACAATTAGACTTTAATAGTAATATGGTAGAAGGCATTGCATTATCATTTATATAAAATATCAAAGTATTAAACCTTAAATTTCAAAATTTTATTTTACTTTAACACACATGACATTGAATTCATATGGTTTTGATACTGTCATAGCTGGGTTTAGCAGTTGCAATTTCTCCTACGCTCTACAGTTCGAACAACTTTATCTGCATTGGGGGCCACAAATTATTTATGTATCAATTCAATGAATATGCTTTTAATATATTTTGGAAACCATCTATTCTTCATTACTATTTTTGTATGCAAGAAAATCACCTATCTGTTGTTCTTTACAACAAATATTAATATATAATCATGCCATCAGATTTAGAACAGTGAATGTAACTCACTGCTAGAAATGCCATATTTCAACTTTGAATTTAGGTGGTGCTATCAATTTCATATAATTTCAACATGGTTGATAGACTATTTAACAAACTAATTGGTGCACAAGCTCAATTAGAATTTAGATCTATGGACAACACATTCAACTAAGGGGAAACAATGACTGCTAGCAGAATTTTCAACTAATTACATATGATAGTCTTTGGATCTCAACTAATTATTCCTTTTAGGTTGATGCAAAATAAGATCAACGAAAGAAGAGGAGTCAACCACTTTGCCCTACTACTCATTCACACCTGCTTCTCCACTGCATAGCATACATATGTGTGTGTGTGTGTGTGTGTGTGTGTTTGTATTTTGTTTCCCATTTGTTTACCATTGTACATTTGTTTCTACCACTTTAGCATTAATGTTAGATTTAGTTCAATTGAAATACAGGTTGTTTATAATCTATAACGACCCATCATTTTGGACAGTTTGAAATCTACAATAACCCACACATGTCAACTCAAACCATTCAAAATGGAGGATTGTTAATGGGGTAAACAAGAAAATAAGAGAAAAAGAAGAAGAAACAAACACAAAACCTCGCAGCGGAACAATAAAATATAATAATCAAATAAACAGTTCATGAAGCTGTTTAATAAACTTTTAATTATCACTTATACAACATTTATTAAAATTACACAAATACAACAGGATAAATAAAATAATGCAGCAGACAGCATGATGCAGGAATAATAGTAGTAGTATACCGGATCTTCATCTTCATCCTCAGAATAAACCTTCAATAAGCTGAAAAACTCAGGACTGACCCGAGCGTAATGAAAAAAAAACACTCGAGTCAGGACTAAAATATCCTTATGCAAGTCAAATCGATCGAAAATAAATATGAGTGTAACGGCGTCGGAGATGTTTACGGGATTTCACATCTCCTATCTGGTGTATTATGTGCATGCAATAACTCAAGAGATGTTATGCGATTTTCATTTCTTAAGGATCCGTCAAAATATTTATATGTAGTAGAATACGCTAAATAAATAATCTATAGTCAGTAAAATAAATATTAACATAGTGCTAAGGCTTACATTGATCCCCCTTAACGCGTTTTTAAGAATTGTAGTATAGTTTGCATATAAAACACCAGTTAAACGGTCGGTGGATAGGGATGCGCCGTGATACGAAAAGACTAAACCAAAATCATATGGGTCTCGTTTAGGGATAAAAATATGATAAGGCACGTGAGGCAATGCCCAAGATAGGATACTACCAGTTTACCCTTCCCTGCTGGTAGTAACGCATCATAGCCATGATCGCCCATCGCGTCCAACACTCTCATTCAAATTTGGAGGGTGCATACCAATCAATCACAAAATATGATATTAATACGAAGAAGTGTGTCCTCTTAGGGTAACTAATCCCTTGGCCAGTACGGCTTCCGTTTTAGTCATTTCAAATTGGCATAAGTGTCAAGTCAATCCATCATCGTTCTCTTTCTCCAAATCCAGCAAATGACGTGAAATCCAACCACTTCATTCTGGATCGTCACTCCATATGCACAGTTTTCAAAGTGGTTCAGGTATCGACAGAGAGTATGCCCATATCCGGCTCCGGTCTCTTTAACAACCAAACATCGTTTTACACACCGGTCGGTTCTTTTACATTTCGAAAACAGTTCACAGTTGTTATCAAAATATCATATTCGCTTCGAAATCAAATCCATTTTGAAATCGTCAGATTTACTCAAAATATACCATTTCAATTCAAAATTGTATTCATCTGAATATCTTGATTTCAATTTCGAAATAGTTTCAATTTCAATTTGATTTATAACTTCAGTTAGATTCGATTCGTATTTAAATCCAAGGCTTAAATATATATATTTCACTCTTGACCAGTTTGAACTTTTTTTGTCAAATAGTTTGAATAATTTAAAAATAGTTTAAGTAATTAAAATAGTTTTATATAAAATAGTTTTATATAAAATAGTTAAAATAATCTTAATAGTTAAAATAGTTTAATATAAAATGGTTTAGTATAAAATGGTTTATATAGTAAAATACTTGGAAAACCAAAATAATTTAAAGATTTAAAGAATATATAATTTCAACAAATTATACTAAAATAATTTATTTAAAAATGGTTTCAAAGTCAGACCGGTCCAATTTCAACTTTCCCATTCAAATCAATTTCGATTTTCATTCAATCGATTCAGTTTCAATACCAATTCAAATCGATTTCAACTTCGATTTCAACTTAATTCAATTCCGTTATCACATCAACCAATTCAATTCAATTAAATCAATTTAATTCAATTCCAGTTCGAAACCATTTCAATTCAACTCCTAATTTCAACCATTCCGATTTAAATCAATTCCGAGTTCGATTTCCAAAATCATCGATTTAAACACTTTATCAATTTACCTTCAATATTTAATTTAAAAATCCCAATTTTCAAATATAATTCAATTCCAAGCTTAATTCAAAATATCGTTTTATATCACTCTTACATATTCACGATCCCAAAAAAAAGTCAATCTTTTAAAACAATCGATTTTCAAAAGCCTAAATTACATCTCGATTATAAATTTCAATCTCGACTTAGCTTATTCAAACAACTTCGATTTCCACGAGTTCAGTTCATAAATTTTAACTCAAGTTCGAAAATAATTTGATTTTTATAAATACGATTTTATTCTTTTTAAACCAAGTCCAATAATTTCAAATCAAAATTTAAAATCAATTCGTTTAACCGATCTGATGCTCGTACATAATTTTCTACCCTATGGCCAAGTGATCGGTTATTTCAGTTTATTTTTAGGTATGGATATATATCATTTCAATCCAAATCACAATGTCATAGGTATATATCAATTCAACCTATTTCTTAGTTTATTCGAAATAGTTCAATTTACAGTTTAATATACTATAAACAATTTATAGGGTAATAACAGGATATTCCAGAAACAACAAACATTCAAATCATCATTATATCAATCGACAGCATCCATCGCAATAAACCATCCAAACAGTCAATATAATTCATAAATTTCACACTTACTACTGTCGGGTATTTTCTGGCAATTCTATTTCAATTTTCAATTTCAACTGTCAATTTCTAGTTATAACGATTAACTTCAAATGACCATCTAATTTGTCGAACAATGATCAATAAATTCAAACCAATTCATAAATTTGAGTTAAACTGGCACAAGGACATTCTAGTACGTTGTGAGTGTTATAAAACACTCACCTTGAGTTTCCATTTTAAATCAAATCGAATGACTTTCGATTTAACCTAAAATTCTAACTCGCTCCAAATGATTCCAGATCCACACTGCAGCATAGCACTCGTCTCAGCGATTTCAGCATCGCCAGTTTCATCTGATTCCGACCTTGCATAATGAAGATATGAATGTTTAAAGATTGTATAAAAATTTATATAATTAAATTTACTTTTTTTTTGTACTTCAACAGATTGGCCGTACATTTCGAGATAAAGAAATCGTGGCTGGAAGTTTATTCTTCCCAAATGCATTCAAACCAGGCAGCAAACCCACAACCGCCGCCCTCTCTCACCTCGTCGCTCCCTGCACGTTGCTCGAGTGGTGGGGTCTTTCTCCTTTTGGGTTTGTGCTCGGGTTTGAGTCATGGTGGAGTGTCAAGTAATGGTGTTCAGGTGACTGGAGGGATTAAAGAACAGAGCAGGCTAGAGTAAAAGGAAAATGGTGATAATAATAATACTCAGAGTTGAGGTGAAATCAGATAAAAAAGAATAAGAAAATGGGTGAAGCAGAAATACTAGGAATGAGGAAATGCACACATAGGAAGATAAAGGAAACTGATACTTTTTATTAAACTTTTCTTCATGTCATTATGTACAACTTTTGGATTCATATTTATACACTCTCAGGTTGGACTTAATCAAACTAGCCGTTGGAGATGATAGCTCACTGAATGCTGGCCACAGCTTGAATAAATCAAATAGCAAGAGTTAGTTTCAACTGTGCACGTGCACAGATGCACACGGTGCAACTCTTCCATTCTTTTCTGTTTACTTGTCATTGTTGGCTTCTTTGTGATTCTGGTCATCCATGAAATCTTCAGCGACCTTCAGTTTGACTCCATGCTGATGGGAAGATAGCTTTGTCAAAGATTCTGAACCTGTTCGATGAAATGCATTAATCCATTAGTGAGTAGAAGGTGCTTGTTGAAATGTTGGTATGTAACAACTCCCCTCCCCATAAAGAATGGACCTTGCCTCAAGGTCCAAAGTAGGAAAACGCTTAATAATATCCCAATAATCTTCCCAAGTGGAATCTAAGATGGGTTTATTCTTCCATTTGATAAGTGCTTGAACCACTGGCTTATTATTTCTTGGTATCAATCTTCGTTCAATTATTTGCTCTGGTTCATCAACTAATCCAACAGTATATGATGGAAGTTCTTGTTGTAATATGATATGTGAACTAATCCTTTTCTTTAACTGGGAGATATGAAAAACAGAGTGGATCTGAGAGGCAGCAGGAAGGTCTAATTTGTATGCAACTTCTCCTATTCGTTGAATGATCTTGAATGACCCGTAATATTTAGGGGATAATTTAGTTGCTTTAGTAGAACTTATCGAGATTTCTCTATAAGGCTGCAGCTTTAGGTAGACCCAGTCACAAATAGAGAATGACCTTTCAGTTCGTTTTTGATCTGCAAATTTTTTCATTCGTTCTTAGGCGAGAGCAAGGCTGTCTTTTAATAACTGCATAATGATGTCTCGAGAAAAGAGATGTTGTTCAACTTGTTCCACTCTAGCAGTATGAGGAATATATGACAAGAGAGTGGGAGGTGGTTTTCCATACAAAATTTCATAAGGGGTTAGATTGGTAGATTGTTTCCAAGAAGTATTAAACCAGAATTCAGCAAGAGTTAACCACTTTGTCCATTCACTAGGTTGATGTGAAACAAAACAACGTAGGTATGTCTCTAGAATTTTGTTAGTAGCTTCTGACTGGCCGTCTGTTTGTGGATGATATGCCGAGCTATATTTGAGTGTGCTTCCTTGAAGATTGAATAATTCAGTCCAAAATTTACTCAAGAATATAGGATCCCTGTCACTAATGATTGATGTAGGCATACCATATAACTTAAATATCCCATCAAAAAAAACCTTGGCCACTTGCTGTGTAGTATAAGGATGTGAGAGGGGGAAAAATATGCATACTTTGATAATCGATCAACCACAACATATATAACAGTTGAGCTATTACTTTTTGGTAAATGAGTGATAAAGTCCATCGTGATGTCAGTCCAAACACTATCTGGAGTTGGCAGCGGCTGAAGAAGTCTAGGGTATTGAATATTTTCACGTTTGGAACGTTGACAAATATCACAATCTCGAATATACTTTTCAACTGATTGCTTCATGTGCCTCCAGTAAAAGACTCGCTTAATTTTCTTGAGAGTTTTTCGAACGCCAGAATGGCCTCCTAATGGTGAAGAATGAAATTCGAAGAGATTAATATCTAACAGAGAAGTATTGGATGGGTCTAAGAGTATTCTACCTTTGTAAAAAATTAAATCATCAAGCAGTTTATACTTATGTGAGTCCAGGTCTCCTTGTAGAATTTGTTCTTTTTTTATTTCATAAAATGGGGATTGACTTACTTCTCTTCGAAGTTCCAAAATCCAATCGGGTTGAACTATGGTCAGAGCTGTTAGCTTTGGTTGATCATGAATTCGTGATAAACTGTCAGCAACAATATTTTATTTTCCTTTTTTATATTCCACTGTGTAGTCATATCCATGTAGCTTGGCAAGCCACTTCCCTTGAATACCGGTTGTCAATTTCTGGGATAACAAATGTTGTAAGCTCTGATGATCAGTTCGAATGATGAATTTTCTACCTAGTAGATATCGTGACCATTTTTTTGTTGCCAAGATTAATGCTAGAAGCTCTTTCTCGTAAGTAGATAAGAGTAAATTTCTTCCTTGAAGAGGCTGACTAATAAATGCAATAGGTTTGTTCCTTTGCAAGAGAACAGCGCCAATTACACAACCACTTGCATCACATTCGATTATAAAATCTTTCGAGAAATCAGGCAGTGACAAAATGGGAGGGCTGATCAGGCATGATTTTAATTTGAAGAAGGCATCTGTCGCCTCTGGTGTCCATGTAAAAGAATTCTTCTTGAGCATAGTAGTAAGTGGTTTAGCAATCAAACCATATCTCTTGATGAATTTCCTGTAGTATCCAGTAAGGCCCAAAAACCCTCTAAGTGCTTTGATGTTTTGCGGTTGTGGCCAGTCCATACTGGCTTTTGTCTTTTCTCTGTCCACTGCAATGCCTTCATGGGAAATGATATGACCGAGGTAATTGATGTTGTTTTCAACAAAGGAGCATTTAGGAAGGTTGATCACCAGGTGATTTGATTGAAGAGTTTGAAGTGTAGTTTCCAAGTGAATCAAATGATCAGCCCAATTCTTGCTGTAAATTAAAATATCATCAAAGAATACGAGAATAAAATTTCTCAAATAGTTTTTAAAAATACTATTCATTAGAGATTGAAATGTAGAAGGGGCATTAGTTAAACCAAAGGGCATTACTAAAAATTCATAATGACCATCATGAGTTCTAAAAGCTGTTTTATGAATATCATCTTCATGCATACAGATTTGATGGTAACCTGATTTCAAACCTAATTTGGTAAAAAATTTCGAACCATGTAATTCATCTAATAAATCATTTATTAATGGTATGGGAAATTTATTTTTAATTATTTGTTTATTTAAAGCCCTATAATATACACACAATCTCCATGAGAAATCCTTTTTCCTAACCATAACAACAGGAGCAGAAAAGGCACTAGAACTATTTCGAATAATACCAGATGAAAGCATATAAGAGATTAGTTTATCTAATTCATTTTTAGTATGATGAGAATATCTATATGGTTTTAGACAAACTGGTTTAGAGCCTTGTAAAAGAGGGATTTTATGGTCACAATGTCTTGCAGGTGGCAGTGGAAGTATTGAGGAAGTAACATAAGGGAATTTATTCAGCAGAGTTTGAATATCTGTGTGTAATGCAGCTATGGGAGGAACTGAAGTTGAAGCAGTAGATAAAAGCATAAATCTGAGGTGAGCATAGTTAAATTCCTTTGTATCTTTTTTATCGTCAACAGTGTAGGAATCAGGCTGAATAAGACCTTGCCATAGATATTCTTTATTTTTATAGAAAAATTGCACCTGCAGTTTTTTAAAATTAAAACAAATTTCATCTAATTCTTTCATCCACTGGGTACCTAAAACAACTTGACATCCTTCCATTGGAAGTACTAATAAGTCAATTGGAATTTTGCATCCTTGACAAGTAAGTAAAACTTGAGAACAGATTTCATCACCCTGTAATTTCGGACCATTAGCTACCTGTACCTCAAAATGTCTTGCTTCGCTTCGCTATAAATTTAATTTGTTGGCTAAAGAAGTATGAATAAAACTATGTGTAGATCTAGAATCAATTAAAAAGATAATTGATTTGTTATTGATCATTTCCTTAATTTTCATAGTATGTAAAGTAGGAATACCAAGCAAAGCATTGATAGAAATAGATAACAAAGTGTTGTCAGTTGTGTGTGCAGTGTCAGGAGAAGTAAGTTGCAAAGGATTTTCAGAGGTGATGTCGTGATCAGAGGATTCATCTTGATCAGATAAATCAATAATTCCTTCCATAACATGAATTTGTTTTATTTTGCATTTATGGCCAAAATAATATTTTTCATTGCAACCATAACAAATATATATTTTTTCTTTTCTAATAATTCCTCCGGAGTCATTTGCTTTATTTTACAAAACTTTTCAAAATTAGTGGAAGTAGTTTTTTGTTGAGAAATTTTTTTGTTGCTGTCAAAAAATTAAGAAGAAGGTAAAGTATTTTTGGAAGAATTTTTCCTGTTAATTCTATTGATAGATAACCACTTTGTTTCGAATGTCTTCGCTAATGCCACAGCGGAATCAAAATCAGGTGGATTGGCCGCTATAACATCAAATTTAATTTCATCTTTTAAACCACCTAAATTTTTTTGTGAAAGATGTATAGGTGTGATATGCTCAATCATCCCCTCTAATTGCTCAAACTGATTAACATAGTTCATAACAGAAGAAGTTTGTTTGAGCGAGGAGAATGTATCATATGGTCTGTCTAATTCAGTAGAAAGAAAATGTACCTGAATGGCCTTACTGAAGATTGACCATTGGTCATAATCCAAAACAGTGTGAGAATACCTGTAAAACCATTGTAGAGCTTCTTTTTTGAGATCAAAAGAACATATATGCACCCATTCTTGGACGTCAGTATGGTTGTATTTGAAGAATTTCTCAACTTGTCGAATCCAATCAATAACTCTATCTTCACCAGAAAAAGTTGGAAAGTCCATCGTGATATTAAGTTTGTCCATGTCTTTTGTATGATGAGTAGAAGAATCAACGTGTCTTGATGGGGAATGATCGGCATCAGTTCTGGTTAATATTGGTGGCCTATTATTAGGTGGAACATAAACATTGGATCGTTGATTGTGAAAAGAATTTTGTGGAAAAGAAGAGGATCTGTGAAAGTCAGATCTGAAAGTCTGGTCGGTTTGCTTTTGGTTCTTGAATTCTTTTAACTCTGAAAAAAATTTGGTCATCATTTCTTGCATGTTATCAAGCTTCTCTGTGGTTTCTTGATTCTGCCTTGTCAGAGTTGATGTGGTGATTGATAAATCTTGGGTAGTTCTTTCCAATCTCCTTAATGATAAAGCAGTTCTGTTGTTAAACAAATCTTGTCTTAGCCATAACTCAGTGGGATTATCAGTAGTTGCTGAATCCAGAGAAGAGATCCCTTCTTTATTGACTTCTGATTGAGGTGAAGGATCTTGATGAGGGTCAAAGTCTTGCTCATCAGTCGGCTCTGATACCAAATTTGTGGGGTCTTTCTCCTTTTGGGTTTGTGCTCGGGTTTGAGTCATGGTGGAGTGTCAAGTAATGGTGTTCAGGTGACTGGAGGGATTACAGAACAGAGCAGGCTAGAGTAAAAGGAAAATGGAGATAATAATAATACTCAGAGTTGAGGTGAAATCGAATAAAAAGAATAAGAAAATGGGTGAAGCAGAAATACTAGGAATGAGGAAATGCACACATAGGAAGATAAAGGAAACTGATACTTTTTATTAAACTTTTCTTCATGTCATTATGTACAACTTTTGGATTCATATTTATACACTCTCAGGTTGGACTTAATCAAACTAGCCGTTGGAGATGACAGCTCACTGAATGCTGGCCACAGCTTGAATAAATCAAATAGAAAGAGTTAGTTTCAACTGTGCACGCGCACTCATGCACACGGTGCAACTCTTTCATTCTTTTCTGTTTACTTGTCATTGTTGGCTTCTTTGTGATTCTGGTCATCCATGAAATCTTCAGCGACCTTCAGTTTGACTCCATGCTGATGGGAAGATAGCTTTGCCAAAGATTCTGAACCTGTTCGATGAAATGCATTAATCCATTGGTGAATAGACGGTGCTTGCTGAAATGTTGGTATGTAACATCGAGAAGTAGATCGGCAACTACCAAACGAAGCGTCACAGCCCTCTCCACCCACGCCTGAAGCCAAGTGAAGCTCGGTCACCTCTATATCTCTAAAAACGCGAACAAACGCTGCCCAAACGCACACTGATTTCTCCCCTTCGCTGCGAATCAGGCGATCTACACCGTTGATAACGAAGAGCTCAGCGCGCTCTTCGACCTTCCTGTTGATGTTGAGTAGCGAAACTAAGCAGATTTGGAGATAGTCGAGGAGGAAGAATAATGTTTTGGGGCCATTGATAATAAGCAACGTCAGCTAGGTTGTTTGCTTAAGGTTTCACCGTGCATTGATTTATATAGTATCATATATATTATTTTAATAGTATTTCCATTTTTTTTAAACAACTTTTGCAAACGATCTCTAAACGACACGTGCCGACAGGTGTTTATAATGTTTTACCCGTATTTCGAACGCAATGAGATTTGTTTCGAGATCTAATTCGGTCGTCTGTGCGAGTTACGGCAACAAACGATCGATTTTAAATTAAACCGATTAAATTAATTTCAACGCGTTTTCCGCTACCACGGTCAAACCGCAAATCCGATTGTTACGAAAATTGAAATCCGATAATAGCAAACTATTACGGATCTAATGGAACTAGTTTCGTCGATTTCTGAGACTGTTCCCTGGAAGGCTATACTAACTCGTCGATTAAATCGACGACTTTTCAAAATTTACAGAATTGCTTAAAATTTCAATTTTTAAGATTTCAAAATTTACAGAATTACTTAAAATTTCAATTTTTAAAATCTTAATAACTCTATTATAATTCTAATATAATTTATATTCACGTTGGAAATCAATTTGAATCATATTAAATCAAATTTCAATTATTAACTAAATTGTCATATATTAAATTTCAATATTAATTTAATATATAAATGTCCAAATTAACTTATCGACTTTTAATTATAAACAATAGTCCAGTATTATAATCCTAACTCCAATGGAACCTTAATTCACCTTAGAAATCATGTTATATTCATAATTCAATTATCCGAATAAATTTCCAATATTAAATCAAATACTTTAATTATCCAATATTAAGAAAACTTCAATATTTGATTTCACTTGAATTTTATTTAACCATAAATTACTTTATTTTCATCCAATGAATTCAATATTTATTATTTAATCCAATTATTGATTGAAAAGCCATTCAATACATAGCATTATCTTCAATACTCGTTATTACTTAAATCTTCGAATTAGTTTATTTCTAAATTCTATTCAACTTCATATCCAATAACTTATATTCAAAATCATTAATTTTTTAGTTTAACCGTTTTTATTTAATAATTACATTAAATTCAAAATTTAAAATAGCTAAAAATAAAGGTCGTTACACTTTCTCCCGCTCAAAACTTTTCGTCCTCGAAAAGGAACTTAGTAGAGAATTTTACTACGCTACTCCGATTGACTTACAGAATTACAATTTTAGTTATCAAAACAAGTTATAAATTTTAAAACTTCAAAAAATTTCTAACACACGGATTTACGAAAAATTTCAACAGAGTTTCCTTTGCACGGCTCAATCGGTACAGTTACAAAACGCCTCTACGGGCCCCAAACCAACAAAAGAAAACCAAAAGCGAAGTGGCTCAATCGAAAATCACCAAATCCAATGACAAAATAAAGACGTACCTTTTGTCGGGCCATCCAAATTTTTCCTAATTTTAAATACCTACATCTTATTTATCAATGATATCCAATTATATAATTTAAAATCATTTGTATTCCACATTGTCAATTTCCAATATTAACTTTACTTAAGCCCGTACGATGTACATATATCATCTGTATGCAATATCAAATCTGATCGCTCACTCGATCACACAATTTCACTTTCAAACTAGTATCATTCACACGACTCTCAAGTGTGGACTCAGATTTGGTTCCTTGATCAGAAACTATTATTCTCCTTGCATAGCCATATACTATGATAGAGAATTTCTGAATCAAATCAAAAATCCATATCCATGGTTCACCGTCGAGAATTGAGCGAAAAATTCTAACTCGGATCGATATAAATTATCTCGAATTCTGTGCTCGAATCTGGATCAAATCGTTATGCGAATAAAATAATATACCTACAACTTACGTATTAACTTTCAAAAGATTCTATCAAATTTATCAATGTTAAATTATTTTGCTTACCTTCGTTTCATTTACAATTTATTATTTACAATGCATTATTCATACCCCTTATTTACTTAGTATATCCATTCCTGTACATACCATATTCTTTAATACTATCATTTCTTAAACATCATTCCATAAAATTTGCTTACTTAAGTTCATTTTAAACATTGTATATAATTTAATTTAATTCAATTTCATTTTTTAATTGATTCTTAGCTATACCAAATTCCTTTTTTTTACATTTACTTTATTTTTCATAATTTCACTTTAGTTTATAATCATTCTATAAAAGTCAAATATAAGAAGTTGGACTTTATCTAAGTTTATAATTATCTCAAAGTCATAAATTCAATTTCACAATTTCTTTGTAAATTTATATTCAATTCTATAACAAATTTACAAAGATGCTATTTGATTCATTTATCTGCTTTCTTAATTCCACTTGCTTATTTTATTTTGTCACTAATCATTTCATATTATATTTAAGTATATAACATTTTAATTACTTTTAAGTTTTGCTTACTTGTATATTTCAATCACTTTTACATTTTGTTTGCTTATATAATATCTATTTACATATCCAAATCATCATTTTAACTCTCTTTTTTCATATGGTAAGTCCTATTATATGGTCTTAATGCAATTTGATATTATATAAATTAATAGGATTCACTTTACTTAATTAGGATGTTCACAATTTCACTTGTTTAAATTTCCTTTACTTTTCAATTTTAAGAGTTACCAACTCTAAAGTTTTCTCAAAACATTAAGCTTAGAATTCTTAATCCTCTTATTTTATAAGTTCTGGTTATTCACATTTCATTCCAATAATTTGAAAAAGATAAATTAATAGAACCTAAAATTTATATATCGGGTTCTTTCAAATTGTTTGAAATAAATATATACGCTTATATATTTAATATATCAAATCATACCTTTAGAGTTTAAACCAAAATCCATTTATCAAAACAATTTCGAAGCAAACAATGCTTCGCAGAGGTCTTTCCCACTTTGAGATTCGAAAATGAACGCCGATGATGCTGCGCAGTCATCACCAAAATTATTTTCCAGCGACATAACAGAGGAAAACTGAATTCATTCCTATTTAAAAATCCTTTCAAAATATTCCCATAAATATTTTTCAACTCATATCACTATATATTTTTCTTCAAAGTTTGAAAACCGTTTTCAAATCCCTGGGTTTTAAATTCAATACATTCTCAATTTAAATCTATTTTAATTCATAAGTCACATTTATAAACTATTCTTACAAAATTTTGCTTTCTTAAACATTCCACAAGTTGTTTTATCATTGTTCGTTTTGTAATAAATCTTATTTATTAAAACACAATCCAATTAATGATAACAATCAATATTATCATTCCTAACATCCAACAAGCTAGATAAATCATAATAATTTTTGAAAATTATTTCTTTGTATACAATATATAATTAGGGTAAAATTATTTCATTTACCCAATTTCAAAACGATACTATGTCGAATTGTTCGGTTTAAGTGTTTAGAAATCCCTATCGATGACAATAATTACTCGTATTGACCAGAATCCATAAGCCACTCAACAAATCAACCAATATAATATAAAACAATTTTATATCACTAACAAATACGCTCTGTCATATATATACACTCAGTGACTATCATAGGGCATTATTACCCTATTTATAAAGAGTCAGACCCCGCAAAGCTAAGGTTATCGCTAAACTAAAGCTCTGATACCAATTATAACGACCCACCATTTTGGACAGTTTGAAATCGACAATAACCCACACATGTCAACTCAAACCATTCAAAAGGGAGGATTGTTAATGGGGTAAATAAGAAAATAAGAGAAAAAGGAGAAGAAACAAACACAAAATCTCGAAGTGGAATGACAAAATATAACAATCAAATAAATAGTTCATGAAGCTGTTTAGTATACTTTTGATTATCACTTATATAACATTTATCAGAGTTACACAAATACAACAGGAAAAATAAAATAATGCAGCAGACAGCATGATGCAGGAATAATAATAGCAGTAGTATACTGAATCCTCATCTTAATCTTCCAGAATAAACCTTCAATAAGCTGAAAAACTCAGGACTGACCCGAGCGTAATGAAAAGACAAAACACTCGAGTCAGGACAACAATATCCTTATGTAAGTCATTTCAATCGTAAATAAATATGAGTGTAACGGTGTTGGAGATGTTTATGGGATTTCACATCTCCTATCCAGTGTATAATGTGCGTGCAATAACTCAAGAGATGTTACTGGATTTTCATCTCTTAAGGATCCGTCAAAATATTTATATGTAGCAGAATACACTATATAAATAATGTCTAGTCAGTAAAATAAATATTAACATAGCTTTAAGGCTTTGCATTGATCCCCTTAACGCGTTTTTAAGAATTGTCGTATAGTTTGCATATAAAACACCAGTTAAACGGTCGGTGGATAGGGATGCGCCGTGATACGACAAGACTAAACCAAAATCGTATAGGTCTCGTTTAGGAATAAAGTATGACAAGACACGTGAGGCAATGCCCAAGGAGGAACACTCCCATTCAAATTCGGAGGGTGCACACCAATCAATCACAAAATATGATGTTGATACGAAGTAGTGTGTCCGCTTAGGGTAGCTAACCCCTTGGCCGGTACGGCTCCTGTTTTAGTCATTTTAAATTGACACAAGTGACAGGTCAATTCATAATCGTTCTCTTTCTTCAAATCCAACAAACAATGCCAAATCCAACCACTTCGTTTTGGATCGTCACTCTACGAGCACAGTTGTCAAAGTGGTTCTGGTATCGACAGAGAGTATGCCCATATTTGGCACCGGTCTCTTTAACAACCAAACGTCGTTTTACCCACCGGTCGGTTCTTTTACATTTCAAAAACAGCTCACAGTTGATATCAAAGTATCATATTCGCTTTGAAATCAAATCCATTTTGAAATCGTCACATTTACTCAAAATATACCATTTCAATTCAAAATCGTATTCACCTCAATATCTCGATTTCAATTCCAGAGTAGTTTCAATCTCAATTTGATTTATAACTTCAATTAAATCCGATTTGTATTTAAATCCAAGGCTAAAATTATACATTTCACTCTTGACCAGTTTGAAATTTTTTTGAGAAATAGTATGAATAATTTTAAAATAGTCTAGGTAATTAAAATAGTTTTATATAAAATAGTTAAAATAGTCTTAATAGTTAAAATAGTTTAATATAAAATAGTTTAGTACAAAATTGTTTATATAGTAAAATACTTGGAAAACGAAAATAATTTAAAGATTTAAAGAATATAGATTTTCAGCAAATTATACTAAATAATTTATTTAAAAATGGTTTCAAAGTCAAACCGATCCAATTTCAGCTTTCCCATTCAAATCAATTTCGATTTTCATTCACTCGATTCAATTTAGATACCAATTCAAATCGATTTCAACTTCGACTTCAAATTAATTCAATTCCGTTATCACATCGAACAATTCAATTCAATTAAATCAATTCAATTCAATTCCAGTTCGAAACCATTTCAATTCAATTCCTAATTTCAACCATTCCGATTTAAATCAATTCCAAGTTTGATTTCCAAAAACATCGATTTAAACACTTCATCAATTTACCTTCAATATTTAATTTAAAAATCCTAATTTTCAAATATAATTCAATTCCGAGCTTAATTCAAAATATCGTTTTATATCACTCATATATATTCAAGATTCGGACAAAAATTCAATCTTTTAAAACAATCAATTTTCAAAAGCCTAAATTACATCTCAATTATAAATTTCAATCTCAACTTAGCTTATTCAAACAACTTCGATTTCCACGAGTTCAGTTCACAAATTTTAACTCAAGTTCAAAAATAATTTGATTTCTATAAATACGATTTTATTCTTTTTAAACCAAGTCCAATAAAATAATTTCAAATCAAAGTTCAAAACCAATTCGTTTAACCGATCCGATGCTCGTATATAATTTTCTACCCTATGGCCAAGTGATCGGTTATTTCAATTTAATTTTAGGGATGGGTATATACCATTTCAATCCAAATCACAATGTCATAGGTATATATCATTTCAACCTATTTCTTAGTTTATTCGAAATAGTTCAATTTATAGTTTAATATATTGTAAACAATTTATAGGGTAATAACAGGATATTCCAGAAATAACAAACATTCAAATCATCCTTATATCAATCAATAGCATCCATCGCAATCAACCATCCAAACAGTCAATATAATTCACAATAAATTTCACAGTTGCTACTGTTGGGTATTTTCTGGCAATTCTATTCAATTTTCAATTTCAACTGTCAATTTCTAGTTATAACGATTAACTTCAAATGACCATCCAATTTATCAAACAACGATCAATAAATTCAAACCAATTCATAAATTCGAGTTAAACTAGCACAAGGACATTATAGTACGTTGTGAGCATTACAAAACACTCACCTTAAGTTTCTATTTTAAATCAAATCGAACAACGTTCGATTTAACCTAAAATTCTAACTCGCTCCAAATGATTCCAAATCTGCACTGTAGCGTATCTCTCGTCTCAGCGATTCCGACATTGCCAGTTTCATCCGATTCCGACCTTGCATAACGAAGATATGAATGTTTAAAAATTGTATACAAACTTATACAATTAAATTTACTTTTTTTATACTTCAACAGATCGGCTGTACATTTCGAGTGAAGAAATCATCGCCGCAGGTTTATTCCTCCCAAACGCGTTCAAACCAGGCAGCGAAACTCACAACCGCTGCCCTCTCTCACCTCGTCGCTCCCTCCACGTTGCTCGAGAAGTTGATCGGCAACCACCAAACGAAGCGTCATTGCCCCCTCCACCCACGTCTGAAGTCAAGTGAAGCTCGGTCACCTCTATATGTTGGAAAATGCGAACAAACACAGCCCAAACGCACGCTGATTTCTCCCCTTCACTACGAATCAAGCGATCTCTACCGTTGATAATGAAGAGCTTAACGCACTCTTCGACCTTCCTGTTGATGTCGAGTCGCGAACCTAAGCAGATTTGGAGATAGTCGAGGAGGAGGAATAATGTTTTTCGGCCATTTATAATAAGCAACGACGGCTAGGTTGTTTGCTTAGGGTTTCACTATGCATTGGTTTATATAGTATTATATATATTATTTTAATATTTTTTTCATTTTTTTTAAACAACTTTTGCAAACGATCTCCAAACGACACATGCCGATAGGCATTTATAATGTTTTACTCGTATTTCAAACATAATGGGATGTGTTTCGAGGCCTAATTCGGTCGTTTGTGCGAGTTACGGCAATAAATGGTCGATTTTAAATTAAACTAATTAAATTAATTTCTACGCGTTTTCCACTGCCATGGTCAAACGGCAATTTCGATTATTACGAAAATTGAAATCCGACAATAAAAAACTATTACGGATCCAATCGAACTAGTTTCGCCGAATTACGATACTGTTCCCCAGAAGGCTATCCCTTTACCGTTGTGCGCTGACCTACATTCATTCCCTAAAGTTAAACTATAAGATTACTAACAATGCATACACAAGAACATTGTTATTTTTCCGCTTTCATGCCAAATGAATATTGTTATTACCACAAGAAAAAATGACTAAAAGCTAAGACAAATCAACCCATGTAGCTACTGTTACAATATAATACATGCAATGTGACGCCCCACCTCTATACCCACACTAGCCAAGGACACTACGGAGTAATGCCGTCAACTAGTATGAAGAATAAAGCTGTAGGGGAGCGACCATCTGTGTAATTGCTTTGTGCGAGTACCGATATGCCTAAAAAAATATCACTTTCATTTCAAAAGGAAATCCGACATACCGATACAAACTCATTGCTACTACACGGTGGCTACATGGTCTTTCAAAACAAACATAAAATAAGCATAACACAAAATCAGACATAGGTATTCATATCGCTAATGCGGAAACAGATATGATTACAACATATAAAAGGGTACATCAAAGTAGTGGTCATATAAAATCCACTACATCACAAAAGAATAGATACAAGTGCTAGACAAAAGAATATGTATACATCAAGGAGTCTCTATCTCGAATGTATAAAAGCAAAAACTACTAAACTAAGTAGTTAGCCAAAAGTCAAAAGCTAGTCCCAGCTAAGAAGTCAAGTGGAAGCACCTGTAACACCTCGGTCTGACCTGAGTATTATTTAAGAAGAAAATAATAAATGGATCAGTCTAGCTATACATCATACAAAATGAGATAGGATAAGAGATATGACAAAACGTATGATAATAATAATGTCATACTATGACAAGTATACATTAGATAACAACAAAAATCATACAATATCTCAATATTCTCAAACACCAAAAAGAATGTCATATTCTTTAACATATTCACCAAACCACAAATATTGATAAACTTATCAATGTAAATCACAAAAAAAATGGTGAAACTCAAATTCTAGAAATCATCAATTAGAAATCCAGAAAACACAAAGGGAGAGGTCTATCACAAACGAGAGCATGAAAACTCACCAACACTTGTATCACAAACGGGACGCTATTCCATGGTCGCTAACCATCAATTTTTGAGCCGAGGCTTCACAAAAGGCCCGAAGACCATGGGTGAGGTGAAACTCCACAAACGAGATTTAGCCTCCACACACAAACAAAGAGACATCGCACATCGCTAGTCTAAATCACAAAATGATCATCATTGATCGATAAGTGTAGATTACACTAAGCTAGTAAATAAATGAGTTTAGCTTCATGTCCCATAACCACTAGCTTAACTTAAATATTTACGAACAAATTGTATATTTCCACTCGAAAATTGTCACAAGGTTTCAGTCGAATAAGTCTAATAATTAACCGACGAAGTAAACGCAAGCGTTTCATACCACTTGTTTTTCTATGTCGTTTAATTGGATTTCTCGAATGAATGAGGTAAATGTTTGTATATACTAATAGATTGGAAAACGGTTTTAAAAGTGAGGTTTATATTGAAGTAAATGTCGAAATTGTTTTGATGAAAGAGTTTTAGTATTTACTATTAGTATAGTAACCTTTGTATTTTAAAGTGACAAATCACAGAATTGATTGTGAAAACAATCAATCAACCAAAAATTCACACTCGACGACATGAATTAAATCCATAAAAATCGATATCAAATCTATCCAATGGATATTCTCAAAAATCTAGAAAAGAAGTCATCAAAGCCAATAATAAATGAAAATAACTAACTGAATCAATAAAAATCTATTAAAATTGGAAATTCACTCAAAAACAGCCAAAATAGGCTAAATTGACAGTTCCAGACGTCTGAAATTACCAACCAGACGTCTAAACCTAGATTCTGGAAAAATATATGTTTTTTCTCCTTTCTCTTTTTAATTCCAGAACCATTTCAGATGTTTGGATTTTTCAACCAAACGTCTGGATTTTGTTCCAAAAGTCTGGATTTTCAACCAGACGTTTGGATTTTGTCTCTGTCTTTTCCAGAACCCTTTCCAGACATCTAGATTTTCAACCAGACATTTGGATTTTATTTCAGATGTCTGAATTTTGTTCCAGACGCCCGAATTTTTCTGCTAGGCAAAAAAACAGCCTAGCCCAAAAAGGGCAAATCCAAACCGGAATACGATCGAATGAGCGATGGATGCTAGAGATTTATGCCAATCGACAACCCAACATTATAGGCTCTTCGATACACCCCAAAATGACATGTCCAAACATCCATAGTAGGATTTTCATAAAATTACCAAAAATTGGAAAATCCACCAGATCAATTCAAATCAAAAAGGCAAATGAACATGGATTAGATGTTAGGAATTCATGCCTAATAATAGTGAAAGCTATAGACATAGATGTGAGTTCAAGAACTCACTTTTAAACTCAAAAACAACAAGTGGGAATCTTTAAAACAAAGGAAAGATCAACCACTCTTCAACTTCAACTCAAGAAGCTCCAATCTATGATCATAGACAAATATTTTCAATGTTAGGGTTTAGGAATTTCTAAAAATTGAAGAGAGATTGAGATGGAGAAGATGAAGAGGATGCTTACCTATGTTTCTCTTTGTT
This sequence comes from Allium cepa, assembly GCA_030765085.1. Lineage (NCBI taxonomy): Eukaryota > Viridiplantae > Streptophyta > Magnoliopsida > Asparagales > Amaryllidaceae > Allium > Allium cepa. The sequence goes on along the minus strand of CM060941.1, from coordinate 10,699,862 downwards.
TTTGGAGTTTGAATTTCCTAGCAAAACTAAGGATTAAGAATTTTGTTTTCTTTTCTCTTCCTCCATTTTTCTTTAGTTTAAGTGTTAGGAAAATAATAGAATGAATGAAGAGGAGAGGGGGTGGTGTTAGGGTAATAAGTTGGGTTAATGGGCTGAAATCCGAACCTAAAGCCCAATAGAAATTTTTTTGAAATTCAACTCAACTCCAAACATATCGATGTTTATACTCAAAAAGGTTGCAAACTTCATTTTGGACTCAATGGAAATGGTATCAAGTCCTAATTCGACTGTTTGCAAAAAGTAGCTTTTCAGACTCTAATTCGACTAATGATGTTATATTTAAATAAAACATTTAAATATACAATCATAAAATATGCGGCTTGTTACATGCGATGTCCGTGTGCGTAGCACGAACCACATACTAGTAGTAAATAGAATAACCGTACTCCTACAATGAGCATAGGTGTTATTCATTCTACTCTCCACACCTAGGACTTTTATGGATTCCATCGCACTGCTATAATGAGCATAAGTGTTTTAGGATCCCGCAGTCGATGATTTTCATCATCTCCCTCTAGGACTTCATGGATTTCTAAATTAACTAGTGTACGCCTCTCATCAAAAAGAGAACGAATGTCGTGCCTCGCATAACAACGAACATCGATGGCGTATACATAGGTGCAAATTAAATATAACACCTCGCAACCAAATACGCCTAGCACAAACGAAGATAGATATCTCTTCATTGTTTATTTACACGAATGACCTCCGTTATAAGACCTGTAATCAGTACAACCACTAATATAAGATCTATATCATTCATCACATATTTACTTAAGGCCGAAGCCAAGAGATGCGAATCACTCCACTCGATCGTACATGCTCAGTGAACGTGATTGTGTGACCAATAATCGTACCAATCCCGTTCATGATCGTCTTGATTATTATTAATCACATATAAATCAAATTACATTAATGTCCGGATCTCGAAATTCGTTGTGCCTTCCAATTTCGAAGTAGTCAAACGCTTTCTCGAAATGAAGTCAAAGCCATTCGCAAACCCACACAAGAAACTGAGGAAAAACCCGCTCGAAATTGCACCCGACTTGGGATTTACTGCCGCCAGTCCACCATGGGTGGTGATAAGTCCTAGGCACTAAAGGATGGGCCATTTACAAGATACGCCACCAATTCGACTCTGCATCTTTCGACGCTTCACCCGATGTGTCGACTAGCTCCCATAGCCCCTTTTCACCACGTCGGACTTCTTTCGGAGGTCGTTGTTTGATATTTTGGAAGTGGTTTCCTCATAATTTAAAAACCAATTTCGATACGGAAAGCTGATCTTTTATGCATAGAGTTTCGTGGGGCGATTCTTTCAACCCGACCTCTAATATGCCAAGATGGACTCAACTAACCTTCTCACTTTATGTAATGCCCATAAGTGTGTTGATACACTCACTCATGCACACATATGCAGATACACGTATACGGAAACACGCATGCACAACGCAGATCACATTTCGTGCTTCGCCAGAGCAATTACTCAATCCAATATTCTCTCACGTAGCTCAACGCACCCGATAGTCGCTGTGACTACACAAGATTGCCCTAACGTGTTTATAAATATGTATACACACATTCATCCAAGCAATATAACAACTCTAACTAAAATACACGAATTGTTTCAATTAATATACATAACTTTAAACACATGTATATGTATAACCATTCATGCACGTATACGCACACATGTATTTGAATAGGTAATTCAATCACCACGATGTTAAATGCTACTCTTATTTACTTAATCTTGTTAACAAAAGTAAAATATCTCTTTATATTATTTTATAAAAGCTCATATATTTTATAAAACACAATTTCTCACTGATAGTGACGCTGCTCCACGAATCTCAGGATTGAGTTGCCCTATCTCTGGTAAGCATAGTCTATCCTCTATACTAGCATCGGCCATTAATGCTTCCTGTTGGACTGAATCTGATGTTCGATTAGTTTGTTATCATGCAAATGTTTGTGTCCTAAATGTTGGGTTGGATTCTGATGTTGGTTTGAACGTGGATGATTATGCTTGTGCCGTGGATATTGATGCGGTTGGTCGAAACTTTAATGGCTCGGGAGTTTTTCACGAACCCATTTCTGTATGCACCCTAACTGTTTGTGTTAATGCCGATGAGAACGCCTGTAATCCTACGAACCCAAATTCTGTTGCTCCCATTCCCAATGTTGATCTTCCCACTAATCTGGTATCTCCCCTTCCTTGCTCATCTCTTATAGCCCCTCAGATTCCAAAATAGTCTTCGTTATTTAAGTCGTTGCCGTGAAATGCAGGAAATTATATACCCCGTTCATTAAAATCTGTGGTGGTTGATGGGGTTTCGTTCTCTCCACTAGAAGTCATTCAAGCTGGCAAGGACAGGGATGACTACCTTGTTTTGGGTTTTCCTTGATTCGGATCTCTATACCATATTGTTCGGGAACATTGTAGGAACCGCTGGAAACTAAAGGGTGGTCTCCCGGTTCAGTTTGATAATTCTATGTTTTTCTTTAAGTTTTCTAATAAGGAGGAAAGACAGCATCTGTTAGAGGCTGAGCCTTCCTTCATTGATGGTAAATCGCTTATTATTACGTCTTGGAACAAGTCTATTGGTAGTGCAAGAGATTAGGTTTTATCTATTCCTGTTTGGGCCCACTTCTCTCTATGTTCTACAATCGTTGCTCGGCTTGAATTGGATTGCTAGCTTAGTTGGAGATCTTAAGTGTTTTGACTAGAACACCATGGATAGAGGAAGGATTGTTTATGCTAAAGCTCTGATTGAAATCACCCCTTTCAAGCCTCTTCTTTCTAAACTCAGAGTATGCCCTGCCGATGGACAGGTTGCGGTAATTGATGTTCACTATGGATGGATACTTGATATCTATGAGAAATGTCATTCATTGGTCATGTGGGGCATTTATGCAAGCACCTCCCTCCTTCTGATCCATCAGGTGACTCTCCTCTTCCTATCCCGAATAAGATCCCCCTTCCTTGACCTCCTGCTAGTGTTTGGGTTTCGAAGTCTCGCCATTCTAATTTGGTTGACCCGATTTTCGATGCTGCCGTCCCTTCTGAGATCCATACATTCCCAGAGTATCTTAGAGTTCACATGAACCCAAGCCTTCTCCTTGGAGTTTCACTCAACCAAAGGAGGCGGAGGGATAACAACAACAGAGGATGGGGATGGCAATAGACTTATTTTGGAGGATGTCACTTGGGATAGAAAATTTACTTCGGTGAATCTACAGGTTTCGATCCAGATATCGTGGCTCATTCTCAGTGTTTATCCATGTTAGGGTTCTTGTTCAATTGTTGATGACAGTGGCGATTCCTCTCATAAGGACATATAGTTTTTGTTTGTACAATGGCCACTATAAAACCATGTTAACTATTCTGTGCATGTGCAGAATACTCATTTTCTTATTTATATACATGGGCTCAGCCCACTATAAAGCTGGCTAGCTTTGCTAAAAAAATCCAATTGTAAATATTTTATAAGATCTTACAACCATTTTATAAAACATCTTCTTCATACTATTTTATAAAATCTTTTACACTTATAAAATCACTTATTTTACAAGATATCACCTTTAGTTATAAAATAATTTCCTTACCAAAGTGATATTTATAAATAAACAATTCACTTATAAAAAAATTCTTTATTTTAAATAATATTTATTTATAAGTACAAATTAAACTTCATTAGACCTCCAGTCACTTTAATAATAAGCGTAGTGTTCCTAAGTCACTTAATTAACTTACTAGCTTTCCTAAGATCTATCTAAATGATTTAATTAATGGTTTCTAATGACATGCACATCATTACATTACTTAATTAATCACTAATTAAACCAACATCACACATAATCATCCAGTTAAACCAAAAATCCATTTCTATGCTTACTAACTTTTACTAAAGTAGTAATTAAGGTCTTAAATCAATAGTGAGTTAATATAATCATGTTTATAATATGAATACGAGTTTAAACCATAACATTATAATCTCCAAATCAACGCATATCACTTCATAACATAATTAAACAATTCTATGAAGTGTAACAAGTAAATTAGGTAGGAGAATCATCCCACTCACCTTCTCCTTCCTAAATCAAGCTCTAGTCAACAAAATCTAAATCTTAGCTCTTATGAATTTTTGGATAAAGCTCCAAAATTCGAATCAAGCTAATTCCTTGATAGTTTATGTGAGGAATAGGAAGAGAATAATTATGGTGATTTTTTAGGATTTATCGAAATTTATTTAGGCTTGTATTAAGGGATTTAGAGCTATGAGATTAAGGAATATAGGGAATATGATTAGAGAAGAGGAAGAACTGAAAAGTGAAATGAGAATGAAGTGAAAACATGAAGGTTAGGCTAACATATAAGCTAGCTTCATTGGCCTTTTCACTTCTTTCTAAATATCACTATTTACTCCAAAAATTCATATACTCCAAACATAGTCAAGTTCATACTCATTTTACTTGCGTCGAAAAATCGAACTAAACTACGGGTGTTTTGAGTACCAATTCGCTCGTATGTAAAAATCAAGTATAACAGGCGTTCCATCGGTTAACAATTAAATATTTAAATAAATCATTTAAATCATTAGTTGTTAAAATTATGCGGTGTTATATTCTCCATCCTAGAAGGAAATTTATCCTCGAAATTCTTACGATTACGAGAAAGCAACAGGACTTTCCAAAACTTTCGAATTTCAAATTTCAGCAGTACTTTCCCTTATATTTTCATCATAATGAAAACTCCCAAATTCAAATGCATCACACATCTAGGAAACACTCGATAATATAAATTATCTCATATTTCCCAAGCGCATTCCTCTTTTTAAGAAAGCTTCTCACCATTTAAATGCCAATCAAAGCATATAAGCATCTAAATAGCTGTACTCCAGCTCTCAAGTACCTAGTTGTACTATACAAAGAGGATTAAACACATTTGAAACGTTATGTCATAAGTTCAAGCATGCTAAATCATATATAACAATTATCTTAAATAAATATTCCATATCAAACCGTGTAAAAAGAATTTCAAATAAATTTGTTACAAAAAACAACGCTAGAATTACATCGAATACAACAAGCATCTATAATAACTGTGTCATCACAAATTGTGCAACAAGCATCTCTATTTCAATAACATGATATCAAAACATGTACAATCAGGCGTAGTAACCGATACAACCACAATCATACATGACTATAATTTGGAGAGTGAATGCATATGAGTTCTTCAGTACTCATGATTCTTCAGTCTCTAACTCTTGAATCTCTATATCAGCCTCTTGAATCTTTACTTAATACCGTACAGTCATCTTAATCAATACCTGTCTAACATTTTGCACTATATAATACATATATTTTGATAAAATATTATTATCTATATTTTAAAGAATGTCATATTATTGTTGTCATCAAAGCCAATGCCTCACGTACTAACATTTCCGATGGCACCGTGGTTAATATGGATAATACAAAAGTTGGACTGAGGACTAGACTCAAATGGAGCTTATTTAGAGACTAGACTTGCTAGACAAAGAAGGAAGCCTAAGTGGCTTAAATATTTTGTTAGATTGAGCATCGAAGACACTTACTTCGATGTCATGGCAATATATGCATTAAACGTTGTCCATGATAAGCCCGAAATTAAAGACGCTATTTCATCAGTTGACAGTTCCAATTGGTTAGTTGCTATTAAAGAGGAGATTAAATCTTTGTAGAAAAATAATACTTGGGATTTGATGCTTTTTCCACTGACAAGAGAGCTATTTGATGTAAGTGGATATACAGAAAATAGTACTTGGGATTTGATGTCTCTTTCCACTTCATTGATAATAGCAGGCCAAATTATGTTTGTAAACTTAACAAATCTTTATATGGACTGAAGCAGTCTCCTAAACTATGATATAAGAGACTTGATAAGTTTACGCTTTTACAGGGGTATTCTAGAAGATTTAAAGACCCGTGTGTTTATTTTAGGAGGTGTGATGGAGATATGATATATCTTTTGTTATATGTTGATTGCATCTCGAAGTATGGTCAGAATTACGGAGTTGAAAGCGAAGCTCTGCAAGGAGTTTGATATGAAGGATATAGGAAAAGTACAAAGAATTTTGGAAATAGATATATTCAGAGATAGGAAGCGAAGAGAGTTGAGACTCACTCAGGTGCAGTACATCGAGAAGGTCCTCGCTTGATTTAATATGGAGAAAGTTAAATCAATTGGCACTCCATTAGGCTCTCATTCCAGTTGTCAAAAGACTATCTCCTACATCAGGTGAAGACAAGAGGTATATGGTTGATATACCTTATTCTAGTGTTGGTGGTAGTCTCATGTACGCTATGGTGTGCACGAGACTAGATTTGGACTATATAGTGGTTGTTGTTAGTCGATATATGTCTAACCTAAGCTAAGAGCATTGGTAAGCAGTGAAGTGGATACTCAAATATCTTCATGACACTTCTTCGGTTGGCTTGTTATATGGTGGAGTAGGTTGCGACATCTATCTTAGAGGTTACTGTGATTTAGATTATGTTTAGGAAAGGGATGTATGGAAGTCGGTGTCGGGTTATGTTTTCATACTTAGTATAGGCTCGATTTCGTGGAGATCAAAGTTGCAGTCTATAGTAGATTTTTCAACTACCGAGACTGAATTGATATCGATTGTGAAAGCGACTAAGGAGGGATTGTATTTACTTTAGCTATTAGATGATCTTTCTATGGTGCAACAGACAGAGAGCTATATACAGAAAGTCAGAGTGCGATTCATCTTATAGAGAATCAAGTTGCTAAAGGTAAGTACTATAGATAATCCTTCAAGTATGACAAAGTCATTTTCTAAGGACAAGTTTGAGCATTGTCCAAACCTGATCAGTTTGATTTCAGCCATGTGAGTGCCATAGCGCTGACTCAACAATCAATTTTGTTGATTGATGAATATTTGAATCGAGGTAGAGTGTTAAATTTGAACGATTTAAATCTATTTCAAATTTATAAAAGAGAATATATTAATTGATTCTCTAATCAATCAAATATGGGAACTACAAGAAAACGTACAGTTTCGACGGCTGGCGGCCATTGGCGGCCGTTGGAAGCCATTGGAAACCAATGCAAAAAGCCATCGCAACTATACCCATTATCGCATGGTTTTTCCGACGACTTCCAACAACATCCGTCGTAATATTTCCGACGACTACCAACAGACGGACCGATAGCTCTAGACGGCTATTGAAAATGCATGGACAATCATGGTAGTGCAAAAAAACCGTCGTTAGCCGTCGGAAGCCGTTAGTATAAACCCGCCGCATGCCATTTGAAAATTTCGACATACAGGCCATCGCCAGCCGTCGGAAATCCTGAAACTGTTTTTTGCATTTTCTGTTGTGTTCTAGCCTACCATACACAATCCATAAACATGATATATTCACACATAAGCACATATCCAATTCAGATATTCAATATAATATCAAATCATACAAATATAATCAAATCAAATAAAGAAATAAATGAAGCATAACTTGCATAAAATCAAACTAACACTTCATAATGTACGTACATCTCATTGTACAAAATATACAGCATGGAACATCAACTCTCCATTATCAACTCCCAAATGTCTAAATTACCATCACCAATTGTATCATCAAATAATATACACAACATTTCAAAGTATCCAACTCCACCAACTCAATGTATCATCAAAAATTACTAAATAATGACACAAAACAAAAAAATACCTATCACTCCTATCAATCACCTCCAGAACCTATTGAACTAGATGAAGATGGAAAGCGGCCACCATACTGCCGCATGTACTCAGCAATATGCTGGTTCAACAGCTGTGTCATCTCAATGGCCTGCCGACGGTTCTGCTCCTCCAACTGGGCTACTCTAGCTCTCAACTCTTTGATCTCTGCTAGATTGATCTGAGTTCTAGTTTGGCTGGCTCTCCTCTTTCTTCCCTGCAATACCTATTTAATTTAGTAAAAGTTCAGTTGCTATAATCTTATTATCAAAGCTACATCATAATATGTTAATTATTATATCTATAAACTTATTATTGAAACTAAAGCGATGTGAAGTTCTTCAAAACTGAAAGAATACAGAAATGTTATATCTTAATATATTATTCATTAGCACTTAATTGCCAAAGCTGTAACATCTGTTCCATGAAGGTGGATCCATGACTAACTCAAAAATAACATCCTCCTCGTCCGTAGTTAGCTGCTCTCGACTAATTTCCCCCAAGAGATTCTGCCATTGTTACATAAACCTTGCATGTGTGAACAAGTAAAAATACATTTGAAATTAATAGCATGGTATCTTAATTCATTAAACTTTAATAATTAAAACAACTACTGTAACAACCCTGGCATTGGAGATGACTTGTTAATATTAAATTATAAATGTAGTTATAATTTAGTATTTTCAATTAAAATATAATTGAAATTTTTAAATTTGTTTATTTGGGATAAACAATGAATTTTGTAAATAAAATGTGAAAATAAAGTTTTGAAAACTTTATCTTGAGTATATGTGAGAATGATGAACGAAATATGATTTTATTTAGTGAAAATGCAACAATTGTTGTATTTATTGCCAATTGCCTCTTTTCATAATTTTTGAAGAAAGTATTTAATTTTAAAATATGTTTATTTTAAATGAAAAGGTGAAATTTGATTTAAAAATAAGTTTTGAACATAAATTGGTGGAGAATGGTTTGTTGTATTTTATTACATAAGAAAATATTTTTTTGCGCAATTTCGGGAACTAAAAATAGTGTTATATGTAAATATTTGTGTTAAGTTGGGTATTTAATTAAAATAAGAGTCTTTAATAGTGAAAATAATTTTTAGAAAAAAGTTATCTTTTATTTCGTTGAAAAAAAAAATGTTTGTTAAAACATAGGAATGTAGTTATGAGATTTTATTGTGTTCAAATCTTGTAATTATAAGTTGTTTTGATTTAAATAAAAGAGATTTAGTTTAATTGGTGATAATTAGTATTTAGGCAAATTAATGGTTATTGGGTCAAAGCCCATTTTTATCTCTAACCTAAAGTAAAGAGGAAGCTTCTCTTCCTCAAACAAAGTACGTACAGTAAAAACTTCACATAACCAGAAACAAAGAAGAAAATTAAGAAAACCCTTTCCCTCTTCAAACCCTAAACCAAAATCTTCAAATTATTCAACCCCTTTGCTGAAGTTAACCAAATTAAAGACAACAAAATCAGGTTCTTAAAGCATATACAAGGCCAAAGCTCAAATTTTCTTCAGATTTCCTCAAGTGTGATCTGATTTTGTCAAGATGAGTATCAAAACTCACATTTTCTAGCATAGATTGAGATTTCAAAGTTAGAAATCTCAATTTTATTTTTGTTGCATGTTCATCTATGAATCACTGTCAGTAAATTGAGCATATTTCTTTCGTTTTTAATCGGAATTTGATTTTTTTTGAAGTTATGGAAAGCCTGAAAATAATTTGATAACTTTCAACACTTTCGCAAATTCTGAGAGTAATGGGTTGGAAAATTTAAGACAAACTTACTACCCTGTCACTGTAAAACTGTGACTTTCTATGCTTAATGTCATTGGTAATTTGAGCTTAACTTTCACATTTTATGTCCGAATTGGACGATTCTTGATGTTCTGGAAAGACAAGATTATCTGCTACAACTTTTGTGTTTTGGGTTTTGTTAAATTTTGAAGTTTACATGGTCGAAAGTTCATTTAAGTATCGCTGTCCCGGAGCTAAAACGACAGCCATAACGAACTTCGGATCTGGAATTTGTTTTGGCCATATCTTTCATGTTTCTTATCCAATTTCAATAATTTTAGATGTTCTGGAAAGCTTATACTTTGTTCTAAAAGTTGCATGTTTTGAGTTTTCTGAAATTTCGAAGTTATCTTGATCAAAACTGTATTAGTTTGTTGCTGTCCCGATAGCAAAACGATAGCAATAATAATCATTAACCTGAGAATTGTATTTGCTTATTTTTGCTCTCATTCTTGTTCAATTTTGATGTTGTTTTTGAGATGCTTTGAGAGCTGTGATACCTATCAATAGGATAGTTATATTTGAAGAATTTGAAATTTAAATTTAAATAGAATTTGAATTGGTTTTGGGTTATATTTAAATTGAATTCGTATTGAATTCAAGTTGTCGGTCTTGAGTTATCTTTCTTGTTTTTCATTGTTTTCGAGCACAGTTTTCACTAAACCATTTTGAAGTGATTTTTGAAATAAATGGAAATTTCAAATTATTATTATATAGTATTTTAAAATTATTTTTCTAATATAAAATCTATTTATTTCCTATAATAAAGGAATATCAAATATTGATTTTATTAATCATTTCGGGGAAAAGTTTTAAAAGCTTGTTTTTTGTAGTAAACTATTTTAAATATAAAACACTCACTTTTGCACTATTCGAACGTATGAGAAAGAGAATTAAACGATTTAGTAAAACACGTGGTATGGGACATGTGAGTTTACTATTTCGGTTAATTCCGGACTTGTATGATCGAAGTTATTTGAGATTATTGATTTTGAGATGTTTGCCATTTTATGGCATATTTTGAGTTTTATAATTCCTATTTACCGGAATTATTTAAGATGGCCGATATTTGGCGAGTATTATGGTTTGAGATCTCCTAAGCTGGAGTATGGTCGATGAGAACCATCACGATGTTTTATTTACGTACCAATGATATAAGGCAAGTCTTGAGTATATGATTTCATATTTTAAGATTTATGGTTTATGAGGAACCATTACGATATTTTCACTTGTCGATGAAATGAGACAAGTTACGATGTCATTTAATACTTGTCGATGAGATGAGACGAGTATGGTGTCTCTTTACCACTCGCCAATGAGATGAGGCGAGATATGATTTTTTGAGTTTTATGATGTTCCTAGTGTGGCACCGACTAGCGGCTAGTAAACCGCTAAGTGCGAACGAGTGGTATGGGACACACGTTAACACTTTTCGGATTCCTATCCGTGAGTTTGTGACACATTCACGATGTTTACCTAACAGAACTGCTTTGAGAGGTGTCAGCGACCTTGTCATGGGGACGAACTGCTTAGGGAGGTGTTAGCGACCTTGTTAGGGCTGACAAAATAGCTTGGAGAGGTGTCAGCGACCTTGTCATGAGGACAAACTGCTTAGGGAGGTGTTAGCGACCTTGTTAGGGCTGACAAAATGGCTTGAAGAGGTGTCAGCGACCTTGTCATGAGGACGAACTGCTTTGGGAGGTGTTAGCGACCTTGTCAGAGGCTTCGGCCGTTTGAGAATGGCATGTGCAGCATCGCTTCGGCATGCAAATGGGATTTGGCCAATCCGGGGAATTTTTATGAGTTTTTGATTTTGATTTCACCAATTTTGAAATGATGAGTTTACCTATATCCTTGAGTTAGAGAAAGGCTTATATATATGTGTGTGTTGTTTTATGGTGATTTCGATATGGGGATTATAAACTCTTATTGAGTTTCATAAGTTTTTATTTGGAGATTATCATCGGCGATTATTTATGTTATTTGAGTGTATTGTAGAGTTTACCTCTTTTGAGGCCTTTGTATACTTAAATGACATTGTTTCACTTAAGTCATGAGTATGTGTATTTTCTATTGCCTCTTCTCATTTGAGAAGAATTATCACATTGTATCTTATGCTTCATATTATCTTCTATCCTTATGAACTGATTGTTTTATCTAGACTGACCCGCGTATTTTATACTCGGGTCAGACCGAGTTGTTTCAGGTTAGCAATCAGTTACGGGACTTAGCTTTGATGCATCTTCTTGGATATCACCCTAGCACTTTTGTGTAGTTTATATTTCTTTCCACTTGACTCTGATATGTATTTGATTAGATGTATATAGTGTGGTCTCTGTACCACTTTTGTATATTAGTTTGTATCATACTGGGATGTATCTGTGTATATGTATTTATATATATAATGATTACTGTTCTGTGATGTGATATGCATTCTGTTATTGTACTTTGTTCTGATAGATCCATTAGCCACCTATAGTTTTGTATTAAACATTTATTGGATATGTCGATCCACTTGAAAATAAAAAAATATAGAGAGCATTTATCGACGTATGCAGTAGATATTTAAGACAAGATTATAGATGGTCGCTCCTAACCAGCCCTATTCTCCGCATTAACAGACAGAATTACCCAGTAATTCTCTTTGTTAATGTGGGTCTTGGGGTGGGACGTCACAACTACTAATAGTATATAAACTAAAATATGTTTACATGGCTCGTCCGCGATTTATCTTCATGTCATGTATATGAAACAGTCCCATTTGGATTTACATGCTCGACGGCATGAGTAGGGGTAAATACATCCATGTATAATATGGGACCCTATGCCTCAGCTTCCTGAAATTGATTATTATGTACTACTATTGTATATTCAAAATTATACCATACAATAACTATTTTACAATTCAAATTTAATAAATTTACCAACTCCTGGCGATGTTGTTGGAACGACTTGGACCCTCTTCGATGAGTGAAAGGATTTATATTCCTATTTGTAGAGTTTCTTTGTGACTCTACCTATGCATTTAAATAAACAATATATTATTTACTTACCAAATATTTTTTGATATTTACGTATCATTCAAATAAATAATAAAAGTTTAGTACACGTACCTTCGCTTCGTCATTATCGCAATGCGCCAGCCACCCTTCCCACACACTCACTCCCATCCACTTCGGCTTCTGCCCTTTATGCTTGACAACCGACATAGAATCACGGTAATTCTTCCTCATCTTTTGCATCCAGTAGTGTTGTACCAGCTGCAGGTCATCTGATTGTACATCGACCGCGGCCTGCATTTCATGATAAACAAGCGATAAATAATTATACAATAAAAGGTGAACAATAAATAAGAGACAAGAAAAATAAGAATGGAAAATAGAAGATTATACTTACAATAAAATCCTGCTGTATGCACTCCATGATGTGGAAAGGGATATTATCCTACTTGGGTCAACAAGCCATCATCTTACTCTTGCACGAATCTCTCGAAACTGATAGAACTTAAGCTGACGGTTGTAGGTCAAACTTCGGGTGTTAAATATGATACATATTATTATATCGTACACAAAATATTTAAGATGCTGAAAAAAGTTTAATGCTTACCCTTCTGCTCTAAATACCAGATACACAGTAGGATGATGTAGCGGCTGCGACGGGCCACTGCCATCGCCTCCCGATGAATGGGAAGAACTCTTCCTTCTAGATGACATGATACCTGTCATAGACACATCATTTTAAAAGAGAATAATAACATAATGATGAAATATGTATTATAGTTAAATGACATAAATGACATAAGTGCAAAATATACCCGATTCAGATTGGGTCTCATATTCCGACGATAAGCAGAATACATTACATTTTTAACATGTTAAATAAATGACAGAAATGGTAATGACATAAATGATATAAATGACGATAAGCAGATTCGGTTTCATAAATGACATAAATTACATAACTTGCAAAATAAATCTCATCAATTATATAAATTGCATAATACATAAGAATTCAACATAATATTTATATCAATCCTCATCGTCTTCTAATTTAGATTTGGTCTCATATTATACGTTATTTTCCTCCCTACTCTCAAATGGTTCTACCAAAACATTTGATTCATCGTTCAGAGGTCCAAAATTAGTACAATTGTCTGTTATTATTTTTTCATTGCTTTGCTCAAGATCTGCCTGATAAGCTTATTCGTTTGGAATATTCTTCCCGTAAAAAGGTAAATCTTGCCTTTGTTTTAAAAACCGCCGATTAATTTGCTTTATCTCTTTTTAGATACGGATAATATGCGTAATAAACTTGCAATGCTTGTTTGGCTAGTACAAAAGGATTGTACTTTTGATAATGTGATGTGTGCTTCATTTCAATAAGATTATAATCCTTGTGCACATTAATTCTAGAACCTGGAACATTGCTGAAATAAATACATCTAAACAGAAACACATCCTTTGCGGGTCATGAGAAATATGTCAGTTGCAAAACTTGAGTTAAAACGCCATAAAAATAATTCATGTGATTTTGTGGATTGTCACTGCCTTTAACAAATACACCTGTGTTATTAGTTAATTTTTCTGCACCATAATCTTTGGTTTTAAATTTATATCCATTGACGAAATATGTTGGATCTGTCTTGACATTTCTTTTTGGTCCCAACACAAGATGTTTCAATCCTTCGTCGACTACACAATTTCTCGGTTCATAAACGTACTTTGAAAACCAATTAGAAAATTCTTTACTGAGATCTCCGTGTGGATGTTCACTTTCATAAATACTGCATACATAAATAAAATATTACATTAAATTTTACACATGCAAGCATTATTGAAATGAATAAATCAAAAATTATTATTTCATATTACCTAACAAATGGCTTAACGTCACCACAATTAAGAAGAATATAGTGTATGCAAAATGAAGATCTCTATCGTCTAACCATACTTCTACAAATTTTACAGAAGGTCAACCATGTCGTCTAAAAATAGATAACATTGTTTGAGAGGATTCTTGTTCATTCTTCTTCATCATTACATGGAACACTTTCGAATGATATGTTCACATGGTCACTGAAATAGTGAGAGAAAAAGAATGAAACTTCCTCTTCGATGTAACATTTACATATCAGCCTTCAACTCATGCACTACTTTTTTCTTCAAATGATTCATGTATCTATACAAAACTAAGTTACATTAACTTTAACTTCCGAATGTAATTAAATTAATAGGTAACATATTCCATACCTCTCGAATGTGTACATCCATCCATATTGCACAGGACCTCGAAGTCCGCGCTTCTAGATAGTAGATGAACAGGTAAATGTTCCATTACATTAAAAATACCTGGTGAATATATTTTCTCCAATTTGTAGAGCAATATAGGAATATCTTCTTCAAGTTTACGTAAATGTTGCATTTTTAACGTAGTCGAACAAAGCTCTTTGTAAAACAGACTAAGTTCCGTTATTACCTTTCAATCTTTTAAGGGCAATAGTTCTTTGAATACAACTGGTAAAAAATATTTCATCAGTATGTGACAGTCATGGCTTTTTATTTCACTCAATCTACCATTTTAAAAATCAACACATCTACGAAGATTTGATAAAATCCCATCAGGAATCCTTTCATCCATTTTAACAAAACTTTAACTTGATTATTATCTAACTCATAATATGCTTTGGGTTTTTTTACTGTCGTTTGGTTTCATACGAAGCTCGAGACGCTTGAATAATTCTTATATATCGAGTCTTGATTTCAAATCATTCTTGTCTTCTGCTTGACATTCGAAATTGTGTTAAAAACATTATCAAATACATTTTTCTCGTTATGCATCACATCAATAATATGACGAAGTAGAAGATCTTTCAAACAAGGCAGCTTCCAAAATATACTTTGTTTGCGCCAATTATGAACAGTCAATTTGCCTGCAATTTCTATTTGCACTTCAGTTTCATATATATTTGGATAGTCTCTTACAAGTTCGTATATGTCTTCGCTTGAACATATCATTGGTGCTTGTCTGGTTTCTACTCTATTAGCTAAAAAGTTTTTTCTATCTCCTCTATAGGGATGATTGACATGGAGAAAACATCTATGGCAGTCAAATCATGAAATTTTATTACCATTCTGTAAAAAAATTCTCATGTTTCCTCCATGCAATAAGGAAAAGCTAGACGATCGGATGTACTTCAACCTGAAAGCATTGCATGGACAGAAAAATCACTTATAGTCCACAACAAAGAAGAAAAATATGAATTTTTTTCTTTGAAACGTCGTATGTTTCTACTCCTTCGTTCCACAATGTTTTTAACTCCTCAATCAAAATAAACATCGATTCTTTGTGTCGGATCATCAGGGCTAGGAACGACGACAGTAAGAAACATATATTGCGTTTTCTTGCACATCCATGGCAGTAAATTATAAGGTATGAAGAGAATGGGCCAAGATGAACACTGAGCACCAAATTAAGAAAATGGTGAAAAACCATCCGTACATAATCTAAGTCTAACATTATGACTCTCCGCTGCAAAATTGGGATAAGTTTTGTCGAAATGTTTCCATGCTTCTCTGTCGGCAGGATGTGTCAACGTATTTTCATCCTCTATTCTCACACTATGCCATCTAATATGAGGTGTAGTTACAGAAGATGCGTATAATCTTTGAAGCCTAGAAGTGATGGGCAAATAATGCATACGTTTGTATGGAACTTCATTTCCCTTCTTTTTCTTGGTTTGTACATTTTCTCGTCCTAAGAGTGATGTCCTCTTTCCAAAACAACATACAACCATTTAAACATTTATTTATCTTTTGATAAGGTAAACTAAAAGCCGATATAGGTTTTTTAACTTCACAGCGATTTTCACACATTAAGTTATCGGATGGTATGTGTCGTTTTGCAGCTTTTACAACAGCTGTAAATCTGGCTTCGGTGATGTTGTATTTTGATTTCATCACAATGTATGCTGCGATTACTGATAGCTGAATGCCGCTTTTACAACCATCTCGAAGTGGTTTCTTAGCAGCATCCAATAAGCCATAAAAAAAATTGCTTCAATATTTTGTTTTTCAACATTTATATCGTCTTCATCAACTTCAACCGCAGGGAACATTGACCGTGTTGCATCTTCAACCACATTTTCTATACGGTTTGTCAAAAGAATTTCATTACCAACAATCTCTAATTCAGACTCTGTAGAAGTATGTGCTACAACTTTTCCATGACGATCCAAATATAATTCTCCATCACGAAACCGTTTTACCACAAATGAACTTTCACAATATTGGGTAACAAATACTTCAAATATTTACATCTATTAAACGGACAATGAATTTCTACATCATTTCCGTTATTACTTAAAGCGAATTCAACAAATATGTTTATACCATTATAAGAAACTTCCTTTGTTGAGCCACTCAATCCCCTTTTTTGGTACATCCATCTCCTTCGATCAACAAAAAAATCGATCATTTTTCCTATTTAAAAAAATGTCACAGATTCAAAAATAAATATTGGCCATTTTACAATTGATGTTTTATTTTTCAATGTACTGATACATAAATTATACGCGTCAATTTTACCCCACTTAAGAATACAATATTAAAATGTTAGTTTATAGTTTTTTTTTTTTTTGTCAGTCAGCCACCCTACTTCCCATTACAAACATAGTAAACATTTATATTTCGTATATTATTTCGTTTTAAATGATTCAATAAAATTTCGACAGAATTTCCCATTTATTTCCTGCATTGTACACAAATGCGTATATACAGGAAACAAAAAAGAAAAGCGACGGCGAAATTTTGTGAACCGTTTA
Organism: Allium cepa; assembly: GCA_030765085.1. Classification (NCBI taxonomy): domain Eukaryota; kingdom Viridiplantae; phylum Streptophyta; class Magnoliopsida; order Asparagales; family Amaryllidaceae; genus Allium; species Allium cepa. The sequence continues at coordinate 10,682,419 of CM060941.1, read as the reverse complement.
AAACAAAATAATATACAAAATGTAATCATTTACCGTGTTTATAATTTATCCAATGTAGAGACAAATCCAACAAGTATTGTACCAGATGAATTTAAATGTTCATTTTGTGAGAAAAACGAATATTTATATAACAATCATGTACAACACTTGTCGGACGGGGCTAAAAACTCTCTAAGGGAAAAACTAGTATATACAAAGAGTGAAAGTTTTATAGTTTAGCTTCTTATTTATTATGTAATATATTATTGCTTGTAAGCGGTTGAAAATTTACTAATCTTATATATTTCAAAAAATTATTAATTACTGCATTATTCCACGTATTTTATCGAATAAGGTTGCTTCAATACTGTTGTCATTTTTCAGTACAGTCAATTTCTTTTTGAGACTCATGCATCATTTTTATGCAAGTTAAGATGTTTAAAAGCAATGGACATGGATGATTCTAACTCTGACTGAAGTAGAATGTATCTCTGTTTTTCGATATGTAACTTGTTTTCAAATTCTATAGTTATTCCAATTAACACAAGACAATGGTAGGAACAACATATATATAAGGTTTGCACATATACACAAAATCACAAATTATACATACTCTTTATAATTTCACGCTAACAAATGAAATATGTATACCATAAGACTATTAGAAATAATTAGAATCACTAATTAACCCTAATTTATCAACATATGCAAATCTAAATTTAGGGTAAAAATTAGATTTTTTTCGTGAAAATAAGAGATTATGTCAGAGAATGAAAGCAATAAAGTGTGATTAGGCAGACATGGAGAATCCGAAAACTTGAATTTGGGGATCGGAAGCTTGAAATTAGGATTTAGGGGTCTTTTGTTTGCGTTCTGAGAAATGAGGAAGAAATGTCTCGCCTAAGGCCTGAAATTCGCGAATTTTCGATGGTTTTCCCGCCGACGGCCTGTCGGAAGCCGTCGGAAGTTGCTATCGGTAGTTCTGTTATCCCACCTTTTGGTCAAAGCTGGAATATCAACAAAATGATAAGGAATGATGGATATTAGGATTGGAGGTCGATTGGAAATCAGGCTGCACACGATGTCGTCAAAATTTGGCCGAGCTCCGATCAGGACGAAATTGATTGGAGATGATGATGAGGATTAGCATAGGCTATGTTTCAAATTTCAGGTTAATCGGAGTTCGTATGAAGGAGATATGATTGATTCAAGGTATGAAGAACACGCGGTTCGTATCCATAGGTGTACAGGGGTTGGTTCGTATCGATGCGTTTCGCATCGATCAGGAAGATGGTGGTTCGAATCGATACAGTTCGTATCGATCAGAAAGTGATGATTTCCAATCGATACCGTTCGTATCGATCAGCATGGACTCGAATCGATAGTGCTCGTATCGATCAGACTAGGTATGAGCGTCGTGTTCGTATCGAGCAAGCAAGAAAGCTAGATGACTCAGTGACAATGGATTTAGATTGGGTGGAAGGATGTTTGATGGTTTGTTTGATTCGATCAGTTCTTATCGATCAAGAGGAAATGTAGGAGTTTGTTTCGAATCGATGCACTTCGCGTCATTGTAGAATAATGGGATGGATGCGCAGAAGTTCTTCGTATCGATCAGCGTTGGATCGATACGAAAAGGAAGTACCAGTTTTGGGATTCTGGATTCGTACCGATCGATACGAAGAAGACGTTCGAGAAGGATACGCGGGGAGTCGGCTTCATGGATTCGAAGGACTTAGGGACAATGTTCGTATCTATTCGAAACGATCGATACGAAGGAAATGGTCAGAGCGATACGAACAGAAGGATACGAACTGGGCACGAAGAATGGATACGAACTGAGGTGCAAAGCATGATTAAGCGCGTGAAGTATGCGCAGTTCAAGGAAGAAACGTTCAACACAGCGACAAAGGTGGATCGACCCTGAGAATTCGCGACACGTCATCACACAGGCACGCGCTCCGATCGATTCGAACAAATCGATTCGAAGCGATCGATTCGAACCTGAGTGCCTGCCGAAATACTGCAGCTTGTATCGATCATATCTTGAGATCTACAGGTCCAAATGGTATGAAATTTTTACAGGAGCTTACATGCATGTTGAAGAATGTTCTCACCAAATTTCAGCTCAATTGGATGATTTCTTGATCGATTCGAATGGAGTTCGAATCGATCAAGAACGGGCCCCAGCTTCCTGAGGCCAGGCCTGTGGGCCCCCTCACGTGCCAGAAGTGGTCTCCCTAAATTTAGGCGAAATATCAGCCTCCTACACTTATAAATAGAGCCCCAGGTCATTCAGAAAAGGGGATGAGGATTCTGAAGCGCCAAGACTCTACCGGATTCAATCCAGCACTTCTTCATTGCAGTTTTATTCAAGTTTTCTTCACTGTAAATGCTATAATTAGTTGTAATCGGCAGAGGGAACATCAATAAAGATAGAAAACTCCAAAGTGGACGTAGGCCGGAGATAGCCGAACCACTATAAATCTCGTGTTTCTGTTCATTATTTCTGAATTGCTATATCCTGTTTGCTTGGATCTGAGAATTGTGTTTGAATATTTGTTGATTTGTGTTCATACACTGGTGCTTTCACGATATTTGAGGTTTGTGACCAATTTTGACGCAAACAATTTCAGCCTTTTCTAGTAGTGGAGAAACAAATTAGAAATATAATCAATTAGTATCAGAAGAAATATTAATTGATTTGAGGAATTAATCAAATAAGGATATATGTGGAAACAAACACAAATATGTTAAATTGTGTTGAAATTAAATCAAGCAAATCTAGAAACATACCATTCTTGTCTTCAATGCAGTCTTCATCCTTGCACTTATAAATATGAAAAATTTGCTCATCTTTTGATCACAGACCAATAAGAGCGTCTTCCATCAAAATATCCTCAATAAGATCCTACTTCCATAATTTTTAAGGTGAGTGAAATTTATTGAATGGTTCATATTTTTCTCGTGTTGTATTCTCTCTCGAAGTGAAGAAATAATAAATGGTCGTTTGATCTCCATGGACGTACGGTGCTTATATCCGAACCACGTTGAATCTTATGTGGATATTTCTCTCTATCTTTCCGTTATTTGCTTTTATATGATTTTATGGTTGATTTTAAGTTACATTGCTATTCAAGTAGACTATACTAAATCCCGATTAAATATGCCTCGTTTAATTTTCACAACACATTTACACTTAATTTATTTCTCCAACTACAGGCAAAACGTGGGTGACATATTCCTAACAATTCATATTAGATTGTGCGCAATGTAAAACCTTTAATGCTTCAAAAATATCTTGTTATGAATTCAGAAGAATCAATTTTATCAAGCATCCAAACAGTTGAGAGAAAAGTAAAACAAGAATATGACATAAACACTGCATGTGATCTCCATCATTTGCTTTATACACATAAAAAACTTTATAAATGAGTGATAGCAGTATAAAAAGGAATCCAAAAAATAACCAAGAATGCATGTTAATATGCTTGTAAAAATAAAGAAAATAAACTAGGAAAATTTACCTGATTCTCAGGGAAAGATCTCTAGGACCCTTCGCCAAATTCAGGAATGTACCTTGCCAGTTTATCATCTTCTTTAGCCATCCATCTTCCTCTCTTCAATCCTACTTTTTCACAACGTAGAGCTCTTCCCATTTTGTGATGACTTTTCGCCAGTGCAAATTAGCTTTCGCTATAATATAATGTCTATATACCTGCATGTACAGTAGATGTATATACGAATACAAGGGTTGATGATAAAACAAAAATGAAAAACGGAGGCTAATAATACACTTTTTTCAATTACTGGGAACATTAAAAGTGACATTAACGATTTGTCTAATATTTTTTAAATGTTATATACGTTCATTTATAGAAAAAATATGCGTAATCGAAATAAGTCCAAGGATTACATGGAGACAAGTGAACACTGTGATTGACGCACACAGGAGGTCTTGTTTAGTGTTTTTGTCAAATTTCTGTTTAAATTCAATATGCTTACACGCTACCAGGAACACTGTCAATAGCGATAGCAAAAAGCCATTGCTAGCAGTCGCTAGCCAAACGAATAAAACCGACGCTTCTACAAGCGTCGACCAACAGTATAACGACAACTTCATCAATGACATTAGTGACATTCGTGTAGGCTAACTGTCGTCAACCGATAGACACGTGTCGATTCATATGACCGTAACGCTTATACCATTAGGGCGTCATTAGTCGTTGCTAACCTGTAATCAGTAAGCCGTCGCTAGTCGTCGCTAACATGAAACACTAATTTTGATTTTCAGCTTATTTATCGACCATCCAACCATACACACACGTTCATATCTCTGTCCACATCATATACAACACATACATACCCAATTCCAAACAACATAATATCATATATATTATATAAATTCATACATATCACACGTAACCTAATTTATGCTAAAAAATTCATATATACACCAATATTCCAACAAACAAAACAACCATACCTTCAAATCCACTTGTCCATCAACCATAACAAATATATGTCAAATACCCACTCATCATCTCCATCATCGTCTCCCGATCAAGGAAAGTTCTGTGCTGAGCTATAAACGTTGCTATCCGCTTATCTAGTAAAGCACTCAATCCAGTCATCCGCTAGTCCTGCAACTCTGCTACGTGAGCTCTCAGCTGTGCAATCTTCTCATGCTCCTGTGATTCTTGTACCTAGCTTGGGAACTACTAGCCTGTAAATAAGTTAATAGCTAATTATAAACAACTTATCCATAATATTAAATAAAATTTATAAATTAGTTAATGAAGTAGTTAAACTCAATAAGCAATATTACCTTCTAATTTATGAAACCGTAGTGTCTGTTCCGCGTCGGCTTGTTGGTCACATCATTAAAAATCATATCCTCCTCCTTAGAGGTCAACTCCTCCCTACCAGTCTCCTCGAGCATGCGAGCTCACTCCATGTCAAACTTCTCCTGGGACTAGAAATGGATTTTTTTTAAAATAAACGTTTAGTTTATAATTTATGTAATGTCAAACGAAAGAAAAAAATTATATTATATTTACCACGATAGCTCTGGATTTGGGATCTGTCCAGGTAAATGACACCGAGCCATCGTCGTTCACGTGCTAGATGGCATGAGTGCGAGTAAAGACCTCCAAATATGTGGGCTTGCGGTGCTTCTCATTCGCTTGAAATTTTATATGATTAAACAATGTTATAAGTATTTTCTAATCGCAATTTATAAACTTAACAATTCCTCCCGATATTGTTGGAAGGATTTTGATCCACCGCGGTGTGTGGCTGAATTTTTATTTCTATTTACCGAGTTTCGAGAATTTCCTATAAATTTAAATATATGATTGATTTAATTAATGCAATCATTATACTAAATTTAAAAAATTAATAATAATAATAATATAAAACTAGAAAACTTATTTTCGCGGCGTCAGTCTCCCAAAAAGCTTCGTCCAATCATGTTTTTTATTTATTTTTTCTCCTAAGATGGTGCCCCTGTAATTCTTCCTCGGGTTTCTGTTTTAGTGAATCCTAAACAGATCCCGATCTTGTTCCTCCACAATGACCACAGCCTGTGCACTGAAATTAAAATAAATCATATACAATGTATTACTTACTAAAGATCGAATATGATATTTTTAGATGAATTATAAATTTATACTTATCAACCACTCAGCCCATATTACATCCAAAATATGTAATGGGATATGATCCCACGTCAGCCAACGAGTAGACATCCGGCCCATATGCTTTCCTGGAAACGGTCAAGATGTAATCGAAAGGCTATAGCTCAAATCCCCTATATGAATTTCAATATAGACATTTAATAAATTTCAAATAATATATATGCACTGAATATTAGTTACGTTGCAATAAATTTGATAATTACCCTTCTTCCTTAGGGATCATAGTCGCCCTTAGTCGTAAATCAGCCACACTATTGGCACCCTCACTAGCAGCAGGAGAAGCAGCATGTCGAGATCTCCTATGGGACACAATATCTGCCACAAATGTATCATTTTATATAATGAAAACATATATCATTTTATTATTAGAAAACATGTCTGATTTATAATCACATAGAACTTCCAAGAAAACTATAAAAATTAGAACAGGATGTTTTTAATACGTAGAACTTACAAAATAGAATAGTACAAAGCTCACAACATAGTCATCGTCATTTATAACAACAGAAACCAAAAATATAAATTATACAATAAACCATACAAATATCCATCATATTTAAATTACATCATCAGTAATTGATAATCAGTCTTCATTTTTTTCTAATTCAGAATCGGTCTCGTGCTCTATATCGATTTCCCTCTGTACTCTCAAATCCTTCCATTAGAATGTTTGACACACTATTCAAAAGCCCTAAATTGGTATGGTCCTTAGTTATTACTATTTCATTATTTGACCCAAAATCTGCTTGATAAGCTGCTTTGTCCGGAATATTATCTCCGTCAAGCTAAATCTTGACTTTATTTTAAAATCATCCTACAATCTGCTTTATCTACTTTTATGTACGGACACAAAGCATAATAAACTTGTAATGCTTATTTTGCTTATATGAAAGGATCATTGGTAATGCGAGTTATGCTTTATTTCAATAAGCTTATAATCTTTGTACACGTTGATTCCAGAACCAAGAACATTGCCAATCAATTGCATTTAAATAAAAGTATTTTTCTGTAGGTCGTATCAAATATTTCAACTCTAAAACCTGTGTTAAGATGCCATAAAAATCTTTTACAAATAAAATAAATATTCACAAATGGCCGAGCATAGTGTTAGCGCCAAAATTGGTCACTAACACCCAAATCCAAGTGAAAGTACCAAACAACAATCACAGTTCACGGGTAGGATGTATGTAGAGGATATTTAATATGAAGAATAACAGAAATTAAAATGAAAGCGGTAAAGACACGGAATTTATAGTGGTTCGGCTAACTATGGCCTACGTCCACTCCAGTAATTTCTTTTTTATTGCTGTAACAATCGATTACAGTTACAAAGTGATAGGCTAGCCTTAGCCTTAGGGGATAGAAAGTTAGAGAGCAGGAGAGAGAATCAGGATCCCTTTTCTGAACCCCCGCATGCTGTATTTGTAGGCAAATCCTGAGCTGTTGGGCCTTTGCGTGATTCAGGCCCACCGAGTTTATGGCCGGTCCACATATGCCGAGCCATGTAATGCCGAGCCATCAATGCCGAACCGTTCCATGCCGAACGAAGCGTCTGGAGGAAGAATGCCGAACAAAGCCTGATAGAATAATGCCGGTCGAGGCATTTGAGTGATGCATGCCGATCGATGCTAGGGTGAGGTGTGCCGAGCGCACTTTAATGCTGAGTTCAAATGTCGAGTGGAAGATGCCGAGTGAAAGAATGCCGGACGTACTTCAATGCCGAGTACAGATACCGAGTGGAGGATGCCGAGTGAAGGAATGTCGGACGTACTTCAATGCCGAGTACAAATGCCGAGTGATACATCTAATGCCGATCGATCCCTGATGCCGAACGATCCATCCTGCCGAACGACCTATCATGCCGAACGATCCCTGATGCCGAGCGACCTACCAATGCCGAACGATCCAACGTGACGAGCGACCTCGTATGCCGAACGATCCATCGTGCCGGTCGTCCTACCATGCCGAATGATTGCCAATGCCGAACCATATTTCCTAGAACCAAACTATAGTTGATCCATGTTTATCTAGTCATATTTCCATCTCCTAAGCACGTTGCGTCATCCATCCATCCAGTCGACTGAATCCATCGTACACCAGCCTTGACGAACGTACAACCGATTAAGTTAAACCCGCATGTCCATGGCCTGGTAAAAAGGCGGGTTAACACTTGCCCCCCAAAACATGCCTTGCTATTGGAAGGTATGTTTTGAATAGCTTCAAATCTGATATCCAAAGTCCACATCCTTTTTGTAACCATATCATCAAATCCACGACCTCTCCAGGCTTAATCTTGATTTTGTAGACCTCGCCGGGTCGTGTTATCCTGTTCCAGCCTTGACTTTTCCATCACGGGCTTGTATGTTCTCCGGCCTCGACTCTCCGGTCAAAGACTTTGATATTCACCGGCCTCAGCAAACCGACTAAGGATTTTGATACTCTCCGGCCTCGACTCTCCGGTCAAGGACTTTTTATATTCTCCGGCCTCGACTCTCCGGTCAAGGACTTTTTATATTCTCCGGCCTCGACTCTCCGGTCAAGGACTTTTTTATATTCTCCGGCCTCGACTCTCCGGTCAAGGACTTTTTATATTCTACGGCCTCGACTCTCCGGTCAAGGACTTTTTTATATTCTCCGGCCTCGACTCTCCGGTCAAGGACTTTTTATATTCTCCGGCCTCGACTCTCCGGTCAAGGACTTTTTATATTCTGCCCGAGTCCATTTCTTCGCTCTCTGGCGAAGGGACTTGTAACTTGTGACCATTGCCCCGTCTCTCCGGTCGGGGCAGTAATTATTAAACCTGAACTGTTTATTACATTGATCCAAAACCAAATATAAAACCAGAAATCCGTATCAAAAAATCAAACATCCAAACCAGAATGGGAAACCAAGAAAAAACCAACCAAATCGGAAGTTCAATCCAAACTCCAAAACCATACCAAAGAAAAGTAAATGTCCGAAATACGAAAGAGAGAACGAAAGTTTGCAGAAAACTATAAAGAAAGCAGAATTTCATAGACTCAAGTAGTACGGTTTTCAGTTATCTCAGAGCACGCCTAGGGACCGTCCTCAATCCCGTACGTGTGTAAGTGACCTAGCCGTATTACTTTGAGTTCTATTACTTATTTAAAACCATGAACCTGTTTAGTTGATAGTAAACCGGCGTTGACCAGACCCAATGCTGCCATTGCTAGAGGTAGGTGGTGGCTGCTCTTGCTCCCCAGCCGTAGTTCGATTCCTGACATATTGCTGTAGGTGACCATTCCTTACATGCTCCTCAATGATATCCCTCAAATGCCTACAGTCGTTTGTGTTGTGCCCATCCAGCTCATGGAATAGGCAATGCTTTCCCATGTCCGTTCGTATTCTGAAGGCTCTCTCTTTGCTGGCCTTCGGTATTGGAGCCGCCCTCGAGTGTCCAAGTAAATCCTTTCTAGAGTCTCAGTTAAATCTGTGTAAGAAGAAAACTTTGACTCCCTCCGAGGTTTCTTCGAAGTGCCACCACTTCCATTCGTTTTCCTTTTTCCTTTATCATCTTTACTTAGATCCTCCATGGATGGACCTCCACCCCTCACTGCATAAGCTTCAGCCTCTCTCCCTACTCTCTCAGCCTGCGCATCCTCCTGTCTCAAGAACCTTTCCGCCTCATGATAGAACTCCCTGAGATCCCTCGGTGGGTCCCGTTCCAATGATATTTTGAAATCCGAGTTATTCGCGATTCCCGAGACGGCTGCCATCAAAACCATTGATGGATCGGGTCGATCCACTGAGGCTACCGCTGCGTTGAATCTGGTTAAGAAGTCCCTGAGCGATTCCCCTTTCCATTGTTTCATAGATGTCAGAGTCATCACGTTCTTGGGTCTAACTATGTGGACCCGAAACTTTCTCATAAACCTCTCAATTAGCTCCGTCCATGTGCGGATAGAACCATTCTCCAGCTGTCTAAACCACATAGCTGCGATATCTATCAAATACAATGGGAAGCATCGAGCCATGACCTCATCCGATACCCCCAGTACCTCCATATGCCTTATGTATTTCGTCAGATGAACCGTTGGATCCGCCTTCCCGTTATACATTTCCAAATTTGGTAGCTTAAATTCGGGTGGGTTCCTAGCTTGCCTGATAGTAGGAGTAAAGGGACTCCTATTTACATCCTCCAAGTCTCTATTTACCAATCCACCTCTCATAGCCCGTCTAACCATCTCCGCTAGTCTGTCGTTGCCCCCAAGATGTAATCCTTGTCCATCGCCTCTGGTCTGCCCCCCGAGTTTATGAGGGAATTCTGGCACATACTCCTCATCTCGCACTCCTGCACTCCTGTTGGTGTCGGGTTGCACAACATCGTCTGGTATCCCTCCATGGGTTGGTCCAACATTTCCTGGTGGCATGCCCCCAAGTCTAGATCCATCTGGATTGATAGTTGTTTGCTGATTGGGGGTTGCCCCCTGCCGAGCTATTCCCTCTGCTTGCTGGTTTAGTGCTTCTGATCCAGCTCCACGGATCTGAGCTCCTGCATTTTCTGTTTGTGCAAATTGTCTGAGAAGAGGCTGCATCATCTCCTCTTGTCTTTTCATCATCGCCTCCATTTCCTCTCTAGTGATGTAAATGGATGCTCCACATGCTCCATCTCCAGAGAAAGCCTCTTGACTTCCCTCCTGATTGCTCCTTTCCATTACTTGTTTCCTTGCTGATGGTCTAGCCATTGCTCTTTTAAATCCAAGTTTCTAACTCCAAAATTCCTGAGTTCAATTCTCAGTGAAAGCACCAAAATGTTAGCGCCAAAATTGGTCACTAACACCCAAATCCAAGTGAAAGTACCAAACAACAATCACAGTTCACGGGTAGGATGTATGTAGAGGATATTTAATATGAAGAATAACAGAAATTAAAATGAAAGCGGTAAAAACATGGAATTTATAGTGGTTCGGCTAACTCTGGCCTACGTTCACTCCAGTAATTTCATTTTTATTGTTGTAACAATCGATTACAGTTACAAAGTGATAGGCTAGTCTTAGCCTTAGGGGATAGAAAGTTAGAGAGCAGGAGAGAGAATCAGGATCCCTTTTCTGAACCCCCACATGCTGTATTTGTAGGCAAATCCTGAGTTGTTGGGCCTTTGCGTGATTCAGGCCCACCGAGTTTATGGCCGGTCCACATATGCCGAGCCATGTAATGCCGAGCCATCAATGCCGAACCGTTCCATGCCGAACGAAGCGTCTGGAGGAAGAATGCCGAACAAAGCCTGATAGAATAATGCCGGTCGAGGCATTTGAGTGATGCATGCCGATCGATGCTGGGGTGAGGTGTGCCGAGCGCACTTTAATGCTGAGTTCAAATGCCGAGTGGAAGATGCCGAGTGAAAGAATGCCGGACGTACTTCAATGCCGAGTACAGATGCCGAGTGAAAGAATGCCGGACGTACTTCAATGCCGAGTACAGATGCCGAGTGGAGGATGCCGAGTAAAGGAATGCCGGACGTACTTCAATGCCGAGTACAAATGCCGAGTGATACATCTAATGCCGATCGATCCCTGATGTCGAACGATCCATCCGGCCGAACGACCTACCATGCCGAACGATCCCTGATGCCGAGCGACCTACCAATGCCGAACGATCCAACGTGCCGAGCGACCTCGTATGCCGAACGATCCATCGTGCCGGTCGTCCTACCATGCCGAATGATTGCCAATGCCGAACCATATTTCCTAGACCCAAACTATAGTTGATCCATCTTTATCCAGTCATATTTCCATCTCCTAAGCACGTTGCGTCATCCATCCATCCAGTTGACTGAATCCATCGTACACCAGCCTTGACGAACGTACAACCGATTAAGTTAAACCCGCATGTCCATGGCCTGGTAAAAAGGCGGGTTAACACATAGATAATCAATCGGCAAACAATAGTCAATGCTCTAAACTAGACGAGCATGACCGATCAATTGATAAATGATAATAATTAAATATAACCATTTTCTAATAAATAAACACATCATAAATAACTATATTATTATTTTTTTGAAAATTATTCTTTTATATATAAAATATAATCCTAGATAAAATTATTTCATTTACCAATTTCAATAACAATACCATATCGATTTACTTTGTTTAAATATTTGGAAACCCCTATCGGTAAAGTTGTATCGTCTGTATCAACCAGAATTCATGGACCACTCAATAGATCAATCAACACAATACAAGACATTTTTATAGCACTAATAAATGTGCACTCTTACACACACGCGCGCACACTCAAACTAATTCCACTACAACAAATATACCCTTTTACAACATTTGTTTTACAATGTTTGTTTTTTAAACGTTGTGAAAAACACCTTTTACAACGTTTCCTACGAAAACGTTGTAAAAACCTTCATTTTTACAACATTTTTAAGATAAACGTTGTAAAGCTCGACATTTTACAACGTTTTATTCAAAATCGTTGCAATAACTTAATTTTTTACAACATTTATTTGTAAAAGTTGTTATAAAGCCCTTTTAACAACAGTTTTAAAAATGTTGTTAAAATTTTGTTTTTTTACAATTAAATATTAATTTACAACAACTTTTTTAAAGTAGTTTTACTCAAAGGTTTACATTAATTTTTTTGAATATGTTTAGTATTGCTTAAAATATTGTAGCAATTAATAATTAATAACAAATATTTAATACTTACTTAAATAATTTATAAATGGTAATTTATAATTAATAATTTATAAATGAAAACTTACATGCATAGTTATTTATTATTTATAACTAATGATTATTAATAAAAAATAAATAATTACTGATTGTTATGTATAATCAATGATTGCCTTTTATATTTAGCAGTTTATTATAATTAGTTATGAATAATTATTAAATTACAATTAATTATTTATACTCTAATATCTCGTTCATTGCAATTATTTTTAGCCAATAAAAGAAACAACTAGTTCATAGAAAACCTAAGGAATTAGTATAAAAACATCAAAGTAATGGTGGGCATATAACCATTTTAATTAATGTAGCCAATGTAAAAGACATTCATTGATTTGATTTATATGTCATGAACGATTAATTGATATTAACAGCTTGTTGACCAGTCTTAACTAATCAACTATGGTTATATAATTATTACAAAATTATGGTTGGTAAATTTTGATTGTTAATTCACCAGTATTTTCACTTTTTTAAATAATGCACATTTTCCTAATCGCATACTATGAAGCAAAATTTTGGTCAACAAGGTCAACTGAAGCCTTTTTGTAATGTCCAAAATGTCCATTTTAGCAATTTAATACACAAAGTAATGTTAGGACATTATTGTCATTTGCCTTGCTTCTTGCTGCATTGTCGTTCTTTTTCTCACCATGATTCACATGTATTTATCATATAATTTCACTCAAAATAAATTCTACTACGGACACTCCTCTTTTTTGCTCGGTGTAGGCACAATGTCGTCAACTACAATCGCTGCTTCTAAATAGTTATATACAAATAATAATTTACATTTAATAATTAATATTAAATTATAATTAAGAAGTAATAAGTAATAATCAATAACTAATAATTTAGAAATAGTATTTAATGATTAATTTTAATAATTAACTATTATTAATTACTATTAAATAATTATAATTAATAACTTAGACTAATATTTGATAATTAATAATTAAGAAGTAATATTTATTATTTATAGTTAATATTTAATGATTGTAGTTAATAATTATATTTAATATTTTAAAAAAGTTTAAAAAATATACAAACAACAATTTTAAATTTTCATAAAAATTAAAATAATAAAATTAAAAATAAACCTAAAATTTTATAAAATATTTAAAATTGGAAATTCAAAATTGTTCAAATATTTTAAAATTTGAAAAGTATAAACATTACACTGCATATCTCAATGCCCATCAAGATCTGGTTTTGCTCTATGATCACAATAAGCAGATTGCAACAAAACTTCAAGGCATAATTACGTTGCAAAATGTATTGCAATTTGTATATGATACAAAGTAATACTTTCATATACATTTAGAGATTTTCTTTTCTAACCTTCTTATTTAACATTTTCAATTTTAATTTTGGCTCCATATTGAAATTTTTGCTCCAATGCCTCATTTTTGGCTCCAAACCAAACTTTCCCCGGTAAAAAAAAATGTGAACGCATTGTCTTCTTCTCCAATTCCTCCACAATTTTATACAACCAAACATTAATCCATGACCAACAAATTTGAAGCCGCCACCATCATCTGCCCCCATCCATCTCAATTTCTTCCGCCGATAGCAGCCTTAGTTCCGCTCAATTCTGCCTAACCACAGATCCATCGCCTGCCTTCCCAGTCATAGTTCCACGTCAATTTCATCTCATTATCACTGATTCCATTCGGCTGCAGATCAATCGTCGAAAACTGCTGCATCATTTTTTTCTTTTTGCTCTTGCCTAGCTGTTGCTCTTGCCAAAAACAGCCACGATTCGCATCAATCTCAGGTATTCATTTCCTTTTTTTGCCTGTAAACTTTTGAAGCTGTCATTCTAGTTGTCTTCTTAATTAACTTTTGATCTCAACCTATGTAATCGCAAGTATGATTTGTTGCAGAAAACTAACAAAAGTAATGTGAATGTAAACATTTTGTTTTCTTCTTTTTACTAAAGTTTGTGCTATGCTGTTTATTTTTTGTTAAAAAGTCCTTCTGAAGAATCTAGGGTTTTCTTCTGCCATGGGAGATTTCAATCTCTCTCTCAAACCCAATTCCAATCCCCTTCTCTCTTGTCCATCTCCTCAAGATAGGCCACCTGAAACCCATTTCAGAAAGCCGAATAATGTCAACATCGATAATGAGGGCTTCCAATTGGTTCAAACAAGATCGCAAAAGAGAAATCAGCCCAGATTTGGTTAGACTCTGTCCCAGATCAGCAGTAATCAGAGAAGGAAAGAGGATCAGAAGATCAATTCTTTCAGAGACAGAACCAAGCAGACAAAAAGTGATAAACCACCAGCAAAGTTCTCACTAAATAGAGAACTAGGGCAGAGATCTTGGGCCGAGATTGTCTCAGAGCAATCTAATGAACCAAAGGATGAAGATTGCAGTCTTGAAACCATTATGCCTATCCAAATCAATAGCAAAAAATATGGTGTTATAAAAGAGACGGTTTGTAAAAGAGCAATGGAGTGTTGGAATAATTCTGTATTAGTATATGTTGTAAGCAGTAAACCATATTTCGTGTTTTTCAAAGAATATATTAAAAGAGTTTGGAAACCAAAAGGTGAGTTTGAAATCTTTTCCAGAGAAAATGGTTTCTTTCTGATTAAATTCTGTGATTCACAAGACTGCAACTCCATAATTCAGAATGGTCCATATTTCTATAACGGCAAGCTCATCATTATGAGAAGGTGGTCGGAATCGTTGAAGATGGACAGAGATCTTCTGTCAACTATGCCGATATGGATTAGATTACCAAGTGTAAACCTCAAATTATGGGATAGAGAGGCATTTAGCATCATGGCAAGTATTATCGGAAAACCCATTAAAATGGATGCAGCAACAACCATGAAGACGAGATTGAATTATGCTCGAATTCTAGTGGAAGTTTCTGCAATGGATGAACTTCCAGACGAAATTTGTTTAAATCTTTATAATGGTGAAAACATTATACAAAAGGTTGAGTATGAATGGGTTACACCGAAGTGTAGTATATGTAAATGCTTCGGTCATACTAAGGAGCAGTGCAACCAGAAGCAGTCGTGGATTCCCAAACAGAAAGAGAAAAATTTAGCTAGTATTCAAGAAAATAGGTCTGAAACAGTTCAAGAAATTGACGTCAGTAAAGGTACAATATTTCAGTCAAAATCTCAAGAAGAAGTTGATCGAATCTATCAAGAAGATATCATTTTCTATCAAGAAAGCAATTCTAAAGAGCTCACTGATCAAAACAATCAGATCATGACAATGGAAGTTCATCAGAAAAGCAAAAAAACCTCAAAAGATCAAGATCCGACAAACAAAAATGAGGGTAAAATCAAACAGGTCTTTAACTCTGAAACCCCCCATATTTCAGAGTCATGTTTAATTACAGGCCAGATTAATACAAGCTTAGTGAACAAAATTCATCAAAATCCCAATATGAATCAAGAATCAAAGGCTGAGAAGGGATCTTCTTCTTCACTTGCTGCAGATGCTGAGAAAAATGGCTGCTCAACATTGCCTCGCAAGGATGATCTACCTCCAGAGCAGGCTGCAATGTCTGATTATAATGAATCAGAATTGCCTCGCTCAGCTATTTTCGATTTATCTTTAATCCAGATTCCAGAATCTGCACAAATGGAAGAAGATAAATCGGAGGAAAAAGACAGTGGTGAAGAGTTTGACATATCAGAATTACATATAAGTAAAACAAAATCTTCTGGTAAGTTAAAGGGGAGTAAAGAGAAAAAAGCTTTCAAACAAAAATATATATCAATTAACCCAGAGTGGGATCAAATGTCCACCAGATTGAAGGCTAAAGGTACTGAAAATAAAAGGAGAGGTAAAAGTACCATGGTGTCAGGTACAATTTAAATTTCTTTTTTTATCATATATATATGTCTATCTTTGCATGGAATGTTAGGGCGATGAATACCCCTGTTAAACAATCTGATATCCTTCATATGATTAATATATATAAACCTACTATAATTGCCCTTATTGAGAATAAATTGAATGATGAAAACTTTGATAGATTCTGCATTAAATTATCTAGCAATTGGAAAGCAATTCATAATAATGACTGTGGCTGTAAAGGTAGAATTATTGTTATCTGGGATTCTAATATCTGGAATAATACAAATATTAATAAAGATAGTCAATTTATTGATTGTAATTTCAGAAATATTGGTGGTTTTTATTTACAAGTTACTACTGTATATGGTAGTAACTTAGATATTGAAAGAAATGCTTTGTGGCAAAAACTGAAATCTCTAAATTACATTTATAATCTCCCTTGGATTGTATTAGAAGATTTTAATACTGTTTTTCATGTTAATGAAAAGTTTGGTGGGATTAAGATTCCTTATAATAAGCTAGATAAAGTCAATAAGTTTATGTTAGAGTCTGGTCTGATTGAACCTACTGTTAGTGGTAGTAACTTTACTTGGAAATCTGGTCTAGCTAAAAATATTCATTGCAAATTAGATAGAATTCTGTATAATAAAGACTTTTTAAATAAATTTCCTGACAGTACATGTTCTACTTTGGAGCAGAACTTAAGTGATCACACTCCTCTTCTGGTTAACCTTGTTATTAATAGTATTGCTAATACTAAAGCATATCCTTTTAGATTCAGAAACAGTTGGGTTCTAGAAGAAGATTTCAAAAGTTTAATGGAAAATTGTAATAATTTTTCTTGTAATGGCTCCAAACAATTTCAGTTTTGTATGTTTCTAAAATTCACTAAAAATAATCTTAAAAAATGGAATAAAAATAAACTTTTCAATAATAATAGGATTGCTGATTTGAGAAATGAAGGTAAAAATTTACAGATGTATGCTGATAATAAGCCTGGTGATTTGAATAATACTAATAGATTTTTTCTTAATCAAAGGGAGTTGTCTAATGAGATGTATAAAGAATCAGTTGATGCTAGACAAAAGGCTAAGACTGATTGGCTTACTTTAGGGGATGATTGTACCAAGTTTTTCTATGCTAAGATGAGTAATAGGAAACACCTTAATAATATAGGCTGCATTTTTGATAGAAAGGGCAATTTAGCTAATTCATATGAGAAAATTTCTTCTGAAGCTGTCAAGTTCTATAAGGAACTTTATTATTCTGAATCTATTGAAAGAGAGTTCCCAGATATAATATGCAAAAATATCTTAAATAATAATGCTGCAGAAATCCTACTGGCTTCTGTAAGTATTGATGAAATAAAATTTATAGTTTTTAATGCTGGGGACAATAAAAGTCCAGGCCCTGATGGTTTCAATGCGAAATTTTTTAAAAACAATTGGGAGTTTATAAAGCAACAAGTGACTGATGTGGTCAATGAATTTATGAACAATGGTAAAATTCTCAAAAGTATTAATCATACTTTTATTACCCTTATTCCAAAAAATAAAAACCCCATTGATATAGGTGATTACAGACCAATTTCGTGTTGCAATTTTATTTACAAAATTATTGCTAGTGTGCTCAGTCATAGAATTAAAGTGTTTCTGCCTTTTCTTATTGCTGAAAACCAAAGTGCTTTTGTTCCTGGTAGGCTTATATATGAAAACTCCATTTTAGCTCATGAAATGGTCAGAAAATTTAATACTAAACAGGGCGATAATGTTTGTATTAAGATTGATTTGCAAAAAGCATATGACAAGGTTAATAGACACTTTATTCGTCACATTATGGTGTGTATGGGTTTTCCTATTAAATTTTGTGATTTTATTTTTGAGTGTATTAACACCCCCACCTTTTCTATTCTCATTCAAGGTAAGGCTGAAGGTTTTATTAAGTCTAATAGGGGACTTAGACAGGGAGATCCCTTGTCTCCTTATCTTTTTGCTATAGTGATGGAATACTTCTCTATTCTTATTGAAATAGAAAGTATGAAAGGAAAGATCCATCCTATTAATAGAATTCAGCCATGTGTCAATCACCTGATCTATGCAGATGATCTTATGGTGTTTATCAAAGCTAATAAAGTTAATGCAGAATCTATAAAATACATTTTTGAAAAATTAAAAATTCATGCAGGGCTTCAACTTAATGTTAACAAAAGTAAAGCCTATTTTAGCAAAGCTTGTAAGTTCAAACAAGAATTTTTAAATATTTTACTAATAGATGAAGGTTTTCTTCCTATCAAGTATTTAGGTTTGCCTCTTTCTACTAATATGATTAAGAATTCAGATTGCTCAATTCTTATTGATAAAATTCAAGAGAGAATGGAAACATGGTCTTGCAAATTACTTTCCATTGCTGGTAGACTCGAGCTTATTAAAACTGTGGTTTATGCTATTATCTTATACTGGTTACAAACATTTCAAATCCCTACTGCTACTATTAAAATTTTGGAAAACAGATGTGCAGATTTTTTGTGGAGAGGCAAATACCACAAAATTAGTTGGAATAATGTGTGTAGACCAAAAAATGAGGGGGGTTTTGGTATCAGAAATCTTCAAGATTTGTGTAATACTTGCCATTTAAAATTATTTTGGAGATTCATTTTGTGGGCTAGGTGGATGAGATCCAAGTACTTAAAGCAGGATAATTTATGGACCACTGTTCATAAAATAATCACTCAAACACTTGGAAACATATTTTAGACTGTAGGGAAACTGGGAAATCTCTTATTGATAGAAAATTTAAAGATGGCAAAAACACCAGTTTATGGTTTGATCCTTGGTTTAATAATGATACTTTTATAAATAGGGTAGGGTGGAATAGTCTTGTTTTATGTGATAAGCCTAATGAGAAAGTTTCTGATATTATTGTTAATAATCAGTGGCACCCACAGATTCATCCCATTACTAACCCTCATAAAAATAATATATGCAATATTCAATTTGACAAAAATGCAGAGAATGACTACTGGGAGTGGAAAGCTACTAACAGAGGGAAGTTTTCTTTTAAAGAAACTTGGAACTTTATTAGAATCAAATATCCTACTGAAGAATGGTATCAGTGCATTTGGAATAGAGTGAACTGTCCCAAGATGGCATTATGTACTTATTTTGCTATTAAAAACAGATTGCCAACCTGGGACAGGATTAATAAATGGGGTAGCAATGTTAATTCACTCTGTTCCTTGTGCAAATTATGTGATGAAAATGCTAATCATATATTCTTTGAATGCAGCTACTCATTTTTTATATGGAATCAAATCAGAATGACTTTAAACATTGATGACAACAGACATATGGATATCATGAATATTATCAGAATTATCAACAGAAATTCAAGGTTAATTCAGAAGATTCTGAGTACGCTTACATTCTTCTTACTACGGCAGTTTTTTTACTTATGGAAAGAAAGAAATCTGCGTGTGCATAATAAGGCAGCAGTAGCAAAGAGCAAGTTTGGCTTACTGTTAGTACAGATAGTAAGATCATGTTGCAAAAATCAAAAAACTTTCATAAAAGTCAAACCAGGTATACTTCCCTTGCTGAAGACTGGAAAACCGAAGCTGGTAGCAAGCATTTGGAAGCATTTCTTATAAACCCGAGAGACTTCCAGATTAATGAAGATAATAGCTCTTTCAGAGCTGCGAGCTACAGCAATGAACCTCATCAACCTACTGCCATGAAATCGTCTGATCTAGGTCGTATTGACACTAGATCTAACAATTCCGAGTTCACTAGAGATAATGTTGTGAGATCCGGGCCATTTTTGGGTGGTAATAGCAAAGCGCTGCAAGCTTCATCAGATCTAGGTCGTGTTGACCATAGATCTAACAATTCAGAGGCCATCAGAGATTCTGCCGTGAGATCTGGTCCTCCTTTGGGTGATAAAAGCAAAGCGCACCAAGCTTCATTAGATCTAGGTTGCGTTGACCATAGATCTAATGTTTTTCCGCTTTTGAACAACAGTCGCAATGGTTTCTGGTATAGTATTGGTAGCAGTGGCATGAGAAGAGGTTTTAATGAAGCTCTTTCTTACTGGGAAAGAGGAGAGAGCAGTGATAAGAGAAGCGGTAGAGAGTAGAGATGGAGCGGCCATTGTTACTGTTTTCTTTTATTTTCTCTTCTTTTTTTTCTGGCCGCTTGGTTTGTTTGTGATGATGTGTGGATAGAGTCGGCTAGGGTTAGTTTGGTTTGAGATGAGGTTGCGGGTATTATACCCGTTTGTTTCTGGTTTGGGCCGGGCCCTTTTTATCTTCTTTCAAAAAAAAAAAGTTTGTGCTATGCTATCAAAATGAACGGAAATTGACATGTAATGTGAAATGTGGGTTCAATCATTGATATTTGTTTCCCTTAATTAACAATTAATGTTTGCATTTTTTCCCATGGTGTCTGAAGATTTCATTTGCTCAACCATCATACTATACTTACATTACTGCAAAAACCACAAGCTTTAACCTTTGATAAAGAACTTACAATGTTACATATTTTCCGGCGTTGAGAAATTTTAATAGTTTGAATGCAGACGATAGTTTACATATGGGTTTTGATCTCTTTTCCATCTTGTATCTCTGCTGATAATGCAAATCTACAGTTCAGTGTATTATGGAAGTCAATTAAAAATGAAATGTATGCACTGCTTCATATACCCAGTACTTGCTCCATGTATATGTATAAATGTGATGTATACAATTTTGTATATGAATACATGCGTTTCATATAATTTCCTTTCATATGCATTCGGTGAATGTTATAGAAATATTCTTTAATTGCAAATGAAAATATATAAGAGGTTGATTAGTTCACCCTCGGTTACTGTGAAAATGACGCAAAGCATTTCTCCAACCAGATAATGAAGTTTTATTTTTGTATTGGGCTAAGTATAATGGGCTGTGTGTATAGGCCCATTCTTATTCAAAATTGTATATAAATTACAATACCTCTGTTACAAATTGAACAACTTTGAGTATCAGTATTTTTACATCAAAACTGTATCATTCATTAAAGTGAATATACATTCTTTCTTCTCTCAAAATCTCTGAATCGAATTATACTCAAATTCTATCTTGGTATCAGAGCTACCATAAGCTTAACAGCTGTTATACAAAACTAATCCATCAGAGAAACCTCATCATTCGGATTAGTTTACCCATCAGAATCATCTTATCATCATTTGGGTAAGGAACCTGTTCATGATCTACTGCCTTGCCAAGATAACAATCGGCTGCAGCATTTTTCCTCAAGAACAGATTCAAGAATCAAGAAAGTAAACCAGAAAATCAGACAAGAGAAGAGATCAGAAAACCATCATTCGAAAAAAAACAAGGTGGTAAGTGCCATACCGAAGCAATCAGAGGAATTCATCATTTTGCCTGGTTGCAACTCACCTGTTGAAGAATCTCTTGTCTCATTCTTGACCCACTTTCTTGATTTCATTCTCAATCCCATTCCTTGAAGAAATCTCTTCATGGCTGAAGGAAGCAGTGCAACATCAGGTAATGCTGCTAACACTTCGTTGCAATCTATGGATGTTACTGATAGTTTGATCAAAACTATAATTAGCCCACATTCCAATCTCATCACTGCACAACTCGAAGATGACAACTATCTACTCTGGAAAGTGCAAATAGAAACTACTGCCAGAGGATACGGTCTGGATGGATATATTCTTGGCATGATAGCCACACCACCCAAGTTCATCACTGATCAAGAAAACAAAACTGTGAGTAATGAGGAATATATCAAATTCCAAAGGCAAGACAGTTTAATAAGTTCTTGGTTGCTATCATCAATCAGTGTAAAGTTGCTGCCACAAGTCATAGGGTGCAAAACAGCGAATGAAATATGGACTACAATAGAAAGAATCTTCAATACACAGTCAGCAGCCAAAATAATGCACTATAAAAGGCAGTTACATAATATAAGGAAAGACAATCAACCTATGAAAGAATATCTCTCCAAGATCAAGAATACTACTGATCTTCTTGAGGCAGCAGGACACAAGATGTCCAACACTGAACATGTATTAACAATATTGAGTGGGTTAAGCGATGAATATGAGGCAGTGGTGGCAGTCATTGCATCACAAGAAACTCTGCCCTCTATTGATTATGTACACTCTATAATCTTGGCTCATGAAGGAAGGCTGGATTACAAGAAACCCCCAGATACTGACATGTCCATCAACTATGCTTCAAATAGCAAAAATAGAAATCAAAACTATGGAAGAACAGATCAACAATCTCAGAGGGGTGGTCAAAGTTTTAGGGGAAGAGGCAGAGGAAGATTCAATAGCACTAACAAACCAAAATGTCAAATATGTGAGAAAGTTGACACATTGCTACCAAATGCTACTTCAGATTTAATGCAAACTATGTACCAGGTCAGGGCTCAAACAATCAGAGAGATGGTACTTACAATGCAAACATGGCACAAATTCAGCAAGACTCAGACAAGCAACTCAGTAGAAACAGAAATCAAAATCAGGATGAAATTGCTAAAGCAGATCACATTCAAGATGAATCATGGTATCCAGATTCAGGAGCAACAAATCATTTAACAAACAACTTGGAGAACTTAAATCTGGGCAGCAGAGAATACAGAGGTAAACAATCCATTATCATGGGAAATGGCAAAGCAATTGAGATCACACACACTGGTAATGCATATATCAAAGGTGAAAGACAACTATATCTCAATAACTTGCTAAGAGTACCCAGTATTAAGAAAAATCTTTTGAGTGTATCTCAATTTGCTCATGATAATAATGTTTATTTTGAATTTTATCCAACTTATTGTTTAGTTAAAGATATTCTAACCAAAGATATACTCTTGCAGGGTAATGCAGTAAATGGCCTTTACAAGTTCACACTGACTAATAGCAAAAGTTCAAATCAAAGAATGACAAATTGTAATAACAGTGAACTGGAGTCATGTGAAATCAATAGAAATAGTTTTGATCTTTGGCATTGCAAACTAGGCCATCCATGCACAAGTGTTGTAAAACAGGTTCTTAAAGAAAATAAAATTCTTTTTGATGATATAACCTTGCCTTATATATGTTCTTATTGTCAAATGGGCAAAAATCACAAATTAGCCTTTGCAGATTCTGTAACAGAGTACAAGGCACCCCTTGAATTGATTTCAACAGATCTGTGGGGACCAGCACCCATCTGTTCTGATTTTGGGTATAAATATTATATATCTTTTGTTGATGCATATACAAGATATACTTGGATATATTTTTTAAAATCCAAGGCAGAAACCTACAATGCTGTTGTATATTTTATCACTCAAGTTGAAAGGCAAACCAATCATAAAGTTAAAATCATTCAGAGTGATGGGGGTACTGAATACAAGTCTCTCAGCAAATATTTTTTAGATAATGGTATAGTTCATAGAACTACTTGTCCCTACACATCTGAACAAAATGGCCTGGTTGAAAGAAAGCACAGGCACATTGTTGAAACTGGTTTGACCTTATTAGCGCAAGCATCACTACCTTTAAAATTCTGGGCAGATTCCTTCAGTACTGCTGTTTATTTAATTAATAGACATCCAACCAAAGTACTGAATGGAATAAGTCCCTTAGAAAAAATTTTAGGTGTCAAACCAGACTATCAACATCTAAAAACTTTTGGATGCCTGTGTTTTCCCTATCTAAGACCATATAATAGTAATAAACTAAACTTTAGATCTCAACCATGCACATTTATAGGTTATCCAGTCAAACAAAAGGGATACAAATGTCTAGATAGAACAGGGAAAGTATTCATAAGTAGACATGTAGTCTTTAATGAGAGAATATTTCCTTTTGAAAATGCAAATATCAAAACCACAAACAAAGTATATAATCCAAAGGTTTCCCTACCAAATATACCTGTAATGCCACATGTGTGGCATACTGATGAGACTGAGAAAAGAACAGGAGACACTGGATCACAACACACTATGTCATCTGGACCAGGTCATGATGCAGTTGATCAACCTGCTACACATTCTCAGTCACCTGCAGAATCAAATAATGAAGATCAAAATGGACATGAAAATCAATCAGATGGTACTACAATTCAGGATAGTAACTCAGAGTCATCTGATGTCGAGCAACAGATTAAAACAGGTCATCATATGACTACCAGATCAAAAAGTGGAATTTACAAACCAAAGGTGTATACTGCAACAACATGCATCACAGAGCCACAAACATTTGAACAGGCAATTAAAGATAAAAGCTGGAAAGCAGCAATGGATGAAGAGTATCAGGCATTAGTGAAAAACAATACATGGAGCCTTGTTCATCCACCAAGCAACAAAAACATCATAGGATGCAAATGGACTTATAAAGTTAAAAGAAATTCAGATGGGTCTATGTCAAGACACAAAGCAAGGCTTGTTGCCAAAGGGTATACACAAGAATATGGGTTCGACTTTAGTGAGACTTTCTCACCAGTGGTGAAACCAACCACCATCAGAATAGTTCTAACAGTTGCATTAAATAATAATTGGAACTTGAGACAGTTAGATGTAAATAATGCATTTCTGAATGGTGTTCTGCAGGAAGAAATTTATATGGAGCAACCACAGGGATACAAAGAAGGCACTACTCTAGTGTGCAAGCTAAATAAAGCTATTTATGGATTAAAACAAGCTCCCAGAGTATGGTTTGATAGATTGAAAGCAGCACTTGTTCATCTGGGCTACCAATCTACCAAATCTGATAATTCTTTATTTGTCAAAATTAATAGTAATCTCATTGTTTACATACTAATATACGTTGATGATTTAATTATAACAGGTAATAATGAGAGAGAAATCAAAGGCATAATTCAATATCTTGACAGGCAATTCTCAATTAAGGGTTTGGGTGAATTAAATTACTTTCTGGGAATAGAAGTAAAGAAAAAGTCAAACTCAGAAGTGTTTCTAAGCCAGAAGAAGTATATCAAGGAGTTGCTGGTTAAAGCAAAAATGGACAGTGCTAAATCTCAACCTACTCCAATGATCAGTCATCAACAACTATCTAAATACAAGGAGGAACCAATACTAAACATTAAGCAATATAGAAGTATTGTAGGAGCCCTACAATACTCCACCATAACTAGGCCAGACATATCTTTCAGTGTTAACAAAGTTTCACAATTTATGCAGGAACCACATGAAGAACACTGGAAAGCTGTCAAAAGAATTCTCAGATATCTCAATGGCACAACAGATTATGGCATTATACTAAAAAAATGCAAACAACTAAGCATTACAGCTTATGCAGATGCAGATTGGGCAACAGATGTGGATGATAGAAAATCGGTGACAGGTTATTGCATATATTTAGGGAACAACCCAATTTCATGGTGTTCTAAGAAGCAGACTACTATCTCCAGATCCAGCACGGAGGCTGAATACAGAAGCATAGCTAGTGCTGCCGTAGAAATTAGTTGGATTCGATCATTACTGTCAGAAATGAACATCAAAACAGAGATAAAGCCAACATTGTGGTGTGATAATCAGAGTACAGTGTACATAACAGCCAATCCAATCATGCATTCAAGGACAAAACATATAGAAACAGACCTGTATTTTGTTCGCGAACTGGTGCAAAAAGGAAAACTTCAAGTAAATCACTTACCATCGGCTTACCAACGAGCAGACATACTTACAAAGGCTCTATCTGCAAGGAACTTTCACCGATTTAGACAAGATCTAAAGGTTGAATCAACCAGCAAAGAATGAAGTAAAGGTCTTATCTTTCAACTCTCTGCGTCAGATCTAGTGTAGTATATGTCCTCAATTCCATCATCAAGTTGAGCTGCAGTAGTATCTGACGAATCACCACAGTATCTTCATTTTTTACTTCAGATCTGTAAATCAACGAATTCAGCGTTTCGATCTTAGCATTAGAGCATGATTTAAGAGATTTGGAAGGGAAAAAGGTGTTCAGAAGCAAATTAATTCAGCCGAGCAGCGAGTCGGCCATGAAAGTTGATAATAACCCTAACCCTAGTATCTGGTTGAGGGGGGATGAAAATGACGCAAAGCATTTCTCCAACCAGATAATGAAGTTTTATTTTTGTATTGGGCTAAGTATAATGGGCTGTGTGTATAGGCCCATTCTTATTCAAAATTGTATATAAATTACAATACCTCTGTTACAAATTGAACAACTTTGAGTATCAGTATTTTTACATCAAAACTGTATCATTCATTAAAGTGAATATACATTCTTTCTTCTCTCAAAATCTCTGAATCGAATTATACTCAAATTCTATCTTGCTGTCTTTCCCCATCCCCTTGCAAGTTTAGTCAATTGGTATCAGTTATCAACTACTCTCAAGAAGCATTACAGTTCTTTCAATTCTCATTCACTTGTAGATATTGGAATTACTTTCGGAAGCAAACATTTGTCCTAGAGTTGCACATGTCAACAGTTAACTGGATTATGAAACGTGCACTACTCTCTGTGCATGTTTACTTGTCCTAGGGTTTTTCTATGCCACATTTTAATCTACGATACATGTTTTAGCAGCCATTAGAACACAATATAGTGAATATCTAGTGAATGAATTAGCCGACTTACCTTGTGGCAATCATACTGTCCACTTTGCTAGTATCAGTAGTGTTGGGAAACAAACTTTTCTCTATAATTCCATACTCTATTTATTTTTGTAGGGTTGAGACTAGCCGGCTCATTTGCAATATGTACCCTTACAGAACTTCTTTTTATGTAGAACTTAACCAAAGTTGAGATTCATTTATGCAGCCTCTTATCTCCAGAAGGACCACCTCTCTCTCTTGATTCATATAATTAGGAACTAGTAAGAAAATTTTCCATTCCAATATTACTTAAATTATAGTGTAACATTCTGTTTCCAATCTTGATTCGTGAGTG
The DNA here is from genome assembly GCA_030765085.1 of Allium cepa. Lineage (NCBI taxonomy): Eukaryota > Viridiplantae > Streptophyta > Magnoliopsida > Asparagales > Amaryllidaceae > Allium > Allium cepa. The sequence continues at coordinate 10,655,280 of CM060941.1, read as the reverse complement.
ATACATTTGCTAATTCTGAAGTGCAAATTTTGATAGGTCTTTGTTGCAATCTTGGTTGATAACTTTCTATACCCGATTTCTTCTGTGTGGTCTCATTTTACACAAACTATTAACTGGTCTGGAGTCAAACATGCTTTGAAAGATGGAAAAATTAGTAGGGTACCTTGTTTGATTGATTGTGTTATAGTTTCTAGAAAATAGTCACTGTTATATAGTAGAAAAGTATCTTTGTTATCATAGAACATCCAAATATTACCAAAATTCATCTTAGAATCAGGTGGTTCCTAGTTTCATTTTTCATGGCAATAGAGAGTTTGGGATGATTATGGCTGAATGAAGGATAACTTTCTTCAACTCTCCAATGTTGTTCTTAGTTAAGTGTAGATAAGCTATACTCGACATTGACTACTCTCACTGTATGTTCTGTAATAGGAAACTTAAAACACGGACCGCTTATTTTTTAACTGTTCCTTTATGCACATCATCCAGAAAAGACTTCTTCTTGCTCAGGGTGGCTATCACCACCCTACCAAAAGCAACGTCATTGAGTGATGTGTCATAATTAAAGTCACTTGACTGCTAGCTGTGTACTCCTCACTGCTTTCAAAAAGATAATCATGGAGGGAGAGAAACGCTAGAGTGTTTAATGAATTTTGTTCCTCTAGCCAACCTCTATGCATTCAGTTTCAAAAGCAAGTAGCCTCTCAGTTAACAAGTCACTTTAGTAATTGGGTAATACCATATGTTTACGAGTAAAAATTCCGGCACTTCTAGATGCATCATGTATATTTTGGCCAAGATTATTTTTATCCGGCACAAAAGATGAAAAAGGGTCTATGAAGGTTCACATAAAACGAAAAAGAAACCATAAGTCTAAAAATATCAAGAAGTTGGTACCATTCGAGCATCCACACTGTAATAGTGTCATAAAATAGGTGGGAGGCCAAAAAATATTTCTACAATGGATATGTCAACACATGTTAACAAGTTTGTTGAATTTGACAACTATATTGGCTAGTTGTGAATGTTGTGATGTTATTTATATTTAACAATTTTAATTGTTTCTTTCTGTTCATTCATGTTTTCTCGGTTTGTTTGTTTGTTTACTTTTATTCATGTAAGTTCATTATTTTCGTTGTTTTTTTTATCTAACATTTGCGAATTTGTAGCCTTTTTTTTCTCCTTCGATATGGTAACATTTAGCTAATGAAATATAACAGGACCATTCAACGTGCTCTTAGGAAATATGAATTTCATGATCCTAAGCAACAATAAAAAGCATACAAAGCATTGTCCATTTGGTCTCATCTTTATTTAGCTTCAGGACATATATTTATCGAAAATGTCTGAAAATGGGGCAACAACCTTAGTTTAGTGGTAAGTACGTCTGGTCAACTGTACTGATAAGATAGGTCAACATCTGACTGGACCAAAAGCTAAAGCAGGTCGGATTTAGTGCTTGATAGTTACTGGGCTTCTTTTCTCAGTATTGATATCTCAAAACAAAGTTCCACCCAAATATTTGATTTTGAAACCTTCTAAATTCAAAATCTAAAGAACTTCAACTGTCATGGATAATCAGTACAGTTGACTTTGTTGTAAAAAAGCATATGACAGATGACAGTTAAAAGTATAACACAACATATAAAAGTTGTAAAAAAGCATATCACAACGTTTAGAGTATGTTGTGGAAAATTATATCGCAACATCTAAAACAGTTGTAATAAGTTTTCTTACAACACTTTTTGCAACATCTAAAAAAACATTGTAAAATATGTCGACCCTATTACAACTTGGTCAAATACGACGTTTGCAAAACCATTGCGAAAGACATATTACAGCGTTTTTTTATGTTGTAAAAGGGTATATTTGTTGTAGTGTTCTAGGGTGTCACTTACCTTAACTGTAATGAGTTTACCCCACCAAGGCCTAGGTGTTAGCTCAACCTAAGCCTTGATACCATGTGTAACACTCTCACTTTTTGACCCCCAAAAGTCGACACTAATACATCCATGATATTCACATGTCGAGCATTCAAATCTCGATAAGACAGATTGTTGGTGTGATAAGCCGAATTTTTGGATATCTGTAATTGGTAATTAACAGGATTTAATTTATTAAATATTGATTTGCATGTTAAACAAATAAAAATTCTAGAAAATATCTAGATGTATATGAATGGATATGAAATTATAATAATTTTCCAAAGCTATTTAAAGTAAATTCTATATTTTCTCAAAACAGAAGATAAATATTTACTTAAAAATATGATAGTTTGGAATAAGATTTAATAAAAAGGTTTAATACACTTTCTTTTATATTTGAAATAAACATAGATAGTATATATATAAAAATAAACATAATACATATATAAACATATTAATTGAAAAACATGAGTAATTAATAAAATAAAGAGTTTAAACCATTTATAAGGTAATAATACATGTATTTGACATTTGTAAGCTTAATATAACTTGAAATAACAAGTGTAAAACATTATTTCTTTTAATTGAAAAGTATATATTAAAGTGTTTAGTGAGAAACCTGGTTATTTTCATATTCATTTCTAAATCATTTTTCTCTCATCATCTTAAAGCAAAACCAAAAGAAAAATAAAAAACTAAAACAACTTCAGCTGTTTCAAAAATTCAACCTGAGTTAAAGCAAATAACAAATTCAGATTCAACTCAATATAAATCAAATTCAAAGATCAGATCAATTCAAGCTATAGTTTCAAATCAACAAGTAAATCAGATTCCATATCAAAAACAAGGTTACTGATCAAAGAAAAGGAAGCCTGTTTCTCTGTTTAAACATAATATGTGAGTAAACAGTCCTTTCATTTTAAAGCTTAATCTATTTATAGGTTGTTGCATGTGATCAACAATTGAAAAAAAATGTTTGCATAGATGGATTAAAGTGTTTGCCAGTACGTAAATATGGTCTATTATGTGCATGTCTGTGTATATGTATACACATGCTTCTGTTTGAATAACAGGCTCAAGAACATTCAAAATAAATTCACATCTCTCCACTTAAACAAATTTAAGCTATGATCCTTAAAAGAAAGGTGATTATATGGATGCAATATCATATTTTAAAATATATCAAAGGGTATATATTGTGCAAAGATTTCAAAAATAAGAAATGCAGAGAAGATAAATTCAAGTCAAAATTTTAATTTTTAAAATTCCAAGTTTTGATTATATAAACTGAATCGTACTTGAATATGATGATTTTTGATGGTAATTTTATAATTTTTACTCATATGATTGTTGAGATATTGCGAGATGATCGGAAAGGGGAATTTCGTCGATCTTCGACGATCGGAGGAAGTTTGGGTGACGTGATTAAAACCGGAGGAAGCTGGTGTGCTGAAGGTCATCGGAAAAACGATCGCAAAGGTTTCAGATCATCGTGGAGGTGGTGCGACGGCGTTGTAGGGTTTAAAGCCCTGTTGGGTTCGTCAATGTTTTCGAGTCGATTTCTCCGACGTGGATGCATCGGACTTGATAGGGGTGTGGGGGATCGATGCGTGGGTCGGAGGCAAAGTTTTGGTCGTGATCGCAGGGTCTTAGGTCACCGTGGGAGGCGGCGTGGGGTAGTTTTCATCGATCGGTTTGAGTTCCTAGAGGTGTCCACTAGCTCGATTTTGAGCTCCGGGGAGAGTTATGATTCTGGGTGGTCAGAAGATTCGTATAGGTCATCGACGACCTGTAGACGATGGTGAAGATGATCGGAGGGGCGGCGAGCTCGCGTGAATATGCACGAGTTCTTCTGTGTACATCAGATGCCGAGTGGTTTTGAGGCTCGGGAAATTTAGGTTATGGCTCGAAGTTGTTCTCGTGTTTTATCGAGAGAGAGAAGTGAGGGTTTGAGATCGAGTAATGGCTCGGGAATTTTAGGCTTTTGCTCGAGTTTCTAATTTCAGCGGAAGTAAATCTTATAATAAAAGATTTAACCCAGCTTTCATGTAAACGCTAACCAGGTTTTAATAAAAAATGCTAACAAGTTTTTCAAGCAAATGGAAATGAACAAGTTTCTTTCAAAAGTAAAGCGTTTATCAAGTTTTCAAACAAGTTCTAAAATTAGATTTTTAAAGTCGAACGTGTTTTGAATTTAAATTGTTTTGATTTGAATATATATATATATATATATATATATATATATATATTAGTGAATTACTTAATTAATTCCTAAACGGTTTCAAAAATAGAATGATGTAATTAACTAAGTAATTAAGATAAGTAGTATTGAATTTTAATTAATCAAGAGGGTACTTAAGTGATTTTGTATTCCAAACATTTAATTTAAATTAAATGGTTATTAAGTAACTTATTAAGATAAATGATTTATCTTAAATTAATCAAGGTCTAAATTAATTAAAGGGATAATTAGTTAATGTAATTAAAGAATAAAAAATTAATGTGATTAATTAAAGGGTATGAATTAATTAAAGGATAAATTACTTAAAGTAATTAAAGGATAATTAATTAATTGAAGGTTAATTAATATAAGCAATTAAGGGTAATTAATTACTTAAAGATAAATTACTTAATGAAAGTAATTAAGGATAAATAAATTAATGATTAAAGGTTAATTAATTATTAATGGTTAATCACTTAATGTAAGTAACTAAAAATAATAATTAGTAATTAAAGGTTAATTAATTAAAGGTTAATAATTAAGGGTTAATTAGTTAAGAATGATTAATGGTTTAAAATTAATTAATGTTAATTAATCAGAGTTAAGTAATTAATTCATAAGCAATTAATTATGTGATTAATTTATCTTGCTTATGGATGATTGGATTTTATTGAATGCCTTGAATTGCTTGATATCTCTGATATGTGATGTTCTGTGATATGATATGTTTGGGTTGAACTGTGATAATGTGGGTTAATTATCGGTGATGTATTGCTGTGTATTGACATCCTGTATTTAAAATTGAATTGTAAAAAACTTGGATTAAAGATGGACATTAGATTCGAAGAGACCGGGGTCGGGTATCAGCAAATACCCGAAATCACTTCGATTAGTCATCTACAATAATTTTTTATAGATTTGACTTCAGAATCGAATAGGCTGGAATGGAATAATTAAGTGAACATGACCATTTGAACTGAGTAACAGTTCTTAAATATTGTTTTGTAATAAATGATTGACTATAGCAAGTTAAGAACTCGTAGTGAGGTACGAGTTACCTCGGGTTTTTAGTTATGTTTTAAAGCTTAGTATTTCAAATATATGGGTTTACTCACGCTGGTTTCCAGCCTGACCCGGGTGTTACTTTATTGTAATGCTCAGGTCAGACCGAGTATTATAGATTTTCAGGTTAGGATGTTCTGGAGCTCAGGTGGTGAGCTGGATGGCAGAAACGTATGAAGTATATTCCGCTGTGTATTGGATTATATTGTTTGTATTTTGGGACAAGTTGTTACAACTGTCCAGTTATGATTGTACTCTGATGTATTGTATATAAAATGATAGATACAGCTTTTCTTTGTGTAAATGCTATTATTTGGTATTATATTTTATCCATTGTGAATGTGAGATTCTGTGTTTTGATTTCTGTTCTTCTTCTACCTCTTTTCTTCTTTACGCTAACAATCTGGAATTTCCGACGTTCGATTGCTTGGCACTTATACAGTGAATGTATTAGTGTCGAATTTTCGGGGTCGAAAATTTCGGGTCGTTATAGTTGGGGTGAAAGAAAAGAAAAGACAAAATAGAATCTCACATCGTGAAGAGTAATATATAATATCCAAATGATCTTTATATAGAAAACATAAATATACATACAACAATCAGAGTAAACTAAACTATCATTAGCCTGGACAGTTATAACATCTCCTCACAAATGATGATAAATATAAAATAAGACATGCAACGGAAATAAAATACATAAATAGGTCTTAGAGGGATCCAGCTCGTCTCTTGAAGCTCCAAAGCATCCACAACTAAGTCTGCAAATATACTCGGGTCTAACTGACTATTATAAAAAAATAACACTTGAATCAGTCTAGTAAACCAGCATGAGAAACTCAATCATATGGATTTTTATATTTGTAAAACCATTTAAAACAAAGGTGTCTCATAGGATCAAGCCGTACATAAACAACGGACAGATTTTGTCTTACAATAATCAAACTATTGTATTAGAAAATTCAGTGATACTATAATAATATCTAGGGTTTAAAATAAATATATAACATAGTTGAAATGCTTGCGACTCACATTCTAGTATATTCAGTATACAACTAAGTTCGTAAGGTACATATCAGAAAATGGTTCCATCAATAACAAGTTAAGGGACTACCTTCCATACAATATACATCCGGAGAAAATGTACCAAGGCTACAAACATTGCACCACTACCAACACAAAACAGGTCTACCCCTTCCTAGATAGTACCGAATATGATCATCATCCAAGCTGCCATATTGACAAACCATTACCGTGGTCCTAGCATATATAATCCGTAAATATCGATTTAGTTACAAGTAATGATCATACTCTAATAGTAGCGGTCCGTATAGCCCAGCTGCATCTCCCTTGCTTTAGTGATTTTCGGGTGTGAGGCTTGAGTTTACATTTTACCTTTTAGCAAATCTCTCTTGAAATGCTAACACCGCCCTTCATGAAACAATGCAATGCCAGCATTCATCCATACAAGTTGTTTTGGGACTGAACAAAATGAAGATGCTACTTCTACTACATCCTTTTTGGAATAACCCTTGAGATTAGTAACAAGTAGCCATTGCACTTCAAAAAGCACCATCTTCCATTTTCATCATCTTCGGGATGTCTCCAATTCGAATGCTTATGTTGGTTCGAAGTGTTTTTGGATAACTTGTCTAATCCCGATCTCTTTGAACGAACAATCGATAGTTTCAAAACTGACCAAGATTTGGTAGTCGGTTATTTAATAATCAAACAAGCAAACAATCTAATTAGAGAATTTTATATGGAAACCAAGCCTGATTAAGCATACAAGCAACCACTAAGCCTCTTTAATTAATCCTTTCATTAATTAAAACAACTTTGTTAATACTTGTAATAAAATACCTTCAAAAAAAAGATGTATGTACGTATACTTCTTATTCGCTATTCATTTATAATTTTTCAATGTTTGGAAAATTATCCATATACTTATCTCATCGATACAAGTATATTAACGAAACACTACACTTTAAATACTTAGAAAGTGTAAGTGTATACTTGTCTTAACAGTATAAGGATATTCACAAAACATTTATCAAAAATTTCATATTTCAAAAGCATACTTAAATAGGCCAAAAACAAATGTCATTTTAAAATATTATTTACTATAAACTCAAACCACTTTCCCTTTTGGTGTAAGTAAATAGATCATATAGAAATTAGGCCAAATATATTTACCACCACTTTCCGATTTCAAATTTGTACTATCCCATGATTAACAATGTAGTTGGACAAAGTTCGTTTACTATCCTTGCCTTAATGAACATTCTTAAACTCTCACAGATAGAGGCCTATTTCCCTATCTCGGAATTTAGTGTAAGTATCAGAAGAATGCTTTCCCCACCACCCTAAATTATAAAGATCATTTATAGAAATTGAATCTCTTAATATTTTGACTTACTCTATCCCTTGCCCAAAACGAAGCCAGGTAACTCAGGGTACTGGCTTTCCCTAGCCTTGCCTAAACACTCCGATTCAAGATCCCATAGATAATGGATCAATCTACCCATCGGATTTTAGTGCCAAGTATAAGACTACTTAATTTTTCATAAGCAACCAAATTCGTATATGGAACTAATAATTCATATACTTAATATCAATCTTCAATTTCAAACATAAACTATCCTTTGGATAATAATGAAGCCATTCAAGGTAGGGTATTATTACTTTCAAACCTTAACTTGACAACATTCTTATCTTTCAGACTAGGTAGAAGTTTCCCTACCTCAAATCTTAATGATAAGTATAAGACTTCATAAATTCCGTATAATTATTTAAAATAGATGAAGTGTTATAAGCCAAAATTCTTTCTCTAATTTCCCAAAACCATTTAATAAAACACACATGTTATAATTCCAGACATGCCTCCTTCATTCTCCAAAATCATTTAAACACTTACAATATAGTTTAAACCTTTTATTTAAAACATCAGTTAAAGCCATCACTTTTTAAAAAGAATTCGATTTTAGAAAGTAAAGGGGTTTCCTTTAAACAAATCACTTGTTTTGAATATTCAAAAATATATTTAAAATTTCAAACTCCTTTTAATATACTTATATAACTTGTATAAAATGCATTTGAATTTTTTTTACTTGATATCTAAAATCGATAACCTCCCTTTTACTTTATTAAAATTATAGATTTCCAAAGTGCATCCATAACAACTATTGCTTTATGGACTCTAACTTTTAAAACTTCATTTCCTGCTATATTTTATACTACTATATGTATAGAAACAACTTACTTTAAAATATTTATAAGTTTGAAGTCAAATTAAAATCCACAAGAATAAATTTTCAAACACGAAAAAATGCTTCGCAACCACTATGGTACTTAAATAAAGCTACCGTTTATTTACATATCAAAGGAGTCAACTTCCTGAATCATTTCCAAGTCATATTCAACATTACCAAACCATGGCATACAAACACTTCATATACACATACATAATGCAATGTAAAGAAAAGGGACGAGGAATCCTTTTGGATCACTTTATAAATTTTCTATTCTTCAAGGTGTTTCCACGACGACCTATTTGCTCCAAAAACACTTCGACCTCCATTTATTTTTGCAAGTCCCCTACAAAATAAGTATATATGTCATCCGCTACCAAGCGGGAATCAAATCCAAACAAGTAATATACAAGTATTGTGATGACCCAGAATTTTGGGCAATATCAATTTAATAATCTTTATTAATAATTAAATTGATTTGATAGTTTTCTTTTATAATTATCTTAATTGGAAAGTTTATTCTTTTCAAAGTTAATAAGTTGGTAAATTTTATCTTTTAAAGCTAATAAAAATATTTTATTTGTAATGTATATAAATGTATATACATTGTAATAGGAAGTCTTTAGTTTGAATTTAACAAATAAAAATATGTTTTCAAATTTTGATATATTTTGAAATTTGAAAGTTATGATTTAATTTAATGTAAAACCTTTCAAAAACTATTTAAAAGTTAAACTTTATATTTCTTACACAACAAAGATAATATTTATAAATTTTTTATTGATTTAAAATTTTATTTTAGCTTAAGTTTAAATAAGATTTAATTAAAGGTTTATTTCTTTGGTTTTAAATAATTCTTTCTTTTTAATTTTAGCTTGCATAAATGTAATTTGAATATATAGATATACATAAATTAATAAAGACATTAACCTATTAATATAAAACATAAAAATATAATTTAATAATGGATTTTAAACACTTGTAAGATAATTATAAAAACATTTAAACATTTGTAAAAAATTAGACATATATGGAAACTTGTGAGAAAATGAATACATGCAAAATACAAGTGGCTTGTTTTCTTGAAATTGAATCTTAAGTATAATATAGATGTTTTATAGAATTGGGCTATTCTTATTTCAGTTTAAAATATTTTTCTCCTCTTCTTTAAAACTAAAACTGAGAACCAAATTCAAAATCCAAAAAAAAAAATCAAAGAAAAATCGAATAAAAACTACAACAACAACATCAGTTTCAAGCTTCAACCTGCGATCAGGTTAGTATTCAACTCAACAACAAGCTGTAAAAAAATCATCTCAACAATTCAGGCTCAAATTAAATCAACAACAGGCTTCAACAGTCAAGTATAACAGTTCCAGATTTATCAACTGCAGATCAAAACTTTTGTCCTCTGTTTCTTATTAAGGTGAGTAAACATTTATTTTAAAAACAGTTTAAAATCTGAGTTAATCCTTGATGCATAAAGATATAGTGTTTACAGGAATGTTTGAATGTGCATGTATGTATATAAGTATGTAATGCCTGTGTGTTGTTTGAACATACATATACATAGATATGCTCTGTTGTGTGTTTACAGGCTTTGGTTACTAAATAAATCCAATATCTCTCCACACAATCAATATTAGATTTTGATTTGCAAATGAAAGATGATTGAAATTGTGCAACATCATTATTAAAAATAACCTTGGGAATTTATATTAAATATTTACCTCGAAAATTTATAAATAACAGTGAAAAATCAATTTTAGTCGAAATTAATCATTTTAATTCTCTGTCTTGATTATCCTATCTGATTAGTGTTAGTGAATGGTAAATTTTAAAGGTAATATCATGATTTTTAGTTTGATAATTGTTGGGATAATTCGTGTTGAACAGAATTGGTACTTTCATCGATTGTCGACGATCGATGTGGTATTTTAGGTCGAGGTCGATGTCAGGGGTAGCTGGAAGGATGGTGGTTGAGGGAAAGATAGTGAAGGATTTTATCATCGACCGTGGTGGTCAGGCTCAGGTGACCTAGGGTTTGTGAATGGGTTTTGGTTGATGAGGATGTTGAGCTTCGTTCGACAACTATGGTGCATCGTAATGGATCGCGAGGGTGTGGAATGGTTCATCGGAGCTTAGGGCAGCTTCGGGTAGGTCGGCATGTGTTCTAGTGGTCGGAGATTGTGGCTGGTGGAGTTTTTGTCCGGTCAGGTTGCTCCAGTTTTGATCGTAAGGCTCGTTTTCGATTCATAGGCGTTTCAGTTGATCTGGGTTATCGTGAGTGACGACGAGGTTATCGATGACTGGTCGATGATCAGAGGGAAGGTCGAAGAGTGTTGGAGCGACGGTGTACGGGCACTAGTGCATGTTATATCATGTGGATGATGAAGTTTTAGGAAGATGAGTATCGACTCGGGTTTAAGCTCGAAGCAGGCAGTAGATTTCTCGAAGGAAGCTGTCGTGAGTTATTACTCGTGCGTGTCTCGAGGTAGGATTGGGGATTGATCGGGTCGATTTCTACCTTAGATTCCAGGTTTTAGAATTTAAATAAATTGTAACCAGATTTTAAAATAGAGTAAAACATGGATAGTTTAATAAAAAGCAAAGCAAATTCAAGTTTTCAAGCTTAAAGAAAGGTACAAAGTTTAAAAGCAAAATAAAAATAAGTTTCAAAGTTAAAGCGTTTGTTAAGTTTTCCAAAGTAAAATGTTTAACAAGTTTTTTAAAGTTATTATAATGATTAGTTTCTAAAAGGGAATGTTTGGCCAAGTTTAAAAATATAGTTAAATGATTGAGGTTTTAAGGGATGTTAAATCAAGTTTTCAAAACAGTTTATTAAATAAGTTTTTGATTAATTTCAAAGTTTAAGTTTAATTATTAAATATTTTAAATTTTGTTTTGTTTAAAGAAATTATGTTTTAGACTAATTTTGTAATTGAGTTTAATGATTAAGTAATTTATTAAGATGAAGAGTTTATCTTTAATTGATTTAGGTTGTGATTAATTAAAAATAATTAATTAATGAAATTAATTAAAAGTTAATTACTTAACGTAATTAATAATGGTTAATTAACTTGTGTTATAATAAAAGTATAATTACTTAATGAAGTAATTAAAGAATTCTTAATAAGTGGAATTAATTTAAGGATCATTAGCTAGTAATTAAGAGATAATTAAATTAATGTGTTTAATTTAAGATAATTGGTTTAATTAATTAAGATAGTTAATTACTTGATTAATTAAGGGTTAATTAATCTATGTAACTAAAGGTAATTAATTGAAGAGTGATTAATTAATGGAAGTAATTAAAGGAATGAATTACTCAAATTAATTAATTAAATTAATGTGGTTAATTTAAGTTTAATTAATTAATTTAATTAATTAAGGATAATCACTTATGAATTGATTAAGTATAATTACTTAATGAAGGTAATTAAGTGGAAGTAATTAATGGATAATTACTGGATGTAATTAATAAAAGGAAAATTACTTAATGAAGGTAATTAAGTGGAAGTAATTAATGGATAATTACTGGATGTAATTAATAAAAGGAAAATTACTTAATGAAGGTAATTAAGTGGAAGTAATTAAGGGTTAATTACACAGTGTAATTATTAAAGGATCAATTAATTAATTAAGAAGTTAATTAATTAATGTAAGTAATTAAAGGATAGTTAATTACTGAATGAGATCAATTAAGGATTAATGAATATGATTAATTAAAGATTAATTATTAAATGTAATTAGAAGAATAATTAATTAATGAAGTAATTAGAGGATCACTAATTAATGTAATTAATTAGAATACTTAAAAGGTTAGTTAATTAATGAATGAGATTATTTAAAAGATAATTAACCAATAGAAGTGATTATAGTATAATTAATTAATATAATTAATTTAGGATCAATGTAATTAATTATAGTTAATTAATGAGAATAATTAAAAGTTAATTAATGTGAATAATTAAAGAATATTTAATTTATGCAATTAATTAAAGATTAATTACTTAATGTAACTAAAGAATAATTAATCAAGAATGATTAATTAAGATGATGATTAATTATTTGGGTTGTAAATTAATTAATGTTAATTAAGCAGGATTTAAAAGTAATTTAAGTAATTAATTTAATTGGTGGTTAATTAAATTAATTAGAGATGGTGTGACTAATTTATCTTGCTTATGGATGATTGAATGATATTGAATGCCTTGGATTGTTTGATATCTCTGATATGGGATATGTGCTGATATTGGATGAATTGGTTGCTATGGTTGTTAGTATATGGTTGATGTATGCTTTGATGTTTATAATTAAAACCTTTGCTGGATTATTAAATTATCTTTGCTTTTAAATTTCGGGTATGAAATTCTTTTAATAGAGAAGGAATGTGATGACCCGGAATTTTAGGCAATATCAATTTAGTAATCTTTATTAATAATTAAATTGATTTGATAATTTTCTTTTATTATTATCCTAATTGGCAAGTTTATTCTTTTCAAAGTTAATAAGTTGGTAAAATTTATCTTTTAAAGCTAATAAAAATATTTTATTTATAATGTATATATATGTATACACATTGTAATAGGAAGTCTTTGGTTTGAATTTAACAAAGAAAAACATGTTTTCAAATTTTAATATATTTTGAAATTTGAAAGTTATGATTTAATTTAATGTAAAACCTTTCAAAAACTATTTAAAAGTTAAACTTTATATTTCTTACACAACAAAGATAATATTTATAAAATGTTAATTGATTTAAAATTTTATTTTAGCTTAAGTTTAAATAAGATTTAATTAAAGGTTTATTTCTTTGGTTTTAAATAATTCTTTCTTTTTAATTTTAGCTTGCATAAATGTAATTTGAATATATAAATATACATAACGTAATAAAGACATTAACCTATTAATATAAAACATAAAAATATAATTTAATAATGGATTTTAAACACTTGTAAGATAATTATAAAAACATTTAAACATTTGTAAAATAATTAGACATTTAAGTATAATATAGATGTTTTAGAGAATTGGGCTATTCTTATTTCAGTTCAAAACATCTTTCTCCTCTTCTTTAAAACTAAATCTGAGAACCAAATTCAAAATCCAAAAAAAAAATCAAAGAAAAATCAATAAAAACTACAACAACAACATCAGTTTCATGCTTCAACCTACGATCAAGTTAGTATTCAACTCAACAACAAGCTGTAAAAAAATCATCTCAACAATTCAGGCTCAAATTAAATCAACATCAGGCTTCAACAATCAAGTATAACAGTTCCAGATTATCAACTGCAGATCAAAACTTTTGTCCTCTGTTTCTTATTAAGGTGAGTAAACATTTATTTTAAAAACAGTTTAAAATCTGAGTTAATCCTTGATGCATAAAGATATAGTGTTTAGAGGAAAGTTTGGATGTGCATGTACGTATATAAGTATGTAATGCTTGTGTGTTGTTTGAATATACATATACATAGATACGCTCTGTTGTGTGTTTACAGGCTTTGGTTACTAAATAAATCAATATCTCTCCACACAATCAATATTAGATTTTGATTTGCAAATGAAAGATGATTGAAATTGTGCAACATCATTATTAAAAATAATTCTGGGAATATATATTAAATATTTACCGGAGCTGGTTCACCGGAGCTTTGGGTAGCTTCGGGTAGGTCGGCATGTGTTCTAGTGGTTGGAGATGGTGGCTGGTGGAGTTTTTGTCCGGTCAGGTTGCTCCAGTTTTGATCGTAAGGCTCTTTTTCGATTCATAGGCGTTTCAGTTGATCTGGGTTATCGTGAGTGACGACGAGGTTGTCGATGATCAGCGGGAAGGTCGGAGAATGTTGGAGCGACGGTGTACGTGCATTGGTGCACGTTGTATCAGGTGGATGATGAAGTTTTAGGAAGATGAGTATCGACTCGGGTTTAAGCTCGAAGTAGGCATTAGATTTCTCGAAGGAAGCTATCATGAGGTTTTGCTCGCGTGTGTCTCGAGGTAGGATCGGGGATTGATCAGGTCGATTTCTACCTTAGGTTCCAGGTTTTAGAATTTAAATAAATTGTAACCAGATTTTGAAATAGAGTAAAACATAGATAGTTTTATAAAAAGCAAAGCAAATTCAAGTTTTCAAGCTTAAAGAAAGGTACAAAGTTTAAAAGCAAAATAAAAATAAGTCTCAAAGTTAAAGTGTTTGTTAAGTTTTCCAAAGTAAAATGTTTAACAAGTTTTTAAAAGTTATTATAATGATTAGTTTCGAAAAGGGAATGTTTGGCCAAGTTTAAAAATATACTTAAATGACTGAGGTTTTTAGGGATGTTAAATCAAGTTTTCAAAACAGTTTATTAAATAAGTTTTGAACAATTTCAAAGTTTAAATTTAATGATTAAATGTTTTAAAATTTGTTTTGTTTTGTTCAAAGAAATTATGTATTAGACTAATTTTGTAATTAAGTTTAATGATTAATTAATTTATTAAGATGAAGAGTTTATCTTTAATTGACTTAGGTTGTGATTAATTAAAGATAATTAATGAATGAAATTAATTAAAAGTTAATTACTTAATGTATTTAATAATGGTTAATTAATTTATGTTATAATCAAAGTATAATTACTTAATGAAGTAATTAAAGAATTGTTAATAAGTGGAATTAATTTAAGGATTATTAGCTAGTAATTAAGAGATAATTAAATTAGTGTGTTTAATTTAAGATAATTGGTTTAATTGATTAAGGATAGTTAATTACTTGATTAATTAAGGTTTTATTAATCTAAGTAATTAATGGTAATTAATTGAAGAGTGATTAATTAATGGAAGTAATTAAAGGAATGAATTACTCAAATTAAGTAATTAAATTAATATGGTTAATTTAAGTTAATTAATTAGTTTAATTAATTAAGGATAATCACTTATGAATTGATTAAGTATAATTTCTTAATGAAGGTAATTAAGTGGAAGTAATTAATGGATAATTATTGGATGTAAATTAATAAAAGGAAAATTACTTAATGAAGATAATTAAGTGGAAGTAATTAATGGATAATTACTAGATGTAATTAATAAAAGGAAAATTACTTAACGAAGGTAATTAAGTGGAAGTAATTAAGGGTTAATTATACAGTGTAATTAATTAAAGGATTAATTAATTAATTAAGAAATTTATTAATTTATGCAAGTAATTAAAGGATAGTTAAGTACTGAATGAGATCAATTAAGGATTAATGAATATGATTAATTAAAGTTTAATTATTAAATATAATTAGAAGAATAATTAATTAATTAAGTAATTAGTGGATCACTAATTAATGTAATTAATGAGAATAATTAAAAGGTTGGTTAATTAATGAATGAGATTAATTAAAAGATAATTGACCAATAGAAGTGATTATAGTATAATTAATTAATATAATTAATTTAGGATCAATGTAATTAATTATAGTTAACTAATGAGAATAATTAAAAGTTAATTAATGTGAATAATTAAAGAATAATTAATTTGTGCAATTAGTTAAAGATTAATTACTTAATGTGACTAAAGAATAATTAATCAAGAATGATTAATTAAGATAATGATTAATTAATTGGGTTGTAAATTAATTAATGTTAAGTAAGCAGGATTTAAAAGTAATTTAAGTAATTAATTTAATTGGTGGTTAATTGAATTAATTATAGATGGTGTGACTAATTTATCTTGCTTATGGAAGATTGAATGATATTGAATGCCTTGGATTGTTTGATATCTCTGATATGGGATAGATGCCAATCTGTGATATGAGATGCTTTTGTTGAATTATGATAATATAGATTATCTATCTGTGAATGTATGAATTATCTATATGTGTGAATATAGATAATAAATTGAATTGTTTAAACTTAAACAACTTGGCCTTAAAAGACGGCGTTTTGGATTTTGGTGAGACTGGGATCGGATTTCCAAATTTGGATATCCGAAAACCACATCGATCCAAATTAAACGAAAGGTCGTGAATCTCAAGTGAAGTTCAAGATGAAGATTCAGAGTGCAAGGGCAATTATCGTTAATTCTGAGGGTGATTCCAAAACGAGTGTAACGAGATAATGCCTCCGGTTTCGTTCGAACCCGGAACGAACTTGTTTTGGATTGAATGCTTTCAGAACATCGTCATTGGAGGACGATGAGCATTCTAAGATATGTGTTCTAAAAAGGTTATCGTAACCTCAAGCTTCATCAACCGGGAATGACTAAAACAAGGGAAGTGCAGCAAGGCTAAGTGGGTCGCGCTTAAGTAGGACGATATTTTCCCTTGTCTAGAGGTCTCTTTTTATTCGGCTTAGTGGGCGGTTGCTGATCTTAACCGCGGGGTTGTCTTGTTCGGGACTATCCAGTAAGGGATGGTTCCGGCCTTGTGTTGCAAGGGATAGGGAGGGATCCTCGGTATGGTGATCTAGTCCCCGTACTGTGATGGGCGGTACCCCATTAGTCTCGCCATTGTATGAAATCCAATCTCCAATAAGTGCTGTACGTTCTGATTGTGCCCAACTATGTTGGAACGTGAGATGTAAGCATTCCAGCTATTTCTATATTCTACTTTAAAACCCTAGACACTATTATAATATCATAGGATTTCCAATCAAATGTTTTGGTTATCATAAGGTAAAAACTTTTCCGTGTTTATGTGCGGGAAGTCTTACGAGATACCTTTTGTTTTCAAAGGTTTTTCAAAGTTATGCAACTTTAACCCGTTTATCCACACCAGACCCATGTCTAACCCAGAGTTTATTTTCTGTTTTATTAAACTCTTAGGTACCAAATTTTTACGAGTAGCCAAGAGATTCATGTTAGCTTTGACAAGTTTCTGGAGGAGATATGGAGCAGGAAGCTTCAGCATATATAGATATATAATGGTTCCGCTGTGTCTGTATCTCTGTGTTGATGTCTGTATTGTACTTGAGTTGTATGGTAGACAGACCTTTATAACTATCTAATTTGTGATGTATAAACGGTGTAACTCTAATGTATATGATACTATGTAATATCTTATGTGATGTAACATATTTTATTCGTTCCGCTGTGAGATTCTGATATTGTTTAGTTCTTTCTTTTCTCTTTTCTATCCCTTTCTTTCTTTTTAATGATACGTCTTTCTGTGGAGTGAAAGACCGGTCATTACAAGTATAAACAACATAAACAATAATTTCATTTAGTCAATTTAAAAAAAACAATTTTAACGTGAGATTAATTCACTTCCTCAAAACTAAACTTCAAGCAATACACAAGCTTCTATCCTCGATCAAGAAATTACTAAAGCAACCTCTTTCCTTTATCCTCTTGCTCATGCCCAAGCTCACCGTAGCCTAGGTGCTCATAGCCAAGGTCTCCCCTCCCCTTATATGCTCACGACGAAGGTCAAAGTAAAGTTTTGGCACTCAAGTTTGCATCTTTTAGATGGTGGTCGTCTGAACTAAATGTATACAAGCATATATAAGAAGTTAGTGGAGAAAAGAGAGGAGTTTTACTATAATTTTGGACTTTAGAATTTTGATGGAAGTGTAAGAAATTGAGAGCAAAGAATGAAAATGAACAAACGTAGAAATGAGAACCAAACCCCCAATTATATAGACTTTTGGGAAATGGAAAATTACTTCCCATGTCCCATAGCAAAATTACTTAACTACCCTCCAAAGATGCTTTCTTCCATGCAACTTCCCATGTGCCAACTAATGCACCGCACTCACTTCGCATGGCCATGTACTTCTTATAATGATATATACTACCCACTACAACAAAAGAAAAGTCGTCTTTACTTTATTACTTTTTAGTTACTTTTAAAAGCACTTAAGGACTCTTTAGTTTAATTAACCCATTAGACATAATTTAACTTGTTATTATATGTGTGATTATGTGTTACAAAAGTGCGCATATGTGTGCAACAACGTTATGACAACTTCCGTCCGAGAAAAGGTTGAAAATTCAAAAAACGAATTTCGAACACATTTTCAATTTTTCACCGAACTATTTATTTTGTAAAAAATATATTCAAAATGAGTTCACTGTCATTATTTATTAATTTAAAAAGGGTTATTTGATTATTAAAACCATTAGTTGAATATTTAAAATTAATTAAATATTTATAAATCAAAGCGATAAAATTCTGGATCGTTACAGCCAATATCCCTGCCTTCCCAAACCAACAACATTCTTCATTGAAGAAACCTTTATGAATGCAGAGTCTCCAATTGAGAGCTCCAAATCCCTGCACCTCTGATCTATATAATTCTTTTGTCTATTCTGCTCTTCCTTTACACGTTTTCGAATCACCGCTACTTTTTCTATCACGTCCCTAATTATATGTGTCCCAAGTACTAATAGGTCTCCAGGTTCTACTCAACTCGGCGGAGATTTACAAGGTCTTCCATATAATACTTTAAAAGGAGCAATCCCGATGCTAATTTGGTAAAAAAAATTATATGGAAACTCAACAAAAGGAAGGCGCTCTTTCCATTAGTCTTGGTAACGACCCAACTTTTCGATCCATTAGTGTATATTGAATGAATTAGCAGACCATATTTCTATGCCTTAGGGTTGTTTATAGAGACTTTTCCAAGATGTCAATTACTACCCTCTACCCTTAATATCTGGCCAAGAACCTATACCTCTATATATTTATTTTACACCTTATTCTTTCTTTACTTAGCTCTAAACCTTCTCAAAACACCCCCTCCATCAATATATCTTTAGTTGACATTATCCATGACATCATCAATGATTTAATTATCCTAAACCATGAAAATATTTTTATTTCCTAATTATTTATACATTAATATATTAGGAAAGCACAATAAGTTCGAACAACTATTACCGAGTAAAAGCTGTTTATCGATAAAATGATTTTCAGCCACATTATTGATATTCCTTCAAACTATTTATTTTGTAAATGTTTTTCCAAAACAAGTGTCTCATCAAGTTTTGTTAATTAGAAGGATTTTAACAAGGTTATTTAATCAATTTTATAATACTTAATCATATTTTGAATTTTCGATATTCAAAGACTAAGTGTTTAAAATTACGGGTCGCTACATGGTGTCCTTCCTCGAGTCTTGCAAGCTCATTGTCTCATCAAGGTCGTCTCATCTCATAGTCGTTACATGTACTTGGTGGTGCCAACGAAGGATTGGGTGCAAGTTCATTATCTCATCAAGATCGTCTCGTCTCGCCATTGTTGTGGCTACTTGATGGAGTCGGAGGAGGATGGCGTGATAGCGGTTCAATGCAATCGAATGGGCATGGGACAACAATGGTTTCATGAGTTCAGAGGGGGATGGGTAATAGCCAAATTTGAGGCAGCAATGGCTGGAGCTATAGCGGTTTAGGGAGCAAATTGTTTTTATTAGGCTAAGGAAAATGCATAGAGGTCTTTCATTTAGGAATTAGGTTCGCCATGGAATGGAGGGAAGTGAAAACAAAAGCGGGTAAATACACTATGCAGAGGTTTGATGAGATATTTTATATTATTTCAAGTTTTAAAATACATATGGACAACATACTGCCGTAAAACACTGTAATTATGTGCTATTAAAAATCATTTTTCTTATGGTGTGCCGTTTTAGTAGAAAATGTGCAAGTAATATGTATACATATGTATCATGATTTAATACTGTCATCCCTTAAAAAATATGTAATTAAGTCAAAAAAGTCAATCTTGACTATCACAAAATCAAACGTCGATTCAAAATAATAGCTGAGTCTAATTTTATTATCCTTAAGGAGAATAAAATGTACTTAATTTAATCATTAAATTGAATTTCAGTAAAAAAGAACCAACTATAATTCAATACCAAATCATGGAAATAAATCCCTAAGAATATCTTTCCATTTATTTATAAAAATTCCTAAAAACAAGGGATTCCGAAGTGCACTTGTAACGACTATTCTCGTTTCAAACACTTTCAAACTAACTTCAATTTTGTTAGTCCTTGAGATGATGGTTTTGATGACAACAACCTTAGAATAGATTATAAAATATGAATACTAACATTATAAGTTTAGATATATATGTATATGCAGGATTTAACCATGTAGGTACCAAGAATGAAGACTGTACAGTATAGAGATTCAAGATATCAAGATTGAAGACTCATGGGTATCAAGATTATCAAGAGTTCAAGATTTCAAGATTAAGTATTTAATTAGGAATTTTGTTAAAACTCGTAGAAAAGCACTGGCACCTTAAAATCCAATTTATTCGTGGAATGGAATCCACTTCGAGCCCGTTAAAGGGATGGAACTCTAAGTAGGATGGAACCTACAAAAAATCTAGTGGAACATTGTTTTGTATCCTCTAACTTTTATTCAAATGTTTTTCAAAATTATATCTTGTTTTCAAAATGATTTCAAAACCTTTATTTTAAAAGAATCAAAAACATCTATCCGGATTTTAAATACTTTTAGCCTCAAAATAATCTTTAATTTCAAAGTCAAATTATCCTTGATTTTAAACTATCTTTTGAATATAATATATTTAACTTTTAAATATTTATACTTAGATTTAAATATAAAATTATAGTAAAATTATATATATATTATTCTCTATATTTACTTGTGAATTTTAACTAGTTAAAGTATATTTATAAAGTTTAAAATAGTTTTAATATAAGATAGAAGTTATTTTCAAAGAAAAACAAAACATCAAAAATTCCTTTGGGATGTCGACATGCCCAAGTACCCTATGTCGACATAGTGTCAGTTAGTTTCAAATTTCAAAAGAAGTGTCTATTCGCCATAATTCTTCACGAATGGACATGACTGTTGTTCTTCTATAAATAGGGGTTAGTTTCAACGAATTTTAATTCAGTTTTTCTTGGTTTTCACTCCTCTTCTTCTTCCACATTTCTATATACATATTCTTCCCATTACTCTACCGAAATCAACATTGATTCGAACTCGATCATTTCTGGTTTGATTCTCTATCACTATTTCAACAAGATCCTCGGTGCTATTCAGAGTTATAGATTTCTTTGTAATCAATTTAGAGAGAAAAGGTATGATTGTGGCCTTGGAAATCGATCAAGCGAGATAAGGTGTGATTGTAGCCTTGCGAAAACAATTGGGTGAACTTGTTGCCAGGGAAATCAAGTATCTCTACCCAGAGGATTGTGATTCTAGAGGGTGTACCTCGTTGCCTTGAAATCGAGGGTGTAATTGTAAAGATTGATTTTGAAAGGAAATCCGTACTTGTTGTGCTGGACTGGATATAGGGTAACTCCGAACCAGTATAAAATCCCGTGTGTTCTTTCCTTTACTGCTTTTACTTTACTTCTGCATCTGTGTTTAATTCTGTGATCATATCTGTGTCTGAGTATTGCATACATTTGTGTTTAAATTAACAAAAACTCAAAAAGATTTAATAATTCTCTAAAACACTATTCACCCTCCCTCTAGTGTTAATCCTAGCCTTAAGATCCGTAATCCGCATTTCTCACATTTGGCAACAGAACAAGGTTTTCAAAGTTTCATAATCTGATTTTTGAAATTTTTTCAAAATGGCTACCAACACTGGTACTGTTACTAACACTAGTATTCTTGTCACTAGTTCATTTGTAGAAGGTCAGTCTACTGTCAGACCACTACTTTTTAATGGCAGCAACTATGCATATTGGGCATGTAGGATGAAAATATATTTATAATCTGTAGGATTAGACACTTGGAATATCACGCAAACTGAATATTTTGAACCCACAACTCATTTTGCATAGTGGACCGCTGAGCAAAGACTGTTGCTCAAAATAATTCTAAAGTAATGAATATTCTGTTTTGTTCATTAGATAGAAATGAATTTAATAGAGTGTTAGTTTGTAAGCCTGCATATGAAATCTGGAAAACTTTGCAAGTTACTCACGAAGGAACAAGCAAAGTTAAACAGACCAAAATTTCCATGCTCACAAATCAGTTTCAATTATTTAAAATGAATCCTAATTAGTCTATTTCAGATATGTATAGTAGATTTCAGGATATAGTGCATTCTCTAATATCATTGGGAAAGGAATTTTCTGAAGAAGATCAAGTCAGAAAATTTTTAAATTCTCTTACTCCAGAATGGGATCAAAAGACACTTGCGATCGAAGAGGCAAATGACATCAGTATCTTGAAGATAGAAGAATTAATTGGAAATCTAATGTCATTTGAAGTCCAAATGATCGGAAGAAGAGAAAGCAAAGCATCTGAAAAGAAATCAATGGCATTCAATGAATTGACCAATGGATCAGACTCAAACAACGATAATGATAAAGAGATAGCCTTTATGACCAGAAATTTCCTGAAATACAGAAAGATGAATAATCTCAAGAGAAACAACTATAAGAACTCTGGAAATTAGAATATAGTGACAAATAATGTCAAATGCTTCAACTGTGATGAACCAGGCCATATCAAAAGAGATTATCCGTATCCAGAAAGGCAAAATTCTCCAATGAACAATGATCCAGCAAAGAAATGGAAGCGTGCATTTACTGCTACTCTAGATGACTCAGACTCGTCCTCAAGTGATGATGATCAGAAGACAGATAATTCAAATTTGTGTTTCACGGCAGTTCATGATCGGACGAATTCAGAAAAACGGACTCAGAAAAAGGTACACATTTACAATATAATTGGTTCAAATTGCATGCTTAAAATTAGATGCTTGATTGCTTGATTGATTGATTTTGAATTGGTGTGTTATTTGAATTTTAAAATTTATACTATTATTTTATTATTTTTATTATTATTTTATTATTATTATTTTTATTATTTTTAATGGTATAATAATATATTATTGAAAATACTATAATTCTAATAATATTCCAGATATATAGATATTAAAAATAATAAGTATATATATATATATATATATATTGGAGAACTTAGGAAAAATAAATCATAAAAATTTACTGGCACATGTCGACATGGTCCGTACCATGATGTCGACATGGGTACCAAAATTTGAAATTCAAATGGTTGAATTTCCCTCCACCTTTTCACTTCATTCAATTCTCTGAAAAGGCATCTTTGACCAGAGAACTTGTCCTTTGAGAATCTATTTATTTCTTATCTTTTATCATATCTTCACTCTCATTTTCAAATTCAAACTCTCTCTTCAAAACTTCAAGCTCTCTACTCTCTACTTTAATGGCTTCTTCAAGCAACCCCTCCACCATGAGAATTTCTAGAAAGATAAAAGAGCAACTCTTCAATGATTCTGAGGCAATAAAAGCATACATCAATTATGCTAACTATGCCAAAGTCCATCCCGAAAAGTTTGCTATATTTCAAGATTTCTCTTCTTATGAAATTGATTCTCTTTTTGCAAACAATCAAATTCTTAGTGTTATTGATGCTTCTCAAAATGATTTTGCTTGCTATCCAAATCTTGTCAAAATTTTCTATGCTAATTTAAACCGTGGATTTTATGATAGAAATGAGGATGAAATTTGGAGTAGTGTCAAAGGCACTAGAATTGTTTTGAATTGTGATCTTTTAGATACCATTCTCAATTGCAAGAATACGAGAATGGATCTTTCTAGTTTTAAAATCAATGAAAATGATCGTGAAACATTTCATCACATTTTCGAAGGAAATAATGATTTTGAATTTAAAAATCGAAATTTGCGACCTAAAGCAAGAATTGTCAATCTTCTTTTACAACATACTCTGACCCCAAGATCGGAAAATTTTAACAATCCTACTTTAAAAGTTTGCAAAGCACTTTTTGCTATTTTTAGAAATTATGATATTAATTGGGCACAAGTTATTTTGGATGAACTTCGTCCTAAAAATCTTGAAATGGGTGAGAATACTTTGTATCATGGAATTTATCTCATTCGGATTTTTAACTATTTTGGAGTGGATTTCAAAGGAGAATAATTTGTTTCTAGAAAAAATTTCAATCATTCCAACATTTCGCTTATGAAAATTCCATTTTTTTTCAACCTTATGAGACTCTTGCCGAAAAGGAAGAGCGTTTGGCTCATGAGGAGATGGAAGAAGAGGAAGAGGAAGAAGAAGAAGAAGGGGATGAAATGGAAATTCAAGAAGAAGAAGAAGGTGAAACCTCTTTGGAAAGCATCGACTATCCTCCTAATCTATCCAACAAAACCCTTCTCAAAAACTAAAAGACTATTGTTGAGAATCAATGGATTCTTGAAAGAACCGTTAGTAAGAAGTTGGATAAAATCTTATCCAAGATGAAAAAGTTCATTTCCAAAGTCAGCAAGAAACTTGGACTATCTTCATCATCATCCTCCTCTAACTAGTTCTACCTTTTCTTATCATGTTTCATTTAGTTCCTTATGTTTAATCGTTGTATCGTCTTAGCATGCAACGAAATGGAATTTCTTTTCTGTTATCTAGCTTATCTTATCTCCAGAATAAATGTTAGTATATTATATAAATATATACACACACACAATTATTCACAAAATCAAATTAGTCATAAAAATTAACTGCCCCATGTCGACATACCCCCTATGACCAGGTCGACATGTACTGGTCAGAAATGACAATTCATTTTGAATTTGAAATTTGAATAACTACCATATATCTATTCATTTCAAACGAATTTCTACACCTATAAATACCTGTTTCTTCCCGAATTCATCACTCAATATTATTTCTTATCTATTCTATCTCTCATTCTTCTCACAAACTCGAATATGGCCAATCCAATTCATAACTTATCCGAGAATCTTGAAGAAACTCTTAACTCTTTCAAGAATATTCTTTCATTCATTCTTCGTAACCAGCGACACTTAGAATTGAGTCAAATATAGATGATCAAGGAGCAAGAAAGACATTTCGATGTGATACGATGGATGATCTCCTCCCTACACATGGACACATCCTCCTGCCTCTCTCACCAATGATAATGAAAATTGGGATGCCATTAAAGCAGATCCTATATTCGGAGAAGAAGGATGGGTGGAAGTTCCTCGTAACGTTTGATTTTATTGCTTTGTTTGAATTGTTTGTTTGATTTTATTTGATTTGGTTTTGATTGATACTTGGTGTGGATTGATTTCTTAATTTGGTTTGATGTTTGCTGTATAAAACATGTGTGTATATACATTGAAATGAATATAATCTTTGATTAATTATCATGTTCATAAGTATAATTATTTCTTAATCTATCTATTATATATTCCATTGTATAGTTTATCAATGCATGTACTTTAGTCCAAGAATGAGGGGGAGTTAGTTTTTTTGTTAATGACAAAGGGGGAGAAGTATAAAATAGGGTAGTTAGGCATAGATTAAGGGGGAGTTATTAGGATAGAAGTAATAGTTCATAAACAAAGGTTGTCATCATCAAAAAGGGGGAGATTGTTAGTTATTGAGATGATGGTTTTGATGACAATAACCTTAGAATAGATAATAAAATATGAATACTAACATTATAAGTTTAGATATATATGTATATGCAGGATTTAACCATGCAGGTAACAAGAATGAAGACTGTACAATATAGAGATTCAAGATATCAAGATTGAAGACTCATGAGTATCAAGATTATCAAGAGTTCAAGATTTCAAGAATAAGTATTTTGATTAGGAATTTTGTTAAACTCCTTGAAAAGCACTGACATCTTAAAATCCAATTTATTCATGGAATGGAATCCACTTCGAGCCCGTTACAGGGATGGAACCCTAAGTAGAATGTAATCAACGAAAAATCTAGTGGAACATTGTTTTGTATCAGCTAACTTTTATTCGAATGTTTTTCAAAATTATGTCTTGTTTTCAAAATGATTTGAAAACCTTCCTTTTAAAAGAATCAAAAACATCTGTCCTGATTTTAAATACTTTTAGCCTCAAAATAATCTTTAATTTCAAAGTCAAATTATCCTTGATTTAAACTATCTTTTGAATATAATATATTTAACTTTTAAATATTTATACATAGATTTAAATATAAAATTATAGTAAAATTCTATATATATTATTCTCTATATTTACTTATGAACTTTAACTATAGTTAAGTATATTTATAAAGTTTAAAATAGTTTTAATATAAGATAGAAGTTATTTTCAAAGAAAAACAAAACGTCAAAAATTCCTTTGGGATGTCGACATGCCCAAGTACCCCATGTCGACATAGTGTCAGTTAGTTTCAAAAATTCAAATTTCAAAAGAAGTGTCTATCCGCCATAACTCTTCACGAATGGACATGGTTGATGTTCTTCTATAAATAGAGGTTTGTTTCAACGAATTTTAATTCAGTTTTTCTCGTTTTTCACTCCTCTTCTTCTTCCATATTTCTATGTACATATTCTAACCATTACTCTATCAAAATCAACACTGAATCGAACTCGATCATTTCTGGTTTGATTCTCTATCGCTATCTCAACAAGATCCTCAGTGCTGTTCAGAGTTATAGATTTCTTTGTAATCAATTTAGCGAGAAAAGGTGTGATTGTGGCCTTGGAAATCAATCAAGCGAGTTAAGGTGTGATTGTAGCCTTGGAAAATCATTTGGGTGAACTTGTTGCCTGGGAAATCAAGTACCTTTACCCAGAGGATTGTGATTCTAGAGGGTGTACCCCGTTGCCTTGAAATCGAGGGTGTAATTGTAAAGATTGCTTTTGAAAGGAAATCCGTACTTGTTGTGCGGGACTGGACGTAGGGTAACTCCGAACCAGTATAAAATCCCGTGTGTTCTTTCCTTTACTGCTTTGACTTTATTTCTGCATCTGTGTTTGATTCTGTGATCATATCTGTGTCTGAATATTGCATGCATTTGTGT
Source organism: Allium cepa (assembly GCA_030765085.1). Taxonomy (NCBI): domain Eukaryota; kingdom Viridiplantae; phylum Streptophyta; class Magnoliopsida; order Asparagales; family Amaryllidaceae; genus Allium; species Allium cepa. The sequence continues at coordinate 10,628,072 of CM060941.1, read as the reverse complement.
TTAAATTAACAAAAACTCAAAAAGATTTAATAATTCTCTAAAACACTATTCACCCCCCTTTAGTGTTAATCCTAGCCTTAAGATCCGTAATCCGCATTTCTCATAATTTAACACACAAGTTAAATATCTTTTTAAAAATTAATCCAAGGACACACCACATGTTAATAGGGTAATAGAAGTGAGGTTATTCAATATAAAGTTATCATTTGCTTTCAAAAGCAAGAGGGGTCTAAATTTATAGCTTTGCTTAGTTAATGTCACTTTAACTTCATAATTTGTACAAAACATACAATACACAATATATATACAACGACCTACCATTTTGACCATCAAAAGTCGACATCAAACATTACCATTGTGTTTCAATGACGCACATCCAATCGATAAAAGGGTAGATTGTTAGGGTAAATAAAAAGAAAAGAACAAGGAACGGAGAAAAACAAAACTCGCGACGGAATCGACGACATATAATATAACAAAGACAGTAGAAACTATCTCTTAAAAATACAGAGTATATTAGAGTTAAAACGAACTTTATCAACTGGACAGTTATAAAATCCTGACTTTAAAAATGCCGATGGGTATACTATATAATAAAATGGAAAATAAAATACTACGGTAGGTGAATCTTCAGCTCCCCTCCTTGATTTCGATAAAACCATAGGCAACCTAGGAAAATACTCAGTCTGACCCAAGCATTATAAATAAATAACACCCGGATCAGTCTGGAAATACTAGCGTGAGATAACTCGAATAAGAGGAAACTTATACAAAAATTCTACGAGACCACGCCGCTATCGCGGAATGGGTTTTTATCTCACAAGAATAAAATCCATACAGGTAAGAACATAAATGAATATTAAGAAACAAAACCAAATATGATTGGGCATAAATATTATCAACCAGACTTGAAACAACAGAAATAAACCGAGTAAAATCCAAACTGGAAAGAGTGGATAGAATAAGGAAAATAGTCCAACTTGATAGAAGGGACTAAATAAGATAACAGTCCAAACTCGACAGAATAGGCTAAATAAAGTAATGATCCAAACTCGATGGAATGGACTAGATAAACACTAAAATGCCGTGATGAGGAGTTGGTTCTACTGGTGGCAATTTAAATGTAAAATAGATTCAGGGTTTCCGAATCAAATAATGAAAGGAATTTTCCAACAAATGACTAGGAGGGTGCTTCCCCCTTAACGAAATTATACCTCTAGAAATATATTTGAGAACTCCGATGGCTCTCGGAAACCTCCAACCTGGACCACACCAACTGTTACTGAGTATTCGAGTACATCACATCTCAATGCGCAACACCGAATCCAATCTAAAGTGTATGTGAAGAAACCCTAATAAGAGAAACCCCGCATAGCTTGGCCCTCACTTGCTCTTTGGGTTTAGTCATTTCCGACAAAGGATAACAAAGCTCAAATGAGCAACACACGTCTTAGAGTGGTGAAATAAAGTGGCTGAAATAACCGATAGCTAGGATACCAACTATCGAGGACATAAAACGATCGTATATGGAAATTAAGTCTTATATACTAATCTCCGCTCATTGAATTCAAACTTTTACTATTTCTGGGTTAAAAATAATACCGGACAAGTCAAGTAGTGTTACCTTAAAGTCATGTCAAACGATTATTCTTAACTTTCGAAATAGCGACAAGTCTAATACTTCGATGTTTAGTGCTAATTATATAAATAAATCTTTTTCATATAAGTGATTCGCTTTAGAAAAATAATTCATTTCCATAAACGAATCAAACTTTTTCTTTTTAAAGATTAACCGAAACTTTTTGGCTTGATTTCCATATTGGTAAAACACTTATAGAATTAATTCCAGATTGTTAAAATGTTAAGAGAATAATTTTTCCAAGTTTGCGACCCTGAAGGCCTAAACCAACATCAGACCAAACACCCAGAAGATTATCCAACTTAACATCCCAATAATCGAGTTCCAATTTCATTTTAACTTTAAAAACAATATTGATTATCCGAAAAGATAATTAATCCCGCTTAAAATCCCTTTAGATAAACAATTCATTATCTACAATAAAATAGATAATTATTTCCAAACACTTTTATAACAATGGTAAATTAACTTTAAAATCTTTATTAAATCAGTCTATTAACTTTAAATCAGTTTATTAAAGCAATTTTTATTCTATTAGTTAACTTGCTTTAATCACCATTGTTAAATCAATTAATCAAAAAGATTTATTAAATTCAAATAGTCATTAATTAAATGAATAATCAATCTCAACCATCATTAATTAAAATGATAAGTAATTCTAAATTCCACTGATTAAAACAATTAATTAATTCAAAATAATCATAAATTAATCGGATTAATTAAATCCAAACTTCATTAGTCAAATCGATTAATTAAAACATCATTTGTTAAAATGATCTATTTAATTATAAAACGTCATTAATTAAAATGATTTAACTAAATTCCAAAAATCATTAGTTAAAACAATTAATTAAATTTAAAATAATAATTAATTAAAATGATTAATAAAATTCAATTATCATTATTTAAAATGATTAATTACTTTTAAATATCAATAAATAATTATTAATTTCAATTATCCTTGATTGAATAATTGGTTTAATCCCATCATCATTAATTAAAATAATTAATTAAGTTCTACAAATTAATTAAATTCCATTATCCTGAATTAAAAAAAATTAATTAAACTCAAATAATCATTAGTTAAAATGATTAATTAAGTATAAAACATCATTAGCAAAATTGATGAATAAAATCTAAAGATAAACCAATTTTTAATCATCATTTATTAAATTGGTTGATTAAACTCAAATTAATTAATTTAAAATATTAATTAATTTAAACTATCATTAACCAAAATGATTAATAAATTTTCAATATTCTTTTTAGCGGAAATACAAGCTCAAGTTCATATGATAGGGTTCTTGGGTTGAAATTTAATAAATGACCATATAGCGAGAATCGCTATAACGACATTTAAACTATAAAAGGGAATATTAGCAATTAATTTTAATAAACCATCAATATTACAACATAATGATGTAAATAAATAGTTTATGGTCGAGAAACCCCTTTGGTCTCTCTACATATTTTCCTTGCAAAACAATGGTTACAGATAATATATAGATAATGATGTGGGTTAATAACGATCAAATTAATATGTCATCCATTTTGCAAATGGAAATTCAACCAAACAAACAATCAAACAATTTTAACTAACATCTAAACAATCAATAAACGATTTTAACATCATTAATATGATATAATAAAATTAAATGTGACTTAAACTCATCAAAGGTTTTGAAAACTTGAAATATTTTAACGCTCGGAAAGCTTGAAAAACCATAAATTCTTCTCGAAAATGGGTCATTTTTCACTTGATTTTTGGACCCTTTCCTCTTGGATTTTGGAAAAATGTTCAAAAGGAAAGTTTTAGATTATTCCTTCCTCTATCATTTAAAAGAAAAAATTACTCAAAAAATTCAATTTTTGGGAAGTTATAGCCAAAACTGTGAGGGGTATTTTCGGACATCAAAATCTAGATTCATAAACACTCTTGAAAAAAAAAATTGGAGAATCTATTCTTAAGAAAAATTGTTAAACTACAAAGTTGTAGCCACTGGAAATATACATGGTTTGAAAAAAAGTTAGAGGCATTTTCGAACATCAAAATCTACGTTGCAAAAAAATGAAATTTTGGAGCATCTAAGCTCGAAATAAGAAAAGGTGATAAACTATAAAGTTGTAGCCACTGGAAATATACATGGTTTGGAAAAATAAAATCTAGTTTTGGTGTTTTTTGTAAGAATTTATGGTCGAAACCATTTCGGGTAAAATGGAAGAAATTTAAATGGAAAAGAAGGAACCTTTAAGCAAGTTTTTAAAACATTTAAAAGTTAATTTTTGCATAAAAAATTATTTTGGAAGCCATTAGAAGGTCTCATGAAGCTTTATGAAAGATAAGAGAAGAGAAAATGAAAAATAAAATGAGTAAGAAAGGTAAAATAATTAGTTTTATATGAAATAGAAATAGCAAATTACCTTCTTGCCATCATGTACTCTACCCTCCACATATGCATGCCATGTCACACCCTCCCCTCTAACTCACCCAGTTCATCCCCAACCTAGCTACCTTCCCATAAAATTAAAGTCAACATGCATAAGTAGTCTAATGTACTTATGTCTCCTAATGATGTGACATTCTCTTTTTATTTTTTATTATAGTTGCCAAAGTGTCACATCGTCATTTTCTTTACTTAATTAATTACACTTAACCCTAATTAAATTGCTAATCAACGTTTATAACATTTCATATATTTGAATATATATATATATATACAAATGTGTACACAACATTTCAAATAACTTTTATATGATAAAACGTCGAAAATTCGAAAAACAGTTTCCCATCTCATTTTTTATTTTTCATCGGACTGTATATTTTTGTAAATAAATTTTAAAAACTATTTCACCGTTATTATTTATTATCATAAGAACTTTATTTTCATTATAAAACCATTTATTAAATATTTAAAATTAATTAAATATTCGCAAATCAATGTAGTGAACTTTCGGGTCATTTTATTACATTTTGACTTTTCTTATTATTTAACCATTTGTTATTGTAATAAATTTGCAAAAAGATTCACCATTATCATTTTTTAATTAAAATAAGTCAAATGACACTACTGATTCTATTTAATTCATATTTGGTTCACCATCCAGATATTTAATTCTCAATTCAAATATTTAATCGATCACTATCATTAAATTCCAAGAATTAAATTCCAAAATCCAAATATTTAAATGTCTAAAATTAATTAAATATTTTAAATCAAATGACCATAATTTTGGGTTGTTACATTCTTCCCCCTTAAATGAATTTCATCCCCGAAATTCCTAATGAAGAAAATGTTTCCAAATCCTTAAGTTTAAAACTATTGATTAGAAGGGTCATTATACTTATTAACTTTTCGAAACAAATTAGTTGGAATAGATTCCAAAATTTTCAAATCTTTTAAATATGTAAGCCTATAACAACTAATTCCCTTCCACTCATTCATTCCAAGTTATAACTCAAAAATTAAATTTTAGTTATCCAAAAAATTTCATAACTTTCTTACAAAATTTCTAACTCTGAAATTTTCGAAAAATTTCGTCGGTGTTTCCTTTGCGTGGCTCGATCGGTACAATTACAAATCACCTCTACGGGATCCAAGCCAATTAAAGAAAACAAAAGCCAAGTGGCCTTCCATATCTGGGGCATAAAATCATCAACCAATTCAAGTTTTCTAAATTTATTACGTACCTTTTTGCGTTTGATTTATATTTTGGCAAGTAATTTATTATCTTCTATGCAAATGCAGGTGCACAAGAATTGATAGCAATCTCTTGCATGCATGTAGTTACAAAAATCTAAAAGAAAATGAGGCTGACAAAAACAATATGATGTCACTATATACTAAAAAACTAGCATGTTATAAATCTACATGCAACCAACAACCATAATCATATGCGACAAACAGGAGGATATACTATAATAGATGCCATGCATCTAAAAAAAATTTGGATGACAAATTTAGAAATAAAGACTCGGGTTTTTTAATTCAAAATTTTATTTTCAATTTTCTCAAACGAGAAAAATCAAATCTCAAAATCAAAATGACAAGGAGGGGATCCCTATAAATAAACGATGGTGAAACTCTAGATATCAAACAACATGGAGCGTCCAGTGGTATTCTGGATCCTCCAAAATCATCAAGTAGAGTGAATAAATTCCATTCCTTTCCTAAAGTCTCCAAAAATTGCCTTTTTCAAAATCGCCAGGATTTATGTCCTAATAAAAACAATTAAAAATCCTTTGCCTATAAACTTAAACTTTATAGAAAATTGTATATGAAACCACACAACCAATCAATTCAATTTGATCAAATTCAATCAATCAAATTCCACAAGGGAAAACTTATCACTTAACATTGTTTTAAAATGTTAAATGAACAACAAACAAAATTTAACTTAGGTTTAAAACTTTCTTAACTGTCCAAAAATATAGATAATTATCTAAAGGTACTGTTTTGCTCAATAGCCTTTGGTTATTGCTTAGAAGATCATCCAAACTCACTCGGAAAAAATGAAAAGTTGTACTCTACATTTTATTAATTTCTTAACTACATTAAAAAATTTCCAATTCACTTATATTTTCACTTATTATTTTATTCAATACTAAAATTATTTATGAGTTATCTCATAATTTCTCACCTAATTTTTAAAAAACATTATAAAGTTATTTCTTTATAAACATCAAATAATAACTTATCCCATTTTATTTACTTGTATAATATTCTTTTGTATCCTGAGAGTGCACAGAAATTTTATTTTTAACTTTTTCAAAAATCTAGATGGAAACCCAATCGAATTTCAGTTTCTTAAAATCGAGTCAACCGATTAACCTTTTAAACTTAAAGTGTTAAAACAAATAATATTTATGGGTTGGCTCAATCAACAAGTAGTTCATACTACTTAGATGTTTTAAACAATTATATGGAATAAAAACAATGTTTATCAAAACCTTCTTTATTAGTTTAACCCAATTTACTTGTTTATAATTTATCCCTCATCTTATCTAAGGGAAAAATATTATTTATCCAAACAATCTCTTATTACTAGTATCCTTTGTTTTGAAAAGTAATTCTTGTTTAATGGAACTTAAAAATTAGATACCCGGTTTTAATTTCAAAACTTACCTTTGAAAGCGTACTTCATATAATTTTTTTATAATACCTTCAAACAATTTATTTATTAAAACTCACTTTGGGTTTATTCTGATTTGAACTGATTTCGGTTGCATAGTGATAAGGAGAATAATTTACTAAGTATTCCTCAAATTCACCTAAGCAAACATATGATCGTCATTTATATGATTATTCAGATTACCTTAAAACTAATCGAAACAATTTCCTCCTGATTATCTCAAAGAAAATGCGTTCTTTAAAAATTTTATTCCCAAAATAATTTCATTTTCAGTTACTTTCAAAAGTACGGCTATTTCATTTTTTTCTCTCAAAAAACTTTTTGAAATTATTTTTCAAAAATAAACGGGTTAAATTCAAAAATCATTTTTAAACATGTTTTTCAAACTAAATTTAAATAAAACTTTCTTTTTATAAAAATCATTTCATATTATAGTAATCATTCTTCATTATAATAGAATGATATTCAATATTTATTCTCTAAATATCTTATTCCACTATTTAGATTATATTACAACTTTTTATAAAATCAAATTCTTAACCCACCATTATACAAAGGTGGCTTTTCAAGTTAACAGTTTCTTCGAACACCTTTATAGTCAAATTGTGAAAATTAATTCACAGAGGGTTTATTTTAAATCAAGCGATAAATGCTCCTAAATAATTCGAGCACAATTTAGCAATCAACATACAACAGGCTATTCTTTTCATTTAAGTTAAGCATAATCGAACAAACAGTAGTGATAATAAATAAATTATCATATTTAAACCAACACACTATATAACTATATAGAGTTTTAAAAATTATTCCTTTATATATAAAATATAATCCTAGGCAAATTATTTAATTTGCCAAAATTTCAAAATTTTCAATACCATGTCCGTTGGCTATGGTCTAGTGTGTAGAAATCCATATCGATACCATGGCTTCCCATATCTCGACTAGAATACATAAAAACTCAATAAATCAACTAACATAATACGTTTTTATAACAATAAAAAATATGCTCTCATATATATAATACTCTCAAACTCATTCTAGGGTGTCGCTTACCAAATCTCTAATGAGTCAAACCCTACCAAAGCCAAGGTTCACGCATAACCTTGCGCTTGATACCACTTTGTAATAACCCACCATTTTGACTACCGAAAGTCAACACCGAACACTATCACTATGTTCCAATGTCACGCATCCAATCGTCAAAAGGGCAGATTGTTAGGGTAAATAAAAAGAAAAGAATAGAGAACAGAGAAAAACAGAATCTCACAACGGAATCAACAATATATAAGATAACAAAGACAGTAGAAACTGTCTCTTAAAAATACAAAGTATATCAAAGTTAAAATAAACCTTATCAGCTGGACAGTTATAAAATCATGACCTTACAAATGTTGATAGGTACACTATATAATACAGCGGAAAATAAAATACTAAAAAAGGTGAATCTTTAGCTCCCCTCCATGATTTTTATAACACCAAAGGCAACCTAGGAAAATACTCAGTCTGACCCGAGCATTATAAATAAATAACACCCAGATCAATCTGGAAATATCAGCGCGAGATAACTCGAATAAGGGGAAACATATATAAAAATTCTGTGAGACCACGTCGCTAACGCGAAATGGGTTTTTACCTTACAAGAATAACATCCATACAGGCAAGAGCAGCAATAAATATCAAGAAACAAAACCACATATGATTGAGCATAAGTAATATAAACCAGACTTGAAAGAATGGAAATAAACCTAGTAAAATCCAAACTGGACAGAATGGATAGAATAAGGAAAACAGTCCAACTTGATAGAACGGACTAAATAAGGTAACAGTCCAAACTCGATAGAATGGGCTAAATAAAGTAACGGTCCAAACTCAATAGAATGGGCTAAATAAAGTAACAGTCCAAACTCGATAGAATGGACTAAATAAACACTAAAATGTCGTAATAAGAAGTTGGCTCTAATCGTGGCAATTTAAAGCTAAAACAGATTCAAGGTTTTCAAATCAAATAAGGAAAGAAATTTTTCCAACAAATGACCCCCTTACCGAAAGTATACCTCTAGAAATATACTTGAGAACTCCGATGGCTCTTGAAAACCTTCAAGCCGGACCCCGCCAACTGTTACCGAGTATCCGAGTACTTCACATCTCAATGCGCAATAGAGAATCTAATCTAGAGTGGATGTAAAGATACCCTAATGGGAGCAACCCGACATAGCTTGGTCCCCACTTGCTCTTTGGGTTTAGTCATTTTCGACAAAAGATAACAAAGCTCAAATGAGCAACACATCGTCTTAGAGTAACGAAATAAAGTGGTTGAAGTAACCGATAGCTGAGATACCAACTATCAAGGACATAAAACGATCGTATATGGAAATTAAGTCTTGCAGATTGATGGATATGAAACTAATTGCCTTGGATCGATACGAATCAATCGACACGAAGTTAATCGATATGAATGAGCTATTGATATGAAACGTATCGATACGAGTATATTATCGTTTGATCGATACGAACTCAGGCATCAGGGGAACGATCCAATTCGAACCATGATGGATAGGAAACCAATTGCCTTTTGCACACTCGAACACATAACTCCGACGAGCTTTAGCGTTGCATATTTGGACTTGATTGTAAAACTGCATATATGACTACCTTCAAAGCTCGTCGATAGAATTGTAACTTGGCAAACATAACTAATTTAAACATGAATCGTTCTTCGAAGTCATGATGGCACGGTTGAGATGGTCAGCGATGATTTCTGGTGGAATCTCAAAGTCTTGACGCTTTACCATATTTCAAACTTATAGAAATTTAGAGTATTATGTAGCACTTCACTACACAACGCGATCACTCACCTTGAACTGGGGGGAACACGGGTTTCTTACCATCTAATAATGGTTTTTACTGAGTTCAATAGCTATGGATCCCAGAAGCTTCGAGCAGCAGGAAGTTCAGAGTCCTCCTTTTCCTAAAATAGAAAGGCCAAACATCACGGCAGATACTGTATACCCTACTCCGGATGAACTGCCAGACGTAATCTTGGTTATCAATCTGGAGGACTCCGTCCGGTCCAAGATTTCACAGGAAATGCTAGGCAGAATTTGTCTTAGGTATGGACTATCTTCGGAAGAAGTTCTATTACCGAGGCCAGAAGATAGAGCGCACAATTCCTTGGAAGGGTTCATGGCATGTAATACATTCATGTGCATGGCTGGAACGTTGCCCCCGTTCAATCAGTTCATTCGGGACGTGTTATTTTTCTTAAGGATCGTGCCTTCTCAACTGCATCCTAATGGATACGCGCTTCTCAACAGCCTATATATCATATTTTTAGAGCATATCCTTCGACCCCTAACTGTCAATGAGATCAGATACTTATTCAATGTCAAGAGTCGGGAGGATAATCCGTCGTTCACTTTTATGGAAGCGGTCAGGAACTGCCAAGTGGTGGCAGGTGCTTGGAGTAAGTTGAGCTACTTCAAGACAGAGTGGTTCTTTGTGAGATGCCCAACGGGGTTTGCTAGGCGATGGTTGGTCAGAAGTAAGTGCTTTAACTTCTTCGTCAATTAACTGGGTAATATAAATCGATGTTGAATCCATTATTGCATTTCTTTCATAGCTTTTATTCCACGGCCCGAAGGAGCACAGGTTAAAGAGATAGTGAGGACACTCCAAGCGGGTCCCGCCGAACTTAGAGAAATAACGAAGTTCTTACTAAACGATAACTTGATCGCCGTTGGGCTCATAGAGAAAGGTCAGAGTATTGGGCTAACCGGGGTTCCCAGAGTGGCCCCTATAAGACATAGTGGAAGACAGGCTCCTATCGTACCCCCAGTCGAGGAAGCTTAAAGTGCACCTGGAGTTACAATCATCGAACTGGGCGATGAGAGAGTATAACATCTAGACATGAACCTGTGGTCATGCCTCTGCACGACCTTCGGTCATTAGAATCAAAAAGAAGGGGCAAAACTCTCGTCCATAAAGCCAAGAGGCAAAAATATTATTGAGACAACTCAGCCCGTTGCGACTTGTACAGGTCCGAAGACCTCTTCTCCATAGATGGAAGGTTCATTGAAAGGGTTGTTGGATATTCCTATCCCAGACGACATATTTACATTCCATGATCTCGGGTTAGAAGGGCTCTACTCCACATCACGAACTTGTGTAGGCCTAACTTCTTTTGACACAGGGGAGCCAACTCCCATAAGCATGGCTACCATAATCGGTCGATTGGGGGTTTGCACATGCAAACACACACTTCACGGCACCACATGACTTCTAATCACATGCTTCTTAATTTCTACTGAAAACTAATTTTGCTTCTCTTTTCATTTTTGCAGCTACAACGGTGAAAAAAGGGTCCATGCTTACCAATCTTTGCTCTTCGGGCCATTCTTTTGGATCGCTTTGAACCACGTCGCCACGATAGCGAGAGAGACTATGGTCGCGACTATTACTCCAGTCAGGAACGCGAGCGTCGTGAAAGAGAAAAATAAAGATCACACCAAAGCAGGCGTCATTCTAGGTCGCGATATCCACCACCAAAAGGACCCTTTAAACCCTCTAGCTCCGATAACTTTCTTCTAAATCTGCTCATCAGGTAGCACCATCTCATGCTCCAAGAACCAGAGATCAGCCCTGTCGAACTAAATCAGAAACTCCCGTCGTCTAGAATAGACTGCCCTAGAGCCTATGGGGGAGGGAGCCATCCACATCACTAAGCTGAAGAAATATTTTCCAACCATTTGTTTTGATGGCTTCCACTTCCCTCTTAACTTGAAGAAAATTCTGAATGACAAAGAAAAATTATTGCAGTGCTATGTGCATGACGCGTACAACTAGTATCACGAACGGGTTAAGACGGATGAACGGGTTTCGGCGGTGTCTTTTGAGCGGGCTACAACAATTGAGAAACTAGAGGGCGATCTTTCTCAAAAAGGCAGAATAATAACGACACTCACCAACGAGCTTGAATCTTCAAGGATACCCGAGATGGAGGCTGAGTAGAGAGTCGAGTAGGCTAGGAAATCCATGGAAAACATAAGAAAGACTCACATGGAATTAGTGTAGGAGATAGGTCACCGTAACACCGCTATTATTCGAGAAAGGGACTCTACATGGAAAGAAGTTGATGAGCTAAAGGCGAAGCTGACTGAGGCCCATTAAAGGGAAAGATGAAGCTAACAAAGTGGCCTAGGAGGCGTGTGAGCAAGCGGTGAGACTTAGAGAAGAGAGGGATGCCGTGAATTTAAAGGCCAAGGAAGTTGATGCCAGGGTAGAAAGGGAAATTAAAACTATTGAGGCCAAAATGGAGAGCGAATTTGAAGATCTTCTGGTTACCTATATTGCTAATGTCTTGATAAACTACAACCTTAACTATCTCGGCGAAGACTATCCTTTCCAATTACATAAGGCATAGAACCGCCTGCTTGAAGATGAGAAGGTAATCCGCAATACTGCAACCGTTGATGAGTTCGAGCTAGAAACTCAAGTGCTGATCGAAGATGAGCCTAAGTCCTCCATGAGACAACCATTGCTCTTAAGAAATTAAAACTGACTGCCAAGTATCCGAAAGTTGGGGAAGGATACGGGAGTGAACACCAGGAAGCTTGTTCTAAAGTGCCACCAGCATCCCTATCCGAGCCTACATCTTCTATTGATCCTCCAGTTATTCTCGTGGTATGACACTAATAAGCCCCATCTCTCTTCGATTATCGTGTGTGGCTTGGAAGGCGCATTGGCTCAACATGGGAGCCAACTCGAGGAAGGTATTCTGGACACTTCTCTTATTCCTCAAAATGTAGGGACACTTTCAGAAGGCACTACTAATATATTCTCTTAGATTTATTCAGTCTTAGATTCTGCACCGGATGACCCTCCTGCAACTCAAGAAATTCATCACGAGTAGGACGCACAAATAGCAGAGGCTACAACCATGACGGTCACCACTTCGGTTGGGGAGATGCACGAAAACAGCTGCATGCTTGATAAACAATTGACGGAAGCACTCCTCAGCCATCAAAGTGATCCGAGTATCGAAGTGCCTTCAATATAGATGAAGACATAATCATGCATAACGGGTTTCTCGGATCCGACCAGCAGCATTCTTATGGGTATATGTGCGGACCGCGCAGAGCAAATAACGGAGGATACCATTATTGAGACCAATGTGCCTCCTTCTTATAGCATTGAGAGTGCCACCATTTCATTGTTTCCGCAGATAGAGGATATTCCAATCCCTGTGACTTCTCAAGAGGAGGCTGCATCAATTCCCTCGGTCAGAGACAAGCCAACTGAAGTAAGCCGGGGAGGTAAAGGTTCAAAGAGAAGTTCGGGCGAGAGCTCGAGAGGGTCTACGCCGAAGATAGTCAAGAAAGATAGAAAACCGAAGGCATAGATTCGTATTTTTTGCTTCCTCTCTTATAGATAGTCGTAATAAGCATCTCTTTTGTTTTTGTAGGCCATGTATGGATGCGGGTTCGGCCCATGCTTATAGGAATTTTTTGAACGGATTTTGTACTTGCTTTCTCAAAGAATAGTGTGAATAAAATTTCTTCTTTGTTTTCGGCGTAACTCTGTGCTTATTTGTCTAAGTAATTTAGCACTCGCATTTCCATTCAATGTACTCATGAGACTTTAGTCTCTGATTCGGACTTGAGCCTGGTCTTTAAGTCCTAAAGTCATGGCTTCGGGTCATAATCAAACGTTAAGTGGAGTCCCAACATTGCGCTACCTCGGTCAGCGACTGATATTTGAGTTATGTCCCTAGTTCTGGGGAGAATTGAAGTAGTCAGTCGGCAGTTGTCCTCTTCCTTCGTGAACTTTGATTTAACTTAGTCGGAACAAAGTTAAAGTGACACGAATTTGAGCGGTCGGATCACACTCTCTTATTTGTTGGCATTTGCATCCACACTCTGGGGATTAGACTTGTGTACTGGCGGTTGGTCACGCCTGCTAAATATTTAGAATCATATTCACACTCCGAGGACCTAAGTTATTTTACAGGCAGTCGGTCATACCCGTTTAATGTTTATACTCTAGTTCATGCATTGGGCATCTAGTGTCAGTTGATAGACGATTAACCACATCTGTTTAAGTATTAGGATTTTGTTCGCACTTTGGGAACAAGGAGTTGGTCAAGGTTGTGGATGGTCGGATCACATCCACCTTGATCCGATAAGCAAAGTCATAGGTGGACGGATCCATCATCTTCAAGCTTGAAAAAAAGCAAGTTCGTGGATGGATGGATCCATCCTCCTCAAGCTTTGAAAATAAGCGAGATCGTGAATGGATGGATCCATCCTCCTTGAGCTTTGAAAATAAGCAAGGTTGTGGATGGACGGATCCATCCTCCTTGAGCTTGGATTGAGGCGAGGCCATGGATGGACGGATCCATCTCCTCGAGCCTGGATTAAGGCGAGGTCGTGGATGGATGGATCCATCCTCCTCGAGCTTAGAATTTGGGGTTTGTACTTCATCTCGCACTCTGGGAGCTGGAGTTCATTGGAGGATCGTTCTGTTTCAATCCTTCTTTACTTTATTATTGCTTGCCCCCGAGCTCGAGGTTTCACTTAGCGAGTGATCGGTCGGATCACGATCACTACCTATTAGAATGAGTCCCATCGTAGGATGGGACTTAGCTCTTCGTATATCGTGATGGTCACACAATGCACTTCAAGAATCGCCAATCTGGCTTAATGAGTCTGCACTTTATGCTGGAAAAGGAAATTGCGACAAAGTCAGTTGCCTTATTACAATTGAAATTTCAAAAATTGTATAAACAAATTTCAAATGAAATGCAGACTAAATGAATGAAAGCTGGTTATGTGTAATAGCAACGAAGACTTTCGTTGTTCCATGCTCTCGCTAGAGTGAGACCATCAACAGTTGATAGCTTAAATGTGTCATCTCCAAGTCTTCGCTCAATGACATTTGGTTCTTCCCATGTCGACTTCATGTGTGAAGGGATTGGAGAGATTCACTTAAGTACAAGATCACCAATTTCAAAGGTTCTGGGCCGGACCCTAGCATTCTATAATCAAGCGACTCGACTACGATGTTCGGCTGCCCTCAAATCAGCCTTTTCACGCTTCTCATCCAGTAAGTCTAGTGATTCTACGAGTAGGATGGCATTCGTCTTTAGACCATAATAGGTCACATGGTGAGAAGGTACTTCTAGCTCAACTGGAATAACGACTTCAGAGCCGTAGGAAAGTGCAAACGGAGTATGCCCGGTCGTGGACTTGTGGGTAGTTCGATATGCCCATAAGGCCATGGGAAGCTCATCAACCCACTTATGTCCAGCCATCGCCAGTCGTTTCTTCAGAATGGACTTGATAACTTTGTTGACAGCTTCGACTTGTCCATTCACTTGAGGGTGAGCTACTGCCGAGAATTTCTTCCTGATGCGATAGTGTTGGCAGAAGTTCTTAAACTCATCACTGTTGAATTGGGCTCCGTTATCAGTTACAATTGCTTGTGGGAGGCCGAAGCGATAAATGATGTTGCGCACAACAAAGTAATTACTTTCTTCGTCGTGATAGTGGCAAGGGGCTCAGCTTCCGCCTATTTAGTAAAGTAGTTAACTGTAACGACAACGTACTTCGCACCACCCTTGGCTAAAGGTAAAGACCCTATTATATCAATGCCCTAGGTGGAAAACGGTCACAAACTAACCATTTGAGTAATTTCAGTTGGTGGGGCTCTTGGAACTCTGGCATGTTACTGGCACCTATCACATTTCTTGGCATAATCGGATGCATCCCAGTTTACGGTTGTCCAGTAGTATCTGTATCTGAGTATCTTTTTCGTAAGGGTTTGTCCTAGGTGTGGTCGCCGCACTCCCTCTCATGCACATCATGTAACACTCGTTTGATCTCGTCGTGGGCGATACACAAGAGTAAAGGAACAAAATATACCCTCCCGTATAGGATTTCTGGATAATAAATCGTGAAGCCATTCGGAGAACCTGTCTTTTATCACTTCTGTGCTTGGGTAACGCTTCGTGCTCAAGATAATTTCATATTTGAGTCATCCAAGACTTCATCTCGAGTGTTGTCTCGTGCACCCAGTCGGTCTCTATCTAATCGATACTTGGAGCAGTAAGTGTCCCCATCGAGACAAGTCCCATCTGCCGTGCTTCGCCAGTGCTGGCCAATTTCGCTAAAGAATCGGCTCTGATTTTTCTCTCGGGGTATACAGTGGATAGCATAATAGTCGAACTAATTCAACACTTCTTAAACCCAAGTAAGTTAGGTGGCCAATCTCTAGTCTCTGGCTTGATACTCTCCACGAATCTGGCATAGCACCAATTGCAAATCATAGTAAATCTCAACAGCAATGACTCCCAAGTCTTTGGCAAGCTTCAGCCCTGCAAGCAAAGCTTCATACCCGGCTTCGTTGTTAGTCGCATGAAAGTAAAACTTCAAAGCATGGCATATGGACCAACCTACTGGGGTTTCGAGTACCACTCCAGCGCCTGAGTAACGGTCATTTGATGCACCATCAGTATATAGCTTCCATGTACACTTCGGAGATTCAATGGCTTCGGACAAATCCTCTAGTATGGTAAATTCAGCTATGAAGTCTGCCAGAATTTGTCCTTGAATGGCTCGCCTTGGTGTGTAAGTGACATCAAATTGAGTCAACTCGATGTTCCAATTAAGCGATCTACCAAGCGTCTCAGGTCGAGTAAGGATCTGTCGTAATGGCCGGTCGATGTATACAGTGATCGGATAAGCCTGGAAATATGCACGGAGCTTCCTTAAGGCTATGACGAGACAATAAGCCATCTTTTCCACCTTAGGGTAGTTTCTTTCTGCCCTTGCTAATCTTTTGTTGATATAATAGACCGGTCATTGAACTTGATCCTCTTCTCGAATTAACACAGCACTGATTGCATTTGCCGAAACCGCCAAATAGGCATATAATCCCTCGTGATCAATCGGGTTCGACAAGATAAAAGGTGTTTCCAGATGCTGAACTAGTGCCTGGAACGTGCCTTCGCACTCCTCTGTCCATTCGAAATTCCGTTTTCCTTTTCTGATCAAGTCGAAGAAGGGAATGCACTTGTCCATAGATCTTGAAATCAATCTGCTTAACGCTGCCACCTCCCCATTGAGGCTTTACACCTGCTTCATGGTTTTGGGAGTTTTGAGATTCCGAATCGCCTGGATTTTTTTTAGGATTGGCTTCAATTCCTCTGGCATTGACGATGAATCCAAGGAGTTTTCCCGATGCAACTCCCAAATGACACTTTAATGGATTGAGCTTCATTATGTACTGTCGAAGTATGTTAAACATCATTTCCAAATCACTGACATGGTTGAAGGATAGTCGCGATTTCACGAGCATATCGTCAACGCACACCTCCATAGTCTTTTCGATCTGGTTTTAAAACATTCGATTCACGAGCCTCTAATAAGTTGCTCCAGCATTTTTAAGTCCAAACGGCATCACCTTGTAACAACAAAGTCCTAAATCAGTGACGAAGCTAGTATGTTTCTGGTCGGGAAGGTGAATTGGGATTTGATTGTTCCCAAAGGATACGTCCATGAAAGATAAGAGCTCATGTCCAGCTGTTGAATCCACAAGTTGATCAATTCTGGGAAGCGGGAAGCTGTGCTTGGGACGGGCTTTGTTCAAATCTGAGTAGTCCACACATGTTCGTCTCTTTCCTTTCGGTTTTCTAACAAGCACTAGATTCGATACCCACTCCGGGTATAAAGCATCACGAATAAACCCATTAGTCTTGAGTTTATCCACTTCTTCCTTTAGGGCGGTAGATCTCTCTGGATCCATACCACCCCTTTTTGTTTTACCAAGACATGCTACGGGTTGATATTTAATACATGGCTCATGATGTTCCGCAAGATACCACACATGTTTGAATGAGTCCAGGCGAACACATCAAGGTTCACCCGGAGAAAATCAACCAGTTATTGTCTCATCTAGGGGCCGAGTTGAGATCCGAACTTTATCATTCTGGAATCGTCATCGATCGAAACATCGATCGTCGACTCTGCCGGGGAAGCCTGGTAATCTTTGACTTCCTCCTTATCATTATTGTCTTTTGGATCAAGGTCCTTAAGGAACTAGTTGTGGCAACCAAGCCTAGGATTAGGCGTTAATTGTCAATTTACTGCAAGACGGACGTAGAGAGATTCCTCTACGCCATTTCCTTTCTCCTTCCGTTATGCATCCCACAGCTCTACAACATAACAGGCACGTCTAGCCGTCGGATCACCATGTACCACTCTGACCCCATTATCAGTGGGGAACTTCAGAGTTAAGCACCAAGGGGAAATTGCTACCTTGAATTTCACAAGGTTCGGTCGTCCCAGGAAAGCGTTATGAAGAGAATGAATATCCAACACAAAAAACTGTAACATCCGGACTCTCTGTCGATCACCAATACCCAACTCAACAGGTAATTCCACCATCCCAACCAGTATGGTTGCACTTCCATTAGAACCACGTATACGTGACTGGTATGGCTTCAAATCTTTCGCTTCCATCTTCATTTGGTCATAAGCGTGCTTGAAAAGTATGGTCACAGAGCTTTCATTGTCAACTAAGATTCTCTTCATCCAAGCAGGACCTATATAGGCAGAAATGGCCAATGGATCAATAGTGGGGGCCTCGACTCTGTCGACATCTCGATTCCTAAAAACGATATCGTCTGTCATCGTCCTCATTTGCTTCGTCGGGGTCCCGTCATCAGTACTACTACAAGATTTGAAGTCCACATGCGTAATCGAACTAGCATATGACTCCATTTCCTTCCAGCTCTGACCACCCGGATGAGGACCACCACATACAGTATTAATTACCAACCTCCCACCAGTACGTGCAGGTTCTTCGGGCCAGCTTGGCCTTGATCTTGACCGGGATTAGATGGGCCTGCTCCGCCATTCTACGGAGCCCGGACGAACTATTCTGACTTTCTTTCTCTAATCAATCTCTTGATGATATCTTGCAAATGACGGCACTCATTAGTATTATGGTTGTAACAATCATAGAACCTACAAAACTTCCTGGTCTGAATTTGTTTTTCAGATGACGGTTTAGGAGCTGGCTTCTTGTACTGTTTGGTATTATAAGTCTGAAGATAAACATTTTCCAACGACGTGTTTAAGGGAGTATATCGGTCGAACATAGGAACCCTGGATCTCCCGCGACATGGGTCTCTCTTCTTTCCTTGACCTTCATTACCCTTCTTCTAACCTTGTTTATTCTGAATGTTGAACTGCACGTTACCGGAATTTCCACCAGTCTGCTTTACTGCAACATTGCTCTGAATGCCTTCACCACTGGGACCCACCACGTCATACATCCTAGATCGTTTTGCATCTTCTCTCCTCAAAAACTGGGTTGCCTTAGCATAGAAACGATCCAACGAAGCAAGGGGTTCCCTAGCCAACCAATCACCAAATTCGAAATCGGTATTGATCCCATTAGTCAATGCCATTAGAATAGAGTTGTCATTAGGATTACTGACCTCAACAAAAGTAGCATGGAACCTTTTCAAATAGCGCCTAAGAGTCTCTCCTAGAGCTTGAGTCACATTGGGCAAGGTATTGACATCATTCGGTCTTGTAGCATGCATACAGAACTGTTCGACAAACTTAGTAACCAACTAACCAAAACATGAAACAGATCTGGGTGGTAGAAGAGTGACCTGCATAGTTGCAATGCCTTCCAAGGAGATAGGGAAATTTCTACACTTTACCGCATCGTTAGTTCAAGCGGCGTTCATGAGCCATTCATATTTCAAAATATGTTTGGTTAGGATCTGAATTTCCTTCGTACACTGGCAAGGTCAGCATCCTGAATTGACGGGGTGATTCTTCATAGGGAATGTCGTTGGTGAATGAGGTATGACTTCTAGAGATTCCCTGGTCATCATTCATGAGGCCTTGACTTTCTCTAATCATTTGGCGTATCATGGTTGGAATGTCAGGCATCTAGATGTTCGAGGCCAAGGCATGGTCGGGTTCCATGTCATGAGGATGATCTGGTCGCGGTGTATGGTCCGTTCCACGCCTTCTTGGCTTTCGGTCTTCATGGAAGTGAGGATCCTAAGAATGAATGCGGTGACGAGGAGCCGGATCCTATTGGTTTTGGATCTCGACTTCCAGATCTATGGCAGCAGCAGCTGCGTGGTCATGAGTGGTGTGATAAGGAACTCGGGAGGGTCCAGCTTGATGCCCCGTAGAAGGACCAATCTCGGCCTGTCTGAGATTCACAACATGCGGGTGCCCAGAGGCTTCTGCATAGTTTCCATCCATTCGGCGGCGTGTAGATCTATGATTGAGTCATCGAGCTTTCAGAAAGGAATAAAAGGCATGCTTCCTTTAAGATCTCTCTCACCTTTCATCGTTCAGTTGGTTTGCAAGCTCCATATTGGCGTGGATCTACCGGGCGAGCCCTTGATGACTTTTAGTAGGCTCTTGCATAAGGGTCTGGAACTCCTCTTTAATCACTGGACCAAGTGGGTCTTGAGCTCCAGCTGACGTTCGGCCTGTTGTGGTCAGCTGTGTGGGATTTTGCATATCCATTCCTTCTGGATCTGCAACATTGGAAGTAGTTCTGGTAGTGCGCACTATGTTGAATGTAGCTCTTCCTAGATCTGGAGTAATCTAAGTAGAATGGAAGGTACCACTGGAAGACAGATCTGGATCTCCTCCTTAGATTTTAGCAATCCAACAATGGTAGGGGATCCACGGAATCAGAGAAAAACAGAGTTTTCTCAGTAGAAGCACCAAAGTGTTTGTACCAAAATGGACACAATACTCTTCGGATGTAATTGAAGAGATTAGAATGAAGAAATTAAATGGAAAATGAGGATAATCTAACAATCACACCAAGAAAAGAAAGCAATAATAGAAAAATACAAGAATTTATTGTGGTTCGGCGTTATAGCCTACGTCCACTTTGAAGAGTTTGATGTTTATTGCTGACTCTCAACTGAGTTACAATAGTACAATATCTAGCACTCAAGTTATAATGGAGTTTCAGTAGAGCAACAGCGTAAAAATCTAAAAGTCCTTTTTTAGCAGGCGTAGAGGTGCTATTTATAGGAGAAGATCTGGAAGCATCTGCCTCAAATCTCAAAATACCCTTTCTCATACGTAGGTGGACCTACATGATCGATCTGGAGTTGTTTGGGATCAATCCTGATCGATCCATACCTTCTTTGTATCGATCAAGAAATGGCCCAATAGGGCAGCGATCGGCCATGGGCGTTCTTGAGTTGATATGCAAGCTTCTGCGTAAATTTCATGGCATTTGGACTTGTAATTTGACAGATATGATCGTTCCAAGATTGGGTTTTCTAGTTAGGCAGAACACTTTGTATCGATACGTGCGTATCGATGACGTGGCGCGAGTGTTTTATGGAGATCCATATTTCACACTTCAAGACCGTTTCTTCGAATTGACCTCTTCCTTCGTATCCAGCTTATACATTGCTCTTCATATCGATGCTTGTCCGTGGTTTCATATTGATTGGCCCATATCTTTGTATCGATCAGATATGGGATCGATACGAAATGTATAGTTGTTGAACGAGTTGACTTCGAAAGATCAGGGAAGTGCCAAAAGCTATTGAAATCTGATGGATACGAATGATGGATACTAAGAGGTGAACTTGTGCTCATTTTAAATCGATCCGGATGGATACGAAATGATGGAAATGGGTTGATGGATACAAAATTTGCTAGATGGATCGATACGAAATAGACATGCTTCATATGGATTTTGATCAATCCATATCTTGAGCATACGAACTCCAATTGACCTGAAATTTAGAATGTTTCCTTTCATAGCTTTGCTGATCATACCCTGCTAATTGTAGCTTGATCTGGACTTGGACTAAGTTTGCATGTATCCATTATGGACCCATAGATAACTGACCTCCAGACCGGATTGTCTTCAGTCTCTGGTCAAGTCCTTGGTGTCACGGCCTTGCTAAAAGACGAGATAATAGAGTTCTAAAAATTTAATTAAACTCCATTAACCTTAATTAAAAAAATTAATCAAGTATAAAACATCATTAGCGAAAATGATGAATAAAATTTAAAGATAAACCAATTTTTAATCATCATTTATTAAATTGGTTAATTAATCTCAAATTAATCAATTTAAAATATTAATTAATTTAAATTATCATTAACCAAAATGATTAATAAATTTTCAATATTCTTTTTAGTTGAAATACAAGCTCAAGTTCATATAATAGGGTTCTTGGGTTGAAATTTAATAAATGACGATATAGCGAAAATCGCTATAACGACACTTAAACAATAAAAGGGAATATCAGTAAAAAAAAATAGCAAGGCCAGCCGGTTTTATAGTGGACCGTCCACTTTTATTACGAACGTAATAAAAATTTGAAGTACAGGAGTAAGGTAGAAGCACCTTAACTACTAAAACGAAAAAAAGAAAATACAGCACAGGAGTGTGACAGCATGTCACAGCTACTATAAATAGCATATAAGACTAAATCTCCTCTGAAGAGGAAGAATCACCAACGACATCATAAACCTGGGAGGAAACCAAAGAGACATTCCCAAGTAGACCAAAAAAGGGGCGAAACAAGACTGCAAGTGAAGGATCATAAATCAGAGCATCAGAAGAGTAAATAAAAGATCGATCCCAAGTAGTATCAACCAGCAGGACAGAATTTAAGTCAGCATACAAACCATCCAAGTCAAGGACCAAGGAATCACCAGATGGTCGATAATATAAACAGCGAAGGTCCATAAGATCATCAGAGACAAATCTAAAATAAGAGTTATCGACCGGGCTAAAATGCATATCAGAATGACGATCAACCCAACAACGTTCAGACTCAGCCCAAACAACAGGCAAAAGAGGCAGAGCAAGATCCGAAACAACAGTGGGATCCACAGAAACATCAGCAGGAACAATGGATGCAGAAGGGGAAGCAGGCCGTGCAGGAGAAACCAGCGAACCTGGGTCAGAATCTGGATCTACAGGAGGAGGAGCAACCAATGATTTGGGAACCCATTTCCGGAGCGAAGGCCGAGGCAGAGGGATCTTGGTAGCAGCAGCGGAAACAGCAAAATGCGAGCAGGAGGAATCTAAGTTGCCAAAGGAGTGACAGGAAGTACAAATGTCAGGGGCCCATCCATAGCGAACACGGACTTCCACCACATGGCCAATAGCTAGCTGAACTGGAATGGAGGATAGGAGAGGCTTATAGGGAGAAATCTCAATCAGAGCCTTAGCATAGACCAGCTTATCACGTGCAACGGTATTAGAGTCAAAACCTACAATTTACCAACGTTGCAAGCAAGCCAATTCAAACCAAGCAGAGGTTGAAGAGCAGAAGGAATCTGAGAAAAGTAAACCCATACGGGGACAGAAAGAATTTGTTCACGGGCTCTAGCAACAGTTGGAAACCAGGGAGTTATAATAAATGGTTTCCCATCAAAAAAGGAAGGCTCGGCCTCAAGTACACGTCTGCGTTCCTTAGAGGAGGAGAACGACAGAAAGTACATGGAGTCAACAAACTTAACAAGAAGATCACCGCGCAGCCGCCAGGCCCTACGACAAACAGCAGACGGATCAAGAAGGCGATGTTTTGGATCCAAAAAGAAACCAACTAAATGGTCTGACCAAAAGTTCATTCCAGCTTGCATAACGTTCGGAGGAGGAATCATCACTCCATTTTCCTCAACAATGTCAAACTCAACTGGGACATAATCACCCGCATTACGGGGCAGAGATGTAAAAAGAGAAGTCCAAGGTTTAGGGCCAGATGAGGAAGGGACAGCAGGCGACTAGCCACATCACCAAATGAGACCACAAGAGGACCAGCAGGGGAAGAGGCCGAATGCAATGCACCATCAGTACTCATAACACTAATTATAGGAACAACATTGTCAACAGCATTTGGTCGAACAACTGATGTGTGTCGATCACAACACAACAAATCAGCAGAAACATGTCGATACCCGCAATCCAACACTCCAATATCATCACCAATAGCTACTGAATCAACACCGGATACAATACCATCTGCTTCGATAACACCTGCGACATCAAATTCACGCAAAGGCGCAGGTCCACAACAGTCAACACCATTTGGAGAATCCAAAAGATCACGTCGCGAGCTAGGGTTTACATCAGATACATGGGATCAGATCTTGGCAGCAGGGAGAGGGGGAAATTCAGAGACAGAGAACACAGGAGGCATCGGAGACAGCTTGAAAATTCTACCAGAACGAGTAGAGGAAGGCAGAGAGGATGGAGCATCGGGGAGAGAGGGAAGAAGAGGTTGATGGATGGGCATGTGGTGGAAGCGATGGGAGAAGAAGGATGGAAGAAACGGTCGCGAGACAACTAACGAGAAGGCAGGACGTAGAAAAAACAACAGGTCGCCATTAAGGGAATATCAGTAATTAATTTCAATAAAACATCAATATTACAACATAATGATTTAAATAAATAATTTATGGTCGAGAAACCCTCTTTGGGTCTCTCTATAGATTTTCCCTGCAAAACAAAGGTTACCGATAATATATAGATAATCATATGGGTTTATAACGATCAAATTAATATGTCATCCATTTTGCAAACGGAAATTCAACCAAACAAGCAATCAAACAATTTTAACTAACATCCAAACAATCAATAAACGACTTAACATCATTATTATGATATAATAAAATTAAATGTGAGTTAAACTCACCAAAGGTTTTGAAAACTTGAAATATTTTAGCGCTTGGAAAGCTTTAAAAACCACAAATTCTTCTCGAAAATGGGTCATTTTGCACCCGACTTTTGGACCCTTTCCTCTCGGATTTTGGACAAGTGGTCAAAAGGAAAGTTTTAGATTATTTCTTCCTCTATCATTTCAAAAAAATAATTACTCAAAAAAAAAATTAAATTTTGGGGAAGTTATAGCCAAAACAGTGAGGGGTATTTTCGGATATCAAAATCTAGGTTGCAAAAAATATGAAATTTTGGAGCATCTAAGCTCGAAATAAGAAAAAGTGGTAAACTATAAAGTTGTAGCCACTGGAAATATACATGGTTTGAAAAAAGAAAATCTGATTTTGGTGTTGATTGTAAGAATTTATGGTCAAAACCATTTCGGGTAAAATGGAAGAAATTTAAATCGAAAAGAAGGAACCTTTAAACAAGTTTTTAGAACATTTAAAGGTTAATTTTTGAAATCTTAAAACATGAAAAGTTATTTTGGAAGCCGTTAAAAGTTTCATGAAGCTTTAAGAAAGATAAGAGAAGAGAAAATGAAAAATAAAATGAGTAAGAAAGGTGAAATATTAGTTTTATATAAAATAGAAATAGAAAATTACATTTATACCCTCATGTACTCCACCCTCCACACATGCATGCCATGTCACACCCTCTCCTCTAACTCTACCATTTCAGCCCACACCTAGCTACTCTACCATCAAATCAGTCAACATGCAAAAGTACTCTAATGTACTTATGTCTCCTAACGATGTGACATTCTCTTTTTATTTTTTTTTATAGTTGCCAAAGTGTCACATCATCATTTTTTTAACTTAATTAATTACACTTAACCCTAATTAAATTAATAATATATGTTTATAACATTGAATATATTTGGATATATATATACACACACAAATGTGTACACAATATTTCAATTAACTTTTATATGATCAAACGTCGAAAATTTAGAAAACGGTTTCTGGTCACATTTTCTATTTTTCATCGAACTATATATTTTTGTAAACAATTTTAAAAACTATTTCACCACTATTGTATATTATTAAAAAGAGCTTTATTTTCCTTATAAAACCAATTATTTGAATATTTTAAATTAATTAAATATTCGCAAATCAAAGCAGTGAAATTTCGAATCGTTTTATTACAATTTGATTTTTCTTATTATTTATTATGTTCGAACCATTTGTTATTGTAATAAATTTGTAAAATGATTCACCATTATCATTTATTAATTAAAAGAAGTTAAATGACACTATTAAATCTATTTAATTCATATTTATTTCACCATCCAAATATTTAATTCTCAATTCAAATATTTAATCGATCACTATTATTGAATTCCAAGTACTAAATTCCAAAATTCAAATATTCAAATATCTAAAATTAATTAAATATTTAAATAAATGACTCAAATTTTTAGGTTGTTACAATATACTAACAAGATAGTGAGATAACTAACTTAGATTCATGTCTAACCTAATCACAAAGCCACAAGAACCAAAGGACCACCTCCTTCCATCAACACAAGCCTAATGGTCCAACCTTTAGCACTTTCAAACCAAAGCCAATACCTTCCTCCTCTTCCTCCTCTATGCTCACGGCCCATCCAAGCTCCCCTTCTTCGTCTGACCACCTCCCACTTCTTACTTGCTAATCATGCTTCCCATGATGTCTTAGGCCAAAAGCCAAATTTTAAAAGAGATTAGAGAAAATTTGGTTAACTTTTGAAAAAAGTTAAAGAGTAATTAGTGGATTAGTGCTTAAGCACTTCCACCATTTTCAACCCTCCTATTTCATCTCAAGCTTAGGAATTTATTTGTGATTATTAAGTGAACCCCTCCCCTCTGTTTATAGACTTCAAATAGTGAAGCATAAGCTTGCTCTAACCCCCTTTGAAAGGCTTGCCTCCCCTCACATCTACTTTATCATATGCTTAGCACTTAATCATTCCCATTTATGCACACTTCTCCTTTAGGCTAATTACCATTATATCCTCACCATGATAATATCTCTTATCCATTAGAACATTTTAGAACCTTCCAAGCTTAATGAAGAGGTGTGTGTCTATGTTAATCAGTGGCTAATGTGTTCATTTGATCATTAGCTTAAGAGTTAAATGTTTCCTTTCTTGCTCATTTTCCTTTTGCGCTCATTTTTAAAATATCTTATGACATCATCACATTTAGTTAGCCATAAACATGAAAATATTTTAGTTGCTAATTACCTTCTTAGTGATTAATTAGATATGCACAAAAAGTTCGAACATCTTTTGTTGAGAAAAAGGCTTTTTATCGATAAAACGATTTTCGGTCACATTATCGATATTTTTCCAAATAATATATTTTTATAAACATTTTTTCAGAACAAGTTTACCATCATTACTTATGACTAGGGGATTAAGAAGCTTATTAAATCTTTTTAATAACATTTAATCTAAGATTTAAATATTTGAGTAATTTAGATATTTAAATACGAAGTGTCCGAAATTCTGAGTCGTTACATTTGGGGTATGCCCTAGGGGTAATTATGTAGTTTGTTACATATATCTAACTCATTGACCAATCTTGTTTGAAATAATGGTGTTTTCTTTTTATTATATACTTGATATAATGTGGTTTTATTAATTAACTAATTTAATTAGAAGTATATTTAATAGAAAATCCATAAATGGTATATTTTATGATAGTAGTTACAAAGTGTTGTAACCGTGAGTAATTTATCATAATAAAATAAATATACCATTTTAAATGTTCCTAGTCAAGATGTATTGAGACTGGATATCGATGTATCCACTGAGACTAGAGTAAGTAATGCTCTCCAAATATTGGGTAGTGTAGTAACTCATGACTGCTATGGGCACCTAGGGGTTACATATTGATAGTTATTAGGTATATGGAACAACTCACTCGAATGTTTTCTATTGGTTAACATAACTAAGGTTAAACAGAAAATATCGATGTGAACGATTTACACGGTTTTCTTAACTTGCGAATATTATGGATCTTCGTATGAAAGCTCCACTTTGATTATAATCAAATCATGGCATGGTGTTCCAACGAGTGACTATAGTTGGGTCGAGTGGAAGTATTGGAAGTGAAGCACTATTCAAGAGAGGATTCGTCTCCTCGGTATATGGGGTTAGTATCACGGTCAACTCAAAGTCAAAGTCTCTAGCTAGAGTATTTCAGTTAATAATGATTGTTATTATTAAACTAAGTACTTTATGTTTAGACTATAGAGTTGAATATGGATGATATTGGAGTTTTAACCGTTACAAAGTTCCATAAGTCCAATGTGATATTTTTTTTGACGGAGAGAAATGGTGTAAATGAATGCCACGACCAGGTAATGCTTATTGAACTAAAATTGCATTTAACCAAAACTGAGTAAGCGATAAATATGGTTATAGTGTCACACCAGCTGCTAAGTGACGTATGAACGTTAACACTCCAATAATTCAATGTTAACCGCTGACCAAATTTACACCCAAGAGTCACACAACCGAAATGATGAATTCTCTTAAGACCAGACAATTTAATTAATTTATAATTGTTATAAATTAATAAAATTAATTAATATTTATGAAATATTAATTATAAAAAATTAATATCGTTTGAGAAATAAATAATGTTATACATATTTATAATAGTTATAAATATATCGATCGATATAAGATATTGGTATTAGTTTAAATTGAATTATATTTAATTTGGGCTAAATGGGCTCATGGATCATGATGTATAATGGAGAAATCGGATGGTTTGGGTGGATATCGGGGGCGGCTAAAAAATAGGGATAGGCTTGGAGATAGATGGTTAAGATTAAGAGAGAATAAGTAGTAAGATTGACCTATTTTTTCTCTTATGCAATCATATATATGTAGATATCTAAAACATAATCTCTACACTTTTTTGGCCTCCATTATCATCTTGTTTGCTAGTCAAAACACATCCCCAAATCAACTCCCAAAATCTCAAATCAAATTCAAGTTAAATACAAAGTTATTCGATAGTGAAAGGTCGGCGATTCCAAATTAGCAATCTGATGGATCGGAAGATATTTAGAGAACGGAATTTATTATTTCAAAGTGGACTCAAAGGCATCTATAATAGGTAATATTCATTCATATTATAGATATGATATCATGCTTTATAATCTGTTAATTATATACATCCAAATACGTATGTATATATTGTTGTTATATAATTAGTTATGTGAATTTTTTGTATGTAAATGTAGTAGTCATAATCAGATTGGTTATGTGCATGATTTTTGATGTTTATGTTCATAATTCAAATATAATCATACATTATTTGTTATATAAAATTTATTTTTATATTATGTTAATTAACTTATATGTACAAATATATTATTTTGTATATAAATACATATACACTATTCGTATAAAAGTACATATAATTATATAATATATAATATTAATTCAAAAAATTTCTTATACTTGTTTATGTTTATTGTGAATTATAAACACCAAAAATGAATTTTATATTATATTATGCATTTATTATCATTATTTAATGATTATATGGATTTATTATTTATGTAAAATAATTAATGGTTCAAAAATTCGACTTCAAACTTTTTAAAATTACTATATCATATCAAAAGCTCTCAAAAAAAATTCTAGAATTTTTAACATTATTTTATATTTTTAATAAATAATATAAATTTCGGCTAAAAGGTGATTATTTTTTAAAAAATAATATTCTACTTTATAAAAATCTCAAATATTTCTGCAACCCCTATAATATGGACCTAGATTTTCGAAAATTTGAATTTTTGTCATACAATTATTTTATGTTAATTAATTATGGCTGAAACTAATAACTAATTCATAGAAATTATATATTAAAATATTTAAATTATAATATCCACAAATCTAAGTTAGTTTTGAACAGGATGAAATTTTAAAATTATTATATACATATGTTTATTTTATATTTATGTATATATAATAAATCATGAAATTATTTACCCTTAATTGTATATTTATTATTTACATATATATATAATCAAATAGTCAGCTTATATTTTGAGTTTGTTAAAAAAATTATATATATATAAATATGCATTTATTTATCTACATATATATATAAATGATTTAAGTTATTAATTATAATATTATATAATTATAGATATATATATATCTAAACATATACATATATACAAATATATTTTGTAATATTTTAATAATGAAACATATTTGTAATGCACACACACAAAGATTTTATATATATATATATATATATATATGCACATGAACTTGATTGGACAACATACAATACGTACAAAATGAGCTCATGTGTCCGTTGCGATATAAATCCCAACATCTATATATGGGCATGTTATACCCTATACGGATTATTATGTTACACATGCGCGCGCGCGCGCACACACACACACATATATATATAAATATAAACACACATATATGTATATTATCTGCGGTGGCAGCTCAGTGGAAAAGGGATCTACATCTAGTGAAAGGATGCGGGTTCGATCCCAACCCTGAGCAACTAACCCCCGAGTAAAATTTACCCTATGTAGTAGATGTCCAAGGAGAACTGCAATACACTAAAAATGTGTATGGTTGTAGACTAGATAGCCCTATACCATAGAGCTTACACGTGAAGCTTGGTTCTATATTAAAAAAAATGTGTGTGTGTGTGTGATATATGTATATAAACTAAATCAAAGCAAATTTACTTCATATTACAAATTATCTAAATTTAAATAAAATACATGATTTTATTTAGACCAAATTTAGAAATATTTTAAATAAATTAAACTTCATAGGCCCAATAAATATCCAATATGGTAAAAAAAATTGAAATTCACCCATATCCATTGTGGGTTGGCCCTGTCCCAACAATCACATTTAAAAATTTTAGTTTCGCCATATGCTGCACTAACTTATTCATTTATGATATGCTTTCTTTTTTGATTTTGTTTGCTTGGATTACTGATATCAAAAATCTTCTTAGATATCTGAACTGTGATCATTGTTGACTGATTTTTGTTGATGCATGCACTAATTTTCCATGTATTTACATGCATGCATATGTGTGCACATATGTGTGTGAATGTCTACCTTTGATTCATTGTTTTGGCCTGTATTTTTGTAAGTGTGATTTTTTGAGTTGTGTATGTCTTGTTGTGAACTTGTATGCACTTGTATGCATGTATGTATAGCTGTGGTAAATTCCATGTTGCTCCATATTGCTATGTGAAATGGCTAAACTGGTTTCACTTGAATTGTACCATTCCTTTTATCGCCTTATTGCATTATACCGTTTTATTTCTTGTTGTTATGAAACATACCTCTATGTCACTAGAACATCTTGCAACCTTATTGGTTTCTGATGGTGTTGAGTTTTTTCACTTGTACTTTTTTGAACATGTGCATGCTTCTTTTCCATATGTGTATACATCTTTGTTTGGAATTGATGCCTGGCTATTTGATCCTAGTGCATGTGTGTGCACTGGCTTGTTCATGATGTTTTCTTTGTACATTCATGTATTGACATTCAACATGGACGACACTTGTATATTACCTCTTATATTGTTGTTTTGTGCATGCTGTACTGAATTGTGTCGCACTTCTGCTTTTTCTGCATATGCATGTTTATTTACACTTATATTTGCATGTATTTGAGTTTCGTTATGCATTTATCTCTTGTACTTGTGCACCATGCGCATGAACCATTGAGTACTTTAGTTGAGCCAATTTGGCTTGACCTTGTGCAACTACATTACGTTGAGCCATTTGGCTGGACCTCACATTCGTCCATGCAATTTAATCAACGCTCGGCTTTGTGATATTCACAATGATACACTGTGCATATTATAAGTTGCCCGTGCACATTTTTTTGGACCTCGTTAAAAATATGAAAAGAAACGAACCCAAGAACTGAGGCAATATCAAAACTAATTTCAGTTGTTTCTTTTCCATTTTACTACATTGTTTATTTTTTTTGACAAGCGAAGTAGAACATTGGACACAAGCTGGAGCAAGATAGCAAATCAAATTAGAGTGAATGTACCAGAGTGGCGTGTGTGTAACATTGGAGATTGTAAATTAATATTGTAAGTGAATGTTGTAAAATATAGTGTAATGTATATATATGTATAAAATATAGTGAAGTTATGCTGTAAATATGTACTATTTTAATTTGAATTAAATTAAAATATTTTCTTAAATTACATTGTGATTTATTTATTTCAATCTGTGATGATGTAATAGTACAATAACAAATACATTTAAATTTTATATATATATATATATATAAAGATATGTTTATTATCATCAAACAAAAATCATTAACTATTGTATTCTATAATCTCCTCCTTTTGATTGTAACAAAAGCATACTAGGATTTTTTATCAAATAAACGTGTTTGAGGTGATGTGATCAAGCTCCCTCTATTTAGATGCTACCTTTACAACTCCCCTTACACAGATACATGAAAATTAAAAATACAAAATTGATTTGACAAAAATAATTGCAAAACAACTCTTGAATTAATAAATACAACTCTCGAACATCATTAAGGTTACTACTTAACCATCAAAATCTTAAACTCTCACCACTTTTTGTTATCATCAAAAATAATAATAATAATTCAACTAATGACGAATTTTATTAAAACCATAAATCATATAGAGAGGAATATATATACTTCAAATTTTAATCAATTAAACAAAAATCATAATATTTTATTTATTGGACACTAATTCCACTTTAGAGTGACGATTGGATTATGGTTTAGGGGAAACTTATACCATGACAGTAGTCTGGTATTTTTAATAAAGGTAAATTTTGTAAATTACCCTTTTAAATATTATACAAAAAATGTTAAGCACTTTCTATTCATGCATAACTGTTAGGACTTTTAAATGAGGTTATTAGTTGCTTAAATATAATATCAAGTATTTTCTAATTATGCATAACCATGAGGACTTTTAAATGAGGTTAGAAGCTACTTGAATATTTATTCCTCTCTTGTATATGAGCCTCATCCATGCACAACCATGCAGACTTTTAAATGAGAATAGAATCGCATATATAGAGACTAAAGTTATTCACCCATGCATAACTGCGAGGACTTTTAAATGAGAGTGAATACCTAAGGACAGAATTATAAATCACACATAAGAATATAATTTCTTATTTTTGAAATACGAACCTCCACACACTATATTAAATTTTGGTGTATGGGTTGCAAGAAGAATGATAGTGATAGAAATGATCATGGAATATGTACTAATTTTAAAAATATTATAAAGCTTGTTCAATTTTCATGTAATTTCTAAGATATATTTCCTCTCGTTATGAAGTATAATTTAATCATACCCATCACTTTATTAATCACTTTTAATAAAGTTGACAAATTTCAAAAGGATCACGCAATCAATAAACATTTTTTCAAGAGTAAATCCCTTACCAAAACATACAAGAGTATTTCGAATCAGAGTAAAAATTCTGAGTTATTTCAACAAATTCTAAATCAAAAATGAAAATCTATTTTCTATAAGGGGTTTCAAGTAATTTTAAAATCAGATGAAAAATACAAATGTGATTTCAAATGAAGTGATGTTTAATACCACTTTGCTTAGAAATGTTATAATTGACTAAGCAGACCGTATACTCCTCAACGTCACTCGAATTGATTTTCTAAATGTTCAATAAGCCTATTTATATCAGACAAAGTCATACATCAAAGAAAAAACATATACATTTCTCCAAGCACTAAATTGTTAGTCATGAGAAAGACAGTGAAAGTTATCTATTATATCAAAGAAATTGAAATTTTCTGTTTTGAAAATTTGATCCATTTGAAACTACTAATTGAGAGCTTTAAGTCTGTAATTTGATTTAGCACATAGCACGAAAATTTTAGATACTCACAAAATTAGTTTCAGATCAAAATGATAAATCGATCAAAAGTTATGACTGAAATGCTAAAACTTGTTTGCAAAAATCAGTATTACTTTTCAAGAAATGTCTAAAATGATTCTTGCTTCTCAATATTTTAAAAAATGAATCAACAAAAGCTCACAATAGTGAAGTTGTAGTGCTATGAGCAAGCTTTCACGAACTTAAAGAATTTTAAAATCGAAGTAAAAATGGTCAAGTTAAGGTTGGATTACTGTGTAGTTAATGCCCCGCTATAACTCCACTATATCTCATAGCGGATTTATACCGCTACGATTTTTCCATATACTCCCAAAATATAGCCTTTCCGCTTTAAGCCCTCCTATTTCTGCTATAACCCGTTATTCCCGTTATATTCCACTATATCTTCGTTAATAAAATGAATTGAAAAATTGCATTTATACATTACGAAAATTATGAAACTAATTTATTTGATTTAATTTTTAATATATTTTAAGAAATGAAAATACTCTAATATTCTACTAGATTCAATTATGTTATATAACAGTTTTACGTTTATTTAAAGTATATTCGAACATGTTTTTATTTAAAATTATTTATGTATTAATTATAATTCAATTGAATGATAATTTATCATTTAATTACCATTTATATATTTGTAAAACATTAAGTATGATTTATATATGCTATTTTAGAGTCATCCGCTGTATACCGCTATATTCTTGCTGTATCCCCGCTATGACTTTTTGTACCTCCACCGCTTTAAATCTGCTGAACGCTTTAACTACACAGGGTTGAAATACTACAGTCATGTTAAGAAGTTCTGTAATGGTTTTAAAACAATATTCTGAATGATTCGTAGTTTTTCACTAGGTTAAGTTAAAATTCTGGAAAACATGTAAAATAAAATTTATAGAATTTTCTATCAATTTTGTAAAACATCTTGAATTTTGCAAACCAGAGTTAAGGAGATCAAGATATGGCAAATATACTAAAGCGATGTTAATAAAACCAGAATTAACAATAAGACAACAAAACAAAGTTTAGAGATCATACCTTACTTCCTTCGATGTCCTGATATCCAAAATCTACAAATCTCGAACTTATTTTTCTAGCCTAAGAACATTAAAAAATTTGCTCATCGACCATACAGAACAACTTGACATCTGTCTCCATCGAAGTTGTTCCTTATCCCTCTTTTGTACTAAACTTGTCGTTTGTAGCCTTTATTACCTAGACTTGTGTATAATAAACTATTAGCATTGCACCCTTGGGAACCAAACTTGTTTAAATTTCAAAAGATTTACATTTGTGCCTTCTGAAACCCAAAAATGTCTAACGATTTTGTCTATTCCAACATAAACTAAGCTCATTAGGATTCCACTTTTTTTTTGGCTTACGTACTTCGTTACCATCTATATTTTCCATAGATAGATTATATCCTATTTCAATTATATCTCATGCTTCTACAGTATCTAAAATAAATTCATCCGAGTTTTCCAATATGAATAATCAGCTTCGTAAAACATTGGTGGCCTAGCAATAGATTGTCCTTAAGAAAAAGCAATATTAAAACTAGTCATAGTTAAAAAAGTGAATGTTTTCCAACCTCGCTCTGATTTACATTGTAGGATTGAATTAACCCTAAAGGGGGTAAATAAGGTTTTTAAAAAATTCATAAACATATAAAATTGCAGCACAAATAATAATAGAGTAAATGGGGAAATTAAAAGCGACAAATAATTTTATCCAGCTTCGGAATACATGCCTATTGTTGCCTCCAAAGTTTCTAATAGGAATTAAACAATGTGATGCTTATAGATCCTGTAAACCCGCGACCCTCGTTAACCTGATTGTTTGAACCATACGGTCAAAACCATGCCACAATTCAAATCCTGAGTTGTGAATTTCTCAAACTACAAACCCGTAGCTCGTAACCTAGTTAACACTAGAGTTTATAAATTTAAAAAACAAAAATACAATAAAAGGAGAAACAATAGAAACCCTAAATACAACTTTAGCTTAATTAAAAAACGACCCAGCTAAAATTAAGAGAATATGGAGTTCGTTCTCCCTTGTAGCCTACATTCTTCTTCAATGAATTTTCCCCTTTTCTGTCTTCGTTTTCAAAATTTAGATTTTTATGAAGCCGCTTCTTGTTGATCGATAGCTTGATTGCATGAGTATTTTTCACTTCGTTACTCTAATTCCAATCAATGCTTCATTGTGATTATGTTGTGTTTGCTTCATCGTCGAGTTAATGCTATGCTGATTTGGTATGTGTATCAGTTTTTCCCCTTTTCAATTTTATTCGAAATCGACTACATCAAAATTGCCAGCGATAAGGTTTAAATAAGGATCGATTTTGGAATCGTATCCGTTATTTTGAGTTGATTCTTTCAACCTTAACTTGTTTTTAATGTCTTGTTTACCGATCTCTAATGGAATGCCTTTGATGCTTTCTGACCATTTCATAGTTTATATATATATATATATATATATATATATATATTCAAATATATTTTTAACTATCAGTTGGTCTTTAATTGATGGTTTTGATGTTTTTAACTGGGTTGTAACATTTGAAACTTCTGATTTCGAGATATGATGCTCCTACTTGTTCATTTGTGATTTGCTTTCTTTTTTGATTTTGTTTGCTTGAATTTCTGATATCAAACATCTTCCTAGAAATCTGAATTGTGTTCGTTATTGATAACTTATAGCAACTCGGGATTTTGGTCGCTGGATTTGAATATTTAATCAATTTCAAATAATTGAATAATTGGTTGTTAAGGTTTTAACTTGGATTCAAATATAAGGTTGTTTAAAAATATTTGAATTATTTTTTAATATTTGAATGGTGTTTCAAACAGTTGGATTTTTAAATTAAATGTAGACTTAATGGATTCAATGATCTTATTTAACTATTTTTAATTTATAAATAATAATGGTGTTTTTGGTGATTTTACAAAACTAAAATTTTAATAGTAATAATAGTTCGTTTTAACAAACGTGTGAAATTAGCATTCTAGAAAATTGTCATGAATTTTGATGAAATTAGTGTTGTTAGACCCGAATAATGAATTGTTGTACGCCGACGAGTATTGTGGCGATCGGACGGACCGTTTGATCGTCCGAGCTCAAAACGCGTAGCGATTAATTTCAAGAATTCAAAATATAATAAAATTTGATTTTAAAAGACAATTCCTGTATATGATGGAATTGGGCCTCGAAATAGTTTCATTGATTCGGAATAGGGGTATTTTGCTAGGGACGCCAATAAGCACGCCTAGATTGGAGTTCGTGTATTTTGGGGCGTGAATAGTGTCGGAGAGTAGAGCTATATAAGGACCTATACCCTTCATTCTTTTGCCCAAACCAAAAAAGAAACCCTAGCCACTATTTTTGCATCCCCTTCATCCAACAGCCTAGGATCATCGGTGCCACTAGAGGCCATTTCAAGCAAAGTGGCCAACAATAAATATGTTTTTGTTAGTAAGATTGACGGGTGGATCATCATGGATCGAAGCACGGTAGCATGGATCGAGGTTTGAATGGCATGGCTAGGGTTGGGTTTTCTTGCTGCGGCAATGGTTTTTAGGAGGGTGGCGGTGAAGGAAAGTTGTCGGGATTGGAGAAGGCTACATTCTGGTGGAGTTAGGCCTCTGATGATGATGGGGGTTAGGTTGAGATGAACGGCGTCAACTCTTTTTGCTCGTTCTCAAGCAATGGTGGGTTTCAGGCATCGTGATTAGAGGCGAGGTCATCGTGGTCAGGGGAGAAGGCAATAGGAGCACTACTAGGGCTATATATAGGACAGGACAGTCCGTTGTCCGACTCGGTCCGAGGCTGTAAGACGTCCGGTCCGTGTCCGTACGATTCTCATTTAGGACACGAATTAGGACAAGAAAAAATGCATAAAAAAATGTCCGTCCGAAAATGTGCGATGTTTTTCTATTGTCCGAACATTGTCTGTCCGTTGTCCGACTCATATGAACAATGTTCGAAGTTAAAGTTTGTCTGATCTGTGTCCGTTCGAATCTCTTATAGGACAGGACTAGTACATACCTCTGTCCGGTCCGACCCATTTACACCCCTAAGCGCGGCGGTGGCTGGTGGTGACCCACGGCGGCATCCAGGCGATTTTAACAAAGTCGGGGTTGCGTAAATTAGCGGCCATATATTTTGGAACGTAGGGACTAGGCTAAGGGTGATTAATGGTGGGTAATTAAGGAGTTAATGAATTATATTATTTAATTCTTTAATCCTATAAATTGAATATCTTAATCATACAAGGTCCAAATTTAATGCGGTCAGTCGCGTTGTATTCGTAATAACGATATCTACATTTTGGAATTAGATTAGTGGAGATTGGATCTTATAGAATTTCAAACTGCTATTCAATTTTAGGCAGAATTAGAACACTTCAGCGATAACTGGAATTTTTGTGACTTACACTCATATTTTTGGTTAATCGGTATGTTATATAGTAGATAAAAATTATTTATTGTCTACCTGGATGTTTAATTTGCTGGTTGTTTGGTTTGGATAAATTATCATTTTTGAAAATGGATAATGGATAAAGTGATAAAAAATACTGATTTAATATAATTAAGTTGTTTAAATAATAACATAGTTAATTCAAACATACTTCTTTGGTGTTATCTATTTGGCCAAATAAACACCATCCAATAATAAAAAAAAGAGTTTATTTTGAATGACATTTAATTAGCAGAATATATCCTCGTTCTGTTATATAAATTTGGACGTTTATTTAAGTATCAGTTAATTAATGTTGGATATGTGATGTGTTAACAATTTATTATTAATTATGGATTTGGGTTACTTATATGCCTAGTTGTGTAATACGGGTAATTTAAATTTAGAAGTAAAATTGAATAAAATGGTAGCTTGTTTAAGTACCATTGTGGTCACTAAGCTTCTGCTAGATTTGAAAAGTTATGGATTTAGATTAACTTCAAATTTTATTATTTTTAGTAAATGTTTTATTTAATTATTATTTTAACAAAACATTAGTAACTTCTATTTCACAAAGTGTTTTGTAAAATTATTTTTTTAGCAAAGTTGGTTATTATATTTAAACTGTTTTAAAATTTAATATTTTCTTAATGTTGTTTAAAGATAATTAATTTCTTATCAAGGTTGTCTAAAGATAACAAATTATTTTATTATTTATTATGTAAAGCTAATTAATTATTGTATTAGAAATGTTGCTTGGAAG
The DNA here is from genome assembly GCA_030765085.1 of Allium cepa. Taxonomy (NCBI): domain Eukaryota; kingdom Viridiplantae; phylum Streptophyta; class Magnoliopsida; order Asparagales; family Amaryllidaceae; genus Allium; species Allium cepa. The sequence continues at coordinate 10,589,399 of CM060941.1, read as the reverse complement.
TTAATTAATTATGTTTTGAAAGTTGTTTTATTCAATAAAAGGTTTTAAAAAGTTAATTATAATATTATATAAAAGATATAACTAGTTTAAAGGAAAAACTTTAAACTAATTTTCAAACCAAGGACGCAACTTTTAGAATTTAGGCAGAAGGACAATAGCGCGTTTTTTCAAATTTCCGACTTCGACAGTTTCCTCCGCCTTCGTCCAACCTTGCCCTAGCCGCCACCTTCCTTCAGCTATTGCTTGCCCTTGCCGATGTTGTCCAAGCAATCGTTGTTTGAAGTCATCTTCATCCAAACTGCTGTTGTCCAAGCCTCTGTCTTGTTGACATTCGAATCAAATTGAATCTTCCATTGTCGACGTCGATCTCCAAAATAGAGAAAGCTTAACTTGACATCTCAATCCAAACCTACGTCGGAAATTACTCGATGTTTGAATTCAAGAGCTGCAAATTCAATATCTAAGAAACAAAGTGAAGAGCAGAATATATAAGAAGAAGAAAAAAAGTCCAAAAAGTACCATGAATTACAAATCGAATGATATTTAAATATAACATTTCTATATTTGAAACACGGCAGATTGTGTTTAACATGCTAAATGATAGACTAGTATAGCGTTTGTACTTTTAAATATAGTTCCATTATCTGACTATGCAAAATGATAGTTGAATATAGCATAAGCATATTTCAATTGAACAAGGATGAAAAAATATGCAAAACTATACTTGAATTTAGCATAAATATATTTAAAGTGAACTAGCATGAACAGAATATACAAAATGAAATAAGTATTCCTAAAGAGAACTACCATGAATAGAATATGTAAAATGAGAACTATATATAGCATATGTATTTTTAATGTAACAGTTTAATCACAAAGTTCACTGCCATGTTTATAATATGCAGAATGATAGTTTAATGTAGCATCTGAGTTATGTAGTCCACTATCATGTTTAAAATAGGCAAAATGATAGTTTAAAGTATCATTTTAATTATAAAGTCCAATATTATGATTACAATATACAAAATGTGATTTAATGTAACATTTTAATCACAAGATCTACTGCCATGTTTATGATATGCAAAATGGATGTTTAATGTAGCATATGAGTTATGAAATCCACTATTATGTTTAAAATATGCAAAATGATAGTTTGGTATAGCATTTTAGTTACGAAGTCCAATATCAAAGTTACAATATGCAAAATGAGATTTAATGTAGCATTTTAATCACAAAGTCCGCTTGCATATTTAAGGTATACAAAATGATAGTCTAACATAACATTTGAGTTATGAAGTCCAATATCATGTTTACAATATGCAAAATGATAGTTTAATGTAGCATCATAGTTATGAAGTCCAATATCATGATTATAATATAAAGAATGAGATTTAATGTATCATTTTAATTACAAAGTCCACTAGCATATTTTAGGTATGCAAAATGATATTTTAACATATCATTTGAGTTATGAAGTCCATTATCATGTTTACAATATGCAAAATGATATTCTAATGTAAATTCAATTATAATGTCCACAAACATGTTTAGGATATGAAAAATGATAGCTTAATGTAGAATTATAGTTATGAAGTTCACTATCATGTGTAAAATATTCAAAATGATATTTCAATGTACCATTTTAAGTACAAAGTCCACTATCATGTCATGTGCTCGGTCATGGGCTCACTAACGGGTTCGTCACAGACTCAGTCGTCGAGATATGTTGTTTAACCGAGCATATCATCGAAAGAAAAGGCTAACTTGATGCCAAGCCTAACCGGGTACATATGAAACCAATCTATACCCGAGATATAGTGTTTAACAAAACGTACCATCGAATGTAAAAGCTAACCGGATGCAAGCCTAACCGGTATGGATGAAACTAATCTATATCCGGGATATATTGTCTAACCGAGTGTACCATCGAATATAAAGGCTAATCGGATAACAAGCGATAAATATGGGTGCAAAAGCTAATCGGATGCCAAGCCTAATTGGGTACATATGAATGCAAAAGCTAACTGGATGCCAAGCCTAATTGGATATGTATGGATACAAAAGCTAACCGGATGCCAGGCCTAATCGATTATATATGGAACCAATCTATACCCAAGACATATTGTTCAACCAAGCGTACCATCGAATGCAAAAGCAAACCGGATGCCAAGCCTAATCGGGTACGTACGGATGCAAGAGCTAACTGCATGCCAAGCCTAATCGGGTATATATTGATGAAAAAGTTAACCGGATGCCAAGCCTAATCGGGTATATATGAAACCAGTCTATACCCAAGATACATTGTTTAACTGAGCATACGTATGGATGCAAAAGCTAACCGATGCCAATCCTAATCGGATGCATATGGAACCAATCTATCATTTGTATTTTTAAATTAGTGTATTACAATGTATCAAATTGAATGGAATGTACTGAATGATAGTTAAAAATATCGTTTGTATTTTTGACGTGCATTACAATGTATTGAATGTGTCGAATGATAAGTAAAAATATTATTTCTATTTTAGAGTGCATTAGAACGTATTTAATGTGGCAAATGATAGTTAAAATAGTTTAACTTAGCATCTTAGTTATGAAGTTCACTGTCATGTTTAAAATATTCAAAATGATAATTTAATATAACATTTTAATCACCAAGTCAATTAGCATGTTTATAATATGCAAAACTATAGCTTAATGTAAAATTTTAATTATGAAGTCCGCTATCATATTTATGATATGAAAAAAATACTTTTAGTGTAGCATTTTAATTACAAAGTTCACTAGCATGTTTAGAATATTCAAAATAATAGTTTAATATAGCATTTTATTTATAAAGTACACTAGCGTTTTATTTATGATACCTGTAATATTCAAAATAAAGAAACTCAATAAACAAGTAAACAAGAAATTGATGCATTATGTTTTATGCATATTTTATCACCAGGTGGAGCATATGAGTAATTTTATCTAATCAAAATCACATCTTGTGCAGATTCTTAAAACAAAATTTACTCTAACTTCTTGAAATTTAGAAACAATCCATCATGCTATTACAAATGCATAAACTATAACAACAACAATACAGAATTTAACGTTCAATTGTGCATTACACATATAGAATTATAATGATAAATTCATATAGCTTTCTTTCTTAGTTCATTTAAACACTTAGTCGTCATCGTTACCTTCGGCACCACTAGCAATCTTAACCTCCACTTCACCACCGCTCATCTGAACTCGGCCGTCAAAGTCATCACCCAAGTCACCATAGGCCGTCAAACTAGTCGCCACCACCTACAGTCCATTGCCTTCGCCTAAACGAGCTCTACCTTCTTCTGCGCTTGCGCCGCTGCCGCCTGTCTTGTGATGTCGTCGCCTGTACCAGTGATCTGAGAACGAGATTTGAGAACAGTCCATTCTTTTGTAAAGAATTTTCTTCAGGCGAAAGAATAAAACTCGCATCCGCAAAACGTAAAAATAGTTGTTGCGCTCCTGATTCCAAAAACAATGCTATGTTTTTCCTTCGGTCGATTTTCCTATATTTAAAATGTTTTACCTTTATGACGTTGAAGTTTTTATTTATTATAATTGTTATCCCCCTTTTGACAAGGCTGTGATATCGAGGAATTGAATGAGAACCAAAGACCGTTCATCCTGAATATCGGGTATACGCAAATTCACTATGGATGTCGATAAATTTTATCCAAGTCCGGATCAAGCTACAATTGATATGATAGGACCAAAAAAGCTATGAAAGCCAACGTTCCAAGTTTCAAGTCAATCGGAGTTCGTATGCTCGAGATATGATACAACTCTAGTGATCAAGTCGTTCGTATCCATCAAGTAAAAACCATGTTCGAGTCGATCTGTTCATATCCATCAAGCAATCAAAGAAAGTCCTTCTTCGTATCATTTTTTTTCAAATCCATCAGATGCTCTTATCTTCATATCCTTCAGTTGAAAGGCCCTGTTCGTATCCATAAATCCTCGACTATTCGTATCCATCGATCAATATTGTTCCGCATCCATTTGTTCATATCCATCAAGTATCCATCTGTAACGACCCGTTAAATTTATGATATTTAATAAATTGAATTAAAATAATTTCAAATTTGTTGAGGAATAAATGTAGAGATTGGGTATAGTAGTTGAAATTTAGTGTTAAAATATAAATTTATGACGATAAATGTGGATAATGCAAATTGTCACAATTTGATTTAAAGTTAATTTTAAGAAACAAACAAATGTTGAATCTGTGAATGTAGTACAAATATTAACTTGAATGGTGTTCATTAATACAAAGATGTAATTAGTGTTGATAGTAATAATTTATGCCTGTAGTGAAAAAGAAATCTAATAGAGACATAAACTCTAATTATATAAAGGAGTATAGATCTGAACAAATTTATGAAGATTGATAAGGACAGTGTTTGTAATCAAGTTTGGTTATTAATATTTGAAAGATAGAGATGTGTAAATACGTTAATGAATTTATAATGGGAAGGAATGGTAGAATGAAATGAATATATATAATAATAAGCAATTGATTCAATTAAGGGAATTAAATTTTATTAAAGGTCATTTAATAAATTCAACGTTTGTGAGAAATCATAATAGTTGTGTAAAATATGTACAAACTACGATTTGGAATTTATTGGATTTATAACGGTTTTGTTATTAAGTGTATGAGTTTAAAAGTTATTCCATTTTGTAAAGTAATAGAAGAATGAATGTAAATATAAACAGGGCTTAATAGAATTTGATACTTAATAAATTGAATAAATTGCCCATTTATGTAGATATGTATAGTGGACTATAAATGGCCTAAGCAAATTAAATGGGATGATTATTGAGATTGGTACTATGAAAATAAATAGTAATATTTATTTGCAAGTAATAAAAGCCTATTTAGGTGACTAGAATTTAGATTTAACGACTATTGTATGTTACCTATTCTTGTTTCTTGTTATTTTAAATTTTGGGAATTTATTCAATTTATCCGCCAATTTACCACAGTTAAAGTGAAATAATTGGTGATTGAGAAACGTTAAATACAGATAAGATGAAAACCAAAGAAAATCCCATTTGTAATAAATTATGTAGAATAAAGTAAAGAAATCAGTAAGTGGAAATGTGAAAATGTGAATGCAATGAGATCATAAGTGATAATAACTTTGTTAGGTAAGTGATAACGGAAATTTTGTGTATAACCAAATAAAAATCCAAATTTGTTTGCAATCAATAGAATTATTGCAATTTAATGGATTTAATATTAAATAGTTTATGTAATTATTATTTGGAAGAAATTGGAGTTATTTGTAAAAAGGTATGAACCAAATGTTAATTTTTCTTATGAAATTGACAACTGATATGAATGAAAAGAAGATAATTTGGGACAGTAAAATTTGGAATTTATGCATAATAAAACGGATTCTAACGTTAATTATTACGTTATTGAATTTAAAATGGAATTTGTAAACAATTGAGTGAATTTAATAGATTTATCAAACTTATAATATTGAATTCATTAAGATTGGAATTGATAATAGTTAAGAAAAGGAGGGAATAATAATTTGAAACCATAGCAATAGATATTAATGTAAGGTTGCCTTAAATAAATTAAGGCGGATAAATGGGAATAAAGTTTATTAATAATTTGAAATTTAATATATGGTAAAAGTTTATTTGCAATCATGAGTTGGAATGGAAATCAAATCTATTTACCTAATTGGATTTTTGTTGAGAGTATAAGAATATAAGCTTTAATAATTGAGTTTTAGAATATAATTTATAATTCCCAATTAATAAGAAAGTGCAGATATTAACACTGCAAATTTATATACTGATAGATTTTAATTCACATCCAAGTTTGGTAAATCATGTGGAACTGATTGAATTTTTATAAGTAATGAAATTTGGCCAATATTAGAGGTTGAAAAATAAAATTGGATTTTTATGATTTATTTAATTGATTTAATAAATATTAAAAATAGCCATTTTTGTCACGGACTCGGATTTCGACGAAACCAGTTTCATCGGATCCGTATCGGTGAATTATTATAGAGTTTCAAGTTTCGTATCGATCGGACTTGTCATTTGATCGTACGGACGCGAAACGCCTTGAAATCAATTTTATTAAAAATCAATTTGGAAATCTTATTTTCAGCATAACTTCTTCATACGATCAAATTTGGACGTGAAACTTTTTCCATCGCGTTCAGAATATTTTAAAATACCTATTTGGATATATAGATTTAATAAATTCGACTCCGGAGGCATAGCGGGCTTTTTGGGCCATAATTTGTCACGCACGTTCATTCTACAGCCTATCTACCCTATCTCTAGCCTATCTATAAATATACAGATATAAACCCTAGCTCCTTTCTTTTTCATTTGCTGTACGTTCATTTTCTTCAACCTTCTTTCTTCCTCAATGTATACATCTCAGATCCAGTTTCAATTTGCAAAATTCAGTGAAATTTCAAACACCTCAGAAAATTCTCAAAAAATTATATGTTGAAGTATTCGATACGCGTAATCTCATGGTGTAATTCGTTTTTCAATTGGAGTTATCATTCACCCAGAATAAATTCAAACAGTTCGTGGTCATTCATCAGCGCCGTAACCAAGTTCGTCTGATCGCCATTTCCTTTCTGGGTATTGTAGAGGAGACCGAGGGGATCGCATCTATATGGGTTTCATGGCAAGTCAACGGCCAGATCTTCGTGTAAATGCGATTAGGGTTTGCAAGTTAAGGGCGGCTGCGGCTAATTTGGAGTTGATCGGCGGCGAACTAGGGGACCGGACCTCTGGGGAAGCGTGGGGGAGGTGACGGCATGCTCCAGGTAGTGGTCGGCGAACCTTTGGTGGACGATGGAGGAAGTATGGCTCGGTCAAAGGACAGTGTTGACCGTGTGGAGTGGGTTCGATACCTGTAGAGGCGCGTTCTTTCGTTAGCAGTGAGGAAGCCTATCTTGGCTGACGTGGATGATTTTGTATGATTGTGTACCATTCTTGTTTAAATAAATTTTGATTTTTCAACTCGATTTTTCGCTATAACTTCGTCATACGATATCCGATTGACGCGAGATTTTTTTTATTAGGATCGTAATTAAATTCCGGACTTGATGACGCTGGTTTGGACGTATTCTGAGACGGGCGAATTTTTGGGTTTAAATCGAATTTAAATTCGATTTAAATTCATAAGGTGAGTGTTTTAACCCACTCACAACTACTAGAAACTTTTATGTTTGTTAAATAAATTTTAGAAATGAATAGAAATTTATTTATGAGCTTTTGGCATGTTATTTCACCCATATCTGTTGAATTGCATTTTTTGAATTTAGCTGTTAATTAAATTGATTGATTGCGTATTAATTGGCTGTTAGAAATTATTGTTTGCATAAGAACTGCTAGTTAACAGTTATGACAATTATCACTGAAAATAAACTGTTAGATTTATAGTTGATAAATATAATTTGAATTAAACTGCCAATTATTACCTGTTGTATATTCCCAAACATATTTTGTTATTGGTTGATATTGCTTGATGTTTGTGACTGGATGATGGATGTGTTGTTGAATGGATGTTTTATTCGATATCATTAAACTGCAAGTTAGCATACATTTTACATTTCATTCGGGATTGTGGTTTGAAATGATAAAACCGCAAAGTTTTATTTTTTTAAATTGCGGATTGAAATGATAAATATCTGTATCACTTGACCATAGGATAGAAAATTATATACAGGCACCGCGGTCTATATATAACTATTTTAATGTGATTTCTATGGTTTGGATTGAATACGGTCTATAAATCTTAAATTTATATTGTATAAATATTTTATTCCATATTTATATACCTATGAAGTTGAAATTTTGAAATTAAAAGGAATATAAATTTCTTTATTGAAAATGGAAGAAATTGAGAAAATGGAGTTTGGTAAATTTATATCCTATGTTTAAATGTAAAGTTGGAAATTTTAAGATATGATATTTGTAACTGGATTTTCCCAAAATAAATAGAAATGGATATTCTAGTATAATTTGAAGTGGAAAATTCTATATATATACATATATATATATATATATATTACTAGAAATTGAAGTCTTATTAATTATGGATTTTATGTGAATGGTCAAGATTAATTAATAGAATATTGATTTTGAAAGGATAAAAATCCAACTTTAGTTGAAATATTAATGCTCAAAAATGGATATAAATATATATAAAATTGAAATGGTTTTGGGACTTGAAGTAATATTTTGGATTTTGGTTTAACTTTAAAACAAGAAATATTTGGAAAGCCATGTAATTTATTCTTTATAAAGCAACAGTAAAGTTAAACCTTTTTAATTCGCATACCGTTGAATATCCAAACCATTTAGTTTTGAAAATAATGGTTTTAAAATACTATGGATTTTCGAAGAATTATGTTGAAAGTTACAAACAAAATATTGGTTACATGGGATATTAAATAATAAAAAGTGACATAATTTTTGGAAAGGAAAATTTTATTTGGGAAACGATATCATTGATTTGGGCTTTTATAAAATAATATGAAATAAATTGTTTGTGTTTTTTGATATCGTAATATTATGGTTTGAAAGGGATTATATTCTGGTTTTAAAGTATAAACTATTTTTAAATAACCGCGGTGTTATAATAACGATTGGTTGGCAAAGAGACCGGGATCGGATATGGACATACTCTCTGTCGATACCGAAAACCACTTTGACTAACCGTGTACGCGGTGGAGATTCCAGAATGAAGTAGGTGGTGGCGATGTTTCCTGTAAGGTAAATACGTGGACCCAACTCCCGTGAGTTGGCATAAGGTGGCTAAAACAGGAGCGATTCTCAGGCCAATGAGGTCATTCCTCTGATCGGACGCTCCTCTTCGATATTATACTTTGACTTGGATTTGATTCAGCGGCCACTTCTATATTTTGATTTTGGGGAGTTAGTCCGAGGTGGGCGGTAACTGCGGCTACGCGTTTCCACCAGCCTGGATAGCAATTGGTATATCTACCCTGGCATTGCCTAGTTGTGCCGTGTCACCTACCATACCGAGCCTTTACTACGAGTTTCTATTTGTGTCGTACCTATGGAGTATCCTCTGGTAGCTTCCCGATCAGGAGGTATTACGGTACTGTATAGACTATTGGCATTATTTGTGTTAAGGGCTATATGGGTAACCCCTTAACGCTATTAAAAAGTAAGTTTATTTTACAATTAGACACTATTATAATAGCGCAATATACTACATAGTAAATAGTTTAACGGATCCTTAGGAGATGTAAATCCCGAGCATCTCTTAAGTTACAGTACTCATATTTATTTCTGTAAAATTTAACTTACATAAGATCTTTTAGTTCTGACTCGAGTGTTTTTGTCTTTTCAAATTCGCTCGGGTCAGTCCGAGCGTTTCAGGATTTGAAGATTTAGCTTTGGAGGACGAAGACGAAGATTTGTATTATTATTATTTATACTAGTGCACTACACCATTTAATTCCGCTGCATTGTTGTATTGGTATGTGTAACTCTGATATTTATTGCACAAGAAAAATAAATTATTTTGTAAAACAGTTTCATGAACTGTATATTTGATTATTATATTTTATCCTTCCGCTGTGAGATTCTGTTTTGTTTTATTTCTTCTCTATCTTTCTCATTTACCCCATAACAATCCGACCTTCCGTATGGTTTGAATTGGCACGTTTGTCGGTTTAAAGTGTGCGAAAAGGCGGGATGTTACAGTTGGTATCAGAGCTTTGGTTTAGCGATAAACCTTGGCTTTGTGGGGTTTGACTCTTTATTAATGGGGTAGTAATACCCTATGGGAGTCGCTGAGTGTATATATATATATATGAGAGAGCGTATTTGTTAGTATTAATAAAAGATTTTGATATTGTGTTAATCTGTTCCGCTTTGTATTTATAAATTCTGGTTGATGCATGGGACGCTATGTCATCAATAGGGATTTCTAAACACTTAATAGGACAGACCGACATAATATTTGTTTTAATATAGGTGAATAAAATAATTTTGCCTATTATATTTTCTATATATAAAAATATTTTATAAAGATATATATATATATATATTTGGTTGCTATAGATTTGGTGTTAGGCAATAAAATATTTATAATAACTGAAGCTAAGTGAAATTATAATAAACCAAATTTGAAGATTTTAGAAATTAAGTCCGGGATTTTTGAAAATCTGTTTTCAAAGAATTTATGAAATATAATGATTCGGTTTATAAGTATTTTCTTATATAAATATTTCGTATAATTTGGAAGAATTGTTTTAAAGAAGATTTTGGAAAAGAACTAAATTCTGTACCTTCCTCTCTGTCGCTGGAAAATAAATTCGGTGATGACGGCCGCATCATCGACTTTCATTTTCGAGTTTCGAAGGGAAAGGCCACTGTAGTAAATTCTACTGCAGATTTATTTTGAAATTTTCTAAAAATTTTCTTTTATTGTTCTAAATATAATTAGAGATATTGAGTTGTAAGAACTTATTTATCTATTATTTTGAAATAAATTGAGATTTAACCCGGAATTTAATTCTAAAATCTCCCATTAATAAATTGTTAGTGAAATAAAAGTTAAGTAATAAATGAATTGAAACCTCTAATTGAAATAAGAGAATAATTGCAAAGCTATAAAGAGGAATTTGAATACACATGAGACAAAGAGTAATATGGATAAACATTAAATTTAATTAAAGAATGGAGATTTAACTTGTATAAGTTCAATTGCAATTTCCTTAACATAAATAACTTACCCAAACATAAAAGTTGAAATGTTAAATGTGAAACTAGAATTGAATATTTTACAAGTAGGAATGTAGGAAAATGAAGTATTCAATAAATTACCGTTATAAATAAGAACTAAATGGTATAAACTTAAGTGATAATTAAAATTCTATTGAAAATAAAGTTAAGTATTATTAATAGGTGACATGTTGTAAGATTATTTACTTAAGTATGTTTTAATCTCCCCTATTCCAATATAATGGAAAGTAGGAAGAATTGAAATGACTGTAATCCATAGTTAATAGATAAATAAAAACTTCCACTTATAAGAATGAATGTTAGCAGATTTAGAATTTAAGGGAAATCTTACAAATGAAGAGTAAGGAAATGAAGATATTCAAAATATTTGTTGTTACTAATGGGAATTTATTTTATAAACTTAAGTAATAAAAAGGAAATACAATTGTAATGAATTTTGGGATAATTGGAAAATAAAACTTGTAAGAAATAAAGAAATTCTTCCATAAATGAAGGAATGAAAATCAAAACACTGAATTATGAAATAAATGTATAATAAGCTATTTTGGTGTTGATTTGAATTGTTTGGTTGATGTATGTTTGTTGGGTAAGGAATTGTGGAGTTGTTGGATGAACAAATAATCTATCTTTGTTCCATCTAAGGCTGTTGAGCAACGTATGTACTTGATAGTTATTCTTCGTTCGTACAACTTCAGAATTTGAACCCGAACAACTGATTGTTTGTTGAATGAATGATTGTTTGTTTGTGGTGTGAACTGTTTGTTAAAAATGTATGGTTGTTGCATTTGATTGAGTATGAATGATTGAATCCATTTGAATAGTCCATTTTAAAATAAATGTTTAACCTTTTAGATTATATAAGTGTATACAGGTGTTGGAAGCAACTGCTACTGCTTTGGTTCCATAATAATAAGCGTATTGCCCGACAAATAAGTACGTTTTCGGATTACGTTTAAAGCGCTATTTTATATATTTTCCCGTGTTGGGATATTTATTTTGGATATATATGTAATATATTTGTATATTTGGATATTATATTTTCTCCAGAGTCCCTCCGTACAAAGGAGACTCTGCCAAAATTTTTCGAAAATTTTGGACTTAGAATTTTGTTAAAAATATTTTTCCAACTTTACTAACTCAAGTATTAAAGGATATAATGATTTTTTTTAACAAGTATATTTCATTAAAGGAAATTAATCCAGTAAAATATAAGTTAATATTTGAAATTAGATATACTGTTTTATTCTTCCTTCTCCCTTCCTTTTCCTTTTCGGGGACGAAAAGATTTGAGTGGGGGAGATTGTAACGAACCGTTAAATTTATGATATTTAATAAATTGAATTAAAATAATTTCAAATTTGTTGAGGAATAAATGTAGAGATTGGGTATAGTAGTTGAAATTTAGTGTTAAAATATAAATTTATGACGATAAATGTAGATAATGCAAATTGTCACAATTTGATTTAAAGTTAATTTTAAGAAACAAACAAATGTTGAATCTGTGAATGTAGTACAAATATTAACTTGAATGGTGTTCATTAATACAAAGATGTAATTAGTGTAGATAGTAATAATTTATGCCTGTAGTGAAAAAGAAATCTAATAGAGACATAAACTCTAATTATATAAAGGAGTATAGATCTGAACAAATTTATGAAGATTGATAAGGACAGTGTTTGTAATCAAGTTTAGTTATTAATATTTGAAAGATAGAGATGTGTAAATACGTTAATGAATTTATAATGGGAAGGAATAGTAGAATGAAATGAATATATATAATAATAAGCAATTGATTCAATTAAGGGAATTAAATTTTATTAAATGGTCATTTAATAAATTCCACGTTTGTGAGAAATCATAATAGTTGTGTAAAATATGTACAAACTACGATTTGGAATTTATTGGATTTATAACGGTTTTGTTATTAAGTGTATGAGTTTAAAAGTTATTCCATTTTGTAAAGTAATAGAAGAATGCATGTAAATATAAACAGGGCTTAATAGAATTTGATACTTAATAAATTGAATAAATTACCCATTTATGTAGATATGTATAGTGGACTATAAATGGCCTAAGCAAATTAAATGGGATGATTATTGAGATTGGTACTATGAAAATAAATAGTAATATTTATTTGCAAGTAATAAAAGCCTATTTAGGTGACTAGAATTTAGATTTAACGACTATTGTATGTTACCTATTCTTGTTTCTTGTTATTTTAAATTTTGGGAATTTATTCAATTTATCCGCCAATTTACCACAGTTAAAGTGAAATAATTGGTGATTGAGAAACGTTAAATACAGATAAGATGAAAACCAAAGAAAATCCCATTTGTAATAAATTATGTAGAATAAAGTAAAGAAATCAGTAAGTGGAAATGTGAAAATGTGAATGCAATGAGATCATAAGTGATAATAACTTTGTTAGGTAAGTGATAACGGAAATTTTGTGTATAACCAAATAAAAATCCAAATTTGTTTGCAATCAATTGAATTTATTGCAATTTAATGGATTTAATATTAAATAGTTTATGTAATTATTATTTGGAAGAAATTGGAGTTATTTGTAAAAAGGTATGAACCAAATGTTAATTTTTCTTATGAAATTGACAACTGATATGAATGAAAAGAAGATAATTTGGGACAGTAAAATTTGGAATTTATGCATAATAAAACGGATTCTAACGTTAATTATTACGTTATTGAATTTAAAATGGAATTTGTAAACAATTGAGTGAATTTAATAGATTTATCAAACTTATAATATTGAATTCATTAAGATTGGAATTGATAATAGTTAAGAAAAGGAGGGAATAATAATTTGAAACCATAGCAATAGATATTAATGTAAGGTTGCCTTAAATAAATTAAGGCGGATAAATGGGAATAAAGTTTATTAATAATTTGAAATTTAATATATGGTAAAAGTTTATTTGCAATCATGAGTTGGAATGGAAATCAAATCTATTTACCTAATTGGATTTTTGTTGAGAGTATAAGAATATAAGCTTTAATAATTGAGTTTTAGAATATAATTTATAATTCCCAATTAATAAGAAAGTGCAGATATTAACACTGCAAATTTATATACTGATAGATTTTAATTCACATCCAAGTTTGGTAAATCATGTGGAACTGATTGAATTTTTATAAGTAATGAAATTTGGCCAATATTAGAGGTTGAAAAATAAAATTGATTTTTATGATTTATTTAATTGATTTAATAAATATTAAAAATAGCCATTTTTGTCACGGACTTGGATTTCGACGAAACCAGTTTCATCGGATCCGTATCGGTGAATTATTATAGAGTTTCAAGTTTCGTATCGATCGAACTTGTCGTTTGATCGTACGGACGCGAAACGCCTTGAAATCAATTTTATTAAAAATCAATTTGGAAATCTTATTTTCAGCATAACTTCTTCATACGATCAAATTTGGACGTGAAACTTTTTCCATCGCGTTCAGAATATTTTAAAATACCTATTTGGATATATATAGATTTAATAAATTCGACTCCGGAGGCATAGCGGGCTTTTTGGGCCATAATTTGTCACGCACGTTCATTCTACAGCCTATCTACCCTATCTCTAGCCTATCTATAAATATACAGTTATAAACCCTAGCTCCTTTCTTTTTCATTTGCTGTACGTTCATTTTCTTCAACCTTCTTTCTTCCTCAATGTATACATCTCAGATCCAGTTTCAATTTGCAAAATTCAGTGAAATTTCAAACACCTCAGAAAATTCTCAAAAAATTATATGTTGAAGTATTCGATACGCGTAATCTCATGGTGTAATTCGTTTTTCAATTGGAGTTATCATTCACCCAGAATAAATTCAAACAGTTCGTGGCCATTCATCAGCGTCGTAACCAAGTTCGTCTGATCGCCATTTCCTTTCTGGGTATTGTAGAGGAGACCGAGGGGATCGCATCTATATGGGTTTCATGGCAAGTCAACGGCCAGATCTTCGTGTAAATGCGATTAGGGTTTGCAAGTTAAGGGCGGCTGCGGCTAATTTGGAGTTGATCGGCGGCGAACTAGGGGACCGGACCTCTGGGGAAGCGTGGGGGAGGTGACGGCATGCTCCAGGTAGTGGTCGGCGAACCTTTGGTGGACGGTGGAAGAAGTATGGCTCGGTCAAAGGACAGTGTTGACCGTGTGGAGTGGGTTCGATACCTGTAGAGGCGCGTTCTTTCGTTAGCAGTGAGGAAGCCTATCTTGGTTGACGTGGATGATTTTGTATGATTGTGTACCATTCTTGTTTAAATAAATTTTGATTTTTCAACTCGATTTTTCGCTATAACTTCGTCATACGATATCCGATTGACGCGAGATTTTTTTTATTAGGATCGTAATTAAATTCCGGACTTGATGACGCTGGTTTGGACGTATTCTGAGACGGGCGAATTTTTGGGTTTAAATCGAATTTAAATTCGATTTAAATTCAAAAGGTGAGTGTTTTAACCCACTCACAACTACTAGAAATTTTTATGTTTGTTAAATAAATTTTAGAAATGAATAGAAATTTATTTATGAGCTTTTGGCATGTTATTTCACCCATATCTGTTGAATTGCATTTTTTGAATTTAGCTGTTAATTAAATTGATTGATTGCGTATTAATTGGCTGTTAGAAATTATTGTTTGCATAAGAACTGCTAGTTAACAGTTATGACAATTATCACTGAAAATAAACTGTTAGATTTATAGTTGATAAATATAATTTGAATTAAACTGCCAATTATTACCTGTTGTATATTCCCAAACATATTTTGTTATTGGTTGATATTGCTTGATGTTTGTGACTGGATGATGGATGTGTTGTTGAATGGATGTTTTATTCGATATCATTAAACTGCAAGTTAGCATACATTTTACATTTCATTCGGGATTGTGGTTTGAAATGATAAAACCGCAAAGTTTTATTTTTTTAAATTGCGGATTGAAATGATAAATATCTGTATCACTTGACCATAGGATAGAAAATTATATACAGGCACCGCGGTCTATATATAACTATTTTAATGTGATTTCTATGGTTTGGATTGAATACGGTCTATAAATCTTAAATTTATATTGTATAAATATTTTATTCCATATTTATATACCTATGAAGTTGAAATTTTGAAATTAAAAGGAATATAAATTTCTTTATTGAAAATGGAAGAAATTGAGAAAATGGAGTTTGGTAAATTTATATCCTATGTTTAAATGTAAAGTTGGAAATTTTAAGATATGATATTTGTAATTGGATTTTCCCAAAATAAATAGAAATGGATATTCTAGTATAATTTGAAGTGGAAAAATTCTATATATATATATATATATATATATATATATATATATATATTACTAGAAATTGAAGTCTTATTAATTATGGATTTTATGTGAATGGTCAAGATTAATTAATAGAATATTGATTTTGAAAGGATAAAAATCCAACTTTAGTTGAAATATTAATGCTCAAAAATGGATATAAATATATATAAAATTGAAATTGTTTTGGGACTTGAAGTAATATTTTGGATTTTGGTTTAACTTTAAAACAAGAAATATTTGGAAAGCCATGTAATTTATTCTTTATAAAGCAACAGTAAAGTTAAACCTTTTTAATTCGCATACCGTTGAATATCCAAACCATTTAGTTTTGAAAATAATGGTTTTAAAATACTATGGATTTTCGAAGAATTATGTTGAAAGTTACAAACAAAATATTGGTTACATGGGATATTAAATAATAAAAAGTGACATAATTTTTGGAAAGGAAAATTTTATTTGGGAAACGATATCATTGATTTGGGCTTTTATAAAATAATATGAAATAAATTGTTTGTGTTTTTTGATATCGTAATATTATGGTTTGAAAGGGATTATATTCTGGTTTTAAAGTATAAACTGTTTTTAAATAACCGCGGTGTTATAATAACGATTGGTTGGCAAAGAGACCGGGATCGGATATGGACATACTCTCTGTCGATACCGAAAACCACTTTGACTAACCGTGTACGCGGTGGAGATTCCAGAATGAAGTAGGTGGTGGCGACGTTTCCTGTAAGGTAAATACGTGGGCCCAACTCCCGTGAGTTGGCATAAGGTGGCTAAAATAGGAGCGATTCTCAGGCCAATGAGGTCATTCCTCTGATCGGACGCTCCTCTTCGATATTATACTTTGACTTGGATTTGATTCAGTGGCCACTTCTATATTTTGATTTTGGGGAGTTAGTCCGAGGTGGGCGGTAACTGCGGCTACGCGTTTCCACCAGCCTGGATAGCAATTGGTATATCTACCCTGGTATTGCCTAGTTGTGCCGTGTCACCTACCATACCGAGCCTTTACTACGAGTTTCTATTTGTGTCGTACCTATGGAGTATCCTCTGGTAGCTTCCCGATTAGGAGGTATTACGGTACTGTATAGACTATTGGCATTATTTGTGTTAAGGGCTATATGGGTAACCCCTTAACGCTATTAAAAAGTAAGTTTATTTTACAATTAGACACTATTATAATAGCGCAATATACTACATAGTAAATAGTTTAACGGATCCTTAGGAGATGTAAATCCCGAGCATCTCTTAAGTTACAGTACTCATATTTATTTCTGTAAAATTTAACTTACATAAGATCTTTTAGTTCTGACTCGAGTGTTTTTGTCTTTTCAAATTCGCTCGGGTCAGTCCGAGCGTTTCAGGATTTGAAGATTTAGCTTTGGAGGATGAAGACGAAGATTTGTATTATTATTATTTATACTAGTGCACTACACCATTTAATTCCGCTGCATTGTTGTATTGGTATGTGTAACTCTGATATTTATTGCACAAGAAAAATAAATTATTTTGTAAAACAGTTTCATGAACTATATATTTGATTATTATATTTTATCCTTCCGCTGTGAGATTCTGTTTTGTTTTATTTCTTCTCTATCTTTCTCATTTACCCCATAACAATCCGACCTTCCGTATGGTTTGAATTGGCACGTATGTCGGTTTAAAGTGTGCGAAAAGGCGGGATGTTACACCATCTGTTCGTATCCATCACGTACACTCAACTTCGTATCCACCTGGCCTGTTTGATTTCGAATCCATCGATTGAAGTCAATTCGTATCAATTGATCAAGTGTCGATATGAACAGAGTGAAAGCAACCGATCGCTACGAACAGAATAGTTGTGATCGATGCGAGCATACCTCAAGTGTATCGATACGAACAGAGCAAGATCTGATCGATACAAACAAGGTGCATGCATAGGGAAGACTCGATCTTCGGCATAAAAAATGGATCGACCCGAGGAGTTAGCGCCATGTCAACTTGCAGGCACGTGCTCAAGAACAATCCGAACACATCAACACGAAGTATATCGGTACGAATAAGATAGCCTAGGAAAAACATAAGCTTGCATCGACCATAACTCACAATTTACAAGTCCAAATGTCACCAAATTTTCACAGAAGATTACGTACAACCTAATTAATGTTCATGCTAAATTTCAACTCGATTGGGTCAAATCTTGATCGATACGAAATTCATTCGTATCGATCACGGACCGAGTGCAAATCGCATGGGATCGATCGTATGGGCCCGAACATGTGCCAGAAGAGGTCTTTCGAGATCTGAGCAAGATATTTGCAACCTACACCTATAAGTAGCACCCTAGAGCCTACAGAAAAAGGACTTTGGAGCTCTCCGATGTCCAGACTCTGCCGAAACCATTTATGCACTTCAGGACTACTGTTATACTCGAAATTCAGTACTGTAATCAGTTGTAATCTGTAAGCAAACATCAATAAAATCATCAATTTCATAGTGGACGTAGGCCATACGCCGAACCACTCTAAATATCTGTGTTTCTGCATGTTTTTCTTATCTGTTTTTGAAGTGTTTGTTAGATAATCCTCTTTTTACATTTATATTCTTCATTTTTATCTCTTCAAATACTTCCGAAGATTGTTGTGCCCAATTTTGGTACAAACCCTTTGGTGCTTTCACTGAGAGAAACAGTTTTTCTCCTGCTCTTTGGATCTACTATCGATATCGGATTGCACAAATCTAAGAATAAGATCCAGATCTCAAAGTTTAAAAGTTCTTCCATCCTATTCAGATTTGCATCAAATCTAGAAAAGGACTTCACCATCCACCATGGTTAGCACAAAGACCGCTTCTATAGCTATAGATCAAGAAGGACGGGATCGACAGAATCCCAGGCAACTCCCTCCAACTAATCAGAATGTTGTCGGACCATCAGATCTGTCAGGCCCTATCACTAGGGAAGAATTCCAGATGCTTATGCAGGAGCTGACTCAGAGCCGTCAGCAGCTCACTCAACAATTACTTGCAAATGCAAAATTGACTAATCAGCTAAATCGCCAAAGGCGTAGGAGATCCAGGAGGGATCAGGCCTCCTACTCATCCATAGAGAGTTCAGCCTCTTCGGATTACCATCACAGATCTACGCGCCCACGGCTAGATGGGAGTTACACTCAAGCTACCGGACATCAACCTTCGCTGAACATTGGGCAACCCAGAATTAGCCCGTCAACCAGCTACCAGACTGGACCCTCCTGCCGAGGAGTTATTGTTCCTCATTACACCACAGACAACTACGTTATCACTACTGCCATTGAACCAGGAGTTGATGCCCGGAATCAGTCAGATCCGAACCATCGTCAGCATAGACATACTCTCGAACCCTATGTCCCAGAGAACTTAGAGCCAAGGAGGCGAGATACGGACCGTCGACCGCGACCGATCCAACCTCGCATTGTGGAACCTGACCACACCTTAGCCCAGCATGCACAAAATGTACAGATGTCAGACATCCCCATGATGATCCACCATATGATTTGAGAGAGAAAAGGCCTCACTAATGACGACTGGGGAATCTCCCGGACTCATACTCCCTTTACCGATGAAATACTTTATGCTGAACCACCTTGGCGATTCAGAATGCCGACTTTACCAGTTTATGAAGGAAGTTTTAATCCCAACCACCACATCCTGAAGTATAAGTGGTTGATGAATGTTGCATGAGCTGACAATGTAGTTAAATGCCGAAGCTTCCCGATCTCTCTGGGAGGCATAGCTACTATGTAGTTCACTCATTTGCCACCTCGATCTATTTCTTGTTTTGACCAACTGGCAACCAAGTTTATTGAGCAGTTTCGGATGCACGTCGCAAGGCCGAAGGATGTTAGTACTCTGTCCAGCATTACTCAAGCTCCCGGAGAAACACTCTGACGTTATTTAGAAAGATTTCATGCTACATGCGCTGAGATCGGCAACCTTAATGATAACTCCATTCTTATGGCACTGACTAAGAAGAGTGACCCCGATTTCGAATTTGGAAACTAGTTGGCCGGAAAACCCCCTGCATCATTGGACCGTTTCTATTCCAAGGCATCCCAATTTCTGAGAAGGGAGGATGCAAAATAGTCTACAAAACAGGATGATGCAGGGCCCATTATGGATGGAATCCGGAGTAATGTATCTTTTAAACAATCCTGGGAGAGTTTCGGAAAAGCACAGTTGAATATACAAAATATACAGACTCAGAAAAAGGCAACGGGAATCAGAATAGAAAGCGGGATCAGAACCGTGATCCACGACATAGAGCTCCTATGTTTGATAATTACACTCCTCTGAATACGTCGCTGGAGAATATATATCTACAAACCTTTAATACTATCCAGTACAAGAAGCCTGCTCCGACGCAATCGTCGGAGAGACAGATCTAAAGATGGGAATTTTGTAGATTTCACGAAAGCTACGGCCATAATACATATGGGTGCCGTCATTTACAAGATCTCATTGAAAAGTTGATATGCGAAAGGAAGTTAGAGTAGTTTGTGTGGGCGCCGCAGTCCAGAGGAGCGGGCCCATTAAATCAAAGTCATGCACCAAGTCAGGCAAGATAAGAGGAACCTGCTCGTATCGGTAGGAGGTTAGTGATAAATAATGTAAGTGGTGATCCTCGTCCAGCAGACCGAAGCTGGAAGGAAATGGAGTCGTATGCTAGCTCTGTGAGGCATGTAAGCTTCGAGTGTTGTAGCAATTTGGAAGATGGAGCTCCGGCCAAACAACAAAGGACGATGACTGACGACATCGTCTTTCGAAATAGAGATGCTGACAAGGTCGAAGCCCCAACCATCGATCCACTAGTAATATCAGCTCAAGTAGGTCTTGCTTGGATGAAGAGGATCTTGGTTGACAGTGGAAGTTCTGTGAATATCTTGTTCAAGCGAGCTTATGACCAAATGAAGAAGGAAGCCAAAGATTTGAAGCCTTTCCGATCTCAAATCCACGACTTCAATGGGAGTGCGACTATACCCATTAGAGTAGTGGAACTACCAGTGGAGTTGGGAGTTAGATAACGCTGGAGAGTCCGAATACTGCAGTTTGTTGTTTTGGATATAGACTCGCCGTACAATGCTTTCTTAGGCCGACCGGCCCTAGCAGAATTCAGGGCAGCCATTGCCCCATGGTGTTTGACTCTAAAGTTCCCCGCCGATCGTGGAGTTGGAGTCGTTCAAGGAGATCAGGCTGCTGGATGAGCCTGTTATGTCACTGAGTTGTGTGAGGCGCAGTGAAAGGAGAAAGGAAAAGGCGTAGAGGAATCTCTCTGCGTCTATTTTGTTGACAATTGACAATTGGCGCACGGTCCAAGGTCTGGGCACTCCAACCAATTCCAAAGAGATCTTGACCCGAGGGATAACGAAAGTGAAGACGAAAGTAAAGACCGTCAAACTTCTGCGGCCGAACTAACGATTGATGTCCAGATTGATGATAGCGATGATTCTAGAATGATAAAGATTGGGTCTCAGTTAAGCCAGAAAATGCAAGAGGAATTGGTTGAATTTCTCTGGGAATACCTCGACGTGTTTGCCTGGACACATTCTGACATGTGTAGGATCTCGCCGGACATCGCGGGCCATACATTGAATATTGACCCGTGGTATAGACCGGTCAAGCAAAAAAGGCACTGTATGGATCCAGAGAGATCTACCACCCTTAAAGAAGAGGTAGATAAGTTAAAATCGAATGGATTTATTCGAGATGCTTTACATCCGGAATGGGTGTCAAATCTTGTACTTGTCCGAAAGCCGAATGGGAAATGGAGAACATATTGAATACTCAGATTTAAATAAAGCTTTCCCAAAAAACAGTTTTCCACTTCCTCGATTTATCAGCTTGTAGATTCAACGGCTGGACATGAATTATTGTCCTTCATGGATACATATTCTGGTTACAACCAGATACCCTTGCACTTACCCCACCAAGAACATACCAGCTTCGTAACCGATCTGGGACTCTATTGCTACAAAGTCATGCCTTTTGGACTCAAGAAAGCCGGGGAAACGTACCAACGACTAGTCAGTCGAATGTTCGCTGAGCAGATCGGGAAGACTATGGAAATATATGTAGACAATATGCTTGTGAAGTCATGATTCTCCAATGATCATATTAAGGACCTGGAATCGATGTTTGGTACCCTTCGAGAATATAGAATGAAGCTCAACCCATTGAAATGTCACTTTGGAGTCGCATCCGGAAAATTCCTTGAGTTTATCGTCAACGCTCGAAGAATTGAAGCCAATCCCGAAAAGATCTGGGTGATCAGAAATCTTGGGACTCCAAGAACCATAAAGCAAGTCCAGAGCCTCAACGGGAAAGTAGAAGCACTGAGTAGGTTCATTTCAAAGTCCACCGACAAATGCATTCCCTTCTTCGAATTGATTTGAAAAGAGAAACGAAATTTTGAATGGACCACAGAATGTGAGGGCGCATTCCGAGCATTAATTCAGCACCTCTCCACACCGCCTAATTTGTCAAAGCCTATTGATCACGAGAAACTATACATCTACTTGGCAGTATCAAAAAACGAAATTAGTGCTGCCCTAGTTCGGGAGGAAGACCGAGTGCAAAAACCGGTCTACTATATTAGTAAACGATTAACCGGAGCTGGGATAAATTATCCAAAGCTAGAGAAATTGGCATATTGTCTCGTTATTGCCTCAAGGAAGCTCCGTCCATATTTCCAGGCTCACCCTATCATGGTTTTCACCAACCAACCGTTACGATAGGTCCTTACGCGGCCTGAGACGTCTGGTAGGTTACTCAAATGGAATATTGAACTAAGTCAGTTTGATATTACTTACACTCTAAGGAGAGCCATTCAAGGACAAGTCTAAGCAGATTTTATAGCTGAATTTACTACCCCAGAGGATTTGCCCGAAACCAGTGAATCTCCCAAGTATATCTAGAAGGTGCACATTGATGGTGCATCAAACGACCGGTGCTCGGGTGCTGGGGTCGTACTTGAAACCCCCGAAGGTCGATCCATATATTATGCTCTAAAGTTTGATTTTCATGCAACCAATAATGAAGATGAATATGAAGCCTTGCTTGCCGGATTGAAATTTGCCTGAGATTTGAGAATCATTGCTGTAGAAATTTATTGTGATTCGCAATTAGTTGTGTGTCAAGTTCGGGGAGAATATCAGGAAAAAGATCAATAGCCAGCTGCTTGCCTAGCTCGGGTTCAAAAGAAACTGAATCAGTCTGATTATTATGTTATCTATTGCATCCCCCGAGGGCGAAATCAGAAAGTTGATTCTTTAGCAAAGTTAGCCAGTTCGGGCAAAGCATAACAAATGAGAATCGTTCTCGTGGAGACTTAAGCTTACCCGATCATTGATCGAATGGAGAAAGATTGGGTGTTAGAAGTTGTTCCCGATAAGGAGTCATGGATGACTCCATTCCGAGATTGTCTCGAGCATGAGACCCTGCCAGAGCGCAATATTGAAAAGAGACAGATTCTTCGAAAAGCTTCGCGGTTCACTATTCAGAATGGAGTTATGTACAGAAGAGGGTACCCCGTTCCTTTACTCCAATGTATCTCTCACGATGAAATTAAACGAGTATTACATGGTGTACACGAAGAAGAATGTGGCGATCACACCAGGGGGCAAGTTCTCGCTTAAAAAGTAGTCCGATATGGATATTATTGGCCGACCGTAAACCGCGACGCAGCAAATTACGCCAGGAAATGCGATAAATGTCAAAAGCATGCTCGAATTCCTAGAGCCCCACCCACTGAGATAACTCAAATGGTCAGTCCATGGCCGTTTGCAGTATGGGGCATTGATATTATTGGCTCTCTATCTCTATCCAAAGGTGGTGCGAAGTACACCATCGTTGCAGTTGATTACTGTACCAAGTGCGTTGAAGCCGAGCCCCTTGCTACAATCTCAACGAAGAAAGTGATAAATTTTGTAGTGTGCAATATTATCCATCGATTTGGTCTCCCACACACCATCATTAGTGATAACGGAACCTAATTCGATAGTGTTGAGTTCAAAGACTTCTGCCAACGATTCCACATTCAGAAGAAATTCTCTGCAGTCGCACGCCCTTAAGCAAATGGACAAGTCGAAGCTATGAACAAAGTTATAAAGTCTATTCTGAAGAAACGACTGGAAAAGGCCGAGAGCAAATGGGTCGATGAACTTCCTATGGCTTTATGGGCTTATCGGACCACCCACAAAACAGCAACTGGCCATACTCCATTTTCTCTCTCTTTGGTTCAGAAGTTGTCATTCCAGTCGAGCTAGAAGTACCTTCCCATCGTACTATTGAAGTAATTTTTTATCGAGTTTGAAAATAGTTGAAAATTTTCAAATTAAAATAACTGCAAGAACACGGTGTACTATTGAAGTAAGTGGCGAGTACGGATCGATGCACAGGAAATTTTTAAGATTTTAAAAATATATTCAATCAAGTTAGACCAAATGGAGGAGAGATTGTTAACTAGAAACAAAATGAAGCTAAAACTAGAATTAAAATGAGATTAAAACTATGAGATTAGAAAATAATTTAGAGGCAAATCCACTCTCCTATTTTTGTAAATCAACAAACAAATAATTTATGATCTAACTTTGATATTAAGTGAAATAATCATTACATATATCATAAGTATGGTTTGTTTATGTTATTAATTAACATAACTCAAACCAATAAACTATAATACAACAATTATACCACTTCTAATTCTCATGAAAATGAAGCCAAAGCAAAAGCTATTTTAAGAATGATCTATTTACTATTGTAACTAGTAATATAGATCATCAAATTTCATTTTTACTTTCATTTCAAGATAAAAAATTAATTAGCAAATGATGATGTAAATTGTGTTTATGTTGAATAAGAATAGCCCATTTGCATAAGCAATATAAGCTATCAAACCCACTTGTATAAACTTACATCAAAGTTCACTTCATGAAGCACAAATCAAATGAGATCATAAATCATAAAAATGTTGAAATTACCTAAAGTTAGATAGCTTCATTACCCCTAAATTGAAAGGGTTTAGCTACTTATTTGTGTTATCTAATGAACACTTGTAAATTTCAACATAAAAGGCAAAGAAATGAAACTAAGCAAAGGTAGAGAGAGATTAACTACAAATTACTTGCATAAAAACAAAGCTACACTACTTGCATGAATGTAAATCTAAGCTATGAACATTAAAAGAAAGAGAGCATAGAAATAAGCGTTAACATAAAAGCAAAGAAAATTATGTAGAAAAGAGAGAAGAAAGAGGCTTGGAAGCCATTTTTATTTCATTCAACATAAATCTTACAACTTACTTTCTTAATTTCCTAACAAATATGAAAGAGTAGAGTATATTTTCATGTAAATAAGAGGGCTATTTATACATGCATAAAACCCTAATTCCTTTTTTAGGAAGCTTCCCAAAGTACCCTTAAGGTGGCCACCAAGTAATCATTAACATCCACTAATCCCCCACTTAAATATACATGACGCTTTAATGACCTTTTAGCATGTGCTTAGCTCCTAATTGAAAGTCAAGGTAAGTGGGTGGGGTCCTCCATGATCTTGAACTTGAATTATTTCCCCTTTATTCCTTTGTAATTCCTTGTGCATGCATATATCATCATGAATCCCTCTTCCATATGCATTAAAATATCCTATAAAAATAATAAAATTTGTCCAAGTAAAAATTCTTACATTGATACACGCACAAAAATGACCGTTTTGCTCTCGAATGAAGATGAAAATATGATGGTTTGAAAATAATTGAATTTTGGTTTTAGACATGTTAAAATGCCCAAATATGATGTTTATTTAAAAAAATAGATAAAATATGGATGTAAATATATGCACATTTACGTGCACATCATGTGACGTACTACGATCCGAAAACGAATGCAATACTTCTTGCTGAATCCCTTGATTTGTCAGATGAGAAGACCGAAGAGGCTGATTTGAGGGCAGCCGCATACCGAAGTCGAGTCGCCCGATTATACAATGCCAAGGTCCGACCCCGAACCTTTGAACTCGGCGATCTCGTCCTCAGAAGAATCTATCTGGTTCTTTCGCACATGAAACCAACGTCGGAAGGGTCGTATATGATTGAACGAAAGCTCGGAGATGGCGTATTTAAGTTGTCAACCGTTGACGGTCTTACTTTGCCAAGGGCCTGGAACAGCGAGAGTCTCTGTCGCTACTACATTTGACAGACTTTATTTATTTAGTCTATTTTTCCATCTGCAATTTGTTTCTGCATTTTGAAATTTGAATTTGTAATAAGGCAACTGACTTTGCAATATTTTCTTATTTCAGCAATAAAATTCCATCTCTTCGAGCCAAAGCTGTGATTTACTGAATGTTTCATACCACCATCACGATGCATGGAGAGCTAAGTTCCATCATACGGTGGGATTTATTTAAATAGAGAGTGACTGTGATACGACTGGTCACTCACTAAGTGAAACCTGAGCTTAGGGGCAAGTCACTACACTGAAGCCAAAAAGGATTGATACACGACAATCTTTTAACTAACTCCAGTCTCCCAGAGTGCGAGCTGGAGTATGAACTCATGAATGCAGTTTCGAAAAGGGTGGATCCGTCCACCTAACGACTTCGACCGTATCTTAACCAAGTTCGAAGAGGATGGATCCGTCCATCTAATGACCTCACTCGTTAACTCGGGGTGGATGTGAATCGACCATCCACGATCCAGATAAATCCATCGCTCCCGAAGTGCGACTGCAATTAACTCTAAGTCCCCAAAGTGTGGTCGAAGTATAAACATAACTTGGGTGTGATTGACCACTCATAAAATAACTTAAGTCCCCAAAACGGATACATATCCTTAAAACTTAAGCAAGCATGGCGGACTGCCGATGCACAAATGCAACTCCCCAGAGTGTGGATGTGATCATCAATAAGTGAGCGAATGTGATTTAACCACTCGATCCTCATTTGTTTCAGCATCAATTCAACGACGCTAAACTCGATGTGTTGAAATCAATATGCAATCGCTAGTCGATCTTCACAATTCATCCCTGGAATTGGGGGTAAAACTTAAGTGTCAACCATTAACTGAAGCAGTGCAACATCAAAGTTCAACTTAATCCCCGGTCATGACTCGTGTCCGTGATCTCAGGACTTGAAAAATAAACACAAACTCGACTCAAAAGTCGAACGTTCACAAGTGCACTGAACTGGATTTCAAATACTGGAACACTTAAGTCAATAAATGATAATTGAGTTGAAGCCAAAATAGAAATTTCATTTCAACTATCTATGGAAGAAATTTATGTACAAGTTATTTTCAAAAATCCTACTAGCGAGGGCCGAACCCGCGTCTATACATGGCCTACAAAAAGCTAAAAGAATTTCCTATATACTCAAAAATGATCCAAGGAGAAGCATCTACTCTTTTTTCTTCTTCGGTTTCCCCTTCGGTGTGGACCCATTGGATCCGTCACTTGTTTTTCTCTTCGAGCCCTTGCCTTTCGGTGGCTAAACTCCAGTCGGGGGCATTATATCCACCTCCGAGCTCAAATGAATAGGACTACTTCTTGTAGGCGGAGTCGGAGGGGTTGGGTCCACTACAGGAGGTGGAATAGGCATGCTGGTATCGACAACAGTACCGCCGGGAGATTCCTTAACAGAGCCGGGTCGGGTCCCGCCATTCCACCTCTAAAGCTGCCTGTCCGGGCTGTTGCTTCCATTTCAGTATTAATCTCGACTATAATTTCCTCCTTATGGAGTGTTTGTGCATCGCCTGGAATACTTGCAGTTGGACCTGAGGAGCTAGTCGTCGGTGCGCTTCTGCTCATGACAAATGGCAAATCCACAAAGGGGTCGTTGTGATGACCGAGAAGTTCCTCCATCATTTGTTCATCAATAGAAAGTGTACACCCCTACGTTCCGTCAATAGGCATTGTAATTGTTTTAGCGACCGCTTCAGCTACGATGCCCTCCTACACATGATGCGATTCTTGAGTTGCAGGAGGCGCGATTGATGTGACTACAATCACTGGAAAGGGACAAACAAAAGCTGTTATAGAGTGTTTCAAGTGAAGCTTCTGATCGTGAACAAGTATGCGAAATGTTCAGAGTACCTTCCTCGGTTTGACTTGTTGGTGGCTGAACGGCCTCAGAAATTTGTTTGCCGGCTTGAGATGGCTACGGCTGATCCGGATTGTAAGGAGGAATGGATTGAGAATCAACCGTAGAAGTCGGTTCAAGCTGAGTCGACACAAGGGTTTCGGGACTTATATCGCGGTGCTCGACACCAAAACCTTCTCCAACCTCCGAGTGCTGAGCGCCAAACTTCTCCTTCTCATATGAAATCATAGCATCATGGAGAATTTTCCTTTCGTCTTCGTTCAGCACTTGGCTCTCAAGCTCGAATTCATCAACCGATTCAACCTAATGGGTAGCTTTCTCATCCTTTACTGATCGGCCCTAGGCATTGTATAAGTGTGTCAGATAGTTATCGAGCCAGGCTAGGTTCCTATGCCTTAAGACGTTAACATTATAGGTGACGAGGAGATCTTCAATGTCAGCCTCTAGCCTAGACTCTGCCATTCGGACCTTCTCCTCGACCTCAGTCTCCACCTCCCGGACCTTAGCCATTGTCGCATCCCATTCGCCCCGAAGCGCTACGGTCTGTTCACATGCCTCCTAGGCTGCGTTGTTTACATCATCTCTCTCCTTGATGATTTCAGAGAATTTGGCTTTGAGCTCGTTAAGTTCATTGAGAGCCGCATCCCGTTCGGCTGTGACAGTGGTGTTCCAGTGACCCATCTCATCCACCGGGGCAAAATGTGTCTGACGCATCCTCTATATTGCCAAATTCGCCTCATCGGCCTTTTGAGTGGCCTCTATTTCTGATTTCCGAGAGGATTCGGCTTCATCGTTAAGCACTTGAATGATTCGATCCTTTTGAGCGAGCTTGGCTTCTAATTTCTCTATGGTAGTCGCCCGCTCAAAGGCCAGCTTCGATGCTTTCTCCGCGGCTTTCCCCCACTCCTTGTACTGAGTGTAAATATCATGATTACCATCATGCATCGTGTTCTCTGCTTCCACTGGAATTCTCTTTAAGTATGGGGGGAAGATATAGCCATCAAAACAAATATTCGGAAAATCCTTCTTCAATTAGGCGATCTTAATCGCTCCTTCCCATGTAGGCTCGGTGATTGCCTACTCAGTAATAACGGGGGCTGTAGTTTCAGTTCTCCGGCGGTGAGGATCAGGCGTCGGAGCGTGAGAAGATGGTTTGTGACGTGGAGGCTCCGGGGGATGTGTGTCATAAACGGGAGGCTGTGTAGGGATTCTAGGAGGTGGTGAATGGGATCGGGATCGGTGTCTGTAGTCCCTGTCTTTATCTCTGTCATATCATTCTTGGCTAGAGTACCCACGATCGTAATCCCTCTCTGCCTCTTTCCTACGTGACTTATAATATGAAGAAGATCGGCGAGCTGATAGAAGGCTCCCTGACATCGACCCTCGTCCAGACATTGTGTCTGCAAAGTAAAAGAAGAAAGAATTAGTAATCTCCGAAGTAAACAACTTATGGTCGAGAATCGTGTAGTGACGTGAAGTGTAGATGTATGTGTAACCCCCGACCAACCGGAAATGTCGACCACACTAGTGGGAAGAGGCTCTCTTAAGTCTAAAGTACTCTAAAGCTCCTTCAATCCGACGTCATGTTGAAGTGACACATAATCCAAAATTGGGATATTGGCAAGCCCTTCGAAAAGGTTCTCCACTTGCGAGGGAGGAGGAGCCTCTGAAATTCTAATACCTGGAACAGGAAAAGACACGATCACAGATTTCCATCTCATGGATTTAGAATGCTTATGGGTTGCAGCCTTGCCTTTTCTCCTTCCCTCAAGATCCTGAAAGCTGCCAGCAGGCCCGGCTACGGGTTCATCGTTCATGGGCGTACCTTTTTTGCCACCATCTTCGGAACTTACGACCTCGAGCACTTTGCGCTTCACTGGTCTCGTCGTGGCTGCCTTCAATGTTCCTTCGAGCCTTATACTCTGATTTTGCTCGATTAGCCTGATGGTCTTCAAGTTTCAGTCTGTTAACACAGACTCTATTTCCCTCATCTCATTCGGCACTTCTTGAAGGACACAAACTATATCTTTAAAGTGTGCGCCCTCGGGTCGTGGAATTACAGCTGTAAAGGAAAGGAGATATTAGTTTTAATATTAGCTATGATTATCTCGTTAACTACTTGAAAAGGTTGCAACACTTACGTCTGACTAACCATCGGCTAGCAAATCCTAGAGGGCATCGGACATAGAACCACTCTGTTTTAAAATAACTCAGCCTAGTCCAGGAGCCGATCACAACTTGACAATTCCTGACTGCCTCTAGGAATGTGAACGAGGGACTATCTTCCTAACTCTTAACTTTGAATAAGTATCTAATTTCGATCGAGATCGGAGGTCGAAAAAGATTTTCCATGAATACAATGAACAGACTGTTAAGCAGAGCATATCCATTCGGGTGTAACTATGATGGGGCGATCCCAAAGAAAGACAGCACTTCTCTAATATACTAATTGAACGGAGTAAGTATTCCCGCTATGCATGCATGGAGATTAAAGGCAGTAAATCCCTTTGGGGGAGCATGCGGTCTATCATTCGGTCCCGGTAATAGTATGTCGTCCAACAACAAGCCATGTCTTAGGCATATCTGTCCCAACATATCTTCGGAGACGTTTGACGGAACAGAACCTTGTGGGTTACCGATGAAAATTGCACCTGGCAGCTCATCCGGAGCTGGATCGATAACTTCGGCTACGATGGCCAGCAACTCTATTATTGGAAGAGATGAACTTCGGGTTTCTTGTTGTGAACTTGTAGACTCCATAACTAATCAAATTATCAGAAACCATCATTAGACAATAATAAGCTCGTGTGTTCCCCAGTGTGAAGTGTGTGAATGTGTTGTGCGGTGTAGTGTTATATATTACTTGAGAAATTCTATAAAGTTTGAGAAAATATTCAAATGACAGGACTTCGAAATTCAACTGGAGTGACCGTCATCGCTGACCATCACAACCGTGCCATCCAGACTTTAGAGACCGATCCGAGTTACAGCTTGTTAAGATTTTGTTGAGTTACAGTTCCATCGACGAGCTTCGAAGGGCGGTCAAATATGCAGTTCAACGGTCAAGTCTAATTATGCCAGACTGAAGCTCGCAGGAGTTAAGTATTCAATTATTCAAAATTTTCGTATCCATCAAGGTCAAGACGTGGATCGGTCGCCAGAGGTTCAGTTCGTATTGATCATGAAAATAGCAGATCGTATCGATCATAGTACATCCCTTCGTACTGATCGCCCAAATGAAATTTCGTATCGATGCAGTATCCTCCTATTCGTATCGATCAACGTACCGTAATTCGTATCGATCGAATTATCGATCCCAGTTCTAAAATTCGTATCTATCAAGCCATATTAATACGAATTCCATTAGGTATCCATCGATACGAACACCACCGTTAGTTGGTTGATACGAAGAGTTTGCCACTGATTGATACGAAGCATTTCCTTTGTTCGATACGAAGCCTCATCATGCCCAGATCGATACGATTCCTCCCTTCATCATAGATCAATACGAGTGTTTCTTCCTCGTATCCCTCCACGCTTCTTCTTCTCCAAAAACCATTCAAGCATCGCCTCCTCCATTCCCGACCTGGCACTGGTCTCCACTCTACCATAACCGATCGCAAAAACAAATGAGATGGCAAAGGAACTCGAGTCTCATCATATTAAGATTGAGTTTGGTCGATTATTTACCTAATTTCAACAATTAGTTCAAGGGATTGATGTTTGGTTCGGTTCAAAAGCAAGAGTAATTTCTATTTCCTTGTTTCTCAATCGATACGTAGGCACACTAGAAAATGAGAGCAAGTAAATTTTTCTAAGTACGAAAAAGGCTTTTATACAAACACGAGATGAAGGGAAATGACGATTAGACACCCTACTGCTATGACCGGGTAAAATAGGTATCCTCCCCAATCGATGCGAAGAGGGAAATTTGCATCCATGCACCCTTTATCAAAAGCAACACCGTTCGTATCCATCAGCTTCCATCGATGCGAACGCCACAACCAAGTCATGTTCGAATTGTTTGACTCCATTGATACGAAGTGACAGCTTCGTGTCCATCACTTCAAGGACCACAAGAGTTTGTCTCCATCGATACGAATAATTCTTGGAGGACCAATTGGACTGTTGGTGTCCATCATAAGTCCATCGATACGAAATCATAACTTCATACCCATTGCTCTGGAGTTCACAGAAACTCGTTTCCATTAATGCGAAGTATACCAAAGAGCTATTAGTGTGTGTGTTTGCACAAAAAATAGACAAACACCTCAAAGTCGTATGATTTAGTTGATTTTATGTTGTTCTTAGTAAATTGGGTGAGTTATGCAAATAAATAAAAAACATGGGCTAAATTGTAAAAAGACACGCAGATTTATAGTGGTTCGGCCAGAACGTGTCTACGTCCACTTTATATGTTATTCTCTCTTTTCTTTCAGATTACAAGTACAAAGCTTTGTATACAAGTATATGAAAGTTGTTTGAAAGTTCCTTCCGTGCTTGAGCTCTCAAACTTGTCTGCCATTGTTGTACCCCTGCCCCTCTATTTATAGAGTGAGGCTGGGGGTAGGGGTCCTGGATGTATATAGCTACTGGTGGGCCTGAACTGGAGCAATCTGGCCTGGCAGCGTTCTGGTTCGGTGGAGCTTGGTTCGGCCGTGCGTGGAGGATTTTGGTTCGGTATGGAGAGCTCATGGAGTTGTTCAGTGGTGTTGGTCTGGCGGATCATATGGTAGCGGGTTGATTCGGCATCGTGGTGGATGGAACTGGTTCGGTATTGTATAGAGGAGTGTGGTTCGGTGATGGTGGTTCGGTTGTGGCTTGGGAGTTGGTTCGGCAGGAGGTTTGAAGTGGATTGGTCCGATAGTTGTTTGGACCGGTGATGGCCTAGTAGAGGTTGGTTCGGCATGGTCGGTCCGGTATTGGGAAGGAGAGGTGTCGGTTCGGCAGATGAGGGATAGGGTTTGGTCCGGCTAGGCATAGGTACCGGATGGACATGGACACCGTATGTAAATGGTGATTCTGGACGACATTGATGCTCCTTGGCCTCGTGATCTCATGGGTGAGAATTCGTCCAACATTTGCCCCCCAAAGTGGGGCGCGTGCTTGCATGTGTCGCGCTTTGTTTTTCTTCCGGTTGGTGTAGCTTCGTTCGGTCCAGAGTGCCGAACCGTTTGGTTCGGTTGTCCTGCGCTTGTCTATATATAGGGGCTACATACCTTCGTTATTCCTTACCGAATTTAGAGAGAGCCGAATCAGTCTCAGTGCCGAATCAACCTTGTACCGAATCAAATAAGTACCGAATATCCACGTGCCGAATCAAGCAGGTGCCGAATCAAACTAGTACCGAACCAGGTATGTTTTCTCTCGCCGAATGAACACGAACGAGATAGGGGTGTTGAGTGTCGAATGAGCTATGCCGAATGAGATATGTGATGTACTACCGAATGAATCTTTAAACCTTTAATGCCAGATGGATTTTTATACCTGAATCATGAGTGAAATCTTAAGACTATATACACCTGCTTGCTTATATCCTCTGTTCTAACAATATGTTTTTCTCGTGTTGCAGATAATGTCTCGCAAAGCAGAAACTCGATCAGATAGAAAGAAGTCCAAGGATAGAGAAGAGTCTTCTTCCGTGACCCCAGCCCAACCAGGACCGGCGCGACATGGACCTGCTCCGAGGTCGTTAGTGGATGGGTATGGTCCCCAGGAACTTCTGGTCTCCCCTCCCGATTGCTTTCCTAGCTCCCTGAAGGAGGAGCAACTCGATGTTATATCTCGTTCCTTCGGAATAGATAGAGCGCTCATGGTGCTGCCGGCGGCTGGAGTTATGCCATATGACCCTCCTGAAGGGTATTTTACGTATAGTAGGTACCACTGTATGTGCGGGGCCATTCCTCCCATCAACGCCTCGGTAGTCAGCTTCATCACTTATCTGAAGGTGGCTCCATTCCAACTCCAGCCCAACTCTTACGCCATGCTGGTGTGCTTGTACGCTATCTTTCAGGAGAGGTATGGGCGCGCTCCTTCCAACCGGGAGATACGGTATCTGTACAATCTGAGGGGATACAGGAAGGGATCCCCATATATTAGCTTGGAATCTGCCGTCTCTTTTAAGCCGGTTCTGGACCTCTATTCGAAGTACAGTATGTTCAAGAAGGAGTGGTTCTTCGTCAGAGATGACTCCGTCTCTATCCGTCGCTTCACCTCCGGATGTAAGTCAAAGTTCTATTTACATCCCTTGTCTTGGCCGCAATTCCTTTCCTTATGTGCTTTCATTTCTTGCTAGCGACAGGTGGCTTTGTGGTCGTGGAGAACGATCGCCTAGTTCAGATGGCAGCTGAGATAGAAGCTATTTCAGTGAGAGACAGATTAGCTGCTTACTTGATCAGGAATGCTAGACTCTTGATGTACAACTTAATTCTTCCACACCAGTCCGTGGTTAAACAGAGGGATACGGCGGAAGAGAAAGCTGCCCAGACTTCAGGAGGGGCCACGAAAAAGAGTGGCAAGAGGAAAACTTTTACAAAGCCTCCGGTTGTCGGGGGTAAGAAACTTAAGGAGTCTGACGGCCCCTCTCCTAGCACTTGCCTGATTATCCCGGAGGAGGAGGATGTGGAAGAGGATAGAGGCGAGGGCGAAGGAGGCGATGCAGGAGGAGAGTCAGAGGGTGGAGGAGATGGCGATGGAGATGGAGAGGGCAATGGTGATGGCGACGGACAGGGTGGCAGTGGCACTGGTGCTTTAACCTCTGGGCAAGTGGGGGAGCTTCAAGAGTGGACGGATGAGGCTCTCCGTCAGGATTTCGGGGAATCGGAGGGAGAATCGGAGTTGGTGAAGAAGGCGAAGAAGACTGGCAAGGCCGGGGCCGGCGCCGATCCATCCCCTAAAAGCTCCTCAGCTAGGGTGACTCCGGCGGAGTAAGGTAAACTTTTGACTTCTGCAGATTCCATTTACGATAGGGACTTAGGAATATTTTATGGTTCGCTTCCGTCCTGGAATGAGATTCAGGACTTATTGCAGTATCCTACTCCTCCGTAGGGTTTGTATAATAGATGTGACTTCTCACTCTTTTTATCTTAACATATTTCTTGAATAGTGGATCATTGTATGCTCGTAACACTTGGTTTTTATTCCAGGAGCAGGTAAGGCGGCCAAGTCATCAGATATCCGGCACCGCCTTGAACAGTATAAGCTACTCAAAGCTTCTGTCAAACTAAAGCCTCCAACTGGCCGTCCTGGGGATGTAGTTAGATATCGCCCCCTTCTTAGAGTTATTGAGGAAGATATGCAAAAGAGGAAGAGGAGGCGTTCCTTGTTTGATTCATCACCTGGTCCTCAGCCTCCTACTCAGCCTTCCCGAGATACCACGGAGGAAACCACGGAGTTTGTCCCCTCTCCGCATCCTTCCGAGAATCCTACTGTTATCCGCAAAAAACGTCCCGACGTGCCTCGCAATCCCTTTGCCGGCCACCCGGATTTGGACCCCAGCTCTCAGGATATTTTATTTGACGAGGCCACGGGCGAGCATTTTCTCCCCCGCAATCCCATGGTTCGGGTTCTTGATGAGGCTAAGTCCCTAGATCTGGATCTGCTCACTACTCGGATAGCTGCTATGGGGGACGAAGCCAAGGCCAACATCGACCGGGTCGCGAAGGAGGTCAAGAAGTTAATGGAACATCACGCCCTATTGGCCAAGGCCGAGGAGGAGATAGGGAGTGCCAATATAAGGTTGCGGTTAGTGGTTGCTGATCAGGCCAAACAACTTGACGACCAGGCTATTCAGATTTCACAGCATGAAGCCGACTCCCAACGACTGAAGAAGGCCATGGAAGAGGCTAGCAGAGCTGAGTTGCGGAAAATGGAAGCCGCTTGCAAGAAACGCATTGACATGGCCATTACCACGGTTGATGAGGTTAGGAGGGCGGATCTCGAGCAGGTTGAAGAGATATCTGGGAGGCTTGAAGCTGCAGAACTTGCTCAAGCCAAGTTGAAAGAAGAGATGGAGGAGATGAGGAGATCCCTCAAGGTTGAGTGATCGAGATACCGGCGGATGCTGCTGCCACTAAGTTGCAGATTTCCGAGGCCCGGGTGAAGAGGTTTGAAGAGGACGAGGGGATGATGGACGATATGCTGCAGGACATGTACTTCCGCACTTAGAAGGAGGGCAGCTTATCCTGGATGGATGACTACCCCCGGGTTATGGCCAAGGTATATCTTCGGGCTTTAGAGGAGGCCAGGGTTGATGCGGGTAAAGAAGGTGGAGCGGCTTTTAGTCTGGATGTAGTCACCGCTCAGTTTTCGAAGGAGGAGCAGGCGGCGGTGAAGGAGGGGATGCGGCTGCTTGCTGCGGAGGAAGCAGGTGTGCAATTGTAGGATGAGGATCAAGCGGCGGGCGCTGGTGAGTCTCTCTTCTCTTTTCTTTTTAGATTTTCATAACTTGATCGTTTACTGTTTGTTTAATGAATTCCTCTTCTGAATTGGACAGGTGGGACTTCCGATTAACATGCTGGGAGCTCCGATCCTGCGGCTAAGTAGGCTTGGAGAGTTGGTAGGATGAGGGCGAAGCGTGGACGCAGCTGGTTCCTTGTCCGGATTCGGCCACCTTTTGATTTCCTTTTATCGTTGTTTATGTTAGTCCAAAACATTGATGTGACTGTAATAATATTGTTTGTGGTGAATGACTTTATGTAATTCCATAACATAAGCTGATTCCTTTATGTTGGAATGTTATCGCTATTTTATTGTGTTGTGTAAGTGATGTAACTATGCATGTTACTAGTGACTTGACTGTGCTTGATGCCAAGTTTTTTGCTTAAAGTATAATTTTCTCATTTTGCAACGTAAATGTGATGCGTGAATATGAACTGCAGCTATGCATTAATGTATAAAAGTAGAAGGTACCGCCCTTCATGTTTCGGCTGTGGACGGCAACTTCGTGCGTCCTGTAAGACTAAGCACGGAATGTTGTTGAGTGTCTCGTCATCCGGTTGTAAGTTTCTGTTCCCATTAGCGAGCGTTCCCTATTTCATGTCCTGTACTTTCAAGCACCGTTACGGAGAATAGGAGAAAAGTTTTAAATGAAATTGAAATATAGGAAAAGTAAAACTTCCAGTCACGGAAGGTCGTCGATGTGCTTAAGTTCGTGGCAAACGGGTTTTGTAGTCACTTTCCCTAGCTGTGGGTCTTGGAGACATTTGTCACCCATCTTACGCCTCTGCGGGGAGTTTTCTTTTTTACCACAGCCGCACTTAAGACACATCGGAGCCGATCGCGCACAGTAACTACCCGGACCATTATGGTCCGTAATCGCGGGTATTACCCGATTTACTGTGGCCGGTTAGCATGGGGGCCGATCGTCAACTGTGAACTGCCCCTGGCTGGCCACACCTTATGTTGGGGCTTATGATCGGTTCATAGTTGCCGGCGAGCCGAATCGCTGTAATGAGCTGCCATGGCATAATCGGCCTTCTCGGTGGCTTATACTCGGCTTATTACAGTCGGCTTTAAGGGCCGAGGCAAACAATGAGTTAACTCGCGGTAGAGGGATACCGGAGCAAAGTGTCTCATTGGCGAGGGCATAGGATCATAGCATACCTGTTAGATTTTGTCCAGGTGGAGTTGTGTCGTGAAGCTTTGAATTGAAATGTCATCCGCAAAGGATTTTGTTCAACAGCAAAGGATAAAGCTTAACAAGTAGCCAAGATATAAAGGAACAAGTTAACAAGAGCCAAGTTTTTTAAAGTGGTTCGGCACGAAAATGCCTACGTCCACTGATTCTCTTTGTTAATTCACTTCATATGGGCAGTACAAGTTAAGAAAAGTATCGACGGAGGTGTCGGATGTTCCATGCCCTTTGGAACACCTCTCCGTCCACTGTTGACAAAATATAAGCTCCGTTGTGGAGATCTTTATGAATTACATATGGTCCGTCCCAGATGGGGTCCAGTGCTCCGGGGCGCGGAAAGATTCGCTTGAGGACAAGATCTCCTTCTTGTAAGCTGCGATGTTTGACTTTGGAGTTGTATAGTGCTGCCACTTTTTGTTTGCGAGCTGCTGCTTTGAGTGCTGCGTCATTTCTTCTCTCCTCAATCAGATCCAAAGACATGAGGAGCAGCTCTTCGTTCTCTTCCGGGTTGTAGTGGATCCTACGGTGAGAAGGCACTATAGTTTCAACTGGGAGCATAGCCTTCGATCCGTATGCCAAAGAGAAGGGAGTATGCCCTGTTGAAGTTCTGTAAGATGTGCGATAGGCCCAAAGTGCCGTAGGAAGTTCGTCCACCCAAGCGCCTTTCGACTTTTCAAGTTTCTTCTTGATTAAGGTTTTGAGGATCTTTTTGACAGCTTCGACTTGGCCGTTTGCCTGGGGATAAGCCACGGATGAG
This sequence comes from Allium cepa, assembly GCA_030765085.1. Classification (NCBI taxonomy): domain Eukaryota; kingdom Viridiplantae; phylum Streptophyta; class Magnoliopsida; order Asparagales; family Amaryllidaceae; genus Allium; species Allium cepa. The sequence continues at coordinate 10,550,766 of CM060941.1, read as the reverse complement.
AAGCTTTTGTGAATCCCGTGCTCTTGGCACCAATTGGCGAATTCTTCGCTGTCAAATTGAAGTCCGTTATCTGATATGATCTTGAGTGGGACTCCGTACCTGCACAGAATATTTTTGATCAAGAAGTTGATAACTTTTGCCGAAGATAATTTATTTAGAGGTTCCGCCTCCACCCATTTGGTGAAATAGTCAACTGCCACTATAGCATATTTGGCTCCGCCTCGGCCCGTTGGCAGTTCGCCAATCAAGTCAATTCCCCATACTGCAAAGGGCCAAGGGCTGGTCATTTGAGTAATCTCATTTGTGGGTAGTCGAGGAATCTTGGCAAATTTCTGACATCTGTCACATCTCTTGACGAAGTCCAAGGCATCTTTGTTTAAAGTGGGCCAGAAATACCCATATCGGAGTATCTTTTTTGCTAGAGTCTGCCCTCCGGTGTGGTCTCCACAAGTTCCCTGATGGATATTGGATAGAATTTCCCTGGCTTCTCTTCCAGCAACGCACCTCAATAAGGGGTTAGAGAAGCCGTGCCGATAGAGGATGCCTTCTTGCATTGTGTAGCGGGAGGCTTTCCTTAGAATTTTCTTAATTTCATTTCGCCCGTCGGGTAGGGTGCCGTTTTGTAAGTATTCTCGGATAGGGGTCATACATGTTTCTTCTTCGGTTGCAGCTATCAGATTTACTTGCTCGAAACTCGGGGTTAGTAGCCTTGAGACAGTTATCGTTCCAGAAGTGGTATCATCTCCCATGCTAGCTTGCTTTGCCAGCTCGTCGGCCTCTTGATTTTCTTCTCGAGGAATGTGTTTGATTGAGTAGTGATCCAATTGATTGAGCAGCCGCTTGGTCTTTTTCAGATATGCCGTGAGCCGCTCTCCTCGAGTCTGGAAATCCCCTAGTATTTGATTTACGATGAGTTGCGAATCACTGTGAAGACATAAGGAACTGACTCCGATCTCCAAGGCGAGCTCTAATTCGGCTATTACTGCTTCATATTCGGCATCATTGTTGGTGGCAGCGAATTCCAGCCTTAGTGCATAACGCAGCTTTCTTCCCCTGGGAGTGATGATCACAACGCCTGCCCCCGAGCCTTGTTCGTTCGATACTCCATCCACAAAGAGATTCCATTTGACGTCTTCTGACACCTCGGATTGCTCCCTACCTTCACTGGTGGTGAATTCGGCAATGAAATCGGCCATAACTTGTCCCTTGATGGCGGTGCGGGGATGGTAGGTGATATCATATTGACTCAATTCAATGCACCATTTAAGTAACCGCCCAGAAGTATCGGGACGATGAAGTACTTGCCTTAGTGGTTGATCGGTTAGAACTCGGATGGAATGAGACTGGAAGTAGTGTCGCAGTTTCCGTGGCGTGATTAGTAAGCAGTATGCTAGCTTCTCAAGTTTAGGATATCTGGCTTCTGCCCCCGTAAACCTCTTACTTATGAAGTATACGGGCCATTGCGTGTGGTTGTCTTCTCTCACCAACGCGGCGCTTAGGGCATGTGGTGACACAGCAAGATATAGGTATAGTTCTTCGCCTTCATTAGGAGTTGAGAGTACTGGTGGCCGCTGGAGGTGTTCGATTAGGTTAAGGAAAGCTGTTGAACACTCATCGGTCCATTCGAATTTTCCTTTGTCTTTCTTCAGGGTTTCGAAGAAAGGAATGCATTTGTCGGTTGCTTTAGAGATAAACCGGCTTAGGGCGGCCACCTTCCCGTTTAGGCTTTGCATCTCTTTTCGAGTGGATGGTATCTTGATATCTTGCAAGGCTCGGACTTGCTCGGGGTTTGCTTCGATCCCTCTGGTATGGACGATGAATCCCAAGAACTTTCCTGATGACACTCCGAAGGAGCACTTTAGAGGGTTCAGCTTCATTCCATATTGGCGAAGTACTTGAAACATCTCGTCCAGGTGGTTTATATGGTCGCTGGCTTTCCTCGATTTTACCAGCATGTCATCCACATAAACTTCCATAGTTCGTCCTATCGGTTCTGCAAACATCTTGTTGACGAGGCGCTGATAAGTAGCTCCGGCGTTTTTAAGTCCAAACGGCATTACCTTGTAGCAGTACAATCCTCGGTCAGTGATGAAGCTAGTATGGTCTTGATCGAGGGCGTGCATAGGGATCTGGTTATATCCTGAGTATGCGTCCATAAAGGATAAGAGTTCGTGTCCGGCAGTGCTGTCCACGAGTTGGTCGATTCGGGGGAGTGGGAAGCAGTCTTTCGGGCAAGCGTCATTTAAGTTGGAGAAATCGATGCATGTTCGCCACTTCCCATTATCTTTCTTTACCAGTACCGGGTTGGCGATCCATTCCGGGTAGATGGCTTCACGTATGAAGTCATTGGCAAGTAAGTTCTTTACTTCTTCCTCGAGGGCTGCTGATCGTTCTGCCCCCATACTTCTCTTCTTTTGCTTTACCGGTACCTTGGTAGGATCGATGTTTAGTGCGTGGCATGCTATGTCCGGGGAGATTCCAGTCATATCAGCGTGCGTCCATGCAAATACATCCATGTTGTGGCGAAGAAAATCAATGAGTTGATCCTTTAATTCTGCCTTTAACTGAGATCCGATTTTCAATAGTTTACTTGAGTCTTGTTTGTCTACAGATACAAACTCCATAGCCTCTGCAGGCTCGGCGGTAGCCTCCTCCTCTCCGTCCCTGGGATCTAGTTCGTTGAAGGGATCACTTGTATATCGAAGAGGAGGGGCTTTTTTTAGTTGCTATGCTTCCAAGCTTTTCTTGCAGAGAGCAGTCTCTGCATTCTTCCCTTTATCTCTCCTGCGATTATTGCGAAGTTCGGTCACATAGCAGTCCCGAGCGGCGTCTTGATCCCCTTCCACTTCTCCCACTCCATTATCCGTTGGGAACTTCATCTTCAGGCACCACGGGGCAAGGACAATTTGGAAGTCGGACAGGACTGGCCTTCCCAAAAAGGCGTTGTAGGCTGAATGATTGTCTATTAACACGAATGTCTGCTTCCGAACGGCGGAGCGGGGGTGACTTCCCAATTCAACAAAGAGGTCCAATTGTCCGAGGGGCATCTTTGCTTCCCCAGTGAAACCGTGTAGTGGTTTGTTGCAGGGACACACATCCTTCATTGACAGCTTCATTTTGTCGAAAGCATGCTTGAACAGAATATTCACGGAGCTTCCAATGTCTACTAGGATCCGAAAAACTTCAGCCGGGCCGAACCAGGCAGAGATGACCATTGGATCCGTGTGAGGGTATTGCCTTCCTTCTAGGTCGTGCCCACTGAATGTGATGTCATTATTTTCCTTTCGCTTCGGGTGGCGTTCTTCCATAACAGAGTTGACGCAGTCTCCATCGTTTCAGAGTGAGTTTCCATATCTTTCCATTTCTGCCCAGCTCTTGCCGGCGATGTGTGGCCCTCCTGATATTGTATGGACCACTATCTTCTCTTGGTTGGAACCGCTGGTGTTGCAATTTCCTCCGCCTGTCTCTGGATGGAGCTGCCCTGGGTTTTCCTTGGTAAGAGCTGGAGTCCTGTCCTGTCCCTTTACATAGCGTTCTAATCTTTTCCTTCTGATGTGTTCTACGATTAGGTCGCGGAGGTGGCGACATTCATTGGTATCATGTCCGTAAGATTCGTGGAAACGACAGAACTTTCCGGACTGGATTGCGTGATCTGACTTCTTCTTGTACGGGGGGCGCTTGTATGTAAGTTCGTCCTAGGTGGCCAGGAAGATGTTCTCGACTGTTTCATTCAAGGGAGTGTAAGCGTCGAATCTCGGTCCTGGTCGGTACAAGCGCTTTTCTCCCTTCTTGCCCCTGCATTGTCTCCGGAGTCGTTTCTCCGAATGTCCTTCGCTGCGGCGGGGGCGTTTCCATGAGCCGTCTTAGCCTGTGGTCATGTCTGCCTTTCAGTGGCAGCCTCTTCGAGTCTCATGTACTTCCCAGCTTCATGGAAGAAATCGGGCAAGGTAGCTAGTTTTTCTTTAGTTAGTCTTCTAGCAAACTTGGTATCTGGGTGCACACCAATACAGAGGGCCATTAGGGTGAGTTTCTCATCGGCATCTTGGACTGCGACCGCTGCGGCGTTGAACCGGGTTAGATATTGTTGCAGTGTCTCTTCGGATTTCTGTTTGACAGTAGATAGAGAATAAGCATCCTTGGGTTGTTCCACATGAATGCGGAACTGGCTAATGAACTTTTCTTTCAACATCTCCCATGAGTTAATAGATCCTTGGGGTAGATGGCAGAAGCAGGATGTAGCTAGGTCTGCTAGGAATAGCGGAAAGCATTTACACAACACTCCTTCCGTTGCTCCGCTCATGAGCATATGCTGTGTGTATCTCTGCAAGTGTACAACGGGGTCGGAAGTTCCCTTGTACAGTTCCATCATCGGCATTTTCCATTCTCGAGGGGTGATGGCGGTTTCGATGTCGCGGGTGAAAGGGCTGGTTACCCTAGCGCCTATCCCTCGATCCCTTTGCTCCCGTCAGACGCATTCCCTGAATAATCGCGCCATTCTTTCATCAGAATTTGGAGCGGACAAAAATGAGCTTGGTTCTTCCCTACGGGATCGATCTCGTCCAGATGACCTGTAGGGATGGTATAGTCTATCACTTCTGACGTTATCCAGTGGCTGTCTTTGGTTGCTCGGATGCATGCTAGGACCAGCTACAGTTGGCCCCTGCCTTGATCTTCCCCTGTGGAGTTCGGTTTCGAGCATTTCCATGGGGTCAACTTTGGGCTGGGTTCTAGCTCGGCTCCGTTCAGCGGGGTTTCTATGATTAGATGGCATGACTGGCTTAGCTACATCCGACCCTCGCCTGGTGCCTCCCCCATTGGGTTCGGTTCCAAGCGCTTCCTCGAGTCGGAGTTCGAGCTGAGTCCGGGCGCGGCCCTTATCATTGTTGTTCCTGTTGATAGCTTCTTCGAAGAGGGAAGACCTTTGTTGTCTCCTAGATCCTCCAGATTGAGACTCACCCCATGATTCAGTGTTGCGGTTGGATTCTTCGGCATCCCTCAAGCGTGACATGAGTTGGTTCACCAAAGCTTCTTGTTGGGATGCGAAGCGGTTAGTCACTTCAACCACAACTCTGTCTAGGTCTGCCCTAGTGATTGCTGCCGGTTGTTCCGCGGCAGGGGCTGTCGAATTGCCTGATCTACATTTGGCACTGCTGTCGTAGTGGGTTGGTTCTCTTGATCTGGATCCACTGGATCTGGAGCGCTGCTGGTTGCAATGTTCTTTCCCTTGTTGGCGTCTTTTCTCGGCCTGGAAGTCATGTTTCCTAGGCAATGAAGGGTGCTATTGGGAAAGAAGGTTGAATGAGGGAAGCTGAAGCTTCGAGTTCCAAGTTCTCAGTGAAAGCACCAAAAATGTTTGCACAAAAAATGGACAAACACCTCAAAGTTGTATGATTTAGTTGATTTTATGTTGTTCTTAGTAATTTGGGTGAGTTACGCAAATAAATAAAAAACAGGGGCTAAATTGTAAAAAGACACGCAGATTTATAGTGGTTCGGTCAGAACGTGCCTACGTCCACTTTATATGTTATTCTCTCTTGTCTTTCAGATTACAAGTACAAAGCTTTGTATACAAGTATATGAAAGTTGTTTGAAAGTTCCTTCCGTGCTTGAGCTCTCAAACTTGTCTGCCATTGTTGTACCCCTGCCCCTCTATTTATAGAGTGAGGCTGGAGGTAGGGGTCCTGGATGTATATAGCTGCTGGTGGGCCTGAACTGGAGCAATCTGGTCTGGCAGCGTTCTGGTTTGGCGGAGCTTGGTTCAGCCGTGCATGGAGGATTTTGGTTCGGTATGGAGAGGTCATGGAGTTGTTCGGTGGTGTTGGTCCGGCGGATCATATGGTAGCGGGTTGATTCGGCATCATGGTGGATGGAACTGGTTCGGTATTGTATAGAGGAGTGTGGTTCGATGATGGTGGTTCGGTTGTGGCTTGGGAGTTGGTTCGGCGGGAGGTTTGAAGTGGATTGGTCTGGTAGTTGTTTGGACCGGTGATGGCCTAGTAGAGGTTGGTTCGGCATGGTCGGTCCGGTATTGGGAAGGAGAGGTGTCGGTTCGGCAGATGAGGGATGGGGTTTGGTCCGGCTAGGCATAGGTACCGGATGGACATGGACACCGTATGTAAATGGTGATTCTGGACGACATTGATGCTCCTTGGCCTCGTGATCTCATGGGTGAGAATTCGCCCAATAATGTGTCAATGTCATCGATACGGAGATGATCACCCAACTTCTAAAATCGATCCAGGAGAGGATTGATACGAAAGAAAAACTCCAAAACAACCATCAAGCGTTGTTACAAATCGAATTTCACATCGATTTAGGAGTGGATCGATACAGAATTCGAAGTGAGAAAACTGACAACGAATCGTGAACGTGCGAACGTTAACGAGAGTCAGGTTAACACATATGCATGTTTGTCGGACTAATATTCAATTATCAAAATTCACAGGTTGAATGCCCACCTGATGACATTTACAACAATAAACAACAGCTGATCAGTATCATATAGCAATCAGTTACAACAGTACACGGTACAACAGTTGGCAGTCAACAATTCATATTACCGAAAAATCAATCAAAGGTTATATCTTTCGACAAGAATACAACAATCGTTCAACAAATCAGATGAAGTTGTTAAGAATATAGATTGCAGCTTTTCAAAGCACGTTTTGTTCACACAATACGTACTTTATGGGGCAAATGTTATCCCGCCTTTTGGCAAAGCCGTGATGTCGAGGAACTGACTGAGAACCAAAGACCTTTCATCCTGAATGTCGGGTATACGCAAGTACACTATAGATGTCGATAAATTTTATCCGAGTTCGGATTAAGCTACAATTGGTATGATAGGACCAGTAAAACTATGAAAGCCAATATTCCAAGTTTCAAGTCAATCGAAGTTCGTATACTCGAGATATGATCGGTCCAACTCTAGTGATCAAGCCGTTCGTATCCATCAAGTAAAAACCATGTTCGAGTCGATCTGTTTGTATCCATCAAGCAACCAAAGAAAGTCCTTCTTCGTATCGTTCTTGTTCGAATCCATCAGATGCTCTCGTCTTCGTATCCATCAGGGGAACTGCACTCTTCGTGTCCTTCAACTGAAAGTCCCTATTCGTATCCATAAAGCCGCGATTGTTCGTATCCATCGATCAACATTGTTCCGCATCCATTTGTTCATATCTATCAAGTATCCATCTGTGTTGAGTCACAAGTTTTATGAAGGTTTTGATTTCTGACAAATAACTAAAGGCGATCGACAAAACAAGGTCATAGCTATATATGGTACTCTAGATTGTAGGTTGATTATTTGATATTATAATAGTGATAAACTTGTTAAAATCTATCCTCAAATAATCATGCATTTTCAAGAAAATTAATATATATACGAGTAGAATGTAGTTGCACATTCAGTGTGCAACTTTACAGGGACCGGTCGACCGGTCACAATATAAGCGGTCGACCGTTCCTGCATAATTTGCACACTGAACGTGCACACATGCACATAACGTATATATATTTGAATTCCTGTCTACTGGTCACTTTTTAACCTGTCGACCGTTTTTAAACAGAAAGCAATTTTTCCAAAAGACACTTCTCTTCTCCAAAGGTTGCATCTCTTACCTTTCATCAAAGGTCATATCTCTTAATGGCAACTGCTCACAAAGAGTTACAACCATTCTTATCTATATAAACTCATCTAATTCGTTGATTAAAAAACATGATTTTATATGCTTTTTAATCTAATCTCTGATCTTACTTTCTACGTACTCCTGCATTCTAAAAGCTCTCGATTATTTATTGAATCATTGAAACTATTTCATATCTTTTGATTCAATAAGTAATATACGTTCCTTAATCTTTTCAAAACATCATTCGCATACTTTGAGGATAAGATTATAGGAAGGGTGTACTACTAGTGACAAATCCGTGTTTTCAAGAGCACAAGTTGTCAACAACAATTGTATTTGTTCTTTTGTTGAAGTCCTCTGTGTTGTAAGAGGCAAGTGTTGAAGTCCTCAGTGTATTAGAGGCGTGAAATCCCGTTCGGTTGCTCGGGTATTGTAAACTTGTTCCTTCGGGTGAAGCGAGGTTGTTAATAGTGAAAATCCAGATAGAAGTCTGGGACTGGACGTAGGACGGTGCTCCGAACCAGTATAAAAATCTCTGGTGTGATTTTTCTATTTTTTATTTACTATGCTATTATCATCTATTTCCGCATTTATATTGTAGTCCATATTACACGATCCGTGTGTACTATATTAGCACATATAATTGTATACACACCGCACTTTCATTTGGTATCAGAGCACGGTCATCATATAACCGTAACACAGTTATTTGATATATTATAGTAATATGGCAAATAATGTAAGTACTAGCACTCAAAACACCACTTACACGGAGGGTCAATCAACACAAAGACCTCCATTTTTCAATGGTCTTAACTATAGTTATTGGGCAACACGTATGTCATTCTTTATGCAATCAAATAGCTATGATGCTTGGAATGCCACTCAAAGAGAAATAGTGAATCCAACAACCGATTATTCAGAATGGACTGCAGCTGAGAAAACGGCAGCAGCCGTAAATGCAAGAGCAATAAATATGTTGTTCTGTGCATTAGACCAAAATGAATATAACCGTGTTAGTATCTGCACTACTGCATATCAAATTTGGCAAACATTAAAAATCACTCATGAAGGTACTAACAAGGTTAAACAAGCCAAAATAGCCATGCTAAAAAGTCAATTTCAAAATTTCAAAATGAAACCAAATGAGACAATCAATGACATGTATTCACGGTTTCAAACTATTCACCATGCACTTATTGGCTTAGGACAAAAGTATTCTGATTTCGATGTTGTTTCAACAGTCCTACATTCTCTGACTAGTGAATGGGAAGGAAAAGTATTAGCAATTGAAGAAGCTAATGACCTTTCCGTCATGAAGCCAGATGAATTGATAGGAAATTTAATGTCCTATGAAGCAAATTTGCAGGCTAGAAAAGAACAGAAAGAAGAAAAGAAAAATGTAGCATTTCATGTTGAGAAAGATGAAAATGAATCAGATTATGAAGACGAAGATTTGACATTCATTGCGAAAGGATTCAAAAAATTCCTAAAATATCGAAAAGCCAGTCGTTACAATAAAAGGAAACCTGGATCAAACAAACCATCTTCATCTGCTATAGAATGTTTCAACTGCCACAAAAAGGGACACATGCAGAAAGATTGTCCAGAACAAAAGAAGAAGTCAGAAAATGACAAATTCAAATATAAGAAGGACAAATCTAAGAAACGAGCTTTCTCAGTAACATGGGATAATTCAGAGTCATCTTCATCAGAAAGTGAAAGTGATTCAGAGAATGAACAAGCTAATGTTTGTTTTATGGCAACAGAAGATGAGGTACAAATTCCTACATTTGATGAATTACTTGATATTAATGCTGAATTGATAGTCAAATATAAAGACATAAAACGTCAATTAAAAGTAGTCAAAGAAGATTTAAGTAGAGCAGAGTTTGAACGAGATATGTTAAAAGATGAGAAGAAAATATTAGAAGAGGAACTTGAAAATATTCAAGAATCATCATCTAATGTTGACTCTCAAATATCTCTTTTGAGTCAAGAAATAGAAGCTCAAAAAGAGAAAAATAATGCTCTCACTACTCAAAATCATGAGCTTAAAGCAAAAGTCAAAATTCTAGACCTAGAAAAAGCTAGCTTACAAACAAAGTTTGATGACATTACTCAAAATGTTTCTAACTTTAACAAAGGTCGAGAAAATTTGACAAAAATAATTGAAAGTTCACAATCTATTTCAGACAAACAAGGATTGGGATATAACAAACAAGAAACCAAGAAACATCTTGGAAATAAAAGGAAGAAGAAAGTACAAAAAACTGAAGCTAAGAAAAATCTTAGTTTATTATATTCCAAACCAAAACCAGTTGTGAAATTTCAAAAGAAAAATGTCAAGACTATCAAAATATGGGTTCCTAAAACAAATAACAATTTAATTAGGAACAAATACATTCAGCAATTCATGAATACTGTGCATTTTAATAACAATTATATATATAAAGGGGATACTGGACCCATATGGGTTTGGACTCCTAAGACCTAACTCTTAGGACCCTATAAAAAGTGGGTACCATGGACTTAATTCTATTTTTGCAGGTCCCACTTAAGAAAAGAGGAAAGTGGATATTGGACAGTGGTTGCTCAAAGCACATGACGGGAGACAAGAGCTTATTAACAAATATTACATACTCAGATGGTGGCTCCGTCACTTTTGGAGACAATTCAAAAGGCTATATCATCGGTAAAGGCGATGTGAGCAATTGCGGTACATCTAACTTACCTCTTATTACTAATGTCATGCTAGTTAGAAATTTAAAACACAATTTGCTTAGTATTAGTCAGTTATGTGACAAGGGTTTTATAATTTCATTTTCAAATAATAAGTGTAGTATTTTAGATAAAGACCATAATTTGGTTTTCGAAGGTTATAGAGACAGAAATATATATATATTCTGAATATGAATATTAATCATAATTCAGATATGTGTCTTGTGGCTAATGACAATGATCCATGGTTATGGCACAAACGCTTCTGTCATATAAACTTCAGAACTATTGACAAGCTAGCCAAAAACAATCTAGTTAGAGGACTACCCAAAATGAGTTTTAAAGTTAACAACATTTGTGATGCATGTCAATTAGGAAAATTGACCAAATCATCTTTTAAATCCAAGAAAGTCATATCAACATTACAACCACTTGAGTTACTACACATGGATTTATTTGGACCTACTAGGGTACAATCAATAAATCACAGTCAATATGTGCTTGTAATTGTTGATGATTTCTCTCGTTATACATGGACAATTTTCTTAAAAAATAAAAGTGACACTTTCGATCATTTCAAATCTTTCGTCAAAAGAATTCAAAAATCAAAAGGGATTAAAGTTAAAAATATAAGAAGTGATCATGGCGGAGAGTTTGAAAATAATGAATTTGAACATTTTTGTACAAAGAAAGGTATATATCATAATTTTTCGTTTCCCAGAACTCCACAACAGAACGGAGTTGTAGAACGGAAGAACCGAACTTTACAAGAATGTGCAAGAACATTATTGAATGGAACCACCTTACCAAAACATTTTTGGGCAGAAGCTGTGGCAACTGCCTGTTATGTTTTAAATCGTGTATCCATAAGACCTCTTACCAAGAATACTCCTTATGAATTATTTAACAAAAGGAAGCCTAAAATCTCATACTTCAAAGTTTTTGGTTCCAAGTGCTTTATTTTAAATATGAAAGACCAGCTTGGAAAATTCGATCCAAAAGCCGATGAAGGAATATTTGTCGGTTATTCGGAACGAAGTAAGGCCTATCGGATATTTAATAAACGAACCAAAACTATTGAAGAATCACTTCATGTCTCTTTTGATGAAATCTATCAGCATCCTCACACTATATCAGATGATGACGAATCAATAGTCACTGACAATCAAATCATCACAAATATTGATTCTGACTCGGAAATAATTATTGAGAATATTCCTCAAATATGTGAGTTACAATCACCACCAAGAATATTAAGAGACCATCCGGCTCAAAATATAATCGGTGAAATAACATCACATGTCAGAACAAGGAGTCAACTCAATCAAATGGGTCATGTCGCTTTTCTCTTAAATATCGAACCTAAGAATCCAAAAGAAGCTGCTACAGATGATTACTGGATCATTGCCATGCAGGAAGAACTAAATCAGTTTGAGCGCAATGACGTTTGGGAACTTGTTCCAAGACCAACTGATCAGTCAGTAATTGGTACTAAATGGGTCTATAAAAATAAGGCTGACGAACAAGGAAATATCACCAAAAATAAAGCAAGATTAGTAGCACAAGGATATAATCAGGAAGAAGGTATCGATTATGAAGAAACTTTTGCACCAGTTGCTCGACTAGAAGCTATTAGAATCCTATTATCTTTTGCTTGTCACCATAATTTCAAACTTTATCAGATGGATGTCAAAAGTGCTTTTCTCAATGGATTTATCAAAGAGAATGTCTATGTCGAACAACCTCCTTTGTTCGTACATGAAAAATATCCTGACCATGTGTTCAAACTTAAGAAAGCTCTGTATGGTTTAAAACAAGCACTTCGTGCTTGGTATGAACGACTACGTAGCTATCTTATTAACTCAGGATTTCAAATAGGCAAAGTCGATCAAACTTTGTTTATTAAACATTCTCGAAAATATATTCTAGTTATCCAGATATATGTAGACGATATCATCTTCGGTTCAACAAACGATAAACTCTGCAAAGAATTTGCAAGTATTATGACCAAAGAATTCGAAATGTCTCATATGGAAGAACTATCTTATTTTCTTGGACTTCAAATAAAGCAACTTTCAAACGGTATTTTTATCAATCAAGAAAAATACTGTGAAAACCTTATCAAACGCTTCGGATTAGAAAATACATCTGGTAAACCAACTTCTATGAGTACAACTACACAACTTGAAAAAGATGAAAGTGGTAAGAATGTTGACCAGAAATTATATCGAAGCATGATTGGTTCTCTTCTTTATCTTACAGCTAGTCGTCCAGATATAATAATGAGTGTTTGTTTATGTGCTCGTTTTCAAGCCGATCCAAAGGAATCACATCTACGAGCAGTGAAACGTATAATTCGTTATCTTAATAATACCAAAGATTTCGGTCTTTTTTATCCAAAAGAATGTCCATTTGAATTAGTATCATATAGTGATGCTGATTTCGGTGGCTCACGAACGGATAGAAAAAGTACAAGTGGTACGTGCCATTTTATTGGAAAATCACTTGTGTCCTGGTTCAGTAAGAAACAGAATTGTGTTTCACTATCAACATGTGAAGCTGAATATATATCAGCGGCTCTCGCTTGTACTCAAGTACTATATATGCAACAAACACTTCAAGATTTTGATATTCATTTATCAAATTCTATTATATACTGTGATAACACCAGTGCTATAAATCTCTCTAAAAATCCAGTAAATCACTCTAGAACCAAACACATTGATATCCGTCATCATTTCCTTCGAGATAATATTGACAAAGGAAATATATGACTTGAATATGTCCATACTGACAATCAATTAGCGGACATTTTTACTAAGCCTCTGCTCGAATCTAATTTTATTAGATTACGAAGAGAACTTGGTTTAATTTCAAGAAAAAATCTTGACTAAGTAATTTCTAAAGAACGTCTTCTTTTTAGTTATTCTTTAACCATAACTTTTGCATAAACTATTTTTTTTTTACATTAATATAAGCCACTGCTTGATTTAATGGTTAATTCTCTTTACTCATTTTTTCATTCTTTTCTTTTAGTGATCGTCCTTTCCTTTCTTATTTTATAATTTCAGTTTTAAAAGGAGAGCTATTTTTAGAGTTAACATAAAATTTCTGCTTATGTTTTCTTGGTTAAAATTTTCCATTAACTCACATCCATAGGTTTATACATAAGAAACTTGTATATAAGCTTGCAAAAATTTCATATTTTGTTCATCTTTTTTTTTATCTAACCATAATATTCTATACAACATTCCCTATGGCTCACATTTGTGATAAATGTGCTCAAGAATCATACATTTCTATTACGAGTTCAGAGTCGGAAGAATATTATTCTCCTACAACACCAAAACAAAAACCAAGTTGTCATCATCAATGCTCTTGTATGTCTGATAAAACTCCAAATTCAAAACGAGTGAAGAGGACACTGTTCTATTCTCCTCGTACCAAAGCACAAATCGATGAGATACACCACTATCAGAAACATCAGATAGACCTTCAGAGACAGCTCCATTATGGGCAAAGTCAACTTTATCACGAGCAACAACGGACATCGGCACGATTATCCATTTTAGAAAAGTTGGCAACATTTTTCTACGGTTCCAACAAGCATGACGTGCATGAACCAATGCCGTCTAGGCCATCAACATCTAAAAGTCCTAACTCGTGGGATCGGAACTATGAGAAGGATGAAGGAGCTCAGAAACAATGGAGTCCATGGTCAAAACGTATTGAAGGAAACAACGATAATTCTAATGACGAACCTTCTCATTAGATTTATATATAGTTATTATATCTTTATCTATCACTTGTGTAATAACGGTTATATTTTGTATTAAGAATGAAATATAATATATATAGGTTGATATATTATAAAAACTTGCAAAATAACATGTTATTACTCAGCAGGCCAAAACCGGTCGACCGCCACGGTTATAGCCGGTCGACCGTTTGCTCCCTGGTTGAAAACGGTCGACCGGCCATATTTCATAGGTCGACCGGTTGGCGTATTTTCAGTTTTTATATATATATCTATGCGTCATTTTCTTTCAACCCTCCTTCTCTTTTGCCTCAAGCTGTTATTTTTTCCCAAAATCACAAACCCTAGTTTCCTATTTTCAATTCCCAAATCTCAAATCTTCCAACAATGGCTCCTCCTCAAAAGAAATCTAAGAAAGGAACAACCTCTGAAACTTCATCTCTGAGAATCTCCGCCAAAAAGTGGCTTCAAAGTCCAATTGCTGTAACAAGATGGAATCAGATGACAAATTACAAGTTTCATCCAGGCTCTTTCATCAAATTTGATGATTTCACGGCTTATGGAGTTCGGAGGTTAGCCAATAATTTCAACATTACTCCATTGATAGATTTTTCAGAAAATAATGTGGAGATAAATCATTTGATGATCAAATTGTTTTACGCCAACATGAATCTCGATGAGTATCAACCTGATAATCCACACGGAGTCATCTGGTCTGTGGTCTGTGGCAAGCAAATTTTTCTTACTCATGCTAGAATTGCCTCTATACTTGGTATACCAAATCGAGGCGATGAGTTTTCATCTACCTTCTGCGAAGTCTTCACTCGAAATAGTACCAGTCATCAGTTCATAGAATACAATAGTGATGGCACAAAGTCTATTGGACTTCGACCGACAGCCAGACTACTTCATCGTGTTTTGATGCATTCTCTTTTTCCTAGACTTGAAAATTATGATGCAGTATATAAAGAAAACTTCAAAGCACTCTATGCTATTTATGGTGAAATCCAAATCAATTGGGTACACATGCTTTTTGATGAAATTCTCAAGGTAAATAACTCTACACGGCCTCATTTCTTCTACAATGAATATATCATGCGACTTTTGTTAGCTTGTGGGGTAAATCCTCCTGATTCTGCAACCTCAAAACCAAAATGCATTGATTCCATAACCATCAAACGAATGAAGCTTCCTCCACCTTATCTTGAGATTATGTCTTTTGAAGAATGGCAACAAAGAGGACCAAGAAAACAAAAAGCAACTTCCTCTCGTCCTCGTTCCGATGAAGTAAATCTATTAAAATCAAAATCATCCACAAAAGAATCACTTGAAACAATTGCGCGTAACCAATTTTTGCTTGAATCACGTCTCAAGCGCATGGACTCTAAAATTGATAAGCGCTTCAATAAGGTCAAGTCATTCTTTGGTATGCTATGGGATGATATATCATGTTCCACATCCACCTCTGTTCAAGCACAAGACCCAAGAAAACGTCATGCTGCTCCTGTTTTCACCTGGACATCATCTGACGAGTCTACTGGTATGAGTGGTCATGGACATGGAGAATCATCTAGAGGGAACAATGATGAGGAAGAAGAAGAAGAAGATGATGATGATGACGACGATGATGATGATGAAGAGGAGATACGATCTGCTTCATCTTAGATTCTTTTATGGTTTAGCACTTTAACAAACGTTCATCGACACTTGCACTAAATAGTGTCGTTATTCTTATTTTTCGTTTGACATTAGGGTCTGTATTATACTCTGTTATGTTTTGGATGTGTTAATGTTTTATTTTGCTATGCATATCATATTAATTCTACTATTCTAGTATCTGTTACTCCTTTTTGTCGATGACAAAGGGGGAGAAAGGGCTAACAATTGTTTGCAGGAACGTACATATATAAGAATTCAAAGAGAGAGATCACATATTCAGGGGGAGATTCAGATTTGCAGATATATATTGTCATCAATCAAAAAGGGGGAGAATGTTGAGTCACAAGATTTATGAAGGTTTTGATTTTTGACAAATAACTAAAGGCGATCGACAAAACAAGGTCATAGCTACATATGGTACTCTAGATTGTAGGTTGATTATTTGATATTATAATAGTGATAAACTTGTTAAAATCTATCCTCAAATAATCATGCATTTTCAAGAAAATTAATATATATACGATTAGAATGTAGTTGCACATTCAGTGTGCAACTTTACAGGGACCGGTCGACCGGTCACAATATAAGCGGTCGACCGTTCCTGCATAATTTGCACACTGAACGTGCACACATGCACATAACGTATATATATTTGAATTCCTGTCTACTGGTCACTTTTTAACCTGTCGACCGTTTTTAAACAGAAAGCAATTTTTCCAAAAGACACTTCTCTTCTCCAAAGGTTGCATCTCTTACCTTTCATCAAAGGTCATATCTCTTAATGGCAACTGCTCACAAAGAGTTACAACCATTCTTATCTATATAAACTCATCTAATTCATTGATTAAAAAACATGATTTTATATGCTTTTTAATCTAATCTCTGATCTTACTTTCTACGTACTCCTGCATTCTAAAAGCTCTCGATTATTTATTGAATCATTGAAACTATTTCATATCTTTTGATTCAATAAGTAATATACTTTCCTTAATCTTTTCAAAACATCATTCGCATACTTTGAGGATAAGATTATAGGAAGGGTGTACTACTAGTGACAAATCCGTGTTTTCAAGAGCACAAGTTGTCAACAACAATTGTATTTGTTCTTTTGTTGAAGTCCTCTGTGTTGTAAGAGGCAAGTGTTGAAGTCCTCAGTGTATTAGAGGCGTGAAATCCCGTTCGGTTGCTCGGGTGTTGTAAACCTGTTCCTCCGGGTGAAGCGAGGTTGTTAATAGTGAAAATCCAGATATAAGTCTGGGACTGGACGTAGGACGGTGCTCCGAACCAGTATAAAAATCTCTGGTGTGATTTTTCTATTTTTTATTTACTATGCTATTATCATCTATTTCCGCATTTATATTGTAGTCCATATTACACGATCCGTGTGTACTATATTAGCACATATAATTGTATACACACCGCACTTTCAATCTGTTCGTATCCATCACGTACACTCAACTTCGTATCCACCTGGCCTGGTTTGATTTCGAATCCATCGATTGGAGTCAATTCGTATCAATTGGTCAAGTATTGATACGAACAAAGTGAAGGCAATCGATCGATACAAATAGAATAGTTGTAATCGATGCGAGCATACCTCAAGTGTATCGATGCGAACAGAGCAAGATCCGATCGATACGAACAAGGCGCATGCATAGGGAAGACTCGATCGTTTGGCATAAAAAATGGATCAATTCGAGGAGTTAGCGCCACGTCAACTTGCAGGCACGTGCTCAAGAACAATTCGAACAGATCGATACGAAGTATATCGGTACAAACAAGACAGCATAGGGAAAATGCGAGCTTGCATAGATCATAACTCACGATCTACAAGCTCAAATGCCACCAAATTTTCACAGGAGCTTACATACAACCTAAATAATGTTAATGCTAAATTTCGACTCGATTGAGTCAATTCTTGATCGATACGAAATTCGTTCGTATCGATCACGGACCGAGTGCAAATCGCATGGGATCGATCATGCGGGCCTGTACACTTGCCAGAAGAGGCCTCTCGAGATCTGAGCGAGATATTTGCAACGTACGCTTATAAATAGCACCCCAGAGCCTATAGAAAAAAGACTTTGGAGCTCTCCGACGTCCAGACTCTGCCGAAACCATTTTTGCACTTTAAGACTATTGTTTTACTCGAAATTCACCATTGTAATCGGTTGTAATCAGCAAGAAAACATCAATAAAATCATCAATTTCATAGTGAACGTAGGCCATACGCTGAACCACTTTAAATCTTTGTGTTTATGCGTGTTATTCTTATTTGTTTTTGAAATGTTTGTTAGATAATCCTCTTTTTACATTTATATTCTTCATTTTTATCTCTTCAAATACTTCCGAAGAGTGTTGTGTCCAATTTTGGTACAAACAATAATTAAATAATAATTGTTTATAAAAGGATTTCTTTTATGATGATACCAAGCTGTAACGCTCCAACCCAAGACCCACATTAACAAATAGTATTACTGGCTAATATTGTTTGCTAATGTAGAGAATAGGACTGGATAGGAGCGACCATCTATAGCCTTGTCTTAAATATCTATTGAATCAGTCGGCAATGCCATATATTTTTTTCTCAAGTGGATCGACGTATCCAATAAATATTTAATACAAAGTCATAAGTGGCTATAGGATCTATCAGAACAAAATACAACAACTCAAATGCAAAACACATCACAAAACAGCAGATAATCCCATATATACACACATATACAGATACATCACATAGTATACAAAATGATACATCACATAAGTGGTCAAAAAGATTTACTTAATAGGAATTCATAAATTTGAAAGAGATTTGAAATTTGAAAGAAAGTTGGGTTTTGAACGATTTTAGAAAAGAGGTTTATAAATGGTTTAGCGATTCAACAAGGAAGTTTTATAAAAGAGTATTTTTATAAAATAAAATTTGGAGGTTTATAAAGAAGCTTTATAAATAGATTTGGAGATTTATAAAAGAGAAGAGATATTTATAAAATAAAAGAGATTTATGGAAAGGAATGGTGTTTTGGATTATTTATATCTCCGTCTTAATGATATTTGGATTCGATCATTTTAATATGACTTTGGAATAGAAAATCTCTCTAAGTGTTTGGTAAATATTCTTATACCATTTTATAAGTATGTGAAAAAGGTTTTTTAAGTTTCAAAAGGAGTGGTTTATGAATATGCTTATCCCGGTGAGATAAGTATATGAATATTTTATTAAATATTGTGAAAAGAGAATTAAAGAAAAATTAATCTAAAAGGCTTGAGTGGTTCGGAATGTTTGTTTATTTGATAGTTAAATAGCCAACTACCAAATATGTAATCCTTCTTAATTTTGATGGCACATAATATTTCCCTACTAAACGCAGAAGGATTTTAACTTCGAAATTATCTAGGAGAAATACAGAAATTAGATGATACAGTTACGTCGATGGTGCTATATTGTGCGGATAAACTCATTTTGTTCTTTTAGGACCAATGATGAGGAAATCCGTCCACTTAAACGGTTTGAAGGTGGTCTCTGCTTTTATGTATTGTCTTACTATTTTCAATAAAACCGGCATTGAGCATTCCGAAAATCAATCGATTGGTTATGGAACATCTGGTAAGCGAGGGAGTGTACTTGTGAAAGATCAATCGAAACCGTAACCACTCCAAAACCATAGAAAATCAATTTTACGCACAATATTGATTTTTATACACGTTAAATTTTTTATCTATATAAAATAGTAAATGTCAATCATTTTATATACTAAGATACAAAAAGAAAATAACCGTGATCTTGATAAAAACCAAACAAATAATTATCAAATGCATAATGTGGCTATATCCGCATTCGTATTCATTGTTCATATTTCGAATACAAATATGGATGCATTTTTAATTTTTTGAATGCTCATTGACCAAAATCATTTATCCATAGGTGACATAGGTCGGTCCTAGGACAAGGCAGCCAAGGTTAACGCCTAGGGCAACGTAGTAGAGGAGGGCAATAAATCATTAAATTTAATACAAAAGATTTGGTTAATTTAATTAAAAAGGGCAATCATTTTTAAAATAATGTTTGGTCTAGTGGATTGCTAGTCTCATTCCCAGTTGAACATCCAGAGTTAAAGCCTGCTATCAACCTCGTATTATTGTTGAATATTTTTGATTTCACTCCAAAGTTCAAACCCATATTAGGCTAGGGTTACAAAATTTGTTGAGCCAGCTTTGCACACCAGGCTAAGTGGCATGCCATAGATTTTTACATAGCATGAAGGAGTCAAGTATCCCATGAAAATGACTAAAATGCTCTTATATGAAGATTACAAATATCAGATATGGATGTGTTCATCATAGTAAATTGATACCTTTTAGGTGCAAAAATAAAAATAAAAAGTGGAAAACGGTAAAGAGATTGTAGCAAGGAGCTAATTCATACACGATTTGGGCAAAGGGGATAGCATCCACATATAGAATTTCAAATGTAGGGTGACTCATAACATGTAGAAAAGATAAGCCAAACTAACTAACCTCGTTTAAATAATCTAAGACATAACTTCTGATGTTTTCAGGAAAGAAAATTAACGCTTTACAACTATTATGTTGAGCAAACTGCCTCAAAAACTTGATGTAACATTGATAATAAAAAGTGTAATAAACCAAACAAATGTAATAATAAAATGCAGGGACAATATAACAATTTCAACAACAGGTAAAAAAATACGACAAATACAGAAACAAAACGCAAATCAAACAAACGAAAAAGGTAATAAACCAACAATTTGTTACAATATCAGACCAGAAGCAATTCGGATAAACAATAAAAATCAAGGTAAAACAAGTATAAAACTACGAAATGAAGAACATCTTCTACAATTTAATTGAAATTACTGCAATTACAAGCATCAGAGAGCAAGCTAAGCTCTTCCTATTTCCTGCATTTACTGCACTTAAATAAACAATAGAGTTGTTACATAATGGAAAGAGATGCAAGAAATCATGTAGTAAAATTGCTAGAATCAATCGCTTGCCTAGGCATTTTCGCCAGCTGCACCCTTTCCGGAAGCTTCTTTCATAATTTCATCTGATGTAATGAGACATAAGCTTAAAAGGTTGTTCGTTTACAATAAGTATAGTGACAATGGTGTGTTTGTTTGTAATAAGTGGTTCTTAGTGGTATAAAAAGGAGTGATAAAAAATGTTAAAAGGTTGTTTGTTTACAATGCGTATTATGAACTACCCAGTGACTGCTCAAAACTTCTTGTACAATATTCATAAGTGATATATTAGTGCTTATTACAAATTTTAACTGTTGAACGATGAGTTTTCCAGTTGTAACCTTGCAGAAATTTCTACTTACAAGTTTAAGAACTGATTGAGTTTTGGCTTTGTATCTTACTTTATCCTTTTCTCATCATATATGATATATCTTATTTTCACACATTTTTTTCAAATTCAATTGTGTTGTCATTTGTATATTTCCATTACTTATTATTTTTAAAAATATTAAAATTTTCTTTGTTAAATAACTAATCATGTTTATTTTTATCAATACTCATAATAGTTTGTTTTATCAAAATATAATTTAACTTGGTTTTTTGGATTTTATTTAGATCAGATCCATTTAATCTGATAAAATAAATTTCAACAAAACTTTTCAAAAAAAAAAAACTTTTTTAATATCCAACATTAAACAATAAGCAACCATCGCTATAAACCAACACAGCCGATGAAAGCAAAAAAATTCGAACATAACAATGTAAGCAAAATTTAAGGTGTAGAGAGATGTTATATCAATCAAAAAAATCAGGCAAAAGAATTCATATTTGAAATAGTTAAAAAGGATTTTAATAGTATTTTTTACATAACTGCAAATATATCAACATTTCTGATGTCATCGGTTTCATCTTTGCCATCTTATTGTTTGTAACTGTTACGCCGCCCTTTGGTCAAGGCCGAGATATCAACAAATTGGCTAGAAAGGATGAATATCAGGATTGGAGATCGATTGGAAACAAGGTTGTGATCGATATCATCAAAATTTGACCGAGCTCCAATCAAAATGAAATCGATTGGGAATGATGAATAAGGCTAGG
The DNA here is from genome assembly GCA_030765085.1 of Allium cepa. Lineage (NCBI taxonomy): Eukaryota > Viridiplantae > Streptophyta > Magnoliopsida > Asparagales > Amaryllidaceae > Allium > Allium cepa. The sequence goes on along the minus strand of CM060941.1, from coordinate 10,528,918 downwards.
AAAGACCGCGTTTAAAATTTCAAATCAATCGGAGTTCGTATGCTCGAGATATGATCGATGCAAATCAAAGGGATCAACTTCACTCGTATCCATCATGTTCGTATCGAACCGAGGTGGCCTTCTTCCCATCCATCTATTTGTATCCATCACCATCCAACCGTCCAGTTCGTATCGATCTAGTTTTCAAGCACACTTCGTATCAATCAGCCACAGGTCGATATAAAGTCATTATCTCACATCGATACGAAATAGACTACGTTGTAATCGACACGAAGTAACCGTTAAGCAATCGATACGAAATGAACGCTTCCCATCGATACGAAATGAACGCTTCCCATAGATACGAACAGGGCCAAGATAGGTTGATACGAATGAGGCGTAAACATGGAAAAACTCGGTCGATTCGGCATAAAAAAGTGGATCTCCCCTGAATTTTCGAGTCACGTCGTCGATGTGCATGGCATGGATACGAAGGATGATAGATGTACAACTTTTGATCGTTACGAACGTCACAGCCTACCTACAATAAAACTTGTATCGATCATAACTCAAAATCTACAAGTCCAACTGCTACCAAATTTTCACAAGAGCTTGCGTACACCTTCAAGAATGTTCGTGATCGATCTCGACTCGATTGGACAATATACTGATCGATACAAAATTCGTTTGTATCGATCACGGACCGAGTGCAAATGTCATTGGATCGATCGTATGGACCCACCCACGTGAGAAAAGAGATCTTTCAAAATTTAAGCGAGATATTTGCAGTCTATACCTATAAATAGCAGTCCAAGAGCTTCAGAAAGAGGATTTTTTGGCTCTTCTATGTCCAGACTCTGCCGAAATTACTTTTGTACTTCAATTCTACTGTTGTAATTCATTATAACCAGCGAACAAATATCAATAAAAGTAGGTCATTTCATAGTGGACGTAGGCCATACGCCGAACCACTCTAAATATACGTGTTTCTGTGTGTTTCCTTTTAAATTTTGAGTGTTCTTCACATTTATTTTCTCTACATTTCTACTATCTGTGATCTGAAATTGTAAACGGTTGCTTTCATTGGTAATTTGGTGTTTGTGATCAATTTTGGTGCAAACATTTTGGTGTTTTCACTGAGAACGTTAGCACAAGGATTTGAATTTGGAAAGTTATGGCAAGGCAATCGACAAGAAGACAAAGGACTGAAAGGAGTCAGCATAAAGGGAGTCGGAAGGCTTCCTCGAGAGCGAATCCGGCGTCGATCTTCATCACCAGAGACGAGATGAAAACGATACTCAAGAGACAAGAGGAGATGATGCAAAACCTACTCTGACAGGTTGAACAAGTTGGAGTGCAGAATCAGTGGAACACAACTGTAAGAGATGCTGGAGATAGGAATCGGAAGCACGGAGCAACCAGAATTCAAAATAGAGCAGGACCATCCGGTGCAGCACCAGAATCAGATAGCACTCACCCAGAGCATGTTGATCCAATCCCGGGCAAAGTACCAGGTGGAGCTGAGCAACACGGCGTTGATAGAGGAATGGATGCTCGTCCAGAAGAGCAGATTTCAAGGGGCAGATCGAAGGCAACGGACGAGGACTACAACTTGGAGATAGTGACATGTTGGCGGAGATTGTCAGACAAGCCATGAGGGGAGGACTAGTAAATAGAGACTTGGATGATGTGAATAGGAGTCCCTTTGCTCCAATGACCAGGCAAGCTAGGAACCCGTCTGATTTCAAACTACTAACGTATGACCAAAAAACGGATCATGTTGTTCACTTGACAAGGTACATGAGGTATACGGAAGTACTGTGGGCATCAGAAGAGGTCATGGCGTGATGCTTCCCTTTCTATCTGACGGATATAGCAGCATTATGGTTCAGACAGTTGGAGAGCGGCTCTATTGGCGCATGGACAGAGCTGATTGAAAGGTTTATGAGACAGTTTCGGGTCCACATAGTCCGACCTAAGAATGTGATGACTTTGACATCGATGAAACAATTTTAAGGAGAATCGTTTAGGGATTTCGTAACCAGATTCAATGTGGCGGTGACTTCGATGGATCGGCCTGATCCATCGATGGTTTTAATGGCGACAGTTTCAGGAATTGCAGATAATTCGAATTTTAAGACATCATTGAAACGGGACCCGCCGAGGGATCTCTGAAAGTTCTACCACGAAGCGGAAAGGTTCCTGAAGCAGGATGATGCGCAGGGTGAGAGAGAAGAGAGAGAGACTGAAGCTTATGCAGTAAGGGGTGGAGGTCCACCCAGAGAGGATCCAAACAAAGACGATGAAGGCAAAAGAAAAATTAATGACAACGGTAGCACCTCGAAAAGGCCTCGAAGGGAGTCAAAATTTTCTTCTTACACGGATTTAGCTGAGACTTTAGAAAGGATTTACTTGGATACTCGAAACGCCTCCAGTATCGAAGACCGGCAAGGAGGAAGCCTTCTGAATACGAGCGGGCATCGGGAAAGTATTGCCTATTCCACGAACTGGATTGGCACAGCATAAACGACTATAGGCATTTGAAAGATATCGTTAAGGAGCATGTAAGGAATGGTCATCTACAGCAGTATGTAAGGAATCGAGCGGTGGCAATGGAACAGGATCGGCCACCGCCCACCTCGAACGAAGATGGCACTGGACCTAGGCAACGTCAACTTAATATCAACTAAATAGATTTATGGTTTCGAATAAGTAATAGAACTCAAAGCAATACGACTAAATCACTCATATATGTACGAGATCGAGGGCAGTCCCTATGCATGCTCTGAGACGATGGTAAATCGTGTTGCTCGAGCATATGAAATCCTGTTTTTCTTCTCGCTTTCCTGAAAACTTTGGTTTCTTCCTTGGATGTACAGACATTTATTTAATTTTCTCTGGCTGCAAAAATTCTTATTTTGAATGATTGAATTTGGACCAATATAATAAATAATACGGGTCTCGCGATCACAGTCCCAACCGAAGAGACGAGCAGCAATCGCAAGTTACAAGTTCCTTCGCCGGAGAGCGATGGAATGGACTCGAACACCATATAAAAAGTCTTTGAAGTCCTTGGCTGAAGAGCCGAGGTCGGAGAACATGAAAGCCCTTAACCGGAGAGTCGAGATCGAAACAGAATATCGACCCGAAGTGGTCATGCATTTGGTTATCGGTTATTGGATACGAATGTATCAAAGCTCGGTTGACGGATTTGGATAGCTACGGAGTTGGCTATGGTTGTGGTTACAGAACTTTGAATTGGACATCGACTCGGAGCAGTCGCGGACTTGAATATGGCTATGGCATTTGAGTAGGATGGCTTGGTAATGGATTGGATTATGAATCAGATGGTATGGATACGGATGAAATATGGACTTCGGATATCGGATTCAGAGCTATTAAAAAACATGCGTTCTTACCACAAGGCATGTTTTGGGGGGCAAATGTTACCCCGCCTTTTGGTCAACACTGGGATATTAAAAAATTGGCTTGAAATGATGAATATCAGGATTGAAGATCAATTGGAAACAAGGTTGTGGCCGATATCATCAAAATTTGACCGAGCTCCAATCAAGATGAGATCGATTGGGAATGATGAACAACGCTAGAAAAGACCACGTTTCAAATTTCAAGTCAATCGGAGTTCGTATGCTCGAGATATGATCGATACAAATCAAAGGGATCAACTTTACTCGTATCCATCATGTTCGTATCGATCCGAGGTGGCCTTCTTCGTATCCATCTATTTGTATCCATCACCATCCAAACGTCCTGTTCCTATCCATCGACCCTCGGACCTCATCTCGTATCCATTCATCTTCGCATCCATCGAAGTCGATCTTCTTCGCATCCATCAGCAATCAAGCTCACTTCGAATCGATCGGTCACTGTCTACTTCGTATCCATCGGCAGTGACACAAAAGTCCATTTCGCATCGATCTAGTTTTCAAGCGCACTTCGTATCGATCGACCACAGGTCGATATAAAGTCATTATCTCACATCGATACGAAATAGACTACGTTGTGATCGATACGAAGTGACCGTTAAGCAATCGATACGAAGTGACCGTTAAGCAATCGATACGAAATGAACGCTTCACATCGATACGAACTAAACGCAAAACATAGATACGAACAGGGCCAAGATAGGTCGATACGAACGATGCGTAAACATTGAAAAAACTCGATCGATTCAGCATAAAAAAGTGGATCTTCCCTGAATTTCCGAGCCACGTCGTCGATGTGCATGGCATGGATACGAAGAATAATGGATGTACAACTCTTGATCGATACGAACGTGACAGCATACCGTACAATATCAAATTTGCATCGATCATAACTCAAAATTTATAAGTCCAACTGCTACCAAATTTTCACAAGAGCTTGCGTACACCTTCAAGAATGTTCATGATCGATCTCGACTCGATTGGACAACATATTGATTGATACGAAAGTTGTTCGTATCGATCACGGACCGAGTGCAAATGTCATGGGATCGATCGTATGGGCCCACCGACGTGACAGAAGAGATCTTCCGAGGTCTGGACGAGATATTTGCAGCTTATACATTTAAATAGCAGTTCATGAGCTTCAGAAAGGAGATCTTTTGGCTCTTCTACGTCCAGACTCTGCCGAAACTAATTTTGTACTTCAATTCCACTGTTGTAATTCATTGTAACCAGCGAACACAGATCAATAAAAGTTGGTCATTTCATAGTGGACGTAGGCCATACGCTGAACAACTCTAAATCTGAGTGTTTCTGTGTGTTTCTTTTTAACTTTTGAGTGTTCTTCGCATTTATTTTCTCTACATTTCTGCTATCTGTGATCTAGAATTGTAAACGGGTGATTTCATCGGCAATTAGGTGTTTGTGGCCAATTTTGGCACAAACAGTAACAAAATGTCAACAAAACTTAATTTACGATCAACGAAGTGTGTTTCCAATTAACCCATTTAACAGTTATCCATATAACAACATGCTAAGCAGCAGGCTTCTGCTGTTTATTAGAAACTCAGATAGCTTCACTACTTTTAAGAAAAGGAGCAAAATCAAGTTTGGTGAATGATAGCTAGTTACCTCCATCTTCAGCGATATCGGAGGTCCACAAAGTGAGATTGTCCCTCAAAAGTTGCATTATCAAAGTGCTGTCTTTGTAAGATTCTTCACTCAAAGTATCAAGCTCCGAAATGGCCTCATCAAAAGCTTGTTTCGCAAGGTGACAAGCCCTGGAAAATAAATTAAATTATAAAGTTAATACAGAATGAAGGAAACACAAAAGGAAGAAGCATTGGGCAGTTTTCAACCTTTCAGGAGAGTTCATAATTTCGTAATAAAACACAGAGAAGTTTAATGCTAAACCCAGTCGAATAGGATGTGTAGGAGAGAGATCTGCCTCGGCAGTAGTGGAAGCCGCCTGTAGTTGTTAAACAAAATATTAGAAAAAAATAGTACACGAAAAGGGGGAAAAAAAAAAACTAGAGCGAATAGAAAGTGTTTTGGTGAAAGATTTACCGCAAAAAAAATGAACTAGGACAATGACTAAGCAAAAAAATTAACCCTTGTGAAATGGCAATTACTGCAGTATGTTATAGGTGAAACTGAAAGCTCAGTTATTAATGTTTCTAGGGTTTTAGTGCAACATTTTCAAAATTGAAAAGATGGATTGCAAACAGGGTAGAAAGCCAGGTACACATCTAATATCAACTGAACGCAGGTAACCTCCCAAAGGCTAGCCTTTAATATATATGTGTGTGTGTATACATACATACATACATACATATACACACACATGTATATATATATAAAGAAATATATAAAAATACTAGGTTTTCACATGATTTTATTGGACCAAAAATGCATAATTTAACATTCTTGGGAATTTATTGGACCACAAATGATATCACAATGATTAGACATAGTGGAATACAAGCAGACTATCTCAATGATGGAACACGTGCACAAAAATTTAATACCTATGGCTGAAACAAGAGCATGATCTACAGGACAAATATAATAAGTTCATACAGCGCACTCAAAATAAAACTATTTATTTTTCATAAAAAAAGGGTCTAATAACTATTAGCAGCAGCAGAATAAGATGTTAGAACTGTTACTCCCTTAAACAGCATAAATGCTTAACAAAAAAATGAAACATGAAGGGGGGAAAACCACACCTGATATGCCTTGAGCGAAAGTTCTGCCACTTCTTTCCTATCATCTCCAGCCTTAAACTCTGCCATATATCTGTAATAATCACCCTTCCTGCAAAGCCACCAGATAGTCATGAAATTAGATACAAATCCAAATATAACAAGTCAATAACTATTTGTGACCATATATTATAAATGTTTCATACCATATTATGGAAGTTATAATTGACACTGATCCTACCTTAGGAATGCTACACAATACAATGTAATTTTCTTAATTTAAAGCTCTATGATATAAATAGTTCCTTCATGTTCATGATCCGTAAGTATGACTGAAAAATTAAGTCCAAAAATTATATTGTACCTACCCTACGAGGAAAGATTCAACTCACATCTTGTAATAAAATACATTAGATTCTCCTGCTGAAGAAGACGGAATCAGATGCTCATCGATAACAGTCATAATATCAGCGCAAATTTCAGAAAGTTCAGATTCTACTTTTTTCCTGTACTCTCTAATATTCTTCACATGATTCTCGTTTCCCTTTGCCTCTTCCTTCTGCTCAATCGAAGATAGAATTCTCCATGATGCCCTTCTTGCACCAATGACATTTTTGTAAGCAACTGAAAGAAGGTTCCTTTCTTCTACTGTAAGCTCTACGTCAAGTTTTGCTACTTTCTTCATCGCATCTACCATTTCTGCCGAAAAAATAAAAGACTGAAATACATTAGGATGGTTTATATGACCAGTACTATTGGCAGTTGCGACCAAAATATACACTAAAAGTTACCCAGATTTCAATTGGTGATGGAAAATGTGTGTTCTTCACTGCAGTCAGCAACAAAATATGAAGAACATGCATATTTTAAGTTGTCATTTGGCCATTTTCTTTGTATTTTTCTATTTCAATTCAAATGGCAGACAGCTGCTGACATCATATCAAACTTCGCATCCCGAATGAAATCTTGTATTTTGCAGTGTATACGATGGTGCGAATAGTACTGCTCATTTTTTAATTGACCCGCCCACCATTCTAAATTCCTTTCTACAGAAACTACATAAATTTTGGTCCTACGAAACCAACTCTTTGTATGTTTCCCACCTATAAACCCACTAAACATACTTCATAGCAGAACAGTAGTTGTATGCCGAGAATCAAATGCAACCTATTTGAAACACCGAGTATTTTACTAATTTAAAAGAACTGATAAATTAAATATTAAGTTAATATGAAGCTTATACCGTAGTTCACCCCTTCTGCTCAAATATTCAAGTTAAAGCGATCCATTATATATTGAATCGGAATACGTTAGTATGTTGACTATAAAAGGTATATTCTAAGGTTTGCAAGATTAAGCTTAAAATAAAAATAAATAAATAAATAAATAAGAACAACCATTGAATCTAAGATCTAAGAGGTAAATAGTATAAGGATACCTTCATATCGCTCAGCTTGTTCAGCAATTTTGGCGATGTAGACGAAATCTTCTCTTGACGCCATTAGACTCTAATTGGACACGAGAGATAACAATTGGGGAAAATTTGGAGAGCAGGCGGATTGTCACCGTTTAGATACCATAAAATACCAGGCCGTTGATAGTTACCAAAGATCTAATTTTCGTCCTCGTCCGCGTCCATATTCGTATTCCAAAAACATACAAATATCTTACATTGAAAAAGTTACGGATGCGCATTCGAAAATTATCCGTTCGATTTATGTAAGATTATAGTTTAAATTATACGTATTTTAATAAAATAAAAGATATTTATTTATTATTTTATGAAGTTAATAGTTTTTATTAGATGCACGTAATTCATATTAACTGTTCAAAACTACGGGGAATTAATTTATTTTTAGCATCAAGAACATAAGCTCGATATTTTAATCATAAAGACGAACATTTTCCTAAAAATTTATCATAATGACAAACAATCTTACAAAATTATTCATAAGGAGAGACATTCTTGCAAAACTGTTACCGCACTAAAAACTGATACCTAAAAACTATTACCGATAGCGACAAACTGGTACCTAAAAACTGTTATCTATAACTAAAATGATACTTAAGTAGTCTTTCAGGCAAAAATATTGAAGGTCTGTCCTTAAAGCTAAAATGCTGAGAAATTTTATTCTTGACAATAATTTCCTGCTCAAAACTATTTATCATCAATATATTTGTTATTTTTAACACTTTACAATAAATGAGATTATAAAAAAATTATGTTAAACTAATATTTTATATTTATTATTCTTGATTTATCGATCGTTGGTGGATAGAATAATTATCTGATATCTATCCATATCAATCGATGTAAATATTTGGTACCCGAAAATAATTTCGGATGCGGGTGTGGATATGACACTATCCGCATCCGAAAATATCTGTTGACATGTCTTAAAATGCCACATTACAAGTTAGATATAATATATTAATTCACCGAAGTTTTGGAAAACATATTATTTTAGACCTGTTCAAAACACAGGAAACGCTCTTGGAAAGGTACGTAACATCTGAAAATAAAGTCTAACGCTTATTTGGAAAGCAGTTGACGGCTTCAAAATGGAGGGCGCAACGTGAATTTTACGTCGGATGTAAACCTTTTGCGTCGAAACGCAAAATTTACATTGAATTTTTAGCTATTTAAGAGACTATTATTGTATTCATTCGCTACACTCATTTATTAATTATATTTTTCTACAAATTCTTCCTAGCTTTGTCCAGATACGATTTTGTCTATAATAATTTTGGAAATGATTTGCAAAACATGGATAACTCAATTAATAACAACGATTTTACCTATCCTTACTATTTAGATGAGTACGATAATGATCACATAGCTTGGATTGATGGAAAAATTATTTTATTTAATTCCTACTCCACATCATAATTATTCATACACGGATCGAAATGCACATGGTTGATGTTTTTGATGGACATGAGACATCAAGATCTTTTTCAAATAAAGAGTGCTACTTTCAAACGTCTATGTGACGTCATAACTGCTGGATATGGCTTAATTTTCAGTAAACATCCTGATATGATAAGAATGTTTTCTATACGATAAGTCATGAAACACCACACAGGTTGGTACGGGAAATATATTTTTTCGGGCTATTAGCAGCGTTAGTGCTTGTGTTTCTAAGATCATACAGAGTGTATTGCTTATGACCAAATATATTATTAAACTTAATGATTTCGATATGTTCCTGATGAAATCAGGCATGATACATATTACTGCCTTTTTCTGAAATGTTGTTGGAGCTATAGAAAAACAAACATTCCTGTGAGAGCTAGTAAAGAGGAATTACCGCACTTATAAGTGGAAAGAGGTTTCGAACATGAAATATCCTTGTTTCAGTTAATTCTGATTTAAAATATAGTTTTGTAATATTTGAGTGGGAAAGCTCTACCATGATAGTAGATTGTTAAATCATGCTATTGAAGAATTTGAAACTTTACCAACTCCGGCACCTGGTAAGTATTACTTTGTAGATTTGGGTTACAAGCTTATAATGAATATCTACCACTTTATCGAAAAGAACGTTATCACATTACAAAGTTTCAACAAGTCTAAAATATTCAAAAAATACATGATGAAATCTTCAATTTCTATCATTCTAGTTTGTGCATGGCTGAGGAAAGGATGTTTGATATTCCGAAAGAAGAAAACATTTTACAAGGCATGCCAACATATAGTTTCACCAAACAAGCACAATTTGTCATTGCAACTTGTGTTATTTATAATTTATAAGAAAATAAAATGGTACATATCTCAGTTGTGAATAAATTGTTAATGCAAAAGTTCAATCGAGTTATGTTGAAAATTGACGTTAACAGCGTCAACATAACCATGATGGTGCAAGTTCATCAAATACGACATAAATTGTTGCAACACATAATCAGATAAAAGGCGATTTGATTGTTATAGGACGACGTTGATGTATTCAATGTTTGCTGGTTCTTTATCATTAATTTGAACTTGTGTTGGAATTTGTAACGGTTGTTTGAATTTGTATTTAAATTTCAATTTTAATTTCTATTAATGCTTATTAAATATGAAATATTTATCAATTAAATTTATTAATTATTAATTAATGATTAATAACTATTAATTACTAATATTTATAAATAAGAAATAAACACTCTACGTTACATAATATGCTGATATTCTATTCGATACACTGTGAGATATATGATAGGTTGTGCTTGGATTTAGTTATTTCACCATTGACAATCATCTTACATCGGTCGGATACCGTGACAGCGCACTTTACATGTTATATTGGTTATCAAAGTGTAGAGCAGTCCTCACAACATTGGACCTTCTCTTAGCTTCTCTACAATACTTTCCACGAGAGCCAGCCGAACTTCCAAGCAAGATAGTGTCTAGGAAACTCTACTCAAACCAACGCTCGTTCGAAGTGTATATTGCAAGAAGCTAATGTCTCTAAAAAATTCCATTATTCAACCATTGCTAAAACACAACTCGACCGTCACCGACTTAACACATCGACAACCTTATTTCCTTTCCTTAGAGCATACTATATTCCAAAACCATAAGATGCCAAAAATCTAACCACCTCCGTTGTCTCATGGTCAACTCCTTTTGAGAGAACAAGTATCTCAAAGATCTGCGGTTAGTTAATAGCTCAAACTTTTCCCCTAATAGGAAATGCCCTAAATCCTTAATGCGAAGATAACAGTTGCTAACTCCAAGTCATGTGTCATATAACGAACCTCATGGAGTTGCAACTACCTAGATGCATAAGCTGTCACATTTCTTATTTGCATCAACATCGTTCCTAATCCAGAACCTAAAGCATCAATAATACTTTCATGTATAATCAAAACTGAAGCATTCGTTAACTGAAGCTTCAACTTTTGGAATGATGTTTCGCACTCCTTTGTCCAATCATACTACTTGTTCTTCTGAGCAAGTCTCATCGTTGACGTTGTTATACAAAAGAAGTCCTTAATGGGTAACCAATAGTAACCTACAGATCCTAAGAAACACTAAACTTCCATAACTGTCTCGGGTCTCTTCTAACCATTCATAGCTTAAACTTTCAAAGGGTCTATGGCCAAGCCACTCTTCGAGACAAAATGGCCTTAGAACTTAACTTTCCATATCCAAAAATGACATTCGAAATTTTTTTCCCTTAGCTTATGTTGTCTCAACATATATAACATAAGCCTTAGATGAATCTCACGGTCTCTCTCTTTTTTTAGCATACTAAGATGTTATCTATAAATACCAACACATACTAGTCTGACTAATCTTGAAAGGTTTAATTTATCAAGTCCATAGAAAATATGGATGTGTTACTCAGTTTAGATGATATTACTATCCACTCATATAAACCATGACTTATTTAAAGTAGTCAAAAGAACCCTCTCCTTTACAACCCTCTGTTGATTGAGAGCCGCAACCAACTCTAGCTGCAAGAATATATTAACTCCATTCAACTAGTCAAATAAATATCAATCCTGGGTATAGGATATATGTTCTTTACAGTTCTCCCATTTAGCTTCTGATAGTCAATGAAACATCAGACTTCTTCGCAAACATAGTCGAAACTTCCCATCATGAGCTACTTGGTCTTACAATGCTCTTGCTTTTCAACTCTACTGGTTTCTTCTTCAAATCCTCCATCTCTTTTGGCGGCATTCAATTACGGGGTCGGTTGAATTATTCAGCCTTTAATATTAACTCAATGCGAAACTTAGCCACTCCTAGGGTGGTGATCTCGAAACCAACTCAAACACATCTAGGAAACCTCTTACTATTCGTACTTCTCTTATACCTTCCTCTTCCAAAAATAAAACATTTATCACCCGGCCTCGGCTTTGAAGACATACACACACTCTCGTATTTCTTCCCTAGATGTCTCAATATTATAGTCTTTTTGGCGCAATATATCTTTTATAACGACTCACTTTTTCAACCATCGAAAATCGACTCTTAATACATCCACGATATTAGAATGTTAAGCGTCCAAGTGCTGGAAAGACAAATTGTTAGGGTAAAATAAAAATGAAAAGAACATGGAAAATAGAATCTCACGACGAAACGACAACATATACTATAACAAAGACAGTAAAAGTTGCCTTTCTAAGATACATGATATATCAGAGTTTAAAATAAACCTCATCGGTCTGGACAGTTATAACTTTCCGACCTTACAATGGCTGATGGGTATACATAATAATGCGGTGGAAAATAAAAACACTTTGGTAGGTGAACATTCGGCTTTCTCCATAAGCTCCATGCTCCAATGACAACCTGGACAAAACCCGGTCTGACCCGAGCATTATAATAAAATAACACATAGATCATTTTGGAAAACCAGCATAAGAAAACTTAAGAAATATGATGAACACATAATAATTTATAAGACCTCAGAATGAGTTTTACCTTACAAGAACAACATCCCACCATAAAAAAATAGACATAAATAATTAAACATTTTGAAGAGGGCAAGACACTTCCCGATGCAATTACGAAAGAATCAATTCAAAGGTTTGAACCAAAAACAAGGAAAAGTAATTTTTCCAACAATGACTAGGAGGGTGCGCCCCTTTACCAAAAGCATACCTCTAGAAAATATACTTGAGAACTTCGATGGCTCTCGAAAACTTCCAAGCGGGACCCCGTCAACCTTACCAATAATCCGAGTATTTCATATCTTCATGCACATACCACCGAAACCAATCTTGATTAGATGTGAAAATACCATAATGGGAACAACCCCCCATAGTTTGGCCCCACTCGCTCTTTATTTAGTCATTTTCGATAAAAGAATATCAACGCCCCAAAAGAGTAATAAATCGTCCCAGATTGATGAAACTCAAAGAAGATAGCAGAATCAATAGTCATAAGTTAGCTATTGGGAATAACAAAATAATCATATATGGAAATTAAATCTTATACGCTTACCACCATTCATTGATTTCAAACTCGTAATATCCTCGGTTAACAATGAAACCGGACAAGTTGGGGCATTGTTACCTTAGACCTTGCCTTGATATACATTTTTATCTTTTGAGATAGAGATGAATTTTGATATCTTAATGTTTAGTGTTAAATATATTTCTAAATCCTTTCCATATACGTGTTTTCGCATATGGAAATTAAATATCTTATCCTTATCACCAAACTTTGATTTCCAACTCTTACAATCCATCGCTTAAAAACAAACCCAAGTAAATCAAGGCATTAATTGCTCCTGGTCTTGCCTAGACACTCCAATTTTTAAATCTCGCAAATAGTAATGAATCAACCTTCTTGATGTTTGGTACTAAGTATAAGACTAAATCCTTTCCATGAACAAAATCAAACTTTTAAACCTTTTAAAATATTTGACTCACACATGTGCTTGATTTTCATACGCATATATTGTAAACACTTCAAAAATACTCTTTGAAATATTCTTTCAAAGAGCTAATTATATTTCTTAGTGTATCAAAAAGAAGGGTTAAAAAATTCCATTAAAACATTGTATACTATAAACACAAAACCAATTACACTTAGCTCTATCTTTAAAATAATCATTTTAAAGACTTTTTCATTTATAAAATATCATTTATAAATCAACTCATTATTACCTTTACAACACTCTTTACAACAAACTCCTCTAAAGAATGAAGAATACAAATATTTATTAAGTCAAAACAAGTTTTCTTAATAACTTTATGAAATCATTTATTATAACAAAAGTGTTATAATCCATGAATCTTTTCTAGCTTCCTAAATCATTTATTATAACAAAAACGTTGTAATCCATGACTTCTTTTTCCCTTCTCAGAAAACATTTATTACAACAATGGTATTTTAATCCATGCCTCCTTTTCACTTTCAATAAACTACATAATACTTAAAATATAGTTTTTTAAAACATCCATTTCAAATATTACTTAAAAAGAAAATCTCAAGTTTAATTTGTATTAGAACTCAAAACCAGTTTCTTTCCTTATTTTCAAAATAAAAACTTTAACTTTTAAATATTCATATAAATTCCAAACCACTATTAAAACACTTGAATGGATGTTAGAATAGTTTACCAAAAAGATCAAAGAAGAAAAATCAAGTTTAAAACCTATTATAAAAGTTGGAAATAGTGCCGCAAAAAAGAGTATGGAAAATTTCTTTTAATCGCTTCTTTTAAAAATGGAATTTTCTTCACATTTTTACAAAAGTATAAATGCTATATTTTATTTTTAAAACAACATATTATGAGTCTAGTATATGTAGGATCTAGATTAACCCTAGAGGGGGGTGAATAGGGTTGTAGCAAATTTTCTCGAATTAAAAAAAAACAAACTGCAGAGAAATAAATATGCTGAAAAGTAAATCACACACAAATTTTATCCAGCTTCGGCAACCCCTGCCTACTGCTGCATTCCCAGATTTCTATTAGAATTAAACAGTCTCCCGCTTACAAACACTCTAACAGACTCGCAAACCCTGCTTCCGCTTACAAACACTCTAATAGACTCGCAACCCCTGCTCCCGCCTATAGAGTTTTGCAAACTCGCAAACCCTGCTCCCGCCTATAGAGTTTTGCAAACTCGCACACTCTGCTCACTGAACTAATTCTAACTAGACAATCTGGCACTACCTACAACCTAGGTGGTGATTTACCAAGATTTAATCCGAAAAGAACAAATAAAAATAAAACTAATAAACAAAAAAACCCTTAATAAAATTAAACCCTAATATTAAACTAAAGCCCTTGTTAACAAGGCCGGACCAATTTTCTTTCACCCGATCCTCTGCTTTTTCTACTTTGGCCCGTTCCTTTTCTTTTGGCTTGTGAGAATAATGACGACTCTGTACGATCTGAATTAGGGCTTTGTTCCCTTGCAACAACTAGGACTTTCTTCAACTTCTATTCTTTGGTTTGTGTTGCGCTTGCTCGCGGCTTCTCTGATGATTAACTCTCTGGTTTGTGTTACTCTTGCTAGCGGCTTCTCTGATGATCAACTCTCTGGTTTGTGTTACTCTTGCTAGCGGCTTCTCTGATGATCAACTCTCTGGTTTGTGTTGCTTGCGCTTGTTCGCAGCTTCTCCTCTGATCGAGTTCAATTGTGGTATGTAATCTTTTTCGTTGCTGGTTTAATTGCTTGCTTGACTCGATGCCTATTGCCAATGATGATCGCGGGTTTATATATGGATTTCGATTTCCTTTAATACGTTCGTATTCATTTACACTTTCCTAATTCTCGATTGCCTGATGCGCACGTCTTTGATTATGAAACGTTCGATTGCCTTGATTCATACGGCAAAGAACTTTCCTCTTTTATTTGTTTTGACTTTTTCAATGATACGCGCTTGAATTTTTTAAACACGAATTTTATCACTTGACTTCGAGTTTGTTTCCAACTGTTTATCTTAACTTGTTTGCGTCTGCATTGACTTCGAACTTTACTCCTTGATTTGCCACGGCTTCGGCCATCTATGTGTTCATCTATGTGAGCTTCGTCTCTGGCCGTCTCTGTTTCAGTGCTTGTTTGTTGTCTGGATTGTTATGATGTATACTCTCTGTATACATACTTGAGTCTTGTTCCATGCATCACTATATATCCATACTGTTGGCATTCTTCATGTTGTTCAACACATGATGCTTGTTGCATTCATTTCTACTTTGTATCATTCTTGCATCACTGGACTTCTTGTTCAAAACTGCTGTGTCACTGCATACATGTGAACTTGTGTATTTGGTCTTGTCTCCATGTATTCAAAATGCCGAGTTGTTTCTTTGACATTGAGACCTGTAGTTGTATACTTGTGTACATACTTTGTCTCTGATGTTCGTTACATTGCTGCACTGGCTTGTTTTCATTGCATTGAGTATAGAATTTTCATTCACTTGAGCATACTGAAGTTGTTGTCTACATGTTGCACTGATTTTCATTGTTGTTGTTATCTTGTACAACTTGTATCACTGTAGTCTTGACAGCTTGCATGATGCATTTCTTTGCTGGTTTGAGGCTGTGCTTGCATGTGTTCCACTGATCATATGTTTGTAACTTGGTATTGTAGTCTGCCTTGTTGAGTTCCTGTAGTTTGCTGTACATGTGAACTTGCATTGTTGATGCTCTTTGAGTTGCAGTGTTTCACCATACTTTAGTTTGAGCTTGTTGTTCTGTGTTTGGTCACTGACGCATGCCTGAACTTGTCATTGAAGTTTGTTGTGTCACTTGTGCATTGTTGTACTTGGTGGTCGTAGCTTGGTTTGTGTTGTAACTGAACATGTTGCTTGAGTCACTTGTACACTTGTTGCTTCCCTAACCTTGTAGTTGTTCAATTGTCTTCTGTTCACCCATTACTGCACTGCTTGTTGTAGCTGGACTTGTTGTTGTACATGTTGCATGAGTTGCTAGTTTGCCTTGTACTTGTAGTCTTGGCTTTGGTTGTTGCAGTATGTCACTTGATGTTGTTTATGTCTGCATCTTGTGGTTGTCACTGTGTTGCATTGAGCTTCACCTCTCTTGTATCATTGGTGTTTCTGTGTTCATGCTTGTGACATTCATGTTGCAACTTGTATTGTCCACTGCCTTTTTTTTTCATAGTGTGTCTGTTGCACTTTGGTTATATGAACTTGCTGGATGTAGTTGTCTGATTTTCTGGAAAATTGTTTTATCACTTGAGTTGAATCCAGTTTCAAAACTCGGGTTTGACCTTGTGCTCGTGTCGTGATTGCACGTGAGTTGAACCCGGCTTTTCATTTGGGTTTGACCTGTGCTCACCTGTCCCTGTAACATTATCAAGTGTATATCGATGTGCACGGCCTTGTGGCATGTACAGTGATACACTGTGCATGTCACATTGTTCGTGTATAATGAATTCAAATGTAAATGATGACGAACAACCCAAATAACTGAGGCAAATCATATTTTCAAAAATCATATTTCATTTTATATTGCAAAAAACATTTCTTTTTCAATTTTACTGCGTTAGTGAATATTTTTGCAGATTTCTCAGATGCTGGATTATAACTGGAATGATGTTGAAGATAGACTACGAGTGTGAGTGATATGTAGTGAGGACAACTCTAAATATGAAATGTGATGTAATTAGAATCAAAATTGTATATGTATAGTGAGAGCTTGAATCTGCTTCAAAATTGTAATAAATATTTGTTTGAATAAAATTTCTGTTTGAATTCAAATTCTGTGTAACTTATTCTATTTGAATTCAAATTCTGTGTAATTTATTTTATTCAACAAATATTTATTTAATCTATTAAAAATAAAATAGTACATTAACAAATACATTTAAATGAATATATATATATATATGTTTATTATCATCAAACAAAAATCATATAAGCGCAAAGCGCATATTCAACAATCTCCCCCTTTTGATGATAACAAACATATATTTAAGATTTTGACTGTGTTAAATGTATTTGATCAATGATATACTCTAATTGCTCCTCCTATTTAAATGCTTCCTCTCTACATGATGCTCCCCCTACATATTTGCATTTGAATAGAAATATATAAATAAGCCTAGATGCAAATGGAAAATTATTTGACCTTTGCTTGATTTTATTTGACAAAATCTTAACTTTTCTCTCCCCCTTTGGTTATCAGCAAAAGAATAATAGTGTTAGAGAAAATAGAGATAAAGTGATCAATATTAATCCAACATTAAACTCAAATTGAATATAAATATTAAACTTCAATAAAAATCAAACAAAAATCATAACTACCCTTGTTGGGCGCATATTCCACTTTTAGAAAGAATGGAAATGATGTTCTAATATAAAATCATACAATTGTATCAACTTGTGGTACATTTATATCAGGAATTTGAATATCTACTAATCATGCATAACTGTTAGGACTTTTAAATGAGATTAGTAGTATTCCAATTTAATTTTAAAAAATGAAATCAAGTATCTTCTAACCACGCATGACCGTGAGGACTTTTAAATGGGATTAGAATCAACTTGTCTATTTAATCAATTACTTTTGATATGCGTTCCATACATGCATAACCGTAAGGACTTTTAGATGAGCATGGAAGCACATAATCAAAAATCCAAGTAATTCACCCATGCATAACCGTGAGGACTTTTAAATGAGAGTGAATACTTTGGATATTTATTTATTTTTACAAAAAAATATGAAATGAAAAACAAATGATCCCTGATTATTGTACCACATATCAACAAATTATATTTAAGATTTGATAAACAATGGTCGATAGAAATATGATAGATATAGAAATGGTCATGGAATCTTTACCCAACAAAAAGTTTTATAACTCTTGTTTGAATTCCTAAAGAAATTTTCCAAATATACTC
Organism: Allium cepa; assembly: GCA_030765085.1. NCBI lineage: Eukaryota > Viridiplantae > Streptophyta > Magnoliopsida > Asparagales > Amaryllidaceae > Allium > Allium cepa. The sequence continues at coordinate 10,510,471 of CM060941.1, read as the reverse complement.
TCTTGAGCAATGTATGTTAAATATCAACAATTATCACCTTTTCAATCACTATTTGTCTTTTTGATAATTAGAAGGGAGTCGGATTAGTCAAAATTTGTCATTTAAAATCAAATAAAAATGACTAATATGAAAATATGGTCAACAATGATTTTCTCGAAGGGGTTATATGAGAAAAAATTTCTGCTATTTGAAAATTATTTGAAATGAAAAATATGCACATATTTTCTTTGAAAAACAATGCAGTTACTAAATGTCTCAAAAATCACGTTCAACTAGTAATTTTTCTATCAACTAGATTACCAATGTAATCTACATCTGAATTTCTTTTTCACTCAAAAATATCACTAATTAAATTTGATAAACCAAACCACGAAGTGTGCATAAAAACTCAGACTCAATTTTTAACAGGCATTCTCTTGAATTTGGATTGAAGCCATGTAAATAATCAGAAAACCGTGAATATAGAGTTAGCCGTAACCAAAAATATTATCATCCAACAAAACACTATTTTTAATCCAAACATATATGTATGAAGTAATTCAGAGAATAGTGTTTTTGGCATAAATGTAACTGGCCAACTATGTTGAACAAAACAGAATCAAAATCATCATCTCTACAACATTTCAATATTGGCTGATTTCATTCAGAATACGGTGCAGATTATCACATTTAATATATCGATCAAATATACCTTCACCTGTTTTACCTTTACGATAATTTTCCGTGGTTGCCCAATGTGATTCTGTCACCTTTGTACTAGGCTAAGGAACTTTTGCTTTGTTGCCCGTTGTGTTTCCGGAACAGCCAAAATCCAGAAAACACTGTTGTTGTTCCCTAGCCTGCCACCATACCTACACGATGAAAGATTTTTGTGACCTGTTTGTTTTTATAGGTCCATGGTTGTTAGTGGCAGAATATTTTGAAAAATAATTTTGTGGAGACCCAAAACTATTTATAATTGCTCCCTTCGGCACCCAAATTTGTTTTACTTTGAGAGATTTTATATTTGTGCCTTTTGGAACCCAAGTTGGTATTGTTTTCACATGTTTGGGTCGATACCAACAATTATTGTGATTGTGTCCATATTTTCTACAAATTATGCACATTGAATTTTCTTGATTAATCTTGTTTTCAACAATTTTAGATTGATTATATCCAAGCCCTTTTCTATCTGTATTAACAGTTTGCTTTCCTAATAGCAATTCAACGATTTTTCACTTTTTGAAAATTTATCTAAAGTCGTTGACAATTGTTGGACTTGTGTTTTGAGAGTTTCATTTTCGTTTAACAATTGTGTGCACTTTTTAATAGAATTCTCTCTCCTAGTATTTTCACTCTCTTTCAAAATCAGAATTTCATTTTCAAGTGATTTTATATTGATTTCTGATTTTTTAATTTCGTTTTCAAATGTTGGACACTTATCACACTTAGGGATCCTACTTTGATAGGTTTTAACTAATTGGTCAAGTTGTTCATTTAATTCTATCAAAGTAACTTTTTGTGATTCAATTTTAGCATATTTCTCCCTAAGTCGTTTAAAACAGCCATTTACTTCGTGGAAATAAATAAGTAATTCAGAGTGAGTTTTGATACCTTGCTTGGCTTATCATCGTTGCTATCAGTTATATTTCCATGAAAGCACATATATGCTTTCTCACTCTTACTGCTAGAACTTTGATTATCTTTATCACTTGTATTCCACGTGGCTGTAGTATTTTTCCTTTTTGATTTCTTTTCAAAATCGCGTTGAAATCGGAGATAATTGGGCTTGATATCACCGGGTTTGTTGCAAGTGATCCCGTGTTCTTCTGAGTTGTCTAGTGCTGTAACGACCCAGAATTTTTATTAATTAAAAATTGAATATTTAATTAATTTTAAATATTTATAAGTGAATTTTTAAGTCAAATAAATTTTATTTTGATTTATTGGATTTAATTGGATAATTAAATCGATAATTTAATATGTTAAATTATGGAAATAACTGAAAATAGAGTTAAATATGATTGAAAATGATTTGTAAAATTTTATTTTATCATATTGAAGTTAGAATGATATTTTAGAACTTTTAAAATCGAATTAAAAGTTAATTTGTGAAAATTGAATATTTTAATATTTAATAATCGACTGTAAAATAGCCAATTTTTGAACAGTCTCAGAATTGAACGAAACCAGTTCCATTGGATCCGTAATAGTTAGTTATTACCGGATTTCAATTTTCGTGTCAATCGGAGTTATCATTTGATCGTGGCAGCTCGAAACGCATCGAATTATTTTTAATTTAAATTTGGCGAGTCAAAATAGCCATTTTTCAAAAAGTCTCGGATTTCGACGAAACCAGTTTCATCGGATCCGTAATATGATATTATTGTAAGGTTTCAAATTTCAAGTCAATTGGATTTACCGTTTGTCCGGTACGAATTAAAACGCCTAGAAATCGACTTAAATCGGTTTAATTTAAATTGAGCGTTTATAGCCATAACTCGCACATACTTCCGAATTAGCTTCCGAAACCTGTTCCATTGTGTCCGGAACGCGGGATAAACCCTAGGTACGCTGGTTACGGCGCCTAAATCGGAGTTCGGAATTTCCGGGTGAATAGTGTCGTTCGATTTCCTTATAAATAGCCCCTACCCCTTCATAATTTGATAAAAATAACCCTAACCCTAATATCAAACTGAATAGCCACCACCTACAATTGAATGGCCAGAAAATCATCAACTTCCTCCCTCAAAATCTCTCAATCCATTCATCGATTCAAGAAAGTTTCAACTAGAAACTCGTAGAGGATGATGAGATCTTGGATTTCAACGGCTATGATCGCGAATGGCTTCACGGATTGGCGGCAAATTGGGTTCAAAGGGCTGGAGTTCATTCTCGAACTGCGTGCTACAGGGATGGCCGAGCTTCACTAGCTTAGGGCCGAACATAGTGCAGATCGAGGGCTTCGCATTGGCGTTGGTTTGATCGAGTTTCATTGTGTATTGTGGTTGTAATGTCTAAACCTAAATTGAGTAGGATGGGTTGTTGTGAACGGCAATCACCTGGAGATGAGGACGTGCGTATGAAGATGGAAGGGGAAAAGGAGTGTTCGGCTAGGATGAGCAGGGGTTGGATCCAAGGGTTGTGGTGAGATGTAGGTTTAAGTTATAAAAGAAAATGTTGAATTAGTTTATATAAAACGTGTACAAACTTGTAAAATTCATATCTTTTTCATACGAGGTCGAAAAAATGCAAACTCAGTTGCGTTGGAATCGTATGGACGAGCACTACGCGATGGAGTTGGTTTGGAGTCGATTGGAGTTAGTGAGAATTTCGGGTAAAATTAAACGCGCGTTTAATTTTATTCGAAATAAAAGCTAAAACGGAATTTAAAACCAAGGTGAGAATTTCTCACTCAATCGAATAGATTTCGATTTTATTTTAAATAGTTAGATTTAAAATATTTGAATGCATGTTTGAATGATGACTGTAAATTATTGATTGTTAAAATAGACATTATGCGCCGTTAGTAAGCGGATGTTATTTAGTAAAAACATATACCGCGAATATTTCATAAACAGTGAAATTGGTATTATATATAATATCAATATATATATATTGGCATATGTATATATTGCAGTTGTTGATTTCCCGCATTTTTTGTTTAGCGGATGAGACCCTATTACGCCGTTAGTAAGCGGATAATATTTATTAAAAACATGTACCGCGATAATTTCGTACTGGAGCGAAATTGGTATTGTGCTAATGTTTTTGGATGCAGGAAACAGGTTGGAGGGATCCAACTGGATTCCTCAACAGTATTTATTTTATTTCAGATATTTTGATATTTGATGGATTATCATATCGATATATGATATCGTTGTAGTCGTGATTGACTGTTTGGTGTGTAGCATCATTGGACCCAGATTTTGGGATTTTAAAATGATTTTAAAAGTGATTTTGAAAATATACTATATTTTTGGAATTGATCCATTATAAATAAATAAACGTTATAATTTTTAAAGTTATAAAAATTATGGTTTTTGTGAAATATAGTTAAAAAGCTGATTTTTAGAAATACGATTAAAAGTCGATTTTTGAGAAATATGAACTAATGATTTTATAAAATAATTTAGATTGGATTTTTGAATATATGATAAAAGTTTAAATACAGGATTTATAAAATTTGATTATTTTATAAATCGAAATGATGAAATTATAAAGGAATTTAAAGACGTTTTAGAATAATAATATAAACTGATTTATATTAAGAGATTTATAAATGGATATTTATAAATTGAAATATAGACATTATAAAACGAGTTTTATAAGTGTTTGAATGTAGTGAAAATGAATTTCATAAATGAATGAAATTTATAGAATTATAAACTGTGAAGTTATAAATGAAATTTATAAATAGTAAGATTTATAAATTTGTGAAGTTAATTGAAGAATAGATTTGGTTAAATAAATGAATCTTATAAGTTATAAAATTTATAAATTGGAAAGTCTTTAAAAGAACGATCTTATAAAATAATCGTTTTATAAGTAATTAACTTATAATATGAACGTTTAGTTTATAATTGAGTTATAAACTGGAATAGGTTAATAAAGGAATTTATAAAAAGGAAGTTTTTATAAATAAATAGAAATGGAATTTATAAACGTTGTTTTATAAATTCGCAAACGACTTATTTTGATAAGTTAATTGTTATAACTTAGAAATAGAGTTATATTCACGTTTTAGACAGTGAAAAATCCTTAGAGTAAAATGAATAGAAAAGATGAAGTTTGTTAACGTAGTTTATTCACGTTTTTGAATAGTGAATAACACGTTAAAGAAATTGTTTAGAATGTGAATGTTTTAAATAGAATTAAAACGATCTAACGATGTTTTAAAAGGGATTGAGATTCGAAACCATAGATTTCAACATTCATTGTTGAAATAGATGTTTTGTGAAATAAAAGGAAATAGTGGACTATAACACTGTTGTTATAGTAAATGATTTCCGAAAGGAAATGTTTTGTATAGTATTGGGATTTATATATCTATTTTAATTTCGAATCCCTATACTAGTGATTTTGGGTTGTCGTAACGATGTTTTACGTAACATTCGTTTTGGCCCAAGTAAATATGTTTAAGAGAAAGATTTTCTTAAAGAATGAATTATATACTTAATTCGATTTAAGTATATTGAACATTTTCTAAGGTTGAAAATAAAAAGATTTGCGAATTACTTATTTTAATAAGTATGGAAATGTTTTCCAATATGAAGTGAATTTATAGAATTTATCTTTTGAAGATAAATTGAAATGAATAATTGAAATCGTATATGCATGGATATTTTGAGATATTAATTCATTATGGAATTTATATGTGAAAGGGAATTTGTTAAAAATAAATATTGATTTATTTTTGAAGTGTTGAAATTATATATCTTATAAAGATATTTTGGAAAATAAATAATTTGGAAAATTATTTGGAAACTGGTGATGTGTGCATATCCATTGATAGTTCAATAACCGACTATCAATATTTCCCTTTAAATGGGTATTAGATGTGATTTGTTTGAATTTGAATGCACACTTATTTTTGAATAAGCGCTCACTATTCGGGTTAACCGGGAAAGGACCATGGGGTCGTATAACCCATTCCGAATATGTGATACGTCGTTATGAATTGCATTTGAAGATCGGTGTTGAAGACCGAGTATTTGTGAAAACGATAGGATGACCTATCGATTGTTTCTACACTGGGTAGCTCCTGGTATAGAGATCTCCTAAGTGATGGGAAATTCGATCGGGATTGTGAATACCCGTATTGCAAGGGCTTCGTAAGAAGTGCCTTCGGTTTTGTTCGAGCCCGGAACAGACTTGTATGGATTGTATGTCTGACGTTATAAATTGAGATATAAAGCCAATTTCTTTCAAATATATTTCTGTTGGTGGCGAAGAATTTATTTTTTTGCTTAACACCCTTCTTTGAGACGTACGAGCTCAAAGGTTATATAGTTGAAGTTATCAGCGATATATCCCATTTTGGTAATGTGACATGCTGAGTGATGCTGAAATGATCATTGTGTTGATTATTGTGATAGGATCATTTATTTGATCGTCTATCTTAGTGATCATTGTGTTGATCATTTGTTGACCCAAAGCACGGCTTTTTGTACAAAGTGTGTTTTTGTGGACGTGACTTCGTCGAGCCTCACATCCCGGTAATGGTCAAAACAGGAATGATGCGGCAAGGTTATGAGGGGTAGCTCCCTTTAGGGTATGTGCATTTCCTTCTGGAAAGGGTGGTATCATGGTATGGAGCCCAGATACTTACTCATGTTGATACACTATATCTTTTTCTGTGTGGTGTTGTTGGTGACGAGCGCTCGGTTAAAGGTCCGATGGGACCGGGGGATGCCATATTCGTGTAGTAGTTACCTAGTGATAAAGGTAACCCGGCCTTGTGTTGGCAGAGAGCTGGTTAAGTTCTCGGGGATGTCCATCCAGAGGCATTCTCATGTGGCAATGGGAAGTTCCTTGGCCTGATCATTCGTTGGAAATCCAATTCCCAATACGAAACTTGTACGGTATTAGTTGTAGAACCTGCTATTCACTTATGGTGGTCACCACTGTTTGGATGGTAGCTATAGTAGGCATAGTTCGAAATGTCTATGTTGGCTAAGATTTATATTCTACTTTCGAAATGAATTTTTCTCTACACTATGCACTAGTAATAATATCAAATGTTATTTTAAATGCGTATCAAGCATCTTTGACTATCATAAGGAGAAATCTCCTCCGATTCTGCGTTTGCATTGTGTGTGTGTGCGGAAGGCCTTATGGTAGTCTCATTTTTAAAAGCATTGCGAATTGAATAAAAAAAAATATATTCCTATTTTGATTTTAAAGTTAAATAAACTGTTTTGAGTTCTCACACCAGTCACATGACTGACTTGGAGTTTATTGTTTCCCTTCCTAAACTCTGGGTGCCCACTAATTTCCACACGGGCAGTTAAGAGTTAGGTTTATCAGGATATTCTGGATATTCTGGAGTTGCTAGAGGCAAGTTGGATGGCATGGCGTATTACTAGTTTATATAGTATTTCTTTTTCCGCTGCACTGTTTGTTGTTGTATGATGTTGTACACTCTGATGATATGATGTAATGTAATGTATAAAATGTAATAACTGATATAGTTCTTTGTTTAAAGATTATTCATTTATTATTATATGTTGTTCCGCTGCGAATTGTGAGATTCTGTTGTTGTTCTGTTCCTTTCTGTCCCGTCCTATTTTCTTCTGTTTTTTTCTTTTTCCTCTATTCTCTTTTTCTTCTATTTTAAAATTTTCTTCTCTATTTTCTTTCCTCTCTATCTTCTCTTTTCTTTCTTTTCTTTTTAAAACCCATAACATCTCGGTTTTCGGCCTTCGATATTCGGCAGTCGATAAAGTGAGTATCGATGTCGAATTTTCGAAGAACGAAAATCCGCCAGACGTTACATTTGGTATCAGAGCTGATGGTTAAGCGACAACCATGGTTCTGTAGGGTATTACTCATTAGAGATAGAGTCAGCAGTACTCTAGAATGAGTTTGAGTGTAATAATAGCTATGAGAGCGTATTTGTTAGTGAATATGAAATTGTTTTATATTGTGATGATTGGTTTATTGAGTGGCATATGAACTTTCGTCAGCACAGCCTCGAAACTGAGCCGAAGGGGTTTCTAAACACTTGAATAGAACAATTCGACATAATATTGTTTTAAAATTGGGTGAATGAAATAATTTTGCCTTGATTATATTTTCATATATAAAAGAATAATTTTTCAGAATTATTAAAGTGTATATAAGTTGATTGTTAGGTTGTTTGAATAATCTAAATAAAAGAATAATTGTATAAGCAAAAGAATTATAAGAATTGAATTATAATTAATATGATTTACAATTGTGAAATAAACTTATATATATAAGAAGTAAAATTATATGAATATGAGTTGCAAATAATCAAGTGGATTAAATGGATATGAACTTGAGTATATAAATAAAAATTCAACTTTAGTAATTGAATTGAAATAATGAATAAATTGAATGTAAATAAGTTGATAAGGAATAATTAATGAAAGTATTAATTCATTAAAATCTAATGTTATTAGAAGTTGAATAAAAAAAAATGAATGAATATAAGCAAAGGAATTTGGTTGAAATTAATATACTTTGGTTGTTATATGGATGTTGATTGATTGTATAAAATTCATTAAGTGTTAATGAAATCGAAAGCTATGAAATTGAATTCAAATTAGAAGTAAATAAATTTGAATAGAATTGAATGTGAATTAGATTTAATTAGTAAATGTAAACTAATTGAATTGAGAATGAATGTTAGTAAATCCAATGTAAATGAATCAAATGTAATTTAAAGTGAAAACCAATTCATTAAATATGAATGAGAATATAAATAAATGTTTATTTGGATATGGATGATAGTTGGTTGATGGTTTCATTTGTTGTTTAGTTGCATTTCTATGTGACATATATAGTTGTTGTGTTGATATATGTTGTATATTGATACTATTTACATATATGCATGTTCTCATGTTGTTTGTTGAGTGATTAGTAGGTGCGGATCGCGTTTGCTTCGCATTTGGAGTTCGCTTTAGCGCTATATTAGCCGTATATGCTTGCTAATAAAATATAAGGTACATATCTCGGATTAAATATCGCACTTTTACACTTTTTTCCCTGCGGGATGCCTCATTACTTGATGAGATGTATATTTGTGATATATATACTGTCATTTTTTTTTTCGGATCGAGCCGCGCAAAGGAGACTATGGCGAATTTTTCCGGAAATTTAAGGCGTTAGAAAAAATTTGAGAAAATTGGAAAATTTTGAAAACTTTAACTTTGATTTTAGAAATTGAAAGTTAAACAATAGTAGTTGTTTTTGAAAAGATAACTAAGTATGATTTGAAAACTTAGTAAAGATTTGTAAGAAGTTTAATTATAAATTTTGGAAAGTTAATAGATTCTGTAACTTTCTTACTTGTAATTTCGAGGACGAAATTCTTTTAAGGGGGAAAGATTGTAACGACCCAGAATTTTTATTAATTAAAAATTGAATATTTAATTAATTTTAAATATTTATAAGTGAATTTTTAAGTCAAATAAATTTTATTTTGATTTATTGGATTTAATTGGATAATTAAATCGATAATTTAATATGTTAAATTATGGAAATAACTGAAAATAGAGTTAAATATGATTGAAAATGATTTGTAAAATTTTATTTTATCATATTGAAGTTAGAATGATATATTAGAACTTTTAAAATCGAATTAAAAGTTAATTTGTGAAAATTGAATATTTTAATATTTAATAATCGACTGTAAAATAGCCAATTTTTGAACAGTCTCAGAATTGAACGAAACCAGTTCCATTGGATCCGTAATAGTTAGTTATTACCGGATTTCAATTTTCGTGTCAATCGGAGTTATCATTTGATCGTGGCAGCTCGAAACGCATCGAATTATTTTTAATTTAAATTTGGCGAGTCAAAATAGCCATTTTTCAAAAAGTCTCGGATTTCGACGAAACCAGTTTCATCGGATCCGTAATGTGATATTATTGTAAGGTTTCAAATTTCAAGTCAATTGGATTTACCGTTTGTCCGGTACGAATTAAAACGCCTAGAAATCGACTTAAATCGGTTTAATTTAAATTGAGCGTTTATAGCCATAACTCGCACATACTTCCGAATTAGCTTCCGAAACCTGTTCCATTGTGTCCGGAACGCGGGATAAACCCTAGGTACGCTGGTTACGGCGCCTAAATCGGAGTTCGGAATTTCCGGGTGAATAGTGTCGTTCGATTTCCTTATAAATAGCCCCTACCCCTTCATAATTTGATAAAAATAACCCTAACCCTAATATCAAACTGAATAGCCGCCACCTACAATTGAATGGCCAGAAAATCATCAACTTCCTCCCTCAAAATCTCTCAATCCATTCATCGATTCAAGAAAGTTTCAACTAGAAACTCGTAGAGGATGATGAGATCTTGGATTTCAACGGCTATGATCGCGAATGGCTTCACGGATTGGCGGCAAATTGGGTTCAAAGGGCTGGAGTTCATTCTCGAACTGCGTGCTACAGGGATGGCCGAGCTTCACTAGCTTAGGGCCGAACATAGTGCAGATCGAGGGCTTCGCATTGGCGTTGGTTTGATCGAGTTTCATTGTGTATTGTGGTTGTAATGTCTAAACCTAAATTGAGTAGGATGGGTTGTTGTGAACGGCAATCACCTGGAGATGAGGACGTGCGTATGAAGATGGAAGGGGAAAAGGAGTGTTCGGCTAGGATGAGCAGGGGTTGGATCCAAGGGTTGTGGTGAGATGTAGGTTTAAGTTATAAAAGAAAATGTTGAATTAGTTTATATAAAACGTGTACAAACTTGTAAAATTCATATCTTTTTCATACGAGGTCGAAAAAATGCAAACTCAGTTGCGTTGGAATCGTATGGACGAGCACTACGCGATGGAGTTGGTTTGGAGTCGATTGGAGTTAGTGAGAATTTCGGGTAAAATTAAACGCGCGTTTAATTTTATTCGAAATAAAAGCTAAAACGGAATTTAAAACCAAGGTGAGAATTTCTCACTCAATCGAATAGATTTCGATTTTATTTTAAATAGTTAGATTTAAAATATTTGAATGCATGTTTGAATGATGACTGTAAATTATTGATTGTTAAAATAGACATTATGCGCCGTTAGTAAGCGGATGTTATTTAGTAAAAACATATACCGCGAATATTTCATAAACAGTGAAATTGGTATTATATATAATATCAATATATATATATATTGGCATATGTATATATTGCAGTTGTTGATTTCCCGCATTTTTTGTTTAGCGGATGAGACCCTATTACGCCGTTAGTAAGCGGATAATATTTATTAAAAACATGTACCGCGATAATTTCGTACTGGAGCGAAATTGGTATTGTGCTAATGTTTTTGGATGCAGGAAACAGGTTGGAGGGATCCAACTGGATTCCTCAACAGTATTTATTTTATTTCAGATATTTTGATATTTGATGGATTATCATATCGATATATGATATCGTTGTAGTCGTGATTGACTATTTGGTGTGTAGCATCATTGGACCCAGATTTTGGGATTTTAAAATGATTTTAAAAGTGATTTTGAAAATATACTATATTTTTGGAATTGATCCATTATAAATAAATAAACGTTATAATTTTTAAAGTTATAAAAATTATGGTTTTTGTGAAATATAGTTAAAAAGCTGATTTTTAGAAATACGATTAAAAGTCGATTTTTGAGAAATATGAACTAATGATTTTATAAAATAATTTAGATTGGATTTTTGAATATATGATAAAAGTTTAAATACAGGATTTATAAAATTTGATTATTTTATAAATCGAAATGATGAAATTATAAAGGAATTTAAAGACGTTTTAGAATAATAATATAAACTGATTTATATTAAGAGATTTATAAATGGATATTTATAAATTGAAATATAGACATTATAAAACGAGTTTTATAAGTGTTTGAATGTAGTGAAAATGAATTTCATAAATGAATGAAATTTATAGAATTATAAACTGTGAAGTTATAAATGAAATTTATAAATAGTAAGATTTATAAATTTGTGAAGTTAATTGAAGAATAGATTTGGTTAAATAAATGAATCTTATAAGTTATAAAATTTATAAATTGGAAAGTCTTTAAAAGAACGATCTTATAAAATAATCGTTTTATAAGTAATTAACTTATAATATGAACGTTTAGTTTATAATTGAGTTATAAACTGGAATAGGTTAATAAAGGAATTTATAAAAAGGAAGTTTTTATAAATAAATAGAAATGGAATTTATAAACGTTGTTTTATAAATTCGCAAACGACTTATTTTGATAAGTTAATTGTTATAACTTAGAAATAGAGTTATATTCACGTTTTAGACAGTGAAAAATCCTTAGAGTAAAATGAATAGAAAAGATGAAGTTTGTTAACGTAGTTTATTCACGTTTTTGAATAGTGAATAACACGTTAAAGAAATTGTTTAGAATGTGAATGTTTTAAATAGAATTAAAACGATCTAACGATGTTTTAAAAGGGATTGAGATTCGAAACCATAGATTTCAACATTCATTGTTGAAATAGATGTTTTGTGAAATAAAAGGAAATAGTGGACTATAACACTGTTGTTATAGTAAATGATTTCCGAAAGGAAATGTTTTGTATAGTATTGGGATTTATATATCTATTTTAATTTCGAATCCCTATACTAGTGATTTTGGGTTGTCGTAACGATGTTTTACGTAACATTCGTTTTGGCCCAAGTAAATATGTTTAAGAGAAAGATTTTCTTAAAGAATGAATTATATACTTAATTCGATTTAAGTATATTGAACATTTTCTAAGGTTGAAAATAAAAAGATTTGCGAATTACTTATTTTAATAAGTATGGAAATGTTTTCCAATATGAAGTGAATTTATAGAATTTATCTTTTGAAGATAAATTGAAATGAATAATTGAAATCGTATATGCATGGATATTTTGAGATATTAATTCATTATGGAATTTATATGTGAAAGGGAATTTGTTAAAAATAAATATTGATTTATTTTTGAAGTGTTGAAATTATATATCTTATAAAGATATTTTGGAAAATAAATAATTTGGAAAATTATTTGGAAACTGGTGATGTGTGCATATCCATTGATAGTTCAATAACCGACTATCAATATTTCCCTTTAAATGGGTATTAGATGTGATTTGTTTGAATTTGAATGCACACTTATTTTTGAATAAGCGCTCACTATTCGGGTTAACCGGGAAAGGACCATGGGGTCGTATAACCCATTCCGAATATGTGATACGTCGTTATGAATTGCATTTGAAGATCGGTGTTGAAGACCGAGTATTTGTGAAAACGATAGGATGACCTATCGATTGTTTCTACACTGGGTAGCTCCTGGTATAGAGATCTCCTAAGTGATGGGAAATTCGATCGGGATTGTGAATACCCGTATTGCAAGGGCTTCGTAAGAAGTGCCTTCGGTTTTGTTCGAGCCCGGAACAGACTTGTATGGATTGTATGTCTGACGTTATAAATTGAGATATAAAGCCAATTTCTTTCAAATATATTTCTGTTGGTGGCGAAGAATTTATTTTTTTGCTTAACACCCTTCTTTGAGACGTACGAGCTCAAAGGTTATATAGTTGAAGTTATCAGCGATATATCCCATTTTGGTAATGTGACATGCTGAGTGATGCTGAAATGATCATTGTGTTGATTATTGTGATAGGATCATTTATTTGATCGTCTATCTTAGTGATCATTGTGTTGATCATTTGTTGACCCAAAGCACGGCTTTTTGTACAAAGTGTGTTTTTGTGGACGTGACTTCGTCGAGCCTCACATCCCGGTAATGGTCAAAACAGGAATGATGCGGCAAGGTTATGAGGGGTAGCTCCCTTTAGGGTATGTGCATTTCCTTCTGGAAAGGGTGGTATCATGGTATGGAGCCCAGATACTTACTCATGTTGATACACTATATCTTTTTCTGTGTGGTGTTGTTGGTGACGAGCGCTCGGTTAAAGGTCCGATGGGACCGGGGGATGCCATATTCGTGTAGTAGTTACCTAGTGATAAAGGTAACCCGGCCTTGTGTTGGCAGAGAGCTGGTTAAGTTCTCGGGGATGTCCATTCAGAGGCATTCTCATGTGGCAATGGGAAGTTCCTTGGCCTGATCATTCGTTGGAAATCCAATTCCCAATACGAAACTTGTACGGTATTAGTTGTAGAACCTGCTATTCACTTATGGTGGTCACCACTGTTTGGATGGTAGCTATAGTAGGCATAGTTCGAAATGTCTATGTTGGCTAAGATTTATATTCTACTTTCGAAATGAATTTTTCTCTACACTATGCACTAGTAATAATATCAAATGTTATTTTAAATGCGTATCAAGCATCTTTGACTATCATAAGGAGAAATCTCCTCCGATTCTGCGTTTGCATTGTGTGTGTGTGCGGGAGGCCTTATGGTAGTCTCATTTTTAAAAGCATTGCGAATTGAATAAAAAAAAAATATATTCCTATTTTGATTTTAAAGTTAAATAAACTGTTTTGAGTTCTCACACCAGTCACATGACTGACTTGGAGTTTATTGTTTCCCTTCCTAAACTCTGGGTGCCCACTAATTTCCACACGGGCAGTTAAGAGTTAGGTTTATCAGGATATTCTGGATATTCTGGAGTTGCTAGAGGCAAGTTGGATGGCATGGCGTATTACTAGTTTATATAGTATTTCTTTTTCCGCTGCACTGTTTGTTGTTGTATGATGTTGTACACTCTGATGATATGATGTAATGTAATGTATAAAATGTAATAACTGATATAGTTCTTTGTTTAAAGATTATTCATTTATTATTATATGTTGTTCCGCTGCGAATTGTGAGATTCTGTTGTTGTTCTGTTCCTTTCTGTCCCGTCCTATTTTCTTCTGTTTTTTTCTTTTTCCTCTATTCTCTTTTTCTTCTATTTTAAAATTTTCTTCTCTATTTTCTTTCCTCTCTATCTTCTCTTTTCTTTCTTTTCTTTTTAAAACCCATAACATCTCGGTTTTCGGCCTTCGATATTCGGCAGTCGATAAAGTGAGTATCGATGTCGAATTTTCGAAGAACGAAAATCCGCCAGACGTTACAAGTGCCTTGATTATTCTGCTTTTTAATTTTTGATTTAGAGCTGGATTTCCATATTTGTGGTTCCACCTTTTGAATTTCTCCATTTTTAACGCCAGCTCAGCTGCTCCATCATCATCATCCTCATCACAACTGCTTTTTACAAATCCTGTTAAGCACATTTCTTCAACTGAGTTGGTTGTGGAGGATTTCTCATTGCTGTTGACTTTCGCACCATATATTGCATCGAAAGTATTCCAGATTTCCTGTGCATTTTTACAATGAGAAATTCTATTAAATTCAGTCTTATCAAGAGCACAGATCAAAGCATTCATGGCTTGAGCATTTTTAGTTTTAGCAATAGATTGCCCCTCAGAAAAAGCATTATTTGGTGGATTCATAACTCTAGAGTTAAAGAAAAATACCGGGCTCTGATACCACTTGTAGGACCTAGATTAACCCTAGAGGGGGGTGAATAGGGTTATAGCAAATTTTCTCGAATTAAACAAAAACAAACTGCAGAGAAATAAATATGATGAAAAGTAAATCACACACAAATTTTACCCAGCTTCGGCAACCCCTGCCTACTGCTGCATTCCCAGATTTCTATTAGAATTAAACAGTCTCCCGCTTACAAACACTCTAACAGACTCGCAAACCCTGCTCCCGCTTACAAACACTCTAATAGACTCGCAACCCCTGCTCCTGCCTATAGAGTTTTGCAAACTCGCAAACCCTGCTCCCGCCTATAGAGTTTTGCAAACTCGCACACCCTGCTCACTGAACTAATTCTAACTAGACAATCTGACACTACCTACAACCTAGGTGGTGATTTTCCAAGATTTAATTCGAAAAGAACAAATAAAAATAAAAATAATAAACAAAAAAAAACCTTAATAAAATTAAACCCTAATATTAAACTAAAGCCCTTGTTAACAAGGCCGGCCCAATTTTCTTTCACCCGATCCTCTTTTTTTTCTACTTTGGCCCGTTCCTTTTCTTTTGGCTTGTGAGAATAATGGCGGCTCTGTACGATCTGAATTAGGGATTTGTTCCCTTGCAACAACTAGGACTTTCTTCAACTTCTATTCTTTGGTTTGTGTTGCGCTTGCTCGCGGCTTCTCTGATGATCAACTCTCTGGTTTGTGTTACTCTTGCTAGCGGCTTCTCTGATGATCAACTCTCTGGTTTGTGTTGCTTGCGCTTGTTCGCAGCTTCTCCTCTGATCGAGTTCAATTGTGGTATGTAATCTTTTTCGTTGCTGGTTTAATTGCTTGCTTGACTCGATGCCTATTGCCAATGATGATCGCGGGTTTATATATGGATTTCGATTTCCTTTAATACGTTCGTATTCATTTACACTTTCCTAATTCTCGATTGCCTGATGCGCACGTCTTTGATTATGAAACGTTCGATTGCCTTGATTCATACGGCAAAGAACTTTCCTCTTTTATTTGTTTTGACTTTTTCAATGATACGCGCTTGAATTTTTTAAACACGAATTTTATCACTTGACTTCGAGTTTGTTTCCAACTGTTTATCTTAACTTGTTTGCGTCTGCATTGACTTCGAACTTTACTCCTTGATTTGCTACGGCTTCGGCCATCTATGTGTTCATCTATGTGAGCTTCGTCTCTGGCCGTCTCTGTTTCATTGCTTGTTTGTTGTATGGATTGTTATGATGTATACTCTCTGTATACATACTTGAGTCTTGTTCCATGCATCACTATATATCCATACTGTTGGCATTCTTCATGTTGTTCAACACATGATGCTTGTTGCATTCATTTCTGCTTTGTATCATTCTTGCATCACTGGACTTCTTGTTCAAAACTGCTGTGTCACTGCATACATGTGAACTTGTGTATTTGGTCTTGTCTCCATGTATTCAATTCAATGCCGAGTTGTTTCTTTGACATTGAGACGTGTAGTTGTATACTTGTGTACATACTTTGTCTCTGATGTTCGTTACATTGCTGCACTGGCTTGTTTTCATTGCATTGAGTATAGAATTTTCATTCACTTGAGCATATTGAAGTTGCTGTCTACATGTTGCACTGATTTTCATTGTTGTTGTTATCTTGTACAACTTGTATCACTGTAGTCTTGACAGCTTGCATGATGCATTTCTTTGCTGGTTTGAGGCTGTGCTTGCATGTGTTCCACTGATCATATGTTTGTAACTTGGTATTGTAGTCTGCCTTGTCGAGTTCCTGTAGTTTGTGTTGAATATGCGCTTTGCGCTTATATGATTTTTGTTTGATGATAATAAACATATATACATTCGTTTAAATGTATTTGTTAATATGCTATTTTATTTTTCACAGATTAAATAAATATTTGCTGAATAAAATAAATAACATGGAATTTGAATTCAAACGAATATTTTATTCAAACAAATTTTTATTACAATTTTGAATAGTATACAAATTCAAGCTCTCACTATTCACTATACAACTTTGATACAAATTCAATTACATCACTATTTTATATATCATCACCTCACTACATATCACTCACACTCGTATCTTTATCTTCAACTGCATTCCAGTTTGAATCCAGCATCTGAGAAATCTGCAAAAATATTCGCTAACGCAGTAAAATTGAAAAAGAAATATTTTTGCAATATAAAATAAAATATGGTTTTTTGAAAATAATTTTTGCCTCAGTTATTTGGGTTGTTCGTCATCATTTGAATTCATCATACACGAACAACTTGTGACATACACAGTGTATTACTGTATATGCCACAAGGCCATGCACGCCGATATATATATATACACTTGATTGATTTACAGGGACAGGCGAGCACAGGTCAAACCCAAATAATAAACCGGGTTCAACTCACGTGCAATAACATTCAAAAATATGACTCAAGCACAAGGTCAAACCCGAGTTTTTGAAACTGGATTCAACTTAAGTGAAATTTCAAAAAATCAACATGAACGGATGCAAAGACCAGAAATGCAACAGTGATATGCACAGATGCATTCAAAGTCAAAACCAGTTGCAACATGGATGTCACAAGCACTGACTGAAGTGAACAAACCAAAAGAAAACCAACTAAACCAACATGAACAAGTACCAGATATATGCATGCAAATTCGACAAGCAACTGAAGGCAATAGGTCCAAAGTATCACACATACAAACAACAAAAACCAAGGCTACACAATGAACTGCATGAAACAGTCATGAACAATACACAGCAGCCCCAAATACCAGTGATGCAACTAAGCACAAATCACTTACAACATGTATGCAGCCCAATGAACCAGTGACAACAAACTACAAACTCAACAAGACATGTACACAAAGCATAGTGCACCGAAGGAGCAGCAACAATGAAACTGACTCGAAGCAACAGTGACAATGAAGTGAATGCAACAATCAAAAGATGGTAGCACAAAGATATGACATCACAGCGAACATGACAGTATACGAAATGCACCAATTTTTAATCAAGAAACAATATGCACAGGTGCATCAGGATATACTACAGATATGAACAAAGGTGCACAAGATCAGGGTAACTCAACAAGCCGGTGAAAAGAACCCACTAGACCACCAGTGAAACAGCTCAATGCATAAACCAGTGAAGCTACACTGAACAAATATACAGAGACACCATACAACATACACAATATGAAGACCACCAGTGAACTAGTGATACACCAGAGGGAATAACAAGACTCGGCAAGTCAAATAACAGTAAGAAGTGTAGTGGGAAATCGAAATTATCAGTTGAAGCCATGGTTCAGTAGCAAATTCAAGAAATTGCCAGTAAGTCAATGTTGAACCAATCGACCAAATTGACATTAAAGCAATTAAACTACAAGTATCCAGTGAAATACAAAATGACCAGAGTCGAACCAACACAGCAGCAATTTGTTAAAACATGCAAAACAAGAATGGAAAGTTTACAAAGTATCAAAGCCGTGTTTTTTTTTACCAAGTCAAGATCAACAACGTGATGACCAAGGAGTTGAAATAAATGCCGTGGGATTCAAACAACAAAAAATATACGTTTTTGAACAAGTCGCAATCATCTCAAACGTCCAAGCATAATCAAGCGGCAGTACAAAGAATTTGACGAATTCAATCAAATTTATACGAACGCAAATATAGGAATTCGACCTATATAAAAGCTCAATCATCATCGGCAATCAGATTATCGAGTTCAAGTACGAAAGATTAGAAGAAGCAAAAAGCATAAATTACATACCGAAGCAATCGAACTCGATCAAGGAGGAGAAGCCGCAAACAATTGAAGCAAGCAAACCGAATCATCAACCATCAAGCGGCAATTCCTCCCGAAGCCCTAATTTGGAACAAAGAGCGCAAGAGACGAAGCCCTAAATTTGCAAGAGGAACAGAGCGGCCATTTTCACAAAGAAGCAAAGGAACGTACCAAGCAAAAAGGAATAGGGCCGGTCGAATTTTAAAAGGGCTTTAGTATAATTTTAATTAGGGCTATTTTAATTAGGCTTATTGATGTGTCTTTTAATTATTGTTTTTATTTTTTGAATCAAAACTTTGTAAATCACCACCTAGGGTTTAGGTAGTGTCAGATTGTCTAGTTAGAATTAGTTCAGTGAGCAGGGTGTGTGAGTTTGCAAAGTTCTATTGTAGGCGGGAGCAGAGTTTGCGAGTAAACGAAGCTCTATAGGCGGGAAGCAAAGTTTGCGAGTAAGCGAAACTCTATAGGCGGAGCAGGGTGTGCGAGTCTAGTAGAGTGTTTGTGAGCGGGAGCAAATGTTTGCGAGCAGGGTGTGCGAGTCTAGTAGAGTGTTTGTGAGCGGGAGCAAATGTCTGCGAGTCTAGTAGAGTGTTTGTAAGCGTGATACTGTTTAATTCTAATATAAATCTGGGAATGTAGCAGTAGGCAGGGGTTGCCGAAGCTGGGTAAATTCTGTGTGTGATTTACTTTTTCAGCATATTTATTTCTGCGTTTTGTTTCTGTATTTATATCGAGAAAATTTGCTATAACCCTATTCACCCCCCCTCTAGAGTTAATCTTGATCCTATAGTTTGTTGTACATGTGAACTTGCATTGTTGATGCTCTTTGAGTTGCAGTGTTTCACCATACTTTAGTTTGAGCTTGTTGTTCTGTGTTTGGTCACTGATGCATGCATGAACTGGTCATTGAAGTTTGTTGTGTCACTTGTGCATTGCTGTACTTGGTGGTCGTAGCTTGGTTTGTGTTATAACTGGACATGTTGCTTGAGTCACTTGTACACTTGTTGCTTCCCTAACCTTGTAGTTGTTCAATTGTCTTCTGTTCACCCATTACTGCACTGCTTGTTGTAGCTGGACTTGTTGTTGTACATGTTGCTTGAGTTGCTAGTTTGCCTTGTACTTGTATTCTTGGCTTTGGTTGTTGCAGTATGTCACTTGATGTTGTTTATGTCTGCATCTTGTGGTTGTCACTGTGTTGCATTGAGCTTCACCTCTCTTGTATCATTGGTGTTTCTGTGTTCATGCTTGTGACATTCATGTTGCAACTTGTACCGCCCACTGCCTTTTTTTTCATAGTGTGTCTGTTGCACTTTGGTTATATGAACTTGCTGGATGTAGTTGTCTGATTTTCTGGACAATTATTTTATCACTTGAGTTGAATCCAGTTTCAAAACTCGGGTTTGACCTTGTGCTCGTGTCGTGATTGCACGTGAGCTGAACCCGGCTTTTCATTTGGGTTTGACCTGTGCTCACCTGTCCCTGTAACATTATCAAGTGTAAATCGATGTGCACGGCCTTGTGGCATGTACAGTGATACACTGTGCATGTCACATTGTTCGTGTATGATGAATTCAAATGTAAATGATGACGAACAACCCAAATAACTGAGGCAAATCATATGTTCAAAAATCATATTTCATTTTATATTGCAAAAAATATTTCTTTTTCAATTTTACTGCGTTAGTGAATATTTTTGCAGATTTCTCAGATGCTGGATTATAACTGGAATGAAGTTGAAGATAGACTACGAATGTGAGTGATATGTAGTGAAGACAACTGTAAATATGGAATGTGATGTAATTAGAATCAAAATTGTATATGTATAGTGAGAGCTTGAATTTGTACTATTCAAAATTGTAATAAATATTTGTTTGAATAAAATTTCTGTTTGAATTCAAATTCTGTGTAACTTATTCTGTTTGAATTCAAATTCTGTGTAATTTATTTTATTCAACAAATATTTATTTATTCTATGAAAAATAAAATAGTACATTAACAAATACATTTAAATGAATATATATATGTTTATTATCATCAAACAAAAATCATATTAGCGCAAAGCGCATATTCAACAGTATATATTCACAAATATTTAGAGAATTTTGACGTCAATAAAACCCATTTGAAAGTTTTTTTAAAAACTTACTTTCGAACGACAAAAACGCTACCAAAACTTTTCTAACTTTTAAACACTTTGGAGTTAGGTATTATAACCTTTTCTAAGCCATCAAAACTTGGTCTAAACAACAGTTTAAAAGCGTAAAAGCATGACCAAATATTTAACGATGCAAACATAAGAACAAGACTTAAAGAGATGAAATTTCTATGTGTAATGATGGGATTTCAAAGTGCGAAAGCGCGACTATTCCACTATTCAACATTTTTGCTACTTTAACATCTTAAACAACAATCTAACATTTATATAAGAAAGATGCATATATAAGTAAACCAATAATGGAAAGAAACCACTTAGGGTATCTCTACAAAGTCCCCTTTCAAGTCACATAAATGTATGTTCTTCAAAGTGTTTTGTAGCGACCTATTCGCTATGAACACGCTTCGACTTCCTCTTGCTTTTGTCCCCTTCAAAATAATGATAACTTATGCCTTCTACATTCAAGCGAAAATCAAATCCAAACAAAAATATACACAATTATAAACAATATAAACAACAATTTATATTTTACAATATTTTGTCAATTATAAAACCACTTTAAACTGATATTAACTCAATTTTATACCCTAGCACGTCAACCAAATCAAGCGTCGGAACCTAGGAATAACTTCCTACCATCACCAAACAACTAAGCTACCACCTTTGCTTGCCTTAGCTCTCGAAAACTCCTCCTCTCTCCTTATATTTCTCATGCACATGGCTTAAACCCTCCTCCTATCTATTTTACTCTTGGCCATGGCATGTGGGGGGATTTGTGCTCCATTTCCCCGAGCTTTAACTTGCTAGATGGTGTTGTAGTAGTATTCTAAGGCTCATACTAAAGAATGGTTTAATTTCGAGAAGGTTTGGATGGTTTTTGAGAAGAGAAAGTGGAGAAAGAAGAGAGAAAGAAATGGTAAAAAAATATGAAATGAAAATGAAAACAAAGATGGAAAAAATGAAGTGGAAGGTGGTCATTATATAGGATTGGAAAAGGTAGGAAATTACTTCAAATGCCCCTTCGCCAAATCACAAACCTACCATTCCTTTTCCATACATCGTTTCCACTTTCCAATGTAAGCACGTGTCTATGTACTTATTGTTACCCCGCCTTTTGGTGAAGGCCGAGATATCAACAAAATTAGCTAAAACGGATGGATATAGGATTAGAGATCGATAGGAAAACATGGCTATGATCGATACCGTCAAAATTTGACCGAGCTCCAATCAAGAAGGGATCGATAGGGAACAATGAACAAAGCTTGAAGAAGTTAAATTTCAAATTTCAGGTCAATCGGAGTTCGCATGCTTGAGATATGGATGGATCAATATTAGTGAGAAATGATTCTGGATCGATATCTTCGTATCGATCAAGGTAATGGGTTCGGATTGATCGGTCTTTGACTCGATGCATCACGTGTCGATGGTCACTGCATTGATCAGCCGACTTTAGGCAAGAAATAGGTTCATGGGCATGAAGCTCAGATCGATATGCACGTATCAATTGGATGGCCAAGTACATCAATATGCTTTGTGTCGATCAAGGCTGGGATCGATATATAGAGTGAAGCAACGATTTCAGGGACTCGGTTGGACATTTCATATCGATCACTTATTGATTGATACAAAGAGGGAGAGCGGGGAACAATACGAGCAAGGGAGAACAGCCGATGGATGTGAAGAAAAGGTAAGGCATGGATCGATACAAAGCGGTCAAAAGTGCATAACTTAGATCGATGCGAAGTGGTGGATACGAAGTCTATGGATACGAAGGTTCTAGCCTACTCTCAAATACAAACTTGGATCGATCATAACTCTCATTCTACAAGTCCAAATGCTATGAAATTTTTACAAGAGCTTTCTTGTTCACTCGAGAACGTCCATGATCGATCTCAACTCGATTGGAGCCAATTTGGATCGATACGAATTATACTTGGATTGATCCCTAATCACTCTAGATCGATCCCTGATCACTCTGGATCGATCTAGTGGGCCCACCAGCGCATGAGAAAAGATATCTCGGTTTTAGGGTGGATATTTCGGATCTACACCTATAAATAGTAGTCCTATGACAACTAAAAAGGGGATCTTCTTCTGCTTTTATGCCGAAACTCTGCTATTTTGTTCATTGATGTTCAAAGGCTTGTAATTGTAATTTCAATACAAAAGGAATAAAAGGATCAATTCAAAGTGGACATAGGTCGGAGATAGCTGAACCACTATAAACCTTGTGTTCTTTGCTTTCTTACTCGTTTTAATTTTGCTATTTTTTCATTTTTATTCTCTACTTTATCTAGATCTGAGATCTGTGTTTGGATATTGTGGATCTGTGTGCAAACACTGTTGCTTCCACTACTTCTGAGGTTTGTAACCAATTTTCGTGCAAACACTTTGGTGCTTTCACTGAGAAATACTAACACACGTTATACCAGATTTGGAGTTCAGATTTGGAAAGCTAAAGGATCAGATCTAAAAGGACCATGACAAAGTAATCAATAAGGAGATAAAGAATGGAAAGGAGTCAGCACGAAGGAAGTCAGAAGGCTTCCTTAGGAGCAAATCAGGCCTCAGTTTTTATCACCAGAGATGAGATAGAGATGATGATGGGAGCTATGTAGGAAGAATTGTTGAAAAGGTAGGAGGAAATGATGCAGAACTTTCAAAGACAGTTTGGACAAGCAAGAGCCGCAGGAGCTGCTGGAGTTCAGATCCACGAAGCTGGAACAAAAGGACCCAATAGGCAATCAGATGGAGAAGATCAATAGGGTGCAACCCCCGCTCAGCACACAATTACCAATTTGGATGGATCCAAACTCGGGGGCGCACCACCATGCAATGATAGACCAATTCATGGAGGGATTCTATGTGACACCACATAACAGGATGCCGGTAGGAGCACAAGAGTACGTGATGAAGAGTACGTACCAGAATTCCCTTGGGGACTCGGGAGGCAACCCTTGGTAGACAACGCTAGACAAGCTAAGATTATCAGGCGAATTATGCGCCGAGGTTTAGCAAAGGGAGATCTAGAGGGAGTAAACAGGAGTCCGTTTACCCATGATATTAGAATGGCTAGGAATCCACCAGAGTTCAAGCTACCTACTCTAGAGGTGTACAATGGTAAGGCTGATCCTACCAATCATTTGATGAGGTACATGAGACACATGGAAATGTTGGGGGCATCGGAGGAAGTTATGACCCAGTTTTTTCCTCTGTACTTGATGAATATAGCTGGTACGTGGTTCAGGCAGTTGAAGATGGATCTATTAGAACATGGAAAAAATTGGTGGATAGGTTTTTGAAGCAGTTTCGGGTTCATATCAAGAGGCCAAAAAATGTAATGACACTGACATTGGTAAAACAAAGGTCAAGGGAATTGCTCAGGACTTTCTTTACTCGGTTTAATGAAGCAGTTGCTTCGGTGGATCAGTCAGATCCATCGATGGTTTTAATAGCGGCAGTGTCAAGAGTCAGGGACAACTTGAATTTCTTTTACGAGGCTAAAAGATTTCTTCGATAGGAGGACGCGAGTCTGGATTTGAAGCTAAAGAAAGTAAACGTGGTTAAGGATGGAGAACCATCTAGTGAAAGCTTGGGTAAGGATAAGAATAAAGGGAAGAGGAAGTCGGATGACGAATCTGGCAGAGCAAGGAAGTGGTGGGGAGAGCCAAAATTCTCCACTTACACAGGGTTGAATGAAACATTGGAGCGGATATTCCTGGAAACTCGGGATCACCTTCCTTATCGAAGGCCGGCAAAGAGAGAATTCTTGGAACGCGAGAGGGCATTTAGGAGGCACTGTCTCTTTGATGACATGAACGGGCATGGTACCAATAGCTGTAGGTATCTAAAGGATATAATCGAGGAGCATGTAAGGAGTAGTCAGTTGCGGTAATATGTCAAAAATCGAAATGCGACGGTGGAACAAGAGCAATCACCGTCTACCTCAAATGACGATGGCGCGAGACCCAGGAATGATGGTCGATTGGTTATCGACTGACAGGGATGGTATAGAATAAGTAGCACTCTGGACAAATGGCCAGGCCACTTACTCATGTACGAGGACAGAGATAACCCTTTGGCATGCTCTTAGATGATAATAAACCGCGATGCTCTTGTTTGTGAAATTTGCCTTTTCTTTTTGGTTTGGACATTTGTTTTTTTCTGGTTTGGTTTGAACTTTTGGTTTTGTTTGTTTTCTAGTTTGGACTTTGGTTTGGATGCTTGTTTTCTGGTTTGGATATTCATTTGGATTTTTAATGGATTTTTGGTTTTCTGATTTAATCTGGATTTCGAACTAGATTTTGATTGGATTTTTATCTGGTTTTTGGTAAATGATCGTCGGGTATGGATTATGCCTGGCAAGGGGTAAGTGGCTTCATCCGAAGGTGGCGAGTTGGCTTATTCAGGTCGTCGAGTATGGACTATACTCGACAAGGGTCTGGAGAGACCAAGGTTCGGCCTAGGACTTTGTCCCCATATTATCTGTCATATGTTAATACAAGTCATCGAGTATGGACTATGCTCGCCAAGGGTCCGAAATGAACAGAATTCGTCTTAGGACCTAAGCCACAGCATTACTTAGCATTCAGAGACACTGAACTAGGATTACCATTGAGCAAGACATTGCTTGATACAGGTCATCGAGTGCAGATTGCGCTTGGCAAGAATCCAGAGAGGTTATGGATTCGGATATTGGCTATGAACAACTAAGAATTTGGACAAGGGCTCAAGTGGTCCTGAATTCGGATGTTGACCTGGAGAGATCATGGATTTGCTTATTGGTTGTTGGATATGGATGGATTAATACTCAGTTGACAGGTTCAGATGGCTATGGAATTGGCTAAAGGTTTGGTTACTGGATTCGGAATCGGATATCGACTGAGAGTAGTCGTGGATTTGGATATGGATATGGCTATGGCACTTGGATAGAATGGCTCGGTAGTGGATTGGATTATGGATCGGATGGTATGGCTATGGATGGAATGTGAACTTTGGATGTGGGACTTGAGGTTATTCAAAACACGCCTTTCTATCGAAAGGCATGTTTAGGGGGGCAAATGTTACCCCGCCTTTTGGTCAAGACCGGGATATCAACAAAACTGGCTAAAATGGGTGGACATGGGGATTAAAGATCGATAGGAAAACATGGCTATGATCGATACCGTCAAAATTTGACCGAGCTCCAATTAAGATGGGATCGATAGGGAATGATGAACAAGGCTTGGAGAAGCTACATTTCAAATTTTAGGTCAATTGGAGTTGGCATGCTCGAGATATGGATGGATCAATATTGGTGAGAAATGGTTCTAAATCGATATCTTTGCATCGGTCAAGGTGATGGGTTTGGATCGATCTGTCTTCGACTCGATGCATCACGTATCGATGGTCTCTACATTGATCGGTCGACTTTAGGTAGGAAATAGGTTCATGGCTATGGTGCTCAGATCGATACGCATGTATCGATTGGATGGCGAAGTACATCAATACGCTTCGTATCGATCAAGGCTGGGTTTGATACGAAGAGTGGACCAATGGTTTCAGGGACTCGGATGGACACTTTGTATCGATCACTTATTGATCGGTATGAAGAGGGAGGGTGGGGATCGGTACGAGTAAGGGAGAATGGCCGATGGATATGAAGAAAAGGCAAGGCATGGATCGATACGAAGCAGTCAAGAGTACATAACTTGGATTGATTCGAAGTGGTGGATACAAAGTCTATGGATACGAAGGTTCCAGCCTACTCCCAAATACAAACTTGGATCGATCATAACTCTCGTTCTACAAGTCCAAATGCTATGAAATTTTCACTAGAGCTTTCTTATTTGCTCAAGAATATCCATGATCGATCTCAACTCGATTGGAGTCAATTTGGATCGATAAGAATTAAACTTTGATCGATCTCAGATCACTCTGGATCAATTTGATAGGCCCACCTATGCATGAGAAAAGGTATTATAGGTTTTGGGTGGATATTTTTAGATCTACACATATAAATAGCAGTCCTATGGCAACTAAAAAGAGGATCTTCTTCTGCTCTTTACGCTGAAACTCTGCTATTTTGTTTATTGATGTTCATAGGCTTGTAATTGTAATCTCAATACAAAAGGAATAAAAGGATCAATTCAAAGTGGACGTAGGCTGGAGATAGCCGAACCACTATAAACCTTGCATTCTTTGCTTTCTTACTCATTTTAATTTTGCTATTTCTTCATTTTTATTCTCTACTTTATCTAGTTCTGAGATCTGTGTTTATATTGTGGATCTGTGTGCGAACATTGGTGTTTCTACTACTTTTAGAGTTTGTGACCAATTTTGACACAAACACCTATATCATGATAACTGTACTAACGCAAATGAATTTTTGTACTATTTAATACTTTATTATTTTTAAATAAGAAGAAAAGTCTTCTTTACTTTTTTATTTTATTTAGTTACATTTTAAATAATTTAATTACACTTGCTTTTACTAATTCTTTTTGCTCTATTTTGATATGTTACTATATGTGTAAATAACAACAACTCAACAACTTACGTTCGATGAAAAGTCAAAAATTCGAAAATGATTTCCGATCACATTTTCGATTTTTCATCGAACTATATATTTATGTAAACAAATTTATAAAATGAGTTTACCATTATTATTTATTAGTTAAAAGAAGTTTAACATGGCTATTAAATCCATTTTAATTAATATTTAAATCAAAATTCAAATATTCAAATAATCTCTATATTTGAATGTAAAGTATTTATAATTTTCCGAGATGTTACATTCTGCCCCTTATAAAATTTATGTCCTCGAAATTATCATGAAGCGGAAAATGTAATATTTCTACTTAAAAGTCAAATTACTTACTTGGATTTCAGTATTATGATTAGTTATACTTTTCTTTATAGTAAATACATATTAAAAGCTGCAACACATGCATAAAGAATACTCTATAATAAAATACTATTCATCCAATCTTTTGATAGATAAATTTTGAACTAAATGCCTAGGCTTTTGTATTCAAAATATATTTTCAAATTCTTGTAAAGTGAAATATATCAAAACTAGAATCAACGATGACAAGGAAGAGGCTCCTCCTACCAAAGCATGGTATAACTCTAGAATCAAAACAATATAAAGCATCCGGTGATATTTTAGTTTATCCCTAAAAAATAACTAGAGTAAACAAATATACCTAGCAAGTTTTCTAAATTAGAAAACCCCAAATCGCCCGAATTTATTAATAATAAAATATTTGAAAAAAAATAGTTCATAAAAACTCTTTTTAAGTGTCCTGGAATAATAATACTTCACCAAAGTTTTCAAAATATTATTATTATTTCTTTCACAAATTTTTTTGTAATCACTTTTTCAAAACTAGGATTTAAGTCCTAATAAACAACTTTAAAATCCTTTGCTTATAAAATCATGCTTTATAAACCATAATATATAAAATCACATTATCAATCAAATCAATTTCCATAAATGAATAAGCTAACACTTAATATTGTTTAAAATGTTAAATGACTAACAAACAAGATTACAGTTTTGCTTAGATTCACGAGTTTCTTGGTCGTCTAAGGATACAATAATTTCCTAAGCGTAATATTAGGTCATTAGCCTTTGGTTATTGCTTAGAAGATTAACTAAGCTACCTTAGAAAAAAATTGAAAGCCACTTCCTAAACTTCCCTAAGCCAAAAAATATTGTATACAAATATAGTTAAGCCTGTATTATATACATCAATCATCCGTATGCAATATCTGATTGACCACTTGCTCGAAAACATAAACTTTACTTTCGAATCAGTATCGCTCATTCGACCTCCCTAGTGCAGATTCCAATTAGATTCCTTGATTATAAACCTTCGTCCTCTTACATAGCCAAATACTATGATAGAAAACCTCAGTATCATATCAAGAATTCGAATCAAGTGTTTGCCGTCAAGAATCAGGTAAGAAATCCTTATTTGGACTGGTGTAAATCACTTCGAAGTTATGCACTCGAATTTCAGATCAAGAACCGTGTGAATAAAATGATCTATGTACAACTTATGTACTTAATCCTCTTGGTTTATCAACTACACTAATCTCTTTCTAAATCACTTTTGTTTTCATTTATAGTATTTCATTCAATACTAAAATTATTTGTGAATCATTTCACAAATTTCCACTTAAGTTTTTAAATATCTTATAAAGAGACATTTTTACAAATATTAAATTAAAAACTTACTCCACTTTTGTTTACTTCTACAATACTCTTTTTCATCCTAAGAGTATATACAAAAATGCCAATTTCATTTTCTTTTCAAAATTCAGATGAAGACCCAAACATAATATGGGTCTTAAAACTAAGTAAACTACATTGATCACTATACCTATTCGGTCCGGTAAGTAGCTAAGAAGAGTAGAATGGTATCCAAACTCAGGCCTAGAGTTTACTTTTCCTTAGACATCCCTAAGTTAAAGATGTTTATTAATCGGCCCGATAGAATCAAATAGTTTATTTGACTTAGATGTTGAAATAAAGATATAGTTTTAATAAAACAAAGTTAATTAAAACCTTCTTAACCAATTTAAACCATTTAAAACTTATGTTAATTTATTTCTTTTCTATTCTAAAGTTAAATTTTTCATTCATCAAAATATCTTTTATTTTAAATCAATATCCTATAAGGAAACTTAAGAACTAAATACCCGATTTTTATTCCAAAATCTTTTTTGAAATCATACTACATATATATATATATATATATATATATGACAATTTATTCACTAACGCTCACTTTGGGTTTGTCCTTATTCGAACTCATTACGATCGCATAATGATAAAGAGAATCATTTACCAAGTGCACTACAACATTTGCATATGCAAACATTTGATGATCACTTTGGAGATTATTCAGATTATCACAAAACTAATCGAGATGCTTCCCCGAACTATCCAAAGAAAATGTATCCTTCTTAAAAATTCTCTTTGAAATATTTATACTTAGAAATACTTCCAAGTAATACTACAATTACTTTTCTCAAAATCCTATTGAAATCATTTCAAGCAATACCGTGATTTAAATTCTCTAAAACCCTTTACATAAATCACTTTATATACCATACTCATATGAAATATACTTCAGAATCATCTTACATTATAATAAAATTTTCATAAATTTTGTTCTCTAAATTTTTTATCTTCTCATTTAAAATGTATTAAATAACTTTATTAAAATATGACTTTTAAATTAACATTTTCTTCGAACACCTTATAGTTAAATTGTGAATCTAAATTCACAAGTTTTGTTTTAATGCACTCACAATCATCAAAACAATAAATGCTCATAAACTGGTCGAGCATAAATCAACAATCAGCAAATAATAGTCAATGCTCTTAAACTTCATGAGCATGAAAAGTCAAACGACAATGATAATAAAGAAATATAATCATTTTATAACAAACAAACATACTATAAATCGCTATATAAATTTGAAAATTATTATATATATAAAATATAATCCTAGGTAAAATATTTCATCTACCAATTTTTCAAAAATAAATATCATGTATATCTGCCTTGTTCGAGCGTTTAGAGATCCCTATTGGTACCGTTGATAATGCGCATCGACCAGAATCCATAACCACTCAACAGTCCAATTAACATAATATGTTTTTATAGTAATAACAAATATGCGCTCGTACATATGATACTCTTAACTCATTCTAGGGTGTCACTTACCCTATTTCCAATGGTCCGTATCCTACCAAAGTCAGTCTTTATGCTTAACCCTTAACTCTTATACTAAATGTAATGACTCGCCTTTTTTACCCTCAAAATTCAATAGTTAATAAATCAACTGTATTAGAATGCCGAGTATCCAAGTTTCAGAAAGATAGATTTTTAGGGTAAAATAATGAAAAAGATTAGGGCAAAATGAATCCCATAACGAAAAGACGACATATAATATAACAAAGATAGTAAAAGTTGTCTCCCTAAGTTACATGGTATATCGGAGTTTAAAACAAACCTCATCGGCATGCATAGTTATAACTTCCTAACCTTAAAATGGTCAATGAATATGCATAATAATACGGTGGAAAATATAAATACTTCGGCAAGTGAACATTCGACTCTTCTCTATAAGCTCCATGCTCCCATCAACGACCACATGGACTAATCTCGGTCTGACCTAAGTATTATCATAAAATAACACCCAGATCAGTTGGAAAACTAGCATGAGATAACTCCAGAAATATGATGAACATACAATAATCTTTGAGACCTGCCGCCAAACACGAAATGGTTTTTACCTCACAATAACAACATCCCAGCATAAAAGAATGGACACAAATAATTAAGCATCGCGAATGGTGCATGACACTTCTCGATGTAATTAAGAAAAAATCAATTCAAAGATTTGCATCGAAAACAAGGAAAATGAATGTTTCCAACAATGACTAAGAGGGTACTCCCTCCTTACCGAAAGCACATATAGAAAATATATTTGAGAACTCCAATGGCCCTCGGAAACCTTTTCAAGCCAAACCTCACCAACCTTACTGAGAATCTAAGTATTATACATCTTCGTGCGCATATCACCGAAAACAATCAAGATTACATTTGAAAATGCTCTAATGGGAGCTACCCCACATAGCTTGGCCCAAACTGGCTCTTTATTTAGTCATTTCCGATAAAGAATATCAACTCCTCAAATGAGCAACAAATCATCTTACATTGATGAAACTCGAAGAAGATAGAAAATTAATAGTCAATGAATCAGTATCGCGAATAATAAAATGATCGTATATGGAAATTAAATCTCATACACTTACCACCACTCATCGATTTCAAACTTGCACTATCCCTCAATTTACAATAAAGCCAGACAAGTCAGGGCTTGCTTCTCAGACCTTGCCTCGACGTACATTCTTATCATTCGAGATAGAGACGAATTTTGATACCTCGACATTTAGTGTTAAAAATATTCCTAAATCCTTTCCATATAATTAACTTTACTTATGGAAATTAAATTTCTTACCCTTATCACCAAACTTCGATTTCCAACCTGTATTGTCCCTCGTTTAAAAATGAAGCCAGGTAAGTTAAGGCACTGGTTGCCCTAGGCCTTGCCTAGGCACTCCAGTTTTTATATCTCATGGATAGCAACGAATCAACCTTCTTGATGTTTGGTACTAAGGATAATACTAAATCCTTTCCATGAATGAAATCAAACTTTTAAGCTTTTTAAAACGTTTGACTCACACTTGTGCTTAATTTACACATTGCAAATATTTGTAAAACAGTTTAAAAACATTCTTTAAAATGTTATTTTAAAGAGCTAGTTATATTTCTCAGTGTATCAAAACGAACAGTTGAAAACAAATGCCATTATTTACTATAAACCCAAAACAAATACACTTAGCACTATCTTTAAAACAAACTTTCTAAAAACTTTTTCATTTATAAAATATCATTTGTGAATCAAATTATTGTTACCTTTAAAACAAAACTCCTCCAAAGATTAAAAAATATCAATATTTATTAAGTCAAATAACAATTTTTCTTAATACCTTTACAAAATCATTTATTATAACAAAAGTGTTATAATTTATGAATTCTTTTCTACCTTTCGAAATTATTTATCATTCCTTCTCAAATAACATTTATTATAATAACAATATTGTAATCCATGCCACCTTTTCACTTCCAATAAACTACATAATATTTGAAATATAATTTTTTTAAATATCCATTTCAAATATTACTTAAAAGGAAAATCTCAAGTTTAATATATATATATATATATAAATAAGAACTCAATACCATTTCCTTTCCTTATTCCCAAAATAATATTTTCTTCTTTTACATATTTATGTAAGTTCCAAACCACTTTTAAAACACTTAAGTAAATGTTAGAAAAGTTTGCTAAAAGGATTGAAGAAGAAAATTCAGGTTTAAAACCATTTTATAAAAGTCGCAAAACTATCGCTAAAAATAGTATGGAAATTCATTTAAATTAGTTCTTTTCAGAATGGAATTTTCTTTGCATTTTTACAAATTGTGAATACTATATTTTAATTTTAGAACAACATATTACGAGTCTAATATTTGTACCAAAATTGGACACAACACTCTTCGGAAGTTTTTGAAGAGATAAGAGTGAAGAATATAAATTTAAAATGAGGATTATCTAACAAAAATTCCAAATAACAGAATGTAAATGCACAGACAAGCGATTTAGAGCGGTTCGGCGTGTTTCCTACGTCCACTATGAAGTTTTTGTGTCTTTATTGATTCTCTTTTCACGATTATAGCAAGCAACAACAAAATACAACTTGGAATTCAAACTCAACATCAATAATATGATGCAGATCTCAATCCGGCAGAGTCTGGGCGCTTGAGAATCAAAAAGATCCTTCTTCTGTAAGCTCTGGGGCTCTATTTATAGGCGTAGGAGGCCGAGACTTCGCTCAAACTTCGGGAGATTCGCTTTGGCACATGAGGGGGGACACACGACCAATTCCAGAAAGTTTCGACTCGATCTATGATCGATACGGAATGATTTCGTATCGATCAAGATCATGTCCGATGGAGCTGAAATTTGGTGTGAACGTTCCTTGTCTCGTATGCAATCTTATGTGAAAATTTCATAGCATTTGGATTGGTGGATCTTGAGATATGATCGATATGAGTTGAGATTTCTCGGATGGCTGTTTGGTTCGACTCCATAGCTTCGAATCGATCCTCTCGTATCGATGGTTGCATGTGTTTCTGAGATCATGTGGCGCGCGTATTTCGAACCGATCCACCTTTTGCTCCGAGTTGACCGTGTCGCATCCATGATTCTCGCCTCGTTTGCATCGATGGCCGTTGCGTCAATCCAGGTCCATTTGACTTGATGGACACGAACAAGCCTTTGGATGTGGGTTCGAATAAGAGCCTCTAATGGGTACGAAGTAGTGACTGTTCAATGGATACGAAGCTAGGTCATCCGATGGA
This sequence comes from Allium cepa, assembly GCA_030765085.1. Taxonomy (NCBI): domain Eukaryota; kingdom Viridiplantae; phylum Streptophyta; class Magnoliopsida; order Asparagales; family Amaryllidaceae; genus Allium; species Allium cepa. Next base: position 10,476,408 of record CM060941.1, on the reverse strand, counting down.
TACGAAAAGCAGTCACCTGGTGGATTCGAATATAAGCTCAACCATGGATACGAACTCATGAAGACTGATGGTTAGGAACAGGACTTTCCTCGATGGATACGAGCCAGGTAGACACTTGATGGATACGAAGTAGGCTTTTGGAGATCGATACGAAATGTATGCTCTGTTGATGGACTCGTACGAGATTGAGCTCAGCCGAGGCTCCCCGATGGATTCGAATGAGATCGAGTCGAACTAAGGTTCTTTGATGGGTTCGAATGACATCGATACGATCCGGGGTTCCTTGATGGATACGAAGATGATGGATTCGAATCGGAGCTCGGTGATGGATACGAAAATGGGGTTAGCACCTTCAATTTGCATCGATCATAACTTGAGCATACGACCCCGGGTTGACTTGAAATTTGGAATGCGAGCTTTCTAGTCTTCGTTTGTCCTGTCTTGTTAATTATAGCCCGATCCGGACTCGGATAAAATTCATCGATATCCATAGCGAGCCTTTGCATACTGGACATCCAGACGTTTAATCTTGAGCTTGTAATCAGTTCTTTGATATCTCGGCCTTGCCAAAAGGCAGGATAACATCTACCATGTATTTAAAAATATTTAGTGAATTTCAAAGTCTGCAAAACCCATTTGAATGTTGTTTTAAAACTTGACTTTCGAAGTGCAAAACGCGACCAAAACTTTTCTAACTTTTAAGCACTTTGGAGTTGAGTGCTATAACCTTTTTCGAGCCATCGAAACTTGGTTCAAATAACATTTTAAAAGCGCAAAAGTGCATATATATATATTTATTAGTGCAAACATAAGCATAAAATTTTCCAACATATGCTTTAAAGAGATGGGATTTCAAAGTGCAATAATGCGATTTCAAAGTGTGAAAGAGCGACTATTCCACTATTCAACATTTTTGCTATTTTAACATCTCAAACAATATTTCTACTATATATGTGTATGTGTATGTGTGCGCGTGTGTGTGTTTGTGTATGTATGAACTAGTTTGAGCTTGAATCATTTTGAGCTGAACCAATTATTGAATTGCTTTGACCTGCTCTTACGTACACTGGTGTGACGCCCCACCTCTATACCCACGCTAGCCAATGACACTATGGGGTAATGCCGTCAACTAACGTGGAGAATAAGGCTGGTTAGGAGCTACCATCTATAGCCTTGCTTTAACTATCAATTGAATACATTGACAATTGTCACAAGCAAATCGTCATATCCGATGAATACTTAAAACAAAACCATAGGTGGCTGGAGGATATATTAGAACAGAATATAACAACTCAAATTTAATATACATCACAGAACAGTAGATCATCATATACACATATAAGGATACACAACAGAGTATACAAACTGATACATATCAAGTGGTACAGCAAACCATAATATACAGGTGAATCCAAAAGAATACATATCAGAGTTACAACTGAAAAGGACCACACAAAAAGCTATAACAAAAAGGGGCTAGCTGAATAGTCCATGCGGAAGCAAAAGTGGCAAAGTCCAAAAGTACCTAACCTGAAACATCTCAGTCTGGCCCGAGTATAGAATACACGGGTCAGTCTAGCTAAACAAATCAGTTAGATGAACTGAACAACAATAAACCTGCAAGGTCATAAAGTATAACAAATATCTCTAGAAGAGATAACACAATCATCTAACAAAAGATGAATCATAGCAAGACAAGCCTCATATCATCGGCAACTCAAATAAACAAAGGATATGAATATCCCAAAACAAGCCAAAAAGGCAAATAACGAATACCTATGAAGGTAACACAAGTTCCACAAGGTAACCGCTATACAACGTGTGGCTCAAAAAGACCAACATCGAAGGGTGATACCTAGGGAATATACATAGCAATGAAACAATAGAAAATTGCACATGTTCAGTACTGTATAAACAAGGATCCATGAGCCCGAAGGCTCCAAACCCAATATGACTCGAGCGGTGACGAATGACCAACTCCAAAAGCGATACAATAGGGCAACAAACCCGAAGGCACAAACCCAAAGGTACAAACCCGAAGGCAACAAACCTGAAGGAGACAGTTCGAAGACACTATCCCAAAGGCAACAAACCGTAGTGGTGAAGGTCCGGAGGCCCAGTACTGGATACCACTAACTGGCAGAATGTGTCTCAACTCTCGAAAAGGAGCCCGAAAAGCGTTAACGTGAGTCCCATAACCACCCATTCGCCTTAAACGGTTTACTATCCGTTAGTCAATTTCACACTCAAATCAGCATAAAGTTTACCTCATCTCATCGGTAAACCAGACCCAAAGGTTAAAACGATCAATCGAAGAGGTCGGGGATTAATCGGAAAGATAAATGCGCGGATTCATGGTCCGTGTTTTACCTAACCATTTAATCTCCTTTCCGCTTCGCTCGAAGTGCTGAAGGGTGTATATTTTACTTAGAAAATAGTTGGAGAAAGCGGATTTTTAATTGTTTGAAAACCCTTTAGAAATAGCCTTTGAAATTCTCCTATTATGGTGTAATTAATTTAATGTTTAAATTAATACTAAATAATAGTTGCAAAAGCTAATTTGATGGAAAATCACTTTAAATGATTTATAAAATCCGTGCACGAAATCTAAAAAGAAGTCATCAATGTCAAAGATGAATGATAACAACAATCGGAACAACCAAAGCCGATAAAAATTGGAATTTCAATCCCAAAAGCAAATTGGGCAAAAGACTGTAGATTCAGACGTCTGAAATAAGTGGTTCAGACGTTTGAATTTGGAAAATTAAAAGTTTTCCAGAATCCAATTCAGACGTCTGGCCCATATAATTCAGACGTCTGAAAATGGCATTTTAAGCCTATTTTTCTCTGGTTGAAAATGAACCAATTCAGGCGTCTGGGAGCTTTGATTCAGACGTCTGAATACTGGGGAATTAAATTTCCCAGTATAATATTCAGACGTCTGAAACAAGGATTCAAATGTCTGAAACCTGATGTTCAAGTATTTTTTGAACCTAGGCCATAGATGGCCAAAACAAATCGAAAGCAATCGGATGAACGATGATTATGGGGCTTACGTCAAACGACTACCCAACCTTAACGACTCACCCAAACACTCCGAACAACATAAACATCAACCATGTAAGGATTTCATAGATTTGGCTTCAAAAATCATAAAATGGCAAATTCACCGAATCAATCCAAATCGAAAGCAAACGATCATGCAAATATGTTAGGAATTCATTCTTAACAATCCAACATAGTTGTAAACATAGATGTGAGATAAAAGTCTCACCTTTAACTCAAAAACACGGATGAGAAGCTCAATGCAAAGAAAAGACCAACCACTCTCCACTTCAACTCTACAAGCTTGAATCTAAGTCAAAAAAAGTATTTCCTAAGTTAGGTTTTGGAAACTTTCTGAAATTGAAGGAAGAAAGAGTTGGAGAAGATGAAGAGGAGGCTTACCAATAGCTTCTCTTGGATTATAGAGCAAGAATTTGAGTTTGTAAAGCAAACTAGGGCTTGGAGTTTCTAATTCTTCTTCCTTTCCTCCATTTTCAGTTGAGCTAGAGTTTAAGAAATGAAAATTAGTGAATGGAGAAAAGAGGGGCTGAGTTAGGATATTAAGTTAAGCTAATGGGCTGAACCCAGACCCAAAACCCAAATAGAAAACGTAGCAAAATTCTACTTACTCCAAACGTATCAAAGCTTATACTCAAAAAGATCGCAAACGCCATTTCGAACTCAATGGAAGTGGTTTCGTGTCCCAATTTGACAGTTTGCAAAAAGTAACATTTCGGACCTAAATCCGACTAACGACGCTATATTTAAATATAACATTTAAATATATAATCGTTAAATATGCGGGTTGTTACAACTGGCACTTAAGTCTTGTTGCTCCTATGTCGAAACTATCCCTTGTTTACCTGTATGTATGTTTTCATATTTTCCTATGTTTTCATATGTTTCCATACTTGTCGAAACCGTCTCTAGAATTTCTATAAGGGAACAGAATGTTTTCATTATCCCTTGTTTATCTTCTCCTATGTTTTCATGTACATTGTCACTTGCTTTTCCTTATTGCTTTGAGTTGAACCATTTTGAGTTGAACCATTTTGAGTTGATTATGTTGCGGTGGACTTTATTTCAATATCATCCATGTATATACATAAACATGTATGTATATGTGTATATATGAATGTTGGTGGTTGATTTATACTTATACATTGCTTTAGTGCCTGAATGTTTATGGAACTGTCTTGTTTTAATTTGTGGAACTGCCTTGTTTTAATTTATGGCACTTGTTGTTTGTGGCACTGCCTTGTTACATTGTTGCATTGTTGGCCTTGTTCATGTACTTGCATGTTGCCTTGTTCAAGGCAGTGCACACTGCATTGTTCAAGGTATTGCACTACCTTGGCAAGGCAGTTCTAGTGCACTGCCTTAAATAAGGCAGTTCCAGTGCACTGCCTTGAACACTGCCTTGACAATGGTTGAATCCCTTTCATGTGCTTTAATTTCTTTTTTTGCAGTTTGATACTGCTTCAGCATTTGTTGTTTTGCCTGAGCTTGTTTATGTGCACTATGATTTCTTGTTATACTTTCAAATGCAAATCTTGTTCCAATTCAGTTCTTGTGTATATACTTGTGTATACTTATATGTACTTGTATATACTTATGTACACTCGATCTTGTATATACTTGCGTCAGCACTGTGATTTCTCATTTTGCTAAAGCACTTGTTTCATACCTATGTATATGTGTACATGTTTACATATATACATATACATACATGCGCGTGCGCGTGTGTGTATATGTATATATATATGTACATGCTCACGTTGATGATATATATTTGCTTCCTATGGCATGAAATGCTTGTCATGCATGTACTGTTATACATGCTTCATGTGTGCATTTTCTGTTGTTCCTCATTCATACCTTTATATTGATGCAGCGCATAATGAGTTAAGTCACCCCAATTCCTTAAGTCGCTCGAATGATAGCGCAGTGGCTCTAGGTCGCTCGGGTTCCTTGAGTCGCGAACGACCTAGCGACTTACAACCTACCAAGATAGGTGATGCAGCGATCAAGCTTAGGTCGCGAAGCAACGGAAGTCTTAGGTCGCTCTTTAGAGAGCTACGACCTAGCGAGATACAGAGGAAGGAAGATATAGTGATACGTGATATGCCGCTTTCATTAGGTCGTTACGAAGTCCGAGCTACGACCTACCAGGATACGCGACCTAGCGAGCCAAACCAATACTACCACATTGCTTTAGGTCGCCAGCAAGCTACGACCTAACGTGTCAGGTCGCGTATGTTGCTCAGTTCACTTAAGTCGCATGAAGTTATGTCGCTGCCATGTTTCCATAAGTCGCTCAAGCTTCCTGTTGCTATACTGCTTGTTTTAGGTCGTTCACACTATTGTGTTGTAAATATGTTAAGTCACTGCAGCTTATGTCGTGTATTGTATGTATGTCGCATTGTGCTGTTGCTAAGTCGCGTATGGTGATACGTGTTATGTTGTTATGTTGTTGTGTTGTTATATTTTTAAGTCGTAGGTCGTTGTACTTATGTCGTGTTGTATATGTTGTTGTTGTAACTCGTTTGTTTTAGGTCGTTGAAGTTAGGCCGCGTCTGCTAGGTCGTGTACCTGTGTGTTGTAAGCCTATAAATAGGCGAGTTGGGTCATTTGTAAAGTTGGTTGATTTTGAATAAACTTTTGTTTGAGTGCTTTCAGCCTCTTTAAAATTGGAAGTTGAGTGTTATCTCCTTTCTCCATTTTCGGTTATTCAAGTGCGCTCGAATCAACGATTTTGAAGCCGGTTCACGAAATCTCGTGCGCGAGATCAATGTCGAAGAATCGTAGATCTTCTAACATGGTATCGTGCGTGATCAACGTGTTAAAGATAGCTAGAATCCGGTATCTCGCGAGATCAATGGATTTGGGAATTTATCCTTGATATCATTAATCCATCAATCCATATTTGATTCATTCCATCGTTGTTTTGTTGTTGTTGCTTGCATTTGAAGTAATCCGCTGCGTCAAGTTTGGTATCAGAGCATACCGTTGTGTTTGTTGATATATCCGTTGCGTCATATATGAACTATTTTGAGTTTCCGAACCATTTGGATTTGAACTTGCTTTAAGTTGCCTTGAGTTGCTACTATATGCACTGTAGTTTTCCCTGAGCTTGTTTATATGCAGTTGAATTCTTATTTATGTGCATTGCAGTTTTGCCTTGAATTCATACCTAATTGTATTGTTTGCATTTCTTGGATGTGCAAGTGTGCATTTTCATGTATATAAATACATACATATGGATGTATATATGTGCGAATGTACAAGTGTGCATTTCCTGGTTTGAGTATTTTGGTTGTATTATCTCACACTTAAATTGCATATATTCCTAGTTTGAGTATTCTGGTGTTTCACCTATTGGTGCTCTTGTTTTTAACTTGAATTGCTGAAATCTATTTTGAACTTGAATTGCTGAACTTGTTTTGTGATTGTGCACCCGAGTTGATCCTGAGGAGGCATGGGCTTGACCTTGTGCACATTTGCACTGTTTTGAGCCTTCGGGCTTGACCTTTGCAACAATCCATAAGATTTAATCGATGCTCATCTTTGTGATATTCACTGTGATACATTGTTCATATCATAAATTGTATATATATATTTGTCCCTGTCTAAAACATGAAAAGAAAACAAACCTATAAACCGAGGCAATATTAATATTCAATTAAATTTTATTTTTGCAATTTAGGTTTGTTTCCTTTTCCATTTTACTACGTTGTTTGTTTAATAGGTATAAGAGATGGTTGAACACAAGCTAAAGCAAGCAAAACAAGATCAACATGAAAAACAAACTCAGGTGAGCAAAAAAAATGTTACATATGAGAGTGTAGAGAAATATTGTATATATGAGAGTGATAATGAAAGCTTTATTAGAAAATGTAAGTAGAGTAATAGTGAGAGTTGTATTGTATTTGTATTTGAATTTGATTTGAAATAAAATATATTTTTTAAATGAAATATTTGAATTTCATTATGTGAACAATTATTCATATTAATCAATATTTATATGCTGTCCAATAGGACTTTCAAAAATGATACTATAACTTCAGATAACATTAAGTTTTTATTTTATTTGTTGTGCTAATGCATATCAGACAACATGACATCTGTGTGATCTAATGTGCAATGAGATGGCATGGGATGTAACGACAGATAGATATTCAATCAAACAATAGAGCATGTCTGTCATGTGATTCGTTTTTTTCCATAGCGAGCGATCCATATTGCTGTTGTATGTTTTTATATTGTTCCACATTTATGCAATGTGCATTTTTTGTTAATTGATAAGTCGATGCATGGTCTGAATTTGGACATTGTAGAATGGTTTCTACTGCCGAACAATTGCCTAATTCTAACAAGAAGTGAAGTAGATAACACATCTATGGTTTTGCAATTGAACTATTTAGGGAAATATTCCCCTTGCCAAAATTGGACACATTTCTTTCAAGTCTTATTATCAAATAGAGAACATCCGCAATCAAGTTCATCAGCAATGACATCATTGCTTTTATATTTATATATCCTTAATCTCTATGCGTATATATATTTCAACAGAATACATCAATTCTTGCATAGATAACAGAAACAAGTAGTCAATTTGAATAATGAACACATCAGTTGAAGATGCGATGATAGTTGGTGGTGGAATTGTAGGTCTTGTAATTGCACTAGTCTTTATAGGTAAGACATCCTTCAATATAAATTATGTATAAACATAATATGCATATTATCAACTGTTATTTTAATTATACCGTTCATAGCATAGAAGTAAATTTTTATTTTAGTTTTTTACCTTTTCCTTCCAAAGGAATAAAGTCATAAAAAATTGTTCGCACGTTCTTCAGTTTTAAATGTAGCTGATTTTCATGCAAGAATAAAGCATATTTGGGCATTCAGTCTTGTAATATAAATCAATGTAAATGTGTGTATGCATGTACACATGTATATAATCAACAGATATATTTTTAATTTAGTTTTGTCATGTAAATGTATGCATTTGTGCATGTATGTTTTCTTGTTTTCTCATGGACTTCCTTATTAGAAGTAAGCTTTTGTAGACCAGATCTTTTTTCAGTTCAAACACAATATATATAAGTTATATATAAACAAAATGTACCCGCGGTGAAAATAAGTTGATTTCTAGGTACTAACTTATGATCCCAAAAATTAAATTTTGAATTTTTTATAATGTCTTCCTCTTCGAAAGGTCGCGTCTGTTTGTTTGAATTTGGCGGTTCATTAGAAATAGTCACATCCATGTCCCTTCAAATGGTCACACCGTTTTTCCGTCTCGGTATGGAATGAGCGGGCGACGGCGCATGCGCATGTTAGTCCATGGCCATATAGGTCCTCCTCCTCACACAAAATTGCCTGACCCTAAGGGTCAGTACGGGTTTGAGGGAAAATCAATATAAGCATGAAAACTTACTTATTTTTAACGATGTGGGACTTTAGGCATATATGTTCATTCACATTTTCTAGGATTTCTAACATTATATACCATAATTGTTTGTGAAATACAGGGTATATGTTTGAGCATGCTATTCAATTGAGCAAATTATTTTGGTAAATCAGTTATACAAAATTTATAACATAGTGAAATATATGAAACATGTTTGAGTATTCTATTCAACTTATAGTATATACATTATCTAAACTAAATGGTCTACAGAAATAAGTTATAATATATTTTTGTTCAATGGAAAACAATGAAAATGATTGAGAACGGGATAAGTAAGTTACAGGGATCCAAAAATATTACATAGAGGAATTTGGCTACCGTAACCATAAAATTTGTAAAATAAGTTACTAACATTCCTGAATATATAGGCATACAAAAGCCTAAACAAATGACTAGTATCCAATCGAGTGATGACAGTACTTACATATATTGTGGTTTTTGTTTTACGATGTAGTTTATAATCGAATGAAGAGTCAAATCTGAAGTGCTACAGGTTTTAGAAGAAAGTATGTGGTTTTAAATAAAAATCAAAAAACTATTGGTTAATAAGAAATAAAGGATGGAACTTGAAAAGAATAAATAGAGAAGAAAAGGAAGGAGAGAAATTAGTGGGTCAACTAAAAAATTGAAAATTTGGAAATGGCTGTTTGTACCAAAATTGGGCACAACACTCTTCGGAAGTCTTTGAAGAGATAATAAATGAAGAATGTAAATTGAAAATGAGGATCATTTAACAAAAACTCCAAATAACAGTAAAGTAAAGGCAAAGACAAGCGATTTATAGTGGTTCGGCGTGTTGCCTACGTCCACTTTGAAGTTTTTGCAATTTTATTCATTCTCTTTCAACGTTTACAAGTGATTACAGCAAGAAACAACAAGTTACAACTGGAAATTCGAAATCAACAACAAGAATATGATGTAGGATGATGGAGATCTCGATCCGGCAGAGTCTGGACGCTTGAGAATCCAAAGATCCTCTTTCTGTAGGCTTTGGGGCTCTATTTATAGGCGTAGGAGGCTGAGATCGTGCTCAAATCTTGGGAGACTTTTTCTGGCACGTGAGTGGGCCTACGCGACCAACCTCAGGAAGTTTCGAGTCCATCTGTGATCGATACGAAGTCATTTCGTATCGATCAAGATGACGTCAAATTGGGCTGAAATTTGGTGGAGACGTTCTTCACCATGCGTGCAAGCTCCTGTGGAAATTTCATGGCATTTGGATCAGTAGATTGAGAGATATGGTCAACACGAAATAGGATTTTCCGGTTCCTGTCAGGTTTGAACCGATGACTTCAAATCGATGCTTTCGACTCCATCAGCTCACGTGGTTCTGTGATGAGGTGGCGCGCGTCTTTCGAATCGTTCCGGTCTTCTCTCCGAGTTGAACACTTCGATTCCTTAGATCTCGCCTACTTCATATCGTGGAATGACACGTCATCCAAGCTAGTTGACTTGGTGGATACAAACAAGTGATTGTTCATGGATTCGATCAAAGACTTCTGATGGATGCAAAGTGAAACTTTCCGATGGATACGAGTCACCTGATGAACTCGAGACAGATGGATATGAGGGACTTGTGCCTCTGATCGATACGAGGACAATGGATACGAAGTGAGGCCATGCTTATGGATTCGAACAGTAGTTGCACCAATGGATACGAACCAATGACAATCGATGGTTACGAAATGCTCTGCCTAGATGGTTTCGCAGAGGGACGTCCGTGATGGGTACGAAGAAGGGGCAGCCGATGGATTCGAACATGATCGAGTCGAACTGAGGCATCCCGATGGATTCGAACTCGATCGATACGAACGATATCGGTTCGAATTGGAGCGTGAGGATGGATACGAAACTGAGGCCTTTTCCCTCAAATTGGATCGATCATAACTTGTGCATACGAGCTCGGATTGACTTGAAACTTGGAATACTGGCTTTCTTAGCTTTTCTTGTCACGTCATGTCAACTGTAGCTCGATCCGGACTCGGACAAAATTCGTCGATATCCGTGACGAGTCAAATTTGGTTCTCGATCAATCCTTGGCATTCTGGCTTTGCCAAAAGGCAGGATAACATTTGCCCCCCAAAGTACGTCTTGAGGGAACATGACGTGCTTTGAAAAACTGCAATCCTTATTCTGAACAGTAATCGCTCTTTTATCGGAGGTTGTAATCTTGTGTTGATATAACTGATCGCTGTATGATAGTGCTTAGCTGTTTGTCGTTGTAGTCGTGATGGGACGAGTATTCGATCCCTGTGAATGTTGAAAATCGAATGTTAGTCTGACATATATGTATATATGTTAACTTGACTCTCGTTAACGTTGAGTGTTCACGAGTCGTTGTCGGTTTAGTTTGTTATCAAATTTCGTATCGATTCTCTCCTGAATCGATGTGAAATTTGAGCTGAAACAACGCTTGAGGGCTGTTTTTGGTTATCCTCTTGTATCGATCCTCTCCCGAATCGATGTAAAAGGTTGAATTTTGAGTTGTAACAACGTGCGTCAGTTGTTTTAGGAAGTTCCTTCGTATCGATCCTCTCCTAAATCGATATAGAAGGTTGAAAGATTGACTTCGCATCGATGGATTTGGAATTTGTTGGATGCGAAATGCTCATTCGTATCGAAGCTGATGCTCGAGTTGTGGTGGATACGAAACCACTGGTGTTCGTATCGATAGACCTGTACTGCCCTGGGTCGATGGTTGCGAAGTGGACATTTATAATCGATCCAGATTGTGTGGATTCGCATCGATGGACCTGGACTCACATCGATGAACGTTGGCTTCTGGATGCACGGACTCGTATGATTCGATCGATACGGTTTGCATTGATAGCTTGTGGATGGAACCGAGTTGAGTAGCGGCTTCGAAACGATGAAGTCTGGAAGCAACTTCGCCTCGATGAAAGCAGAGCCTGATGGGTTCGAACGAACCATTCGAATCGAGGCATGATCGGACTGGGTGTGGCCGGTCACATAGGCCGGGAGGCGAATTGACCCAGTCGCCTACTTGGTTCCATATAAATAACTTAGGCTCGGTCATTTTTCACTTTTTCACTTTTTACTGCCGCCTCCATTTTTCCTATCAATTTGAAGCATCAGAGAAGATAAAACTGTATCACGCCATCAATTTGATCAGTTTCAAACTCACATCTTTTCGAATCCTTCCTTAAAAATAGGTAATCAAGCACGAATTCAAACAACAAAACTATCTCAGATCCATCCTTCTTTCGTTGATTATCCGTTCTGGCCATTGGTAAAACCAGATCTGGTTTGGAGAAGAAGGAGTGGACAGAATAAAATCGAATCGATCTGGGGGTTCGATGTTTGAGTTGATGAAGGCGATAGTCTTTTTCATTGGGTTTCGCATCGATCTCTGGGATGCTTTAATGGAGAAGATGTAGTTCATACCGATGGCTATGGCGATGGATCGTATCGATTCGAAATGACCGATACAAAAAATGAGCTAATGGCCGATCCGAAGTCTTTAACTTTAGATCGATACGAATCATATTTTTATGGTCGATACGAAAGGTATTGACTCGAATGTAATCGATGTTGAGTTGATACTTTCCCGATCGCTACGAATTAGGTAACCAAGGATCGATACGAAGTCATCGGATTTTATCGATACGAACTCAGCTTCAGTTGATCGATTCGAAACATGTTTATTGGCATCGACTCGAACTGGTACTCTGATGGATTCGAACGAACTCCATGTGATCGATTCGAACCGATATCATGATGGGTTCGAGCGGACTACATGTGATCGATTCGAACTTCCCTCATTGAATACGAAATTTTTGACACTCTTCAATACAATTCCGACGAGCTTCATTCTTGCATATTTGGACTTGATTAAGCTGCATATTTGACTATATCTTGAAGCTCTTCGATGGAACCATAACAACCTTAACTGCTTGCACATCTTTTCTAACATTGCACAAATTTATTCAAGTAATGCATTGCACTGCACAACACACACACTCGTACACTTTACACTGGGGAATGCATGGGCCCTTTATCGTCTGACGATAATTTCTCATAAGTTAGCCAGTTATGGAACCATCAAGTTCGCAGCCGCAAGAAAACCCGCAAGAAATCCAAAGGACAGTTCCTTCGAGACTAGAGGTTCTGGACATTGAGCCTGAAATCATCGGTCCAGCCCTAGACGAATTTCCCAATGCGTCTTTTATTGCCAATCCATCGGACTCCGTTCGGTCCAATGTTTCTGAAGACATGCTGGGGAGGATATGCTTAAGGCATGGCCTGTCAATGGACGACATGTTATTGCCGGGACCAAATGATAGACCGCACAATCCGCCAGAGGGATACACCGCATTAAATCGCCACGCGTGTGCGGCCGGGACGCTCCCTCCGTTCAATGAGTACATTAGAGAAGTATTTTCTTTCTTGGGGATCTCCCCATCCCAACTACACCCGAACAGATATGCTTCAGTGAATAGCTTGTTCATTGTCTTCATGGAGTATCTTCATCGACCACCGATCCCGACCGAGATCAGATATCTGTTCAATTTCAAAAGCCAAACTGATTACCCCTCCTTTACATTTTTGGAAGCAGTGAGGAATTGTCAAGTGGTCACCGGGTCCTGGACCAGGCTAAGCTATTATAGGACGGAATGGTTTTCTGTTAGATGTCCTCCAGGGTTCGCCGGGCGATGGTTATTCAGACATGAGTATAGCTGAGTTCTTAAATAATCACTAAGGCGATTGCAGTTGAAGTGAAACTTATATTTTTTTTTTACAGCAACGATCCAACAACCCGAAGGTGAACACTTCAAGGATATAGTGCGGGTACTCCATCAAGTCCCGAGTGAAGAAAGGGATATTGAATTGCTTTTGACGGATAGGAATCTTCGGACTCTTGGGTTGATCGAACGGGGGCAGGGTATAAAGTTTGACGGGGCACTAAGGTCCGTCTTGAAAAAACGAGTCAAGCACAAGAAGCCCAAAGTTATTATAGCCGAGGAAGCTGATTCTGAAAGAACCCATACTGATGATGAGCCATTAGTTCAGGATGTCGCAGAGTAGAGAAAAGGCAAGGCAGCCGTTTTTAAGTCGCCTGAAAAGGGAAGACGGAAGTCGGTCGTCACGTCCCGGCTCACCCCCGGAATTAGAATTTCGGAGAGGTCTCCCCCAAGAACAGAAAGTCTCTTTGAAGGGCTTGCCGATCTTCCAATCCCGGATGATGTATCTTTTCAACATGATGCCGGGTTGGAGGAATTCCATCGTACTCTAGAATTAAGCGAGCCTAACTAGCGTGGTCGACACTTCCGGTTGGTCGGGGGGATGCATATTCATACACATTTCACGACACTACATAACCCTTAGTCGTAGGTCATCGGTTTCGAAAAGCCAATAACTATATTCTCATTTCGCTTTGCAGATATTATGACTGGACGCGGTTCGATGTTAGGAAGTCTGCGACAGGTTCGTAAATCTTCCTTATATTACGAGTCACAACGAAGAGAAGGAGATAGGGATTACGATCGCAGGTACTCTGGGTATTCTAGCCAAGAACGATATGATAGAGATAGGGACTACAGACGTCGGTCTCGATCTCGCACTCCTCCTCTCAGAGCTCCTATACAACCTCCTGCTTATGTTTCTCATCCTTTCGAATCTTCTCGATACAAGTCAGCTTCTCAATCTTCTAGATCTGAGCCCCACCATCCCAGATCTGAGGCAATGTCCCCAATAGTTGCGGAACAGCCTCCTTCTGAAATTTCGAGGGAAGAAGCAATTAGGCTTGCGCAATTAAAGAAGGACTTCCCGAATATTTGCTTTGTTAACTACATTTTTCCTCTTCACTTGAAAAGAATCCCGCCGGAGGCCGAGCAGGTGGCGCACGATTATGTGCATGACTTTTACGCCCAATACAAGGCATGGTATAAAGCGGTCGAGAAAGCATCGTCATTAGCCTTCGAACGAGCGGCTATGATTGAGAAGCTACAAGCCGAGCTGGCACAAAAAGACCGCATCATACAAGTGCTGAACACAGAAGCTGAATCATCTTGAAAATCAGATATGGAGGCTCTTACGAAGGCCGATGAAGCTCAAGCGGCTATGGACAGGATGAAAAAAGAGCACTATGTCACGGTGGAAGACATGGGCCACCGGAACACCATCGTCACCGCTGAGCGAGATGCGGCTTTGAAAGAGCTTAATGAGCTTAAGGCTAAAGTTTCTGAAATCATGAAGGAAAGGGATACCGCCAATATTTCTGCACAGGAGGCATGTGATCAGGTGGTAGAATTTCGGACCGAGCGTGATGCTGCGATGGCTAAAGTAATGGAGATCCAAGCCGATGTTGATAGAAAAATTGAAATCGCTGAGTCCAAGCTGGAGGCCGACATTGAAGACCTCCTCATCACTTATAATGCTAATGTGTTAAGGCACAGGAATTTGGCTTGGCTCGAGAATTATCCGGTACATCTTCACAGTGCCTGGAGCCGGTTGATTGAGGAGGTGAAAGCGACGCATCTGGATGAATCAATTGACTAGTTTGAGCTTGAAAACCGGTTGCTAACCGAAGACGAAAAGAAAATCCTTCATGACGCCATAATTTTTCATGAGAAGGAGATGGTCGGCGCCCGTCATTTGGAAGTCGGGGAAGGCTCTGGTGTTGAACATCAGGCTTTAGTTCTTGAGATCACCGCTCCACTCCCGTCAGAGCCCACATCTGCGGTTGATTCATAGTTAGTCCCAGCCTACAATCCAGAGCAACCGCAGCTATCTCCTATCCGGGAGCACGTTTCTGAAGCTGCTCAGTCGTCAACAGGCCACGTTGAGGAAGGTATTCCGAACTTATCTTAAGTGTATTCCAAATAGAGAGTTTGTTTTGAAGCGATTACTAATAACTTCTTCTTATCTTTGCTCAGTGACTGGAGTTGCACCGATTGCTGCGACTCAAGAATCAAGTCAAGGGCAGAAAGCCATCACCACTGAGATGACCGTCGTGACAGCAGTGTCAACTGAGGTGACGCAGAGGAGCGCACTATCTCTTGATGAGCAAATGGTGAGCGAACTACTCAGCCAGCATGGTAGCTTCTCTACAGACTTGTCGTTCATCGTTAGTGACCTCCTGCTAGCCTCTAGCTCTTCAATGCAAACTGCAGATGCCCCCAGCCAGGCCCAAGTGATTCGTATGAAAGAAATTCTGGCCGAGATTAATGCAGAATTAGAGGCTGCGGGGCAAGGTGGTAGTATTGGTGGTGGTACGGCGGTGCACAGCCCAGCGCCTCTACGGAAAATATCACCGGGCGGCACTATCCCATCTTCCGTTGCGGATCCAGTCCCCCCAACTCCTCCGGTGAGCAGTATACACCTGGAATCAAGTTCAGAGGAGGACGTCGACATTATGCCCCAGCTGGGGAGCAACCATCGGAGGGGAGAGGCTCGAAACGGACGATTTCTAGCGAGTCGGAGGGTTCCCCATTGAAGAGAAGGCCAAGAAAGAAGAAGTAGGTTGTCTACTTAAGTAAATTTTTGATAAATAGGAATTTGTTTTTGCTTCTTATTTGTAGGTCGTGTATAGATGCAGGTTCGGCCCCTGCTAGTAGGAATTTTTGGAAGAACTTGCACACAAGCTCTTGTTTCTAGTTAGTTGAAATAAAATTTAGCTTTTCTTCATTTCAACTGTTTTTTATCACTTTACTTGTTTAAGTGTTGTGACGATCAGCTTGTGACCGCACCCATTACAGATCTTGAATACATGTCCGCGCTCCGGAGACTTAGAATAATTTGTAAGCGATAATTTGGTTCGCACTCCAGGAATCCGATAATTATCGTTCTTTATGACATAGTTCACACTTCGGGAACTTCGAGTTGATACTTATACTTTAATTCATACTCTGGGAATTTGGAGTTAGTATCTATGCTCCGGTTCGCACTCCGGGATCCTGTAGTTGATGTTTGTTATTCCAGTTCACGCTCTGGGAACTTGAAGCTAGCCGACAGATGGTCAGTCACAACCGTTTGAGATTTTTGAGAATTCGTTCACACTCTGCGAACGATGGACTTATCGAGATCGTGGATGATCGGATCGCATCCACCCCGAGTTAACAAGCGAGGTCGTTAGATGGACGGGTCCATCCTCCTCGAACTTGTTTAAGATACGGTCGAATTCGTTAGGAGGACGGATCCACCCTCTTCGAAACCGCATTTACATGCTTATACTCCAACTCGCACTCTGGGAGTTTGGAGTTAGTTCACACTCTGGGAATGATGGACTTTTATGTTTATACTCCAATTCACACTTTGGGAATTAGGAGTCCGTTCACACTCTGGAAACGATGTACTTTATGTTTATACTCTAATTCACACTCTGGGACTTTGGAGTTCGTTCACACCCTGGGAACGATGGACTTTATGTTTATACTCCAATTCACACTCTGGGAATTAGGAGTCCGTTCACACTCTGGGAACGATGAATTTTATGTTTATACTCCAATTCGCACTCTGGGAATCTGGAGTTAATGGAAGGATTATCGTGTATCAATCCTTTTAGGTGTTGGTGTGGTGACATGCCCCCGAGCTCAGGTTTCACTTAGTGAGTGACCGGTCGTATCTCAATCACTCCCTATTTGAATAAATCCCACCGTATGATGGAACATAGCTCTCTGTGCATTGTGATGTTTTGTGTCGTATTCAATAAATCACAGCTCTGGCTCGAAGAGATAGCATTTCATTGCTGAAATAAGAAAATATGGCAAAGTCAGTTGCCTTATTACAAGTTCAAATTTCGAAATGCGAAAATAAAATGCAAATGAAATAATGGGCTAAAACAAATAAAGCCTGTCATGTATAGTAGCGACGGAGACTCTCGCTATTCCAGGCTCTTGGCAGAGTAAGACCGTCAACGGTCGATAACTTGAATGTGTCATCTCCGAGCTTTGGTGAAATCACATACGGTCCCTCCCAATTAGGTTTCATGTGCGAAGTAATATGATAGATTCTCTTGAGCACGAGATCGCCGAGTTGAAAGGTTCACGGCCGGACCTTGGCATTGTATATTCGGGCGACTCGACTCCGATACGCGGCTGCCCTCAGATCAGCCTCTTCACGCTTCTCATCGAGTAAATCTAAAGATTCAGCAAGTAGTATGGCATTTGTTTTCGGACCATAGTACGTCACACAATGAGAAGATACTTCCATCTCGATCGGAATAACGGCTTCCGAGCCATAAGATAGAGAAAATGGAGTGTGTCCGGTTGCAGTCTTGTGGGTCGTTCGATAAGCCCATAAAGCCATAGAAAGTTCATCAACCCATTTGCCCCCAGCTTTTTCCAGTCGTTTCTTCAGATTAGATTTGATAACCTTATTAACAGCTTCGACTTGGCCATTCGCTTGAGGGTGTGCAACTGCGGAGAATTTCTTATGGATATGGAACCGTTGACAGAAGTCCTTGAATTCAGCGTTGTCGAATTGGGCTCCTTTATCGGTGATAATAGTATGCGGGAGACCGAACCGACAGATGATGTTGCGTACTACAAAGTTGATTACTTTTTTCGTCGTGATGGTTGTGAGAGGTTCAGCTTCAGCCCATTTGGTGAAGTAATCAACTACGACGATGGCGTATTTCGCGCCACCTTTGGCCAAAGGCAATGTACCAATTATGTCAATGCCCCATACTGCAAATGGCCACGGACTGACCATTTGGGTTATCTCAGTAGGTGGGGCTCTAGGAATCCGAGCATGTTTTTGGCACTTATCACATTTTCTGGCGTAGTCTGTTGCGTCACGGTTAACAGTGGGCCAGTAATACCCATATCGGAGTACTTTCTTGGCGAGTGCTTGCCTCCCAGTGTGATCTCCACATTCTCCTTCGTGTACATCATGTAATACTCGTTTGATTTCGTCGTGAGCGATACATCGGAGGAGAGGAACAGAATATCCTCTTCGATGCATAACTCCGTTTTGAATGATGAACCGCGAGGCTTTTCGAAGAATTTGTCTCTTCTCACTCCTACGTTCAGGCAATGTCCCATGCTCAATATAATCTCGATAAGGGGTCATCCATGATTCCTTACTGGGAGTAGTCTCAAAGGTGAAGTCAGTCTCCATTTGATCAATGCTCGGAGAGGATAGAGTTTCAACAGGGACGAGCTCTAACTGCTGAGCTTCGCCCGTACTTGCCAACTTTGCCAACGAATCAGCTTTCTGATTATGCTCTCGGGGTATGCATAAAATGGAAAAGTAATCAAACTGATCAAGCACTTTTCGGATACGGGTTAGATAAGCAGCTAGCCTTCGATCTTTTGCCTGATATTCACCCCGGACCAGGTACACGACCAATTGGGAGTCAAAATAGATTTCCACAGCGGTAATTTTCAGATCACGGGCCAGCTTCAACCCAGCAAGTAAAGCTTCATATTTAGCTTCATTATTAGTCGCACGGAACTCGAACTTTAAAGCATAGCATATGGATCGGCCCTCGGGGGTTTCAAGTACTACCCCAGCGCCCGAGCACCGATCGTTGGATGCACCATCAGTGTGTAACTTCCAGATGTACTCAGGAGATTTGTTGGTCTCAAGCAAGTTTTCGGGAACAGTAAACTCGGCTATAAAATCTACTAGGAATTGACCGTGAATAGCTCTCCTTGGAGTGTAAGTGATATCGAATTGACTCAGTTTGATGTTCCATTTGAGTAACCTACCAGACGTCTCAGGTCGCGTGAGGACCTGTCGTAACGGCTGATCGGCGTGTACAGTGATGGGATGAGCCTGAAAGTATGGACGGAGCTTCCTCGAGGCAATGACTAGGCAGTAAGCTAATTTCTCTAGCTTCGGATAGTTTCTCTCAGCTCCGATGAGTCGTTTGCTAACATAGTAGACCGGTTTCTGGACTCGGTCTTCTTCCCGAACAAGGGCAGCGCTGGTTGCATTTTCTGACATTGCCAGGTAAAGATACAACTGTTCGTGGTTGATAGGCTTTGAAAGAATCGGTGGTGTGGAAAGATGTTGAACCAATGATTTGAATGCGTCCTCGCACTCCGCAGTCCATTCGAAGTTCCGCTTCCCTTTTCGGATCAAATCGAAGAATGGGATGCACTTATCGGTGGACTTTGATATGAACCTGCTCAGCGTTGTTACCTTTCCGTTGAGACTCTGGACTTGCTTTATAGTTCTTGGAGTTTGTAAATTTTTGACAGCCTAGATTTTTTTGGGGTTGGCTTCTATTCCTCTGGAGTTGACGATGAACCCAAGGAATTTTCCGGATGCGACTCCAAAATGACACTTAAGCGGATTGAGCTTCATCCCATATCTTCGAAGGGTATTGAACAATGAATCCAAGTCTTTAATGTGATCAGTGGAGTATCGTGGTTTCACCAACATGTCGTCCACATAAACCTCCATGGTTTTTCCGATCTGGTCAGCGAACATCCGGTTAACAAAGCGTTGGTAAGTTGCTCCGGCGTTCTTCAATCCGAAAGGCATGACTTTGTAGCAGTATAGTCCCAGATCGGTTACGAAGCTCATATGCTCTTGGTCGGGCACATGCATGGGTATTTGATTGTAGCCCGAGTAAGCATCCATGAAAGATAATAATTCATGTCCGGCCATTGAATCCACAAGTTGGTCGATTCAAGGAAGTGGAAAGCTGTCTTTCGGATAAGCTTTGTTTAGGTCAGAATAATCGATGCACGTTCTCCATTTCCCATTTGGTTTCCGAACAAGTACAGGGTTGGATACCCACTCCGGGTATAGAGAATCCCGGATAAACCCATTGGCTTTCAACTTATCAACTTCTTCTTTAAGAGCGGCAGATCTCTCTGGATCCATACTGCGCCTTTTCTGCTTGACCGGGATATACCGCGGGTCAATATTCAGGGTGTGGCTCGCGATGTCCGGCGAGATCCCACACATATCAGAATGCATCCAGACGAACACGTCGAGATTCGCCCGGAGAAAATCAACCAATTCATGTTGCATTTCTTGGCTCAACTGAGACCCAACTTTTAACATTCTCGAATCATCATCATCTTCACCATCGTTTGGGACATCAATCGTCAGCTCAGCTGGGGACGCCTGACTTTCAGCAGATTCTTCCTTGTTTTCATTGTCTCTCGGGTCAAGATCCTTATGGAATTGGTTGTGGTGCCCAGGCCGAGGCCCAGGCATTAATTGTCAATTATCTGCAAAACGGACGCAGAGAGATTCCTCTACGCCCTTTCCTTTTTCTCGTCGCTGCGCCTCGCGCAGCTCAGCCACATAACAGGCTATTCCAACAGCCTGATCTCCCTGTATAACTCCAATCCCATGATCAATGGGGAACTTCAAGGTCAAACACCACAGGGCAATTGTTGCCCTGAACTCAGCAAGGGCCGGTCGGGCCAAAAATGCATTGTATGGAGAGTGAATATCCAAAACAACAAACTGTAAAATCCGAACTCTTCGGCATTCTCCAATTCCTAACTCCACTGGCAACTCCACCACCCCAGTGGGTATATTAGCACTCCCATCGAAGCCATGAATTCTAGATTGATAGGGCTTTAAATCTTTGGCTTCCATTTTCATCTGGTCTTACGCTCTCTTAAACAAAATATTCGCTGAACTCCCACTGTCCACTAGGATCATCTTCATCCAAGCAGGACCAACCTGAGCAGATATGACAAGTGGGTCAATAGTTGGGGCTTCGACCCTATCAGCATCCCGGCTCCTGAATACGATGTCATCTGTCATCGTCTTTTGTATTTTGGCCGGGTCCCTTCATCGAAATTACTGCAACACTCAAAATCCACATGCCTGATAGATCTGGCATATGACTCCATTTCCCTCCAACTTCGATCTGCTGGATGGGGACCACCACTAACTGTGTTAATAACTAACCTCCCGCCTGTACGGGCAAGTTCCTCATGTCTTTCTCGAGTTTGCACACGGTTTTGATTGGATGGGCCCGCACCTCCAGACTGCGGCTCCCGAACGAACTGATCTTGCTTTCTTTCTCTAATCAACTTCTCGATGAGGTCTTGCAAATGTCTACACTCATTGGTATTATGTCCATAACTCTCATGGAATCTATAGAACTTTCCTATTTGGATTTGCCTCTCTGACGATGGCTTCGGAGCAGGTTTCTTATATTGCATAGCGTTGCAAGTCTGTAAATACACGTTCTCCAACGACGTGTTCAGTGGTGTATAACCGTCAAATATTGGAGCCCTACGTCGAGGGCCACGGTTCTGATCCCGTTTTCTATTCTGAT
Source organism: Allium cepa (assembly GCA_030765085.1). Lineage (NCBI taxonomy): Eukaryota > Viridiplantae > Streptophyta > Magnoliopsida > Asparagales > Amaryllidaceae > Allium > Allium cepa. Next base: position 10,454,665 of record CM060941.1, on the reverse strand, counting down.
TATCACTGTTCCTTGGTTGTTGACTTTGTTTATTCCGAATATTCAACTGGACTTTTCCTGAGCTTTCACCAGATTGTTTGACCGCAACATTACTCTGAATCCCCTCACTGCTAGGTCTTACATCGTCCTGTTTCCTAGACTGTTTCGCATCGTCACGACTCAAGAACTGAGCAGCTTTGGAATAGAAACGGTCCAACGATGCGGGAGGCTTCCCAGCTAACCAGTTTCCAACTCGGAATCGGGGTCGATTCCTTTTGTTAATGCCATTAAGATCGAATTATCATTGGGGTTACTGATCTCTGCACAAGCGGCATTGAACCTTTCCAAATATCGCCTGAGTATCTCTCCGGGGCTTGAGTGACACTGGATAGAGTATTAATGTCTTTAGGCCTGGCGACGTGCATACGAAACTGCTCGACAAACTTAGTAGCCAACTGGACGAACGAAGAGATTGATCGAGGAGGCAATCGTGTAAACCACATTGTTGCGATGCCCCCCAATGAAATGGGAAAACTACGGCACTTTACCGCATCATCAGCTCTTGCAGCACTCATCGACCGTTCATATTTCAGGATATGTTGGTTGGGGTCGGAATTCCCTTCGTACATGGGCAGAGTTGGCATTCTGAATCGTCGAGGGGGTTCAGCGTATAAAATTTCATCCGTGAACGGAGTATGACTTCGGGAGATTCCCCAATCGTCATTTGTCAAGCCTTGACTCTCGTAAATCATTTGGCGTATCATGGCTGAAAGGTCTGGCATCGGAGCATTTTGTGCACGTTGGGCCAAAGTGTGGTCGGGTTCCACATTGCGAGGTTGGACCGGGCGCTGTCGACGGTCTGTGTCTCGCCTCCTTGGCTCAATGTTTTCTGGAACGTATGGTTCAGGAGTACATCCTTGTTGGTTATGGTATCGATCCCTATATCAGCCGTGGTAACAGTGGCACGGTTATCCATGGTGTTTTGTGGAACAGTGCCCCCTCTGGAGGAGGGTCCAGTATGTAAACTAGCAGAAGGGCCAACTCTTAACTGTCCAACGGTCAATGCTGGCTGGTAGTCAATTGCCTGTGCATAATTTCCCTCTAGCCTGGGACGGGTAGATCTATGATTGTAGTCGGATGAAGCAGAACTTTCAGTGGAGGAGCGAGACGCATGATCCCTTCTGGATCTTCTACGCCCTTGGCGGTCTAGTTGATTAACTAATTCAGTGTTAACGCGCAACTGCTCAGCTAGCTGTTGTCGATTTTGAGTTTGTTCCTGGAGCAATGTCTGGAACTCTTGTCTAGTAACCGGACCTGATGGATCGGAATGCCCGGTATCATCTTGATTAGGTGGAGGTAGTTGCGCGGGATTCTTTCTATCCCGGCCTTCTTGACAGCGGCGGTAGAAGCGGTTCTTGTGCTAACCATCTTGAGAAGTGGACTCCTTTCCTTATACTTTTGCAAATCTGAATAGAACGGAAGGAATCTGAAATTGGAATCTGGATCTCTCTTTATACAATCCGGTATCGATGACAGATCCAATGAGCAGGAGAAAAACTGGGTTTTCTCAGTGAAAGCACCAAACTGTTTGTACCAAAATTGGACACAACACTCTTCGGAAGTCTTTAAAGAGATAATAAATGAAGAATGTAAATTGAAAATGAGGATTATCTAACAAAAACTCCAAATAACGGTAAAGTAAAGGCAAAGACAAGAGATTTATGGTGGATCGGCGTGTTGCCTACGTCCACTTTGAAGTTTTTGCAATTTTATTCATTCTCTTTCAACGTTTACAAGTGATTACAGCAAGCAACAGCAAGTTACAACCGGAAATTCGAAATTAACAACAAGAATATGATGTAGGATGATGGAGATCTCGATCCGGCAGAGTCTGGGCGCTTGAGAATCCAAAGATCCTCTTTCTATAGGCTTTGGGGCTCTATTTATGGACGTAGGAGGCTGAGACCGCGCTCAAATCTCGGGAGACTTTTTCTGGCACGTGAGTGGGCCCACGCGACCAACCTCAGGAAGTTTCGAGTCCGTCTGTGATCGATACGAAGTCATTTCATATCGATCAAGATGACGTCCAATTGGGCTGAAATTTGGTGGAGACGTTCTTCACCATGCGTGCAAGCTCCTATGAAAATTTCATGGCATTTGGATCAGTAGATTGAGAGATATGGTCGATACGAAATAGGATTTTTCGGTTCCTGTCTGGTTCGAACCGATGGCCTCGAATCGATGCCTTCGACTCCATCAGCTCACGTGGTTCTGTGATGAGGTGGCGTGCGTCCTTCAAATCATTCCGGTCTTCTCTCCGAGTTGAACGCTTCGATTCCTTATATCTCGCCTACTTCGTATCGTGGAATGACACGTCATCCAAGCTAGTTGACTTGGTGGATACGAACAAGTGATTTTTCATGGATTTGAACAAAGACTTCTGATGGATGCAAAGTGAAACTTTCCGATGGATACGAAGTCACCTGATGAACTCGAGACAGATGGATGCGAGGGACTTGTGCCTCTGATCGATACGAGGACAATGGATTCGAAGTGAGGCCATGCTTATGGATTCAAACAGTGGTTGCACCAATGGATACGAACCAATGACAATCGATGGTTACGAAATGCTCTGCCTAGATGGTTTTGCAGAGGGACTTCCGTGATGGGTGCGAAGCAGGGGAAGCCGATGGATTCGAACGTGATCGAGTCGAACTGAGGCATCCCGATGGATTCGAACTCGATCGATACGAACGATATCGGTTCGAATTGGAGCGTGAGGATGGATACGAAACTGAGGCCTTTTCCCTCAAATTTGATCGATCATAACTTGTGCATACGAGCTCGGATTGACTTGAAACTTGGAACACTGGCTTTCTTAGCTTTGCTTGTCACGTCATATCAACTGTAGCTCGATCCGGACTCGGACAAAATTCGTCGATATCCATGACAACTTGGTTCTCGATCAATCCTTGGCATTCTGGCCTTGCCAAAAGGCGAGATAATAATGGCCATAAAATTTTATTATCGTTTTTATTTTAACTTAATGTATTTTTACATGGAAACTGATTTCAAATGATTATAATTACATTAAAAAAAATTGATACCGATATAAATGGGTAAAATTATAAATTTCATTTCCTTTTATTTTGGATAGTAATGCCATTCTAATTAGCGTGTACCACATAATTTCTCAAGCAGCCACAATATGTATTGTTCAAATTTAAGATATTTACAGTCACATTTATGTCAGCGAGATGCATTGTGCCCGCATAATGTACATATTGTACAATATAATAGTAAGCAGAATATGTTTTTGATAATAAATAAATTACATGATGGATTTATTTATTTATTTATTAAAATCTACTACAAATGTTCTTTTAGGAAAATATACAAATTATAGACTAAAAATAAAAGGAAGCCAATTCACTTATCATTTTTTAATAACATTTCTGCATAAATAAGAGATGCTAACATAAAAATGAACTTTCTTACTAACATTATAACATGGTGAAATCAGATTTAAACAGATTCATGTATCTTTGGTAACCTTTACTGCTGAAACAAGGAAGATACATGTATTTTGGTTTCTTGCAAACCCATGATTGTAGGATTATAATTATTTATATATATATTAATAATAATAATTGTAATATCTTTGGTGTCACACTTTTTTGGTATCAACGTGAAATACCAAAAAACACCCCTCTATGTATTATCAAATCTTAATCATTTAACAATATGATCTAATATCAAAACTTTTTTTTACAAATTCAAACGCCACTATAAGTATGATCTAATGTTGTACAAATTTAAAATGCTTCTAAAATAAGACCTAAATTAAACTTCATTTACAAATTCAAAATACTTCTTTACAAACAAATTCAAAATACTTCTTTACGAATATACAAATCTTAATATCACTTAAAAATAAAATAACATTTTTTATTGATTCAGACACATACAATTTATAAGAGAAATAATGGGGATTTTCACTTCAAGGGATTATTTGTGCAGGGTAATAAGTTTTAAGGACACTGCTTCTGAAAAATTAGTTTTAAGGACATTTTACAGGAAAAAGATAAAAGAATTTATCATTTTTAGTTATACAGAAATAATGATAAAAGGATTTATCATTTTTCTGTATAACTAAAAAAGATAAATGAATTTATCATTATGCTGTAAATTGTCCTTAAAACTAATTATTCAAAAGTGATGTCCTTAAAACTTATTACCCTGCAAGCAGAAGCCCTTTAACCTAATTTCCACAAAAATGATTCATGCATGAAGTACGTGACGTAACATTTGTGTAATAATAGTGTAATACCTTTGGTGTAACACTTTTTTTTGATATTAGCATGAACTGCCAAAAATGCCTCTCTAGAGGTATTATCAAATCTTAATATCATTTAAAAATAAGATCTAGCTCATCTATGAGTATTACTAAATCTTTATAACACGTAAAAATAGGATCTAACAAATAGATTGCCTTTACAAATTCGTTCTTTATTAATTAATAATGTAAATAAAAATTCAAACCAATCATACATGATTTCAACGTAAAATATGACTAAATATTTATATAATTTATTTTCTCTTTAATACATTGAACATATAGAATTCGTAGAAAAACAATTTACGTGTGAAGTGCATATCATCATTACGCGCGAAGCGTGTGCGCTAGTTTCGTATAATATAATTAAAAAGGGTAACGGTGGGTCACCATATTTAATTCCTCTATTATTAGTAAATAAACTGTTAGGAAATCATTCATAAATTACAATGAAGGTGCTTTTGATCAATTTTTCAATTAAAAAGGATCCATTTATAAGGGAAACACATATGACTTAACAAATAAAGGGTGAAGTCTCTATTGAAAGTATTATAGGTTTTTCTTTTGCAAATAAATCAGGATAGACATTTTTTACGCTAGTTTTGTAATATATAATTGAGAGTATATCAATTATGCATGAGTAAAAATGGATATATTGGTGATCATGTTTCAAACTGGTTCATAAATGTAATGAGAAGAACTCCGGAGAAGATAGTGTAATATTAGAACAACAACAACAACAATAATACTAATAATAATAAATTTTAAAATATCAATTAAGTTAACTAAGTGAAATATTAAATAATAATAATAAATTTTAAAACATTAACCAAGTTAAATATGTTTTATAAAAAATGACTAAATTTATATAATAATAAATAATTTCCTTTGTATAACAACAACTAATGTTTATGAAAATTAACTAAATTTATATATTATTAGTGTGCTGCTATTGATACCCCGATTTCCTCTTTTGGCCACCATTATAGTTTTAATAGAAACGAATTTTTTGTATGTGCTTCTAGCCACCAATATCATAATCCTTCACTCGGTTATAAACAACCATTATAAACAACCATTTGTATCAGCAGTTCTTCGGTGGTTTAACGCCATATGGCCGTTGGCAAATGAAACTTATTCATGAAAAACAGCCGATGGTGGCCGAACAGTATTTCGGTCATTTGCAGCCGATCGGCATGTCGCTTGATTTGGAGCGAAAAATATGCAGTGTTAGGAAGAGGAGTGCATGTTATTTTGGGGTGGCCTTTAGTGTATGTGGCCAGAAGAGAAAATCAAGGTGTCAATAGCAATACACTATTATTATTACTACTATCTTCATCATTATTATCAATTAAGTTTATAAAAATTAACTAAATTTTAAGAACAATAATTATAATAACAACTAATGTTTATGAAAAGTAACTAAGTTTATAATAATAATAATAATAATAAATTATAAATATTAACCAAATTAACTAAGTTTTACAAAAATTAACTAAATTTGTATAATAATAATAATAACCAACTTTGTAAAAATTAACTAAATATACATAATACTAATAACAATAACAACTGATGTTTATAAAAATTAACTAAATTTATACGATAATAATAATGATATTATTAACTAAATTTATAAAAGTTAAGTAAGTTTTAATAGTAATAATTATAACAACAACTAATGTTTATAAAAATTAACTAAGTTTATAATAATAAAAATTAAATATTAACCAAGATAACTAAGTTAAAAAAATTGACTAAATTTAAATATATATAATAATAATAATAAATTAACCCAGATTATAAAAATTAACTAAGTTTATATATAATAATAATAAATTAACCAAGATTATAAAAAATAACTAAGTTGATAATAATAATAACACTTTAACTAGTCTACGAGCATAACTCAGTTGGTCAGAGCTGCTTAGTGACCATGAAACGAAGTTCCTAGACGTCACAGTTTCGTGTCCTGGCAAACCGAATTGTGTTTCTCTTAAGGCTTAGAGTGGTTATTCCTTGTCAAAAATTGAATAAAAAAGGTAGGGGAATTGAAACTCTAAGTTGGGCTAGCTAAAATGGAGGACCGGTGTGGCGGACATCGTGTTCTTAATTGGCTCTACTCTTCGGAGTAGAGTTTCTTAATACTTTAGCTAACATTTATAAAAATTAACTAAATTTATAATAATAATACCAGTAACAACAAGAACAATCATAATATCAATAACAATAATAGATAAACTAAGCACTATAAAAATTAACCGGGTTTATAACAATAATAATTATTATTATTATATTTATATTAAATTATAAAACATTAATCAAACTACCTAAGTTTTATAAAAATAAACTAAATTTATATAATAATAAAATAATAAATTAACTAAGTTTATAAAAATTAACTTTTGTTTGGAGATGATAATGCTTTTTAAGTCTTGTCTTGGTGGATGATAATGCACACTACCATTCTGATTCATTGCTTTTATTAGGACGCTAGCTTTTGTTCACAACTTTTGTTCTATACCTACAAAATTAATGTTGTTTAAAAGTCGTAATCTTTCTTCTATGAGTTTAGTTGTATAAATTCATAAATATATGCGTTCATATGCTTGTTTGAGTTGAGTGTAGATATTGACTCGCTTTTGGTTCATTACATGCTTATATTTCTTTAGGGATATGTTAGCGAACTCGCTAAAATTGCTAAAAGGTATGTTTTAATGATAACAAGTGTGTTTTCTATGGGACATACACACATTATAAGATATATATAAGTAAATACTTGGATATTCTACTCATGTGGGTGTTTATGATTAATATATTATGATTATGAGCATGTTTCGATCGTGTATATTTATTTCTTGTGTTTGAGATTTTTTCCAATGCTGGCTATGCAAAAGAGACTCGGTAAAAAAAAATCAAAAATTTAGATACTTGGAATATTTTTGATAAGGTATCTTTAGAAAAAAAATTAATGTAAATTTTATTCATATTCATGTTTATATCCATTTCAAATGTAAATATTCATTTAATTATAGGCGAGAGAAAAAAAGATTTGGTACATTTCTTTTTAATGCAAAAAACTAAGTACTTGTTTTTGATGTGACATTAGCTACTTCTTTGTGGTTTATGCTTACATGTACAATAGAATATTATTTGATTAAAACTATGGGATATCATGTGTATAAATATTTGGTTATGTTAATATAATGTGTATATCTTTATGTATAATATTTTCCACGGTTTTTCATAATTTAAATGCGTTTGTGTTTGAAAAAATTCTAAATGTTGCATATTTAGATGTATTGACTATTTTGATTTATAAGGATGTAGCAGATTTAAAAGAATGCATAAAAATAAACTAATAGCATTTAGAAAACTTACAAGAAAAGCATTATCAAAGTGAATAAATATATAGCGTTTTTTTGTATGTTATAAATAGTTTGGTATATATTATAACACGTCCATATACAACGTTTATTAAACCACTATAAAAATCTACAATAGCGGCTAAAGAGTGTTACAAAAAATGGTTATAGCGGTTTTTTTGTGTGTTAAATAAGCCATTGTTTTTATAATATTGCGATATATTGCATTTATTGAATCACTATAGTTCTCATTTATAATGGATTATAGCAGCGATGACTATTTCTGTTGTAGTGAGGATTGGATGTTTGTGTAATTAATTATGTTAGACAAGCACGAATGTCCCAGTGGTTAAGTGATTTGACTTTGGTGCGAGAGGTCACAAGTTCAAAACTTGCGTAGCTTGATTCAAACATATATTGACAAGTGATTTGTGATATGTTGTCCTAGTGACATGTTTTATCTAAGTACCTTTTCAAAAAAAAAAATTTAATTATGTTGACCTTGGAAAGAGCAAAGCAAAGTTTTTTCCATTTATTGCCCTGGTCAACATGCTTTTGAATCCGTTTGACATCCCAGTCTACCTCTTCCTTTGGAATGTCTTCGATGTCATGATCAAATATGACATCCTATAAGAAAAGATCGAGAAAGGTAACCTATAAGAGGGGCGGTGCACCAAGAGTAAGAGTTGGAGGAATACAACATAGAGGCACAGTGGCATTCAAGGACTTCAAAGCAGGGACTTGTTGGTGGAAGGAGGTTGAGATTCAATGCGAGGCAGAGGACCGCTAGAGGAGGAGCTGTGACAGTCTTATGACTCTTAGTTTCAATTGGATTGATCAAAGACGGCCTCTTTCTATCCGCCTCTTCTTTCATTCCCTTTCAGCCCTATGGCTCTCCCCGCTTCATGTTCCTTCCTCCTAAATCTTTCTTCATTAGTTTTGTGACGATCCCTATAACTAGAGCGAGATGAATATTGATTGCAAGTCTATCCTCTAGATTCGTTATAGCTATTCTATAGCTTTCGGCAGCTATCTCTGTCCATGGAACCTGAAACAAGAAGAAAATTCTATAAGTATAGGAATTTTGGAATACAAGTAAAAGTAAGGATGTGTGTTCATGATCCTAGTGAAGTGTAAAGTACTGATGACCCCCTAGGTGCTTTGCAGATCATGTTAGTATGGAAGTAAAGACAGTGTCTCAATACATGTATATAAGATATCCCTAGGCGAGAAGCTAAAGTTAGGAGCACCTTCGATAAGAAGATCACCATTGGAGATATCGAAGTTGCTCAAGCCAGCGAAAATATCTCCTAACGGGCAAGCAAGAAAAGTCGTCTCGATAAGTAGCGGTGTGCTAGGTTCTCTATCTTTCTTGGGAGTTTCAACGACGATGTGCTTCGGACGAGGCGAAGAAAGAAGTTCAGTTCTTTCTGGAGACATCTCACCTATAACGACCCACTATTTTGGACCATTCAAATCGACAATAAAACCACATATGTCGGACTTGAATAATTCAAAACAATAGATTGTAATATAATATGGAGCAAATAAAATTAATCACAGAATCACAGATACAGAAATATCACAATAACTCGCAGCGGAAAATAAATTAACCATAGTAGTTCATGAAGCTACTACAAACACAGTCTCAAAACAAGTACAAAATACTAGAGTCTGAAAAGTGAATACAACAGAAATCCTAATACATAAATGTCCACTAATACATAAGCTGAATAGAAACACTGAATGGAAATAGATAACAACTAGATATATGGATAATCTCTAGCAAATCCTAGCTCCAGAAGGTGAATCCAAAGCTGAAATATTTAGGCTGACCCGAGCGTAAAGAAAACAAACACAAACATTCGAATCAGGACACACATACTTATACAACGTAAACCAACTCAAGTGAACTGTAATAGAAATGCACAAGTAACTTAAAGGATGTTTGGGACCGCTCATCCTTTAAGGATCCGCTAAACTATCTACTATGTAGTAATATACGCTATTATAATAAAGTCTAAAATAAAGTATAGTATATTTAAAAATAGCGTTAAGGTGTTACCCATATCCCCCTTAACACATTTTATAGAGCCAATAGTCTATACAGTGCCGTCGAACCTCCAGATCAGGAGGCTACCACAAATACTCCAAAGGTACGACACAAATCAAACTCGTACAAGGCGCGCTAGGATAGGTGACACGATACAACTAGGCAATGTCAGGGTAGACATGCCAATTACACATCCGGGATGGTAGTAACGCCTAGCCCCAGCTACCGCCCACCTCGAGCCACACTTCCAAATCAAAAATCAAAAGTGGCCACCAAATTAATCCCAAAGTCAGAATATAATATCGAAGGAGTGTGTCCAATCAGAGGAGCTACCTCATTGGCCCGAGAATCGCTCATGTTTTAGCGACCTTATGCCAACTCATGGGAGTCGGGTCCACGTATATACCTTAATAGTTAGTCGCCTCCATCCTACTTCATTCTGGAATCTTCAACGCGTACATGGTTGTTAAAGTGGTTTTCGGAGTTGGCAGAGAGTATGACAGCTTCCGATCCCGGTCTCTATAACAACTAAACGTTCTTATAACCCATGGTATTTATTTCAGAATATATCTATTCCAAAACCATTTAAAATCAAATGCCATTACTTTCCAAAATAATATCCATTTTCAAAAATTGGTAATATTTCCAATCCATATAAATTAGTTATAGCATTTCAAAAATATAATAATTTAGAAATCATAACATTTTCAAAACCATATACTTATTATAGCACTTTAAAAATGTTATCAATTAGAAATCATAATACTTGAAAAATGTGATCTATATATATAATAGCATTTCAAAAATGTTATCTTTTATAAATACAGCATTTTTAAAACATTACCTAAAGTAGTATAACATTTTTAACCATGCAGCCTAAATAACATAGCATTGTGGAAATCATTAACAACTTAGAAATAGTAGCATTTTCAAAACATAACTTAAAAGTAACCTAGCGTTTTTAAACATAACCAAATTAACATAGCATTTTACAAATGCTACTATAACATGTTTAAAACATACTATTTCAAACTTTTATCATAGTTATATTTATACAAAACATATCCATTTTTATAAAACAAATTCCATCACTATTACCAGGTTAGAATTTAAAACTCTATATTAAATCAAATTTAATTATTAAGTTATTTATCATAAATAAAAAATTTAATTTAGTTTTAAATAAATTATTTACTTATAAAATCTTAACTTAATATAAACCAATATATCATTATATTTTAAAATCGTTAAAACAAATTTTAAACTAATTTTCATATTCGAAATCTTTAAATTATCGTTTAAAACCAGTTATCAACTTATAAAATTTAACTTATTAGAAAATAAATACATATATTATTTAAAATCGTTTAAATCTTGATTTAAGTTAAAATTTCATATATTTAACGATTCAAAATACTTTATAAATTTTAGAAAACTATTGTTTTAAAACTTACCATGGGTCTGTATAATATTTTCTAACCTAGGTCAAGTGATATGGATAAGTATCATTTCAATCCGTAATTTAAAAAGAAAATTTCGGGTTCTATCATTTCAAACCCGCAATCCCCAGTCAAATAAAAATAAAAATCGCTTGAGCGTACCATTTCAGCTCATAATGTTTTTTCCCTATTCTAATGTCCGTTCGGGTATGTATCATTTCAAACCATAGTGATTCTATACTAACAGAGAACTTGCAATGTGAGAAACAGAAAATAAATAAAAGTATAACATGGCATATCATATCAGGTGATGTAACAGGCATATAATCAGGTTATAACATCATGAAATATCATATCACGGGCATGTATAAATTACTATCAACATAGCATATCATCAACTACAATTCACATGTCATTGTTTCACAATTATATAAGTACGAATGTCGAGAGTGATAAACTCACCTTCTAAATCCATAGATTGCAATTCAAGACACACAACCAAACTCCGAAAAGCACGACAAAGCACGAACTAGAGTCGAGTAGGTGGAGAGCCAAGATTCAAATCTTGTAAACAACAAAATACAACATATATAAATAATTATATGCAAAAGATTATACATTAAAACAATGTACGAACATAAATCGTAAATGAAGCAAAATGGCTTAACTCATTCGAGTAGGCTCGGCCACTTTCCAAATTGGCTTGACCATCATCCGAATGGCTCAGCCATGATTTGTTTGAAGCATACATGCTCGGCCATAGCAAGCTAAAAGGCACGGCTATGGCTAGAAATGAAGTGGAAAGGAAAAAATCATGTAGAAGGCAAGGAGACAAGGCAAAGGAATGGTCAAGAGGTTCGGCCCTATGCTAAAGTGGCTCGGCCCTATGCTAAGATCCGGGTCAGGTTTGGTCACGGCTAGGAGTAGGGGATGGTCACGACAAGGCAAAGGAAGTGGTTTTTGTGGTGATGGCCGAGGCTAGCAAGGAGGAAAGGGGATCTAGTGGTCTCGGCTTGGGTTTGTGAGCATGCTTTGGTGATGGTTTTGGATCTATGGGATTCACGGCAACAAGGAATGGTGGTGGTGGATGAAGGCCAATCTTAGGTGATTGTGGTGGAGGAGATGAGGTCGGCAAGGAGATCATGGTGATGGTGGCCGAACATAGCATGAAACAAAAGAGAAAGAAAGATAGAATAAAGAAGGAAGAGGGAAGAAATGCTTACTGTAAAAATTCTCTTCAAGAAATGAAAAATGAGAATAGAGATGAGAAGAGAAATTTTTTGTACATGAATGAGAAGGAGGTGAGAAATTTGTACGGCTAAAGAAAAGGGATATTTGAACGGCTAGGGTAAAAGAAAAGTCACACTTCATATTAAATAAAAAGAAACTTAATTCTCTTAAGTTTCTAAGCCCATTAGCCAACAAGTCCAAAATCCAAATAAAAAAATCAAATGAAAAATCAAAGCCCACACAAAAACAGAAAATAGAAAATAGAAAATAACAAATAAAATACTGAAAAATAATCACGTGTAAAATGCTGAAATTATCAGATTTAAAAAGTATGAAACAGAATTTGACGAAACGAAAAACAGAACGAATATCAGAGTCAAATTCAGCTTCAAAGAAAAGATGAAATTAAAAATTCACATTTAAAAATTTCAAATGAAAGTGAAAGTTTGACTAAAGTTGACCAAAATATAAAAAATTCAAAAAATATTTATTTCATTCTATTTGGAAAATAAATTATAAACAAAATCCAAAATTACATTGGAAAATTCCAAATTCAATTTTAAATGATTTAAAAATCAAAGTTTTCAAATAAATTGAAATAAAAATATTTACAAAAATTATGGGTTGTTACACTCTCCACCACTTAAAACTTTTCGTCCTCGAAAAGGAACGAGGCACGAAAAATAAAGAAAGATAAGATAGAAAAGCAAATAGCACCTGAAATAACAATTTCGGATTCGAAGCATGCATGCTCTCCTCCGTCTCCCAGGTATAATCAGATCATCCGTACTCCACTGCACTTTGACAAGTTTGATGGATTTCCTTCTCAGCTGCTTCGTACCTCTATCGATAATATGAAGTGGCTTCCTCTCGACGGTAAGATTAGGCTCAATGTCCAAACTCTCTAGAGCAGAAGGCTGGAAAATCAAAGATGGATCATGCATATTTCGACGAAGATGTGAAAAATGGAATACATTATGCACTCCAGAAAACTTCTCAGGTAAATCCAGACGATAAGCTAAAGAACCAATCCTTTTTGAGGTACGAAAAGGACCAATGAACTTAGTAGCAAGCTTCCCTCATCTTCCTCTCTATCCCAGAGTATTATTAAATTTATTCCACTTAATATATCTTTTCACATATATTAAGTATATTTACTCTTATCATAACTACTCAAGTTTATTTATAAAGTCCTTTAACACCATTTATATTGTATATCATCCAATTACATACCTAACTTCTGAATAATTAGGTAAGTTATATTGGAATACAATTTCGTATTATATAAATAAAAATTTCCAATTCAATTATTTATCCAAAATTCAAATTATTTATCCAAGATTTTTCCAATTCATTTATATCAAGTTCAATTATTTATCCAAAATTTTCCAGTTTACAATTGAAATCACCCCTGAATCATAAATTTAAGAAATTAAATCTCCAGTTTATTTCAAAAAATCTAGAGATAATTATAAATACTATATCAGTTCAAATCAAATAAAAAAACTTACATATATATATTAAATCAAGTCATACTTAAGAAATTCAAATCTAAAACAAAAGTGTAGCAAAGCTACGAATTGGTCTCTCCACTTCAAAACTCGAAAATGAATGTCGATGATGCGGCCGCCATCACCGAAATTATTTTCTAGCGACATAAGATAAAAGCATATATAAATAATTTAAATTTATATTCAAATATACCTTTAAATAATATACATTTTAAAACATTAAAACCTAAGTTTGAAATTACCGAAATTTAATTCTCAAATCCATAATTTAAATTCATTTAAATTCCAAATCAGTTTATAAACCGTGCTTTATAAAAAAAATTATTTATATCTTGTGTCAATAGTCATTAGTTTTCAAACAACAAATGAAATCAATTATTATCATTTCAATAACCAATTCAGTTAACTAATAAATTTCAACTCAATTCAGCTCTCAATAAAACATTTCAATTTATTTTGATTTCGAATACAGATTTGAACCTCAAATAAACCCTTTCAATTTCCATATATTTCAAAGCTTTAAATATTCCATAATTTCAAAACTAAACTTTTGATAATTCTAATATATATATATACACATCAAATTCAATTTACTATTATTTAGTTTTGAAATATTTACTTAATAAATCCAATATCATTTGAATAAAACTTTTAACCTTCGAATAACCGAACATTCCTTCAATTTATTTAAACTTGATATATTCATTTAAAACACCTTAAACCAAATCATATACTTTAAAATCTCAAATTTAATAAATTTCAAATCAAACTTATTCACATCCTATCAAAATAAGTTTTCAACAGATGATATAAATCTATAAAAGCATTATATATATAAATCATATAAAATTAATTCATTTACCAAATTTGAAAACAATATTGTGCCAGTTTGTTCTGTTCAAGTGTTTTGGAAATCCTATCGATAGCGTTGATTAGACGAGTCGATCGAAAATCCAAATCAACATCAACAACTCAAACAACACAACATATAAAACGTTCATTATTAATACAACTACCCTCCCTCCCTCGATGATTCCAGAATGGGTTTCAAAAAAATAAGGATAAAATTTCATATTTGGGAGATTCAAAGATAAAATGAGATAGACAAAGGATTAAGATAAGGTTAAAATAGAAGCTTGAAATATACCTGATAACTATTGTTATAAGTGAATTCAACAAGATGGAGATGATCTTCCCAAGATCCCCCATAATCAAGAGCACAAGCACGAAGAAGATCCTGCAGAATCTGATTCACTCTTTCCTTTGACCGTCGGTCTGCGGATGGTGAATAGTGATCATATTCAGATGAATATCCAAAGATTCCTGAAAAGCTTTCCATATTTGGCTGGTAAAGATACGATCTCTATCACAAACAATACTGATAGAAACCCCATGGAGGCGAACAATCTTCCTCATATAGATCTCAGACAAACTAGAAGTAGAACGGGTAGACTTGACCGGAATGAAATGAGATGACTTGGTCAATCTATCCACAAAGAGGGAAGAGAAGAAAGACTTACATTAATCGCAGCGATCTCGACTGGATCAACAGAAACTCCATTGCTAGAAACAATATGTCCGAGGAATCGGACTTCATCCTTCCAGCAATGGTATTTCGAGAATTTAGCTTTCCACTGATGACTCCTAAGAGTTCCCAGAACAAAGCTAAAATCAACAAAGAAAGCAGGAGCGTTAGTCAAACCTAAAGACATGACTAACCGTTCATAGAAACCCTTCTCATAATGGAAAGCACTCTTGGGAATACTTTCCTCGGCAACTCTGAGCTAGTGACAACCCGTGGCAAGATCAAGCTGAGAAAAACAGTAGCTCTATGGAGCAGATTGAACATATCATTGATGCGAGGCATAAGATACCTGTTTCTCATAGTGAGCTTGTTCAGCTCCCTGTAATCAACACACATCCTCAAAGAACCATCAGACTTGGTGACGAAAACCGATGCTGCTCCCCATTTGGAATGGCTAGGTATAATTAGACCCTTGGAGAACAAGTCCTCAATTTGCTTCCTTAACTCAACCTTCTCACAGGGTGTCATTCTTCTGGGAGGAAGAACTACAGGTCGAGCTCCAGGAATAAGATCAATACGAAAATCAACTTTCTGCTTAGGAGGTAAAGAAGCGACTTCACCAAATGCATAGAGATATAGTTTGCCATAGGAGTAGAATCAGGATCATCCGGAGAAGGGTCAAGAGAATAAATAAAACTGTCGGCACAATCCTGAGGCATGCAACACTGAATCACCAAAGAATTACCAAAATCATCCACAAAAGGAACAGTTCGGGTTTTATAAGAGATAACGGCTTCATGCCTCTTCAGCCAACCACCTCCAAGCAACAGATCAAAAGCATCAAAACGCAGAACCTAGAAATCACCAGAAAACTGATAACAATAATAGAAGAGCTTCACTCTTCTACAAATCCTACTAAGGTTTGCAGGACCACCAATAGGATTTGAAACACACAAAGGTTCAGAAGCAAACTAGGGAGAAAGGAGATGCTCAAACTTATCACAAAGATCCACAAAAACAAAGCTATGGGAAGCTCCAGTATCAAATACAACATGAACAGGAAAATTAAACAGAGAAAAGCTGCTCTGAAGAGTACCTTAAGCATCACAAGGAGCAGGTGAAGAAGCAGAGGTAACAACAAAATACCAGATGGCTTGCCCTTCTGCTGAGTAGGACAATGGTAATTAGGAAACAAAAGACCAGATTCAACCAGAATGGAAATCCTAATCAAGGAATTTAATTAACAAGGTGGATAAGGAAAGGAATGAAATTGAGAAAATTTTAATTTCAAAACAAGAAAAGTTTATATCAAAATAATCTTTGAAAAATCCTTTTAAAATCATTTGAAAATCATTTTATACTCTAAAATACGTTCTCTCATAAAGAATATGATTCTAAGATTGATTTCACTCATTCTAGGGTATTTCTACCCTATCTTTAATGAGTTTTGCTCCGCAGGCTAAGGTTTGCCTAAAACAAAGCTCTAATACCAAATGTAACGACCCACTATTTTGGATCATTCAAATCGACAATAAAACCACACATATCACACTTGAATAATTCAAAACAATATATTGTAATATAATTTGGGGCAAACAAAACCAATCACGGATACAGAAATATCAGTATAACTCACAGCAGAAAATAAATTAACCATAGTAGTTCATGAAGCTACTACAAATGCAATCTCAAAACAAGTACAAAATACCAGAGTCTGAAAAGTAAATACAATAGAAATCCCAATACATAAATGTCCACTAATACATAAGATGAATAGAAATACTGAACGGAAATATATAACAACTAGATAGATAGATAATCTCCAGCAGATCCTAGCTCCAGAAGGTGAATCCAAAGCTGAAATACTCAGGCTGACTCGAGCGTAACGAAAATAAACACAAACACTCGAGTCAGGACATGCATACTTATACAATGTAAACCAACTCAAGTGAACTGTAATAGAAATGCACATGTAACATAAGGGATGCTCGGGACCGCCCATTCTTTAAGGATCCGTTAAACTGTCACTAGTACAAAAAGTGCATATTGCTTCGCCTCATTTGAATCGGTTGAAGTTAAAACTGATGCAAATAGAACTATTTGCATCGGTTCTATCTTAATAACCGGTGCAATTGGTATGTGGAAAGCGATAGGTAATAAAAAAAATCCAATTTGCATCAGTTGTCACCAACAACCGAAGAAAATACATCGATACAAATAGTTTTAGTCGCATCGGTTTTAAAATCAACCGATGCAAATCCCTTACCAATATAGTTTTGTTCGGTGATCCAAAATAATCATTTCCGCAACCGGCCCACTTAATTTTCCTAAACCCTAGTTAAATCACGCTTGTTTCAGCCGCTATTTCATAGTTCGTTCCCAAAAATAAGTAAACTTGTTGATCTTCGTTCCCAAAAGAAAAAATAAACTCACAAAATTTTCGCCCCTGCTACTGTCAATCCTCCGCCGCCTCCTTAGTTTCCATCCTTTGTTATTTGAATTTTGAGCAATGGTGAATGCTAGCAATAACCGGAGAAACATGTGTGTGATTTTTTGTGTGTAGGTTTAATGTTTATCTGTTTTATTTAAACTTTATTGAGTGTTTAATTCATTTATTCAATTATTCTTAAAACAACAGTTCATGGATTGATAATTTGATATAACAATTGTAGTGCTTGCTTGTGAATTTGTTCAAATCCGAAAGTGAATAGACAATTGAAATAAGAATCTTAACTTAGAATACCTAAAATGTAGTTGTGCTTGCTTGTGAATTTGTTCGAACCTGATTCTATATAATAAATTTTGAATGATAGAACTTCTTGGAGTTGGAATTGAACTCGTAACCGATTTATAAATTTTACGTCTCAGATTCTTGCAAATTGTTCTTGATTTGATGTGTCAGTTATTAATTCATAGTTCGTTTCTTTCAAATTAGTTTACAAAATAAAATTTTACGCAGTGGATATGGCATGGTGAAAGTATACTTAGTAGAGCTAGTTCTAATAATCATGAGAATGATGATTGCAGTCATGCTAGTAATAATAAACTGCACAGTAACAAACTGCACATTGCTTATGAAATTCTGTGTTGCACAATTGGTTACTAAAATAAACTGTATTTATAGGGAAAAGGACATTTATTGCTGGGGTAGCAGATGACAATGGTTATGGTTGGGCAATTGCTAAGGCACTCTATAAAGCCTTCTGCTGTAGGCAAAGCATTACATGTACCAGGCTTCCTTAAAATTTGACCATGAAAATGAATTGACGGACATAAAAGTGATTAATTGATTCATAAAAGTTCTTTGCGGGTTAGCATATAAAATAGCCTTCTTTTTAAGGGCTAATGGGGGATAGTTGGTCATTTCTCTAGATAGGTACCAGCAGCAAATTACAGGAGATTGGTTCATCCAAGCATACATTAAACTGAGTTAATTTACCATTTTGCTTTTATGTTAGGAAAATAACCCTACCTAACCTAGACTGAAAAACTAAATGATTGGATGTGATCATTATTTAGAGCACTTACTGAGTTGTTCTGATATATGATTCAAATTCAATTTTCTCATGCAGAAGTTTTAAAAATTGAATTATTTGTTAGCGAGCCAACTCTTATCTTGCATTTAGTTATAAGGAATATTTAGTTATAAGGAGTATTTCTTATTCTGCTATAGAATAAGAAATAAAGAAAAACATTTGATAATATAAGATTTAAATAGTGGTTGGCTACTGATGCATTACCCCGTGATTTATAGCCTAAATCCATGCACTTGGAACATATTTCCTCGATAGTCTATACTTCTTTCCTCCCCAAAACACCACGAATGACCTTGTATTTCTAAAACATCGTTCATTTTTTCACTATATCCCACACAAACAAAAACAGCCGAATAGCTCAATTTAATTCTTTAATACCAATCGTCACATTCTCTTTATCACTGGAGTGGAGAACCTGGCCTACTTGGAAACCTAATTTGTCATCCCTTTCTCTTACATGTCAGAAGCTTTGATTTTCAATATCGAAAATGCCTCCAAAGAGATTATATATCAAAAGCAAAACAAGCATTTTGATGAATATGACCCAAGTGTTTGGGTAATATTTTCTGACCCAAACAGTCTTGCTGTTTCACTTTCTTGCAACTCATATCTCTCACTCATCTAAAATGTATTTTAATACTTACAGCCCTTCTTTCACTTCGATTTTAGATACTATTGATGAATATTCGTCGTGGTCCAAGCATTTTGTTATGTTAACACATTCAAAAGGATAGAGAACATACCTTTGATGTTAGTATATCATGCACCAAATAGTATAGAACCGCTTCTATTTCTCCCATCCACACATGTTGTGTGACCGGTGGATAAATGGTTAAAACGAATGTTCTTCTTGAGCTAAGATTCTCAGTAGATTTGCACACATTGGCAAGAGAAATTAGAGTTATTGCTATTGTTTCCATAAAATCCTCTCTTCTGGAAAAAACTTTTAGCAAGAGAATCAAAGGACTGTGTTTGATCAATAATATCAGTAGCTCAGCCAGCCCTTTTAATGTGCACTATTTTTCCAATAAAAATTTCTATATTGTTAAGCAGATGGCTCAGTTTGAAAAGCTTAGCGTATGCAGCTCTATACAATTCTAATGGTAGAATCCATGTGCTAAATTCTTGCACTTAGTAGCAATATGGTTTATAAAGTTCTGATCTCAAATTTGGGATGTCTGAGGTGATGTTTGAATTGAATCTATGGATCATGCTTGACATTGCATAAAGATGCAAAGTCTTTATTCTTGTGTTACTAAATTTTTGGTTTCTTTTGCTTGATAGAGTGCCTGATGGTTCTCTGATGGAGATCACCAAAGTGTCCACTAGATGTTATTTTTGACACTCCTGAGGATGTTCCTTGTTTGTACCAAAATTGGGCAGAACACTCTTCAGAAGTTTTTGAAAAGATAATAAATGAAGAATGTAAATTGAAAATGAGGATTATCTAACAAAAACTCCAAATGAAAGTAAAGTAAATGTGAAGACAAGTGATTTATAGTGGTTCGACATGTTGCCTACGTCCACTGTGAAGTTTTTGCAATTTTATTGATTCTCTTTCAACGTTTACAAGTGATTACAACGAGCAACAACAAGTTACAACTGGAAATTCGAAATCAACAGCAAGAATATGATGTAGGATGATGGAGATCTCGATCCGGCAGAGTCTGGGCGCTTGAGAATCCAAAGATCCCTTTTCTGTAGGCTCTGGGCTCTATTCATAGGCGTAGGAGGTTGAGATTTCGCTCAAACTTCGGGAGACTCGTTCTGGCACGTGAGTGGGACCACACGACCAATCTCAGGAAGTTTCGACTCTATCGGCGATCGATACGAAGCCATTTCGTATCGATCAAGATGACGCCCAATCGAGCTGAAATTTGGTGGAGACGTTCTTCATCATGTATGCAAGCTCCTGTGAAAATTTCATGGCATTTGGATCAGTGGTTCGCGAGATATGGTCGATACGAAATGGGGTTCTTCGGTGGCTGATTGGTTAGAATCGATCATTTCGAACCGATGGTTTTGAATCGGTCTTCTCACGTGGATCTCTGATGACGTGGCTCATGCACTTCGCCTCGATCCGGTCTTTACTCCGAGTTGACCGTGTCGACTCCATGTATTTCGCCCCATTCGTATCGTGGAATGACACATCATCCAGGCTTCGTTGACTCAATGGATTCGAAGAAAGCATCACTTATGGATTCGAACAACAGTTCCATCGATCGATACGAAGTAGCGAAGGCTGATGGATACGAAGTAAGCATCATTTGTTGGGTTCGGACCAGTAGGGCCTGATGGATGCGAGACTGATGGATGCGAAGGTGTCACACTCCAAACCGAGACGATGACGGTGGATTCGAAGGAAGGCTCAAACATGGATACGAAATGCTCTGTCCAGATGGGTTCGAAGGGAGGTTCCTTTCATGGATACGAAGTCCATCGATACAAATGCGATGTATTCGAACACTGCCGACTTGATCGATACGAAGTGATGGGACCTGATCGATGCGAATACGAGCGATTCGAACTGGACATATTTCGATGGATACGAAATCCATCGAGTCGAAACGGATGGATACGAAATTAGGCAACCTGATGGATACGAAAACATGGTCTTCCCCTTCAACTTACATCCACCATAACTTGAGCATCGAACTCGAATTGACTCGAAACTTGGAACGTCGGCTCTCTTGACTCTCCTTGCCTTGTCTTATCAATTATAGCTCGATCTGGACCCGGTCAAAATTCATCGATATCCATAGCGAACTTTTGTATGCTCGATATCCAAGAAGAGTAATCCCTGGTATCTCGACCTTGCCAAAAGGTGGGATAACATTTGCCCCCCAAAGTACGTCCTGTGGAAACATGACGTGCTTTGAAAAGTTGCAGTTTCTCTCTGAACAATGGTCGTATTTTCATCAAAAGTTGTACTCTGTACTGCTGTAACTGACTGCCGTGTGATAGTGATTAACCGATTGTCGTCGTAATCGTTATGAGACGAGAAGTCAATCCCTGCGAATGTTGAAAATTGAATATTAGTCTGACATATAAATATGTTTGTTAATTTGTCTCCTGTTAACGTTGCGTGTTCACGAGTCGTCGTCAGTTTTTCTCTTTGTTGAATCTCGTATCGATCCTCACCTGAATCGATATGAGATTTGAGCTGCAACAACGTTTGGCAGTTGTTTTATGGAGTTCCTTCGCATCGATCCTCTCCTGAATCGATATGGAAGGTCGAAAGATTGACTTTGCATCGATAAATTAAGAATTCGACGGATGCCAAATGCTTGTTCAAATCGATGCTCATGTATAAGCTATGATGGATACGAAATTGTTTTTCGTATCGATGTGAAGTGGATGGAGTTGTCAACTCGCTGAAACAAACATGAGCTTCGAATCGATGGGACTCATCGTCTTTGGTCATCTTCGTCGCTCGCGTCGAATCGATGGATCCGTCATTTATTTCGAATCGATAGAAATTTTCGGTGATGGATTCGAAACTACCGTTTGACTCGAACGTTAGGGTGACCGGTGGTGACTGGTCACATGGATCAGGAGGCGAATCGACCCAGTTCTTCTATGGCTTCATATAAATACTTCGCGCTTGGCCATTTTTTCACTTTTTACTTTTACTGTTGCCTTGTACTTTCTGTGTTTTTGCATCGACTCGAAGATTCCGAGAGAAGAGCACTTTGTCACGTCATCGAATCGAACAAGATTCAAATCTTTAATTCCTCGAATTCCATATTCAAATTAGGTAATCAATCACGAATCCAAGCGACAAAGCTATTTTAGATCCGCTTTTTCTTCATCGATTATCCACTTCGATGATTGGTAAAGCCGGATCTGGCCCAAAGTTCAATGGTCATAGCAACGTTCATGGAAATTGGAGGAGAAAGAGTGGAAAAGGCAAAAGCAAATCGATCTGGGGGGCTTGCGTTCGAATCGATGAAGGCAGCGATGTTTTTCTTTAGATTTCGCATCGATCCCTGGGATACTCTAGCGGAAGTGATGCAGTTCGTACTAACGGCTATGGAGATGGATCGTATCGTTACGAAATGATCGATACGAAACATAGGTTACTGATCGATTCGAAGTTCTCGACTTTAGATCGATACAAACAATATCTTTATGATCAATACGAATAGTATCGACTCGAACGTAATCGGCATTAAGCTGAGAGCTTCCTGATCGGTACGAACCATGTAGCCAAGGATCGACTCGAAATCATCTCAGTTTGATCGATACGAACTCGTCCCATGACCATCGATTCGAAATGTGCCCCCGGATATCGATTCGAAGTTGCACCTAGATGGACTCGAACGAGATTCCTGTCATCGATTTGAAACCTTCTACGATGGATACGAAATTTTGACACTCTTTTTGCATGATTCCGACGAGCTTCATTCTTGCATATCTGGACTTGATAATTAAACTACATATTCGGCCACCTTTCGAAGCTCGTTGATGGAACTATAACTTAACACCGTGACAACGAACTTTAACTCGAATCGATCACCAACATCTGGATGATACAGTAGTGACGGTCGGCGATGACGGTCACTCCTGCTGGACTCTGACTATCTTTGTCACTTGCAAGTTTTCTTTAATTCTGCAAAATCTTTTCAAGTAATGCACAGCACTGCACAACACACACTCTTACACGTTGGGAATACACGGGTTTTTTATCGCCTAACGATAATTTCTCATAAGTTAGCCAGTTATGGAACCATCAAGTTCACAGCCGCAAGAAATTCAAAGTACAAGTTCTCCGAGACTTGAAATTCCGGACATTGAGCCCGAAGTCATTGGTCCAGCCCCGGACGAATTTCCCGATGCATCTTTGATTGTCAATCCATCGGACTCTGTTCGATCCAACATCTCTGAAGATATGCTAGGGAGAATATTCTTAAGGCATGGTCTGTCAATGGATGACATATTACTGCCGGGACCAAATAATATACCACACAATCTGCCAGAGGGATACACCGCATTCAATCGTCATGCGTGTGCGGCCGGAACGCTCCCTCCGTTCAACGAGTATATAAGAGAAGTACTGTCTTTTTTGGGGATCGCTCCATCTCAGCTACATCCAAATGGATATGCTTTAGTGAATAGTTTGTTCATCGTCTTCATGGAGTATCTTCATCGGCCACCGATCCCGACTGAGATCGGATATCTGTTCAACTTCAAAAGCCGAAATGATAACCCATCCTTTACATTCTTGGAGGCAGTAAGGAACTGTCAAGTGGTCACCGGGTCCTAGACCAGGCTAAGCTACTTCAAGACGGAGTGGTTTTACGTTAGATGCCCCCCAGGGTTCGCCCGGCGATGGTTATTCAAACGTGAGTATAGCTGAGTTCTCAAGTAATTATTAAGGTGATTGCAGTTGAAGTGAAACTTATATTCTTTCTTTTTTACAGCAATAATTCAGCGACCCCGAAGGTGGATACTTCAAGGAGATGGTCCGGGTGCTTCAGGAAGTCCCGAGTGAAGATAGGAATATTGAATTGCTCTTGACGGATAAAAATCTCAGAATTCTTGGGTTGATCGAACGGAGACAAAGCATAGTGCTTGACGGCGCATTAAGAACTGTCTCAAGAGAGTGAGTCAAGCGAAAAAAGCCTAAAGTTGTCATAATCGAGGAGGCCGATTCCGAGAGAACTCACACTGATGAGGAACCCCTGGGCGAACCTGCTGATGTATCCCAGGCCACTAAAGAACAGAGAAAAGGCAAGGCAGCCGTTTTTAAGTCGCCTAAAAAGGGAAGACGGAAATCGGTGGTCACGTCTCGGCTCGCCTCCGAAATTAGAATTTCAGAGAGGTCTCCCCTAAGAACAGAAAGCCTCTATGAAGGGCTTGCCGATCTTCCAATCCTGGACAATGTGTCTTTCCAACATGATGCCGGGTTGAAGGAATTCCACCATACCCTAGAATTGAGCGAGCCTTTTACTACTAGCATGGTCGACACTTCTGGTTGGTCGGGGGGATGAATATTCATAAACATTTCACGACACTACACAACCCTTAACCATAGGTCATCTGTTTTGAAAAGTCACTAACTCTATTTTCATTTTGCTTTGCAGATACTATGACCAGACGTGGCTCGATGTTGGGAAGTCTTCGACAGGCTCGTAAATCTTCTTCATATTACGAGTCGTAAAGAAGGGAAGGGGATAGATATTACGATTACAGATACTCTGGATATTCTAGCCAAGAGCGACATGATAGAGATAGAGACTACAGACATCGATCTCGATCTCGCACTCCTCCTCCCAGAGCTCCTGTAAAACCTCCTGTCTATGTTTCTCGTCCTTCCGAATCTTTGCGGTAGAAATCAACTTCTCATTCTTCCAGTTCCGAGCCTCATCATCCCAGATCTGAGGCAATAACCCCAGTTGTTGCGGAACAGCCTCCTACGGAAGTTTCGGGGGAAGGAACGATCAGGCTTGCGCAGCTAAAGAAGGACTTCCCAAACATTTGTTTTGATAACTACATTTCCCCCCTTCATTTGAAGAGAATCCCGCCGGAGGCTAAGCAGATGGCGCACGATTATGTGCATGACTTCTACGCCCAATATAAGGTGTGGTATAAAGCGGCTGAGAAAGCATCGTCATTAGCCTTTGAACGAGCGGCTATCATTGAGAAGCTATAAGCCGAGCTAGCTCAAAAAGACCGTATCATACAAGTATTGAACACGGAAGCCGAGTCGTCTCGAAAATCAGAGATGGAGGCTCTTAAGAAGGTTGATGAAGCTCAAGCGGCTATGGATAGAATGAAAAAAGAGCATTATGTCACGGTGGAAGACATGGGCCACCGAAACACCATTGTCACCGCCGAGCGGGATGCGGCTTTAAAGGAGCTTAATGAGCTTAAGGCTAAAGTTTCTGAAATCATGAAGGAAAGGGATACCGCCAATATTTCTGCACAGGAGGCATGTGATCAGGCGGTAGAATTTCGGACCGAGCGTGATGCGGCGATGGCTAAAGTACTGGAAGTCGAAGCAGAAGTTGATAGGAAAATTGAAATTGCCGAGTCCAAGCTGGAGGCCGACATTGAAGACCTCCTCATCACTTATAACGCTAATGTGTTAAAGCAAGGGAATTTGGCTTGGCACGAGAATTATCCGGTACATCTTCACAATGCTTAGGGCCGGTTGATTGAGGAGGAGAAAGCGGCGCATCCGGACGAATCGATTGACCAATTTGAGCTTGAAAATCGGTTGCTGACCGAGGATGAAAAGAAAGTCCTTCATGATGCCATAATTTCTTATGAGAAGGAGATGGTCGGCGCCCAACATCTGGAGGTCGGGGAAGGTTCAGGTGTTGAACACCTTGCTACAGTTCTTGAGATCACCGTTCTACTCCCGTCAGAGCCTACATCTGCGGTTGATTCACAGTCTGTCCCAGCCTATAACCCGGAACAACCGCAGCTATCTCCTATCCGGGAGCATGTTTCTGATGCCGCTCAGTCGTCAGCAGGCCAAGTTGAGAAAGGTACTCCGAACTTATCTCAAGTGTGTTCCAAATGAAGGGTTTGTTTTGAAGCGATTACTAATAACTTCTTCTTATCTTTGCTCAGTGACTAGAGTTGCACCGATTGCTGTGACTCAAGAATCAAGTCAAGGGCAGAAAGCCATCACTACCGAAATGACTGTCGTGACAACAATAGTGTCTACTGAGATGACGCAGGGGGCACACTATCTTTTGATGAGCAAATGGTGAGCGAGCTACTCGGCCAACATGGTGGCTCCTTTACAGACTTGCCGTTCATCATTAGTGAACTCCCGCCAGCCTCTAACTCTTCAGTGCAGACTACAGATGCCCCCAGCCAGGTCCAAGCGATTCGTGATGAAGAAATTCTGGGTGAGATTAATGCTGAATTAGAGGCTACAGGGCAAGGTGGTAGTGTTGGTTATGATACGGCGGTGCACAACCCAGCGCCTCTAAGGGTAATGTCACCGGGTGGTACCGTTGTTGATACCCGGGTGTCCGCCCTATCTTCCGTTGCAGACCCAGTCCCTCCAACTCCTCCGGTAGGCAGTATACACCCGGAATCAAGCTCAGAGGAGGATGTCGACATTATGCCCCCAGCTTGAGAGCAACCATCGGAGGGGAAAAGCTCAAAACGGAAGATTTCTAGCGAGTCTGAAGGTTCCCCGCTGAAGAGAAGGCCGAGGAAGAAGAAATAGATTGGCCACTTAAGCAAATTTTTTATAGATAGGAGTTTGTTTTTTGCTTCTCATTAGTAGGCCGTGTATAGATGCAGGTTCGGCCCCTACCAGTAGGAATTTTTGGAAGAACTTGCATATAAGCTCTTGTTTCCAGTTAGTTGAAATAAAATTTAGCTTTCTTTATTTCAACTGTTTTTCTTGCTTTACTTGTTTAAGTGTTGTGATGATCTGCCCATGGCCGCACCTATTACAGATTTTGAGCACACGTCCGCGCTTCGGGGACTTAGAATAATTTACAAGCGATAATTTGGTTCGCACTCAGGGAATCTGATAATCATCGATGTCTATGACACAGTTAGCACCCGGGAACTTCAAGTTGATACTTGTACTTCAATTCACACTCTGGGAATTCAGAGTTAGCGTTTATGCTTTGGTTCGCTCTACGGGAACCTAAAGTCGATGTTTATACCCCAATTCGCACCCTGGGAATTCGGAGTTAGTATTTATACTCCGTTTCGCACTCCGGGAACTTGGAGTTGATGTTTATATTTTAGCTCACGCTCTGGGAACTTGGAGTTAGCACTTGTATTTTGGTTCGCGCTCCGGGAACCTGGAATTGATATTTATACTCCAATTCATGCTCTGGGAATTTGGAGCTAGCCGACAGATGGTCGGTCACATCTGTTTAAGCTTTTTGAGAATTCGTTCACACTTTGGGAACGATGGACTTATCGAGATCGTGGATGGTCGAATCACATCCACCCCGAGTCAACAAGCGAGGTCGTTAGACGGACGGATCCATCCTCCTCAAACTTGGTTAGGATATGGCCGAAGTCATTAGGCAGACGGGTCCACCCTCTCCGGAACCGCATTTATATGTTTATACTCCAACTCGCGCTCTGGGAGTTTGGAGTTAGTGTTTATGCTCCGGTTCGCACTCTGGGAACATAGAGTTGAGGTTTATACTCCAACTCATGCTCTGGGAATCTGGAGTTAATGTTTTTACTCCAGTTCGCACTCTAGAAATCTGGAGTTAATGGAAGGATTGTCGTGTATCAATCCTTTTAGGTGTTGGTGTGGTGACATGCCCCCGAGCTCGGGTTTCACTTAGTGAGTGACCGGTCGTATCTCAATCACTCCCTATTTGAATAAATCCCACCGTATGATGGAACTTAGCTCTTCGTGCATCGTGATGTTTTATGTCGTATTCAATAAATCACAGCTCTGGCTCGAAGAGATAGCATTTTATTGCTGAAATAAGAAAATATGGCAAAGTCAGTTGCCTTATTACAAGTTCAAATTTCAAAATGCAAAAATAAAATGCAAAGGAATAAATGAGCTAAAACAAATAAAGCCTGTCATGTATAGTAGCGACGGAGACTCTCGCTATTCCAGGCTCTCGGCGGAGTAAGACCGTCAACGGTCGATAACTTGAATGTGCCATCTCCGAGCTTTTGTGAAATCACATATGGTCCTTCCCAATTAGGTTTCATGTGCGAAGGAACATGGTAGATTCTTTTGAACATGAGATCGCCGAGTTCAAAGGTTCATGGCCGGAACTTGGCATTGTATATTCGAGCGACTCGACTTCGATACGCGGCTGCCCACAGATCAGCCTCTTCATGCTTCTCATTGAGTAAATCCAAAGATTCAGCAAGTAGTATGGCATTCGTTTTCAGATCATAGTATGTCACACGATGAGAAGATACTTCCATCTCGACTGGGATAACGGCTTCCGAGCCATAAGATAGAGAAAATGGAGTGTGTCTGGTTGCAGTCTTGTGGGTCGTTCGGTAAGCCCATAAAGCCATAAGAAGTTCATCAACCCATTTGCCCCTGGCCTTTCCAGTCGTTTCTTCAGAATAGATTTGATAACCTTATTAACAGCTTCGACTTGGCCATTCGCTTGAGGGTATGCAACTGCAGAGAATTTCTTATGGATATGGAATCGTTGACAGAAATTCTTGAATTCAACGTGTCGAACTGGGCTCCGTTATCGGTGATAATAGTATGCGGGAGACCGAACCAACAAATAATGTTGCATACTACAAAGTTGATTACTTTCTTCGTCGTGATTGTTGCAAGAGGTTCAGCTTCAGCCCATTTGGTGAAGTAATCAACTGCGACGATGGCGTACTTCGCGCCACCTTTGGCCAAAGGCAATGTACCAATTATGTCAATGCCCCATACTGCAAATGGCCAAGGACTGGCCATTTGGGTTATCTCAGTAGGTGGGGCTCTAGGAATCCGGTCATGTTTTTGGCATTTATCACATTTTCTTGCGTAGTTTGCTGCGTCACGGTTAACAGTAGGCCAATAATACCCGTACCGGAGTACTTTCCTTGCGAGTGCTTGCCCCCCAGTGTGATTGCCACATTCTCCTTCGTGTACATCATGTTATACTCGTTTGATTTCGTCGTGAGCGATACACCGGAAGAGAGGAACAGAATATCCTATTCGATACATAACTCCATTTTGAATGATGAACCTCGAGGCTTTTCGAAGAACCTGTCTCTTCTCACTCCTGCGCTCAGGCAGTGTCCCATGCTCAATATAATCTCGATAAGGGGTCATCCATGACTCCTTACTGGAAGTAGCCTCAAAGGTGAAGTCAATCTCCATTTGATCAATGCTCAGAGAGGATAAAGTTTCAACAGGGACGAGCCCTAACTGCTGAGCTTCGCCCGTACTTGCTAACTTTTTCAACGAATCGGCTTTCTAATTATGCTCTCGGAGTATGTATAAAATGGAATAGTAATCAAACTGATCAAGCACTTTTCGGATACGAGCTAGATAAGCTGCTAGCCTTCGATCTTTCGCCTGATATTCACCTCGGACCTGGCACACGACTAATTGGGAGTCACAATAGATTTCCATAATGGTAATTTTCAAATCACAAGCCAGCTTCAACCTAGCAAGTAAAGCTTCATATTCGGCTTCATTATTGGTCGCACGGAACTCAAACTTTAAAGCATAGCATATGGATC
Organism: Allium cepa; assembly: GCA_030765085.1. Taxonomy (NCBI): domain Eukaryota; kingdom Viridiplantae; phylum Streptophyta; class Magnoliopsida; order Asparagales; family Amaryllidaceae; genus Allium; species Allium cepa. The sequence goes on along the minus strand of CM060941.1, from coordinate 10,424,531 downwards.
GGCCCTCGGGGGTTTCAAGTACTACCTCAGCGCCCGAGCACCGATCGTTGGACGCACCATCAGTGTGTAACTTCCAGATGTACTCAGGAGATTTGCTGGTCTCAGGCAAGTCTTTAGGAACAGTAAACTCGGCTATAAAATCTGCTAGGACTTGACCGTGAATAGCTCTCCTTAGAGTGTAGGTGATATCGAATTGACTCAGTTCGATGTTCCATTTGAGTAACCTACCAGACGTCTGAGGCTGCGTGAGGACCTGTCGTAATGGCTGATCGGTGTATATAGTGATGGGATGAGCCTGAAAGTATGGACGGAGCTTCCTCGAGGCAATGACTAGGCAGTAGGCTAATTTTTCCAGCTTCGGATATTTTCTCTCAGCTCCGGTGAGTCGTTTGCTAACATAGTAGACCGGTTTCTGAACTCAGTCTTCTTCCCGAACAAGGGCAGCGCTGATTGCATTTTCTGTCACTACCAGGTAAAGATACAACTGTTCGTGGTTGATAGGCTTTGAAAGAATCGACGGTGTGGAAAGACGTTGAACCAATGATTTGAATGCGTCCTCGCACTCCGCAGTCCATTCAAAGTTCCGCTTCCCTTTTCGGATCAAATCGAAAAATAGGATGCATTTATCGGTGGACTTTGATATGAACCTGCTCAGCGATGCTACCTTTACGTTGAGACTCTGGACTTGCTTTATAGTTCTCGGAGTTCGTAAATTTTTGATAGCCCAGATCTTTTCGGGGTTGGCTTCTATTCTTCTGGCGTTGACGATGAACCCAAGGAATTTTCCGGATGCGACTCCAAAATGACACTTAAGCGGATTGAGCTTCATCCCGTATCTCCGAAGGGTATTGAACATTTACTCCAAGTCTTTAATGTGGTCAGTGGAGTATCGTGATTTCACCAACATGTCGTCCACATAAACCTCCATGGTCTTTCCGATCTGGTCAGCGAACATCCGGTTAACCAAGCGTTGGTAAGTTGCTCCGGCGTTCTTCAACCCGAAGGGCATGACTTTGTAGCAGTATAGTCCCAGATCGGTTACGAAGCTTGTATGCTCTTGGTCGGGCACATGCATGGGTATTTGATTGTAGCCTGAGTAAGCATCCATGAAAGATAATAATTCATGTCCGGCTGTCGAATCTACGAGTTAGTCAATTCGAGGAAGTGGAAAGCTGTCTTTCGGAAAAGCTTTGTTTAAGTCGGAATAATCGATGCACGTTCTCCATTTCCCATTTGGTTTTCGGACAAGTACAGGGTTGGATACTCACTCCGGGTATAGAGAATCCCCGATAAACCCATTGGCTTTCAGCTTATCAACTTCTTCTTTAACAGCGGCAGATCTCTCTGGATCCATACCGCGCCTTTTCTGCTTGACCGGGATATACCGCGGGTCAATATTCAGGGTATGGCTCGCGATGTCCGGCGAGATCCCACACATATCAGAGTGCGTCCAGGCGAATACGTCGAGATTCGTCCGGAGAAAATCAACCAATTCCTGTTGCATTTCTTGGCTCAACTGAGACCCAACCTTCAACATTCTCGAATCATCATCATCGTCACCATCGATTGGAACATCAATCGTCAGCTCAGCCGAGGATGCTTGACTTTCAATAGATTCTTCCTTGTTTTCATTGTCTCTCGAGTCAAGATCCCTGTGGAATTGGTTGTGGTGCTCGGGCCGAGGACCAGGCACTAATTGTCAATTATTTATAAAACGGATGCAGAGAGATTCCTCTACGCCCTTTCCTTTCTCTCGTCGCTGCGCCTCGCGCAGCTCAGCCACGTAACAGGCTCTTCCAGTAGCCTGATCTCCCTGTATAACTCCAATCCCACGGTCAGTGGGGAACTTCAAGGTCAAACACCACGGGGCAATCGCTGCCCTGAACTCAGCAAGGGCCGATCGGCCCAAAAATGCATTGTAGGGGGATTGAATATCCAAAACAACAAACTGTAAGATCCAAACCCTTCGGCACTCTCCAACTCCTAACTCCACTGGCAACTCTACTACCCCAGTGGGTATATTAGCACTCCCATCGAAGCTATGAATTCTAGATTGACAAAGCTTTAAATCTTTGGCTTTCATTTTCATCTGGTCGTACGCTCTCTTAGACAAAATATTCACTGAACTCCCACTGTCCACCAGGATCCTCTTCATCCAAGCAGGAACGACCTGAGCAGATATGACAAGTGGGTCAATAGTTGGGGCTTCGATCCTATCAGCATCCCGGCTCCTGAATACGATGTCATCTGTCATCTTTTTTGTAGTTTGGTCGGGGCCCCTTCATCGAAATTACTGCAACACTCAAAATCCATATGCCTGATAGAATTGGCATATGACTCCATCTCCCTCCAGCTTCGGTCTGCTGGATGGGGACCACCACTGACTGTGTTAATAACTAACCTCCCGCCTGTACGGGCAGGTTCCTCCTGTCTCTCTTGAGTTCGCACACGGTTTTGATTGGATGGGCCCGCACCACCAGACTGCGGCGCCCAAACGAACTGATCCAGCTTTCTTTCTCTGATCAGTTTCTCAATGAGGTCTTGCAAATGTCTACACTCATTGGTGTTATGTCCATAACTTTCATGGAATCTACAGAACTTTCCTGTTTGGATCTGCCTCTCCGACGATGGCTTCGGAGCAGGTTTCTTATACTGCATAGCGTTGCAAGTCTGTAAATACACGTTCTCCAGCGACGTGTTCAGTGGTGTATAATTGTCAAACATTGGGGCCATACGTCACAAGCCACGGTTCTGATCCCATTTTATATTCTGATTATCACTATTCCTTGGTTGTTGAGTTTGTTTATTCTGAATATTCAGCTGGACTTTTCCTGAACTTTCACCAGATTGTTTGACTGCAACATTACTCTGAATCCCCTCACTGCTAGGTCTTACATCGTCCTGTTTCCTAGACTGTTTCGCATCCTCATGCCTCAAGAATTGAGCGGCTTTGGAATAGAAACGGTCCAACGATGCGGGAGGATTCCCAGCTAACCAGTTTCCAAACTCGAAATTGGGGTCAATCCCCTTAGTTAATGCCATTAAGATCGAATTATCATTAGGGTTGCTGATCTCTGCACAAGCGACATTGAACTTTTCTGAATATTCAGCTGGACTTTTCCTGAACTTTCACCAGATTGTTTGACTGCAACATTACTCTGAATCCCCTCACTGCTAGGTCTTACATCGTCCTGTTTCCTAGACTGTTTCGCATCCTCATGCCTCAAGAATTGAGCGGCTTTGGAATAGAAACGGTCCAACGATGCGGGAGGATTCCCAGCTAACCAGTTTCCAAACTCGAAATTGGGGTCAATCCCCTTAGTTAATGCCATTAAGATCGAATTATCATTAGGGTTGCTGATCTCTGCACAAGCGACATTGAACCTTTCCAAGTATCGCCTGAGTGTCTCTCCGGGAGCCTGAGTGACACTGGACAAAGTATTAACGTCTTTAGGCCTGGCGACGTGCATACGAAACTGCTCGACAAACTTAGTAGCCAACTGGTCGAACGAAGAGATTGATCGAGGAGGCAATCGTGTAAACCACATCGTTGCGATGCCCTCCAAAGAAATGGGAAAACTACGGCACTTCACTGCATCATCAGCTCTTGCAGCACTCATCGACCATTCGTATTTTAGGATATGTTGATTGGGATCGGAATTCCCTTCGTACATAGGCAGAGTCGGCATTCTGAATCGCCGAGCGGGTTCAGCATATAAAATTTCATCCGTAAATGGAGTATGACTTCCGGAGATTCCCCATTTGTCAAGCCCTGACTCTCGCGAATCATTTGGCGTATCATGGCTGAAAGATCTGGCATCGGAGCATTTGCGCATGTTGGGCCAAAGTGTGGTCGGGTTCCACATTGCGAGGTTGGACCGGGTGCTGTCGACGGTCTGTGTCTCGCCTCCTTGGCTCAACGTTTTCTGAACCGTTCAGGAGTACGCCCTTGTTGGTTATGGATATCAATCCCTGCATCAGCTGTGGTAGCAGTGGCACGGTTGTCCGTAGTGAATTGTGGAATAGTGCCTCCTTGGGAGGAGGGTCCAATATGAAAACTGGCAGAAGCGCCAACTCTTAACTGCCCAACGGTCAATGCTGGCTGGTGATCAATTGCCTGTGCATAATTTCCCTCTAGCCTGGGATGGGTAGATCTATGATTGTAATCGGATGAAGCAGAACTTTTAGTGGAGGAGCGAGACGCATAATCCCTTCTGGATCTTCGACGCCCTTGGCGGTCTAGTTGATTAGCTAATTCAACATTAACGCACAACTGCTCAGTTAGCTGTTGCCGGCTTTGAGTTAGTTCCTGGAGTAATGTCTGGAACTCTTGTCTAGTAACCGGACTTGATGGATCGGAATGCCCGGTATCATCTTGATTAGGTGGAGGTAGTTGCGCGGGATTCTGTCTATCTCGGCCTTCTTGACCAGCGGCGGTAGAAGCGGTTCTTGTGCTAACCATCTTGAGAAGTGGAATCCTTTCCCTAGATTTTCGCAAATCTGAATAGAACGGAAGGAATCTGAAATTGAAATCTGGATCTCTCTCTTAGATTTATGCAATTCGGTATCGATGACAGATCCAATGAGCGGGAGAAAATCTGGGTTCTCTCAGTGAAAGCACCAAAGTGTTTGTACCAAAATTGGGCACAACACTCTACGGAAGTTTTTGAAGAGATAATAAATGAAGAATCTAAATTGAAAATGAGGATTATCTAACAAAAACTCCAAATGGCAGTAAAGTAAATGCGAAGACAAGCGATTTATAGTGGTTCGGCGTGTTGCCTACGTCCACTGTGAAGTTTTTGCAATTTTATTGACTCTCTTTCAACGTTTACAAGTGATTACAATGAGCAACAGCAAGTTACAACTGGAAATTCGAAATCAATAGCAAGAATATGATGTAGGATGATGGAGATCTCGATCCGGCAGAGTCTGGGCGCTTGAGAATCCAAAGATCCTTTTCTATAGGCTCTGGGGCTCAATTTATAGGCGTAGGAGGCTGAAATTTCGCTCAAACTTCGGAAGACTCGTTCTGGCACGTGAGTGGGCTCACGCGACCAATCTCAGGAAGTTTCGACTCGACCTGCGATCGATACGAAGCCATTTCGTATCGATCAAGATGACGCACAATCGAGCTGAAATTTGGTGGAGACATTCTTCATCATGTATGCAAGCTCCTGTGAAAATTTCATGGCATTTGGATCAGTGGTTCGCGAGATATGGTCGATACGAAATGGGGTTCTTCGGTGGCTGATTGGTTCAAATCAATCATTTCGAACCGATGGTTTCGAATCAGTCTTCTCACGTGGATCTCTGATGACGTGGCTCGTTCACTTCGCCTCGATCCGGTCTTTACTCCGAGTTGACCATGTTGACTCCATGTATTTCGCCCCATTCGTATCGTGGAATGACACATCATTCAGGCTTCGTCGACTCAATGGATTCGAAGAAAGCATCACTTATGGATTCGAACAACAGTTCCATCGATCGATACGAAGTAGCGAAGGGTGATGGATACGAAGTAAGCATCATCTGTTGGGTTCGGACCAGTAGGGCCTGATAGATGCGAGACTGATGGATGCGAAGGTGTCACACTCCAAACCAAGACGATGATGGTGGATTCGAAGGAAGGCTCAAACATGGATACGAAATGCTCTGTCCAGATGGGTTCGAAGGTAGGTTCCTTTCATGGATACGAAGTCCATCGATACGAATGCGATGGATTCGAACACTGCCGACTTGATCGATACGAAGTGATGGGACCTGATCGATGCGAATACGATCGATTCGAACTGGACATATTTCGATGGATACAAAATCCACCGAGTCGAAATGGATGGATACGAAATGAGGCAACCTGATGGATACGAAAACATGGTCTTCCCCTTCAACTTACATCCATCATAACTTGAGCATACGAACTCGGATTGACTCGAAACTTGGAACGTCGGCTCTCTTGACTCTGCTTGCCTTGTCTTATCAATTATAGCTCGATCTGGACCTGGTAAAAATTCATCGATATCCATAGAGAACTTGTGTATGCTCGATATCCAGGAAGAGTAATCCCTGGTATCTCGACCTTGCCAAAAGGTGGGATAAAACTCCTCAAGAAATGAGTATCTCATATCTTTTTTTTCCTTTCTAACACATGGACTTTGCCAAACAGATTAGACTAATATTTTGTATTTTGTACAGATTAAAAATAACAAAAGATACGCAGGTTCCTCCAATTGGACAGTTAAGGTAACTATCTTTGATCTTAAACATACATAACAATTTTCAGTGATCTCTTACCTTCATATTTTATACACGTTGCAATTAAGCTTTTGATTACATGTATTAAAAATGTGAATCCCAAGAAGTGGCTGAAATAGTTAAGAATGATTTTGGAACCATTGACAGTCTTGTGCATTCACTTGCCAATGGCCCAAAGGTGAATATCTTATCGTGTTATACGTTACTTTTACCCTGATCTTTTTGCATATTGAAATTAATGTTTTATTTATTCGTTGAGTAGGTTACAAAGCCTCTTTTGGAAACATCCAGGAAAGGATACCTTGCATCCATTTCTGCTTCGAGTTATTCTTTTGTATCTCTGTTGCAACATTTCCTTCCTATAATGAATCCAGGTAGTGCTTTTTATTTTGCTACTGAGATAATGATAGTAATAGAATGGAAGTCCTTCTAAAAACAAAGGGTTATATTGTTGTGTTAGTCACATAGTGAACAAAAATAATCAGCTTATTTAAGCAACATATATATGACAACATTTTGTCGAACAACCAGATATGATACAAGAACCATATAGATTTGGATTCATAAAGAGACATTTTGACGTTGATGTTTGTTTTCTGATGAAAATCATGGCTCCAAATAATTTAGTAGCTTCTTGGACTACATTGTACCGCCTGATGATAAAATCAAAGAAACAAACTTAATGTGGCACATTTAATACAATGCAGGTGGTGCAACTATCTCCTTGACCTACATTGCTTCAGAAAAGACCATTCCTGGGCACACATTTCACCTCTTTTGTTTTAGAAAATATAATAACTTGTTTTCTCAGTATTTGAAATTTATCTACGGGATCTTGTAGATATGGTGGAGGCATGAGCTCAGCTAAGGCAGCCTTGGAAAGTGATACTAGAGTAATTTTCTACCTCTAAGTATTTCCTTCTCCAGTGTTATTTTGTAGGTCAAACTATTTATTTGCTTTTATACTTCAGGTGCTAGATTATGAAGCTGGGAGGAAAGGGAAAATCAGAGTTAACACGGTTTCTGCAGGTATGTGTAATTATGCATACAAGGCATATTAACCCTTTGCGCATAACATTTGGGAATTAACCTTTTCCTAAAATTATTGAATATTCCAAGAGATTATGCCCAAATGTTGATGCTATTATCAGTGAAAACATGTTGGTTTCACCGGCACACTCAACATGTTCCTTGTAGCAAGCACAAATGCACACTAAACATGCATGCGATGAGGTATATGTATGATATAGTAAAAAACCGCGATCAAAGCACCGATATACATGAGGTACCACTTTAATTTTTTTCCTTCATAATTTTTTGTTAAGTAGTTATACGATTAATGTTTCGACACAATCTTGTAATTACAGTACTTTGTACAAGATGGTTCTTATAGCCAGCAAGAGATAGATGTGGTTCGTGATAATTTAGCTAGTTATATCATGCATAACTGGATGTAGTCTTCTTATATGCTACTATATGGTGAGTTTATTCTTGTCTCTTTTATACTTTCAGCATTACATGATTTAAATTGACCTTGTTTATTTCTTGTTTTTCCAGGTTCAAGTTGACATTGAAAACATGGAATGCAGCACATGGTTTTGAGCTGAAGCCTGAATTTTGAGTTTTCAAGATTCCGTGAAGTTTTTAAGGTTTTCACTATACTATTTCTTAATGGCTGTACTAATTAAAGATCTGAATTAAGACTATACCACTTAATGATTGTACTAAAGATCTGCATTATGCTGTTAAAATGAATGCATGAACCATTATTTTGTATAGATTGTTAACTATAATTTATATATGTTTATTTTGATATTATGTTATTCAGTTTGTATTTGCCATCAAATTTAATTTTGAATGATTATAATATTGCATGCAATAATTGTTTGTTATAATCAATAATATATATATATATATATATTGTCTATTTGAGTACTGTAATAATGATTTCTAAAAACGGTTTTTTTTGCATCAGGTATAAAATAACTGATGTAATAGAGGGATTAGTTTGCACCGGCTGTTATAAAAAAACGATGCAACAAAGAAGCCTTTTAAATCCAAAGACTCTTATGTTGCATCGGTTTTCAACAACAACCTATGCAACAAGTTCCTTTGTTGCATCGGTTTTGATCACGACCGATGCAACATGAGGTCTGTGTCCAAGCAACCAACCGTTTTTTGCACCAGTTTTAGTAACAACCGATGCAAAAAGGACCGTTTTGCATCGGTTTTAGAACTGATGCAAAACTGTTAAGCCTATTGCGTCGGTTGCATATGCATCGGATGTTGAACTGATGCAAAAGGGGGGTAAACAACCGATGCAAATGGCCTATTTTGTAATAGTGTATCTACTATGTAGTAATATACGCTATTATAATAATTTATAAAGTAAAGTATAATGTATTTGAAAATAGCGTTAAGGCGTTACCCATATTCCCCTCAACACATTTTATAGTGGTCTATACAGTACCATCGAACCTCCTGATCGGGAGGTTACCACAAATACTCCATAGGTATGACACAAATCAAACTCGTACAAGGCACGCTAGGGTAGGTGACACGATACAACTAGGCAATGCCAGGGTAGATATACTAATTACGCATCCGGGCTGGTGGTAACGCATAGCCCCAGCTACCGCCCACCTCGAGCCACATTTTCAAATAAAAAATCAAAAGTGGCCACCAAATTAATCCCAAAGTCAGAATATAATATCGAAGGAGTGTGTCCGATCAGATTAGCTACCTCATTGGCCAGAGAATCGCTCCTATTTTAGCCACCTTATGCCAACTCACAGGAGTCGGGTCCACGTATATACCTTAATAGTTAGTCTCCACCATCCTACTTCATTCTGGAATCTCCACCGCGTACACGGTTGTTAAAGTGGTTTTTGGAGTTGGCAGAGAGTATGACAGCTTCCGATCCTGATCTCTATAACAGCCAAATGTTATTATAACCCATGGTATTTATTTCAAAACACATCTATTCCAAAACCATTTAAAATCAAATGCCATTACTTTCCAAAATAATATCCATTTTCAAAAATTGGTAATATTTCCGATCCATACATATTAGTCATAGAATTTCAAAAATATAATAATTTAGAAATTACAACATTTTCAAAACCATAAACTTATTGTAGCATTTTAAAAATGTTATCAATTAGAAATCATAATACTTGAAAAATGTGATCCATATATATAATAACATTTCAAAAATATTATCTTTTATAAATATGGCATTTTTAAAACATTACCTAAAATAGTATAACATTTTTAACAATGTAGCCTAAATAACATAGCATTTTGGAAATCTTTAACAATTTAGAAATAGTAGCATTTTCAAAACATAACTTAAAAGTAACCTAGCATTTTTAAACATAACCAAATTAATATGGCATTTTACAAATGCTACAAATACTACTATAACATGTTTAAAACATGATATTTCAAACTTTTATCATAGTTATATTTATACCACCATTTTTATAAAATAAATTCTATCACTATTACCAGTTTAGAATTTAAAACTCTATATTAAATCAAATTTAATTATTAAGTTATTTATCATAAATAAAATCTTTAATTTAGTTTTAAATCAATTATTTACCTATAAAATCTTAACTTAATGGAAAGCAATATATCATTATATTTTAAAATCATTAAATCAAATTTTAAGTTAAATTTCATATTTAAAATCTTCAAATTATCGTTTAAAACCAGTTATCAACTTATAAAATTTAACTTATTAGAAAATAAATACATATATTATTTAATATTGTTTAAATCATAATTTAAGTTAAAATTTCATATATTTAACGATTCAAAATACTTAATAAATTTTAGAAACTATTATTTTAAAATTTACCATGGGTCTGTATAATATTTTCTAACCTAGGTCAAGTGATACGGATATGTATCATTTCAATCCGTAATTTAAAAAGAAAATTCCTGGTTCTATCATTTCAAAACCGCAATCCAAAGTCAAATAAAAAATAAAAATCGCTTGAGCCTATCATTTCAGCTCATAACGATCTTTTCCTATTCTAATGTCCATTCGGGTATGTATCATTTCAATCCATAGTGATTCTATACTAACAGGGAACTTATAGTGTGAGAAACAGAAAATAAAATAACAGTATGACATGGCATATCATATCAGGTGATGTAACAGGCATATAATCAGGTTATAACATCATGAAATATCATATCACAGGCATGTATAAATCATTATCAACATAGCATATCATCGACTATAATTCACATGTCATTGTTTCACAATTATATAAGTACAAATGTCGAGAGTGATAAACTCACCTTCTAAAGCTAGAGATTACAATTCTAGACACATAACCAAACTCCAAAAAGCACGACAAAGCACGAACTAGATTCGAGTAGATGGAGAGCATTCAAATCTTGTAAACAACAAAATACAGCATATATAAATAACTATATACAAAAATTATACATCAAAACAATGTACGAACATAAATAAAAAATGAAGCAAAATGGCTTAACACATTCGAGTAGGCTTGACCACTTTCCAAATTGGCTTGACCATCATCCAAATGGCTCGGCCATGATTTGTTTGAAGCATACATGCTCAGCCATGGCAAGCTAAAAGGCACGGCTACGGCTAGAAATGAAGTGGCAAGGCAAAGCTCATGCATAAGGCAAGGAGACAAGGCAAAGGAATGGTCAAGAGGTTCGTCCCTATGCTAAATGGCTCAGCCCTATGCTAAGATCTGGGTCAGGTCTGGTCACATCATCTGGTCATGGCTAGGAGTAGGGAATGGTCACGGCAAGGCAAAGGAAGTGGTATTTGTGGTGATGGCCGAGGCTAGTAAGAAGGAAAGGGGATCTAGTGGTCTCGGCTTGGGTTTGTGAGCATGCTTTGGTGATGGTTTTAGATCTATGGGATTCACGTCAACAAGGACTGGTGGTGGTGGATGAAGGCCGGTCTTAGGTGATGATGGTGAAGGAGATGAGGTCGGCAAGGAGATCATGGCGATGGTGGCCGAACATAGCATGAAACAAAAGAGAAAGAAAGATAGAAAAAAGAAGGAGAAGGGAAGAAATGCTTATTGTAAAAATTCTCTTCAGGAAATGAAAATTGAGAATAGAGATGAAAAGAGAAATTTTTCGTACATGAATGAAAAGGAGGTGAGAAGTTTGTACGGCTAAAGAAAAGGGAGATTTGAATGGCTAGAGTAAAAGAAAAGTCACACTTCATATTAAATAAAAAGAAAATTGTGTCACTTGAATTTCCACCCATTAGCCAACAAGTCCAAAATCCAAATAAAAAAATCAAATGAAAAGATCAAAGCCCACACAAAAATAGAAAATAGAAAATAACAAATAAAATACTGAAAAATAATCGCGTGTAAAATGCTGAAATTTATCAGATTTAAAAAGTATGAAACAAAATTTGACGAAACGAAAAACATAACGAATATCAGAATCAAATTCAGCTTCAAAGAAAAGATTTGAAACTAAAAATTCAAATTTAAAATTTTCAACTGAAAGTCAAAGTTGACTAAAATATAAAAAATTTCAGGAAATATTTATTTCATTCTATTTGGAAAATAAATTATAAACAAAATCCAACATTACATGGGAAAATTTCAAAATTTCAATTTTTAATGATTTAAAAATCAAAGTTTTCAAATAAATTGAATTAAAAATATTTACATAAAATTATGGGTTGTTACACTACCACACGATCCATTTGCTCTTTCTTCTTTACTAACGACATTGAACAATCTCCAAAGTGTAGATCTTTTCCGAAGCATAACAAATGGAATTTTAGTTATGTAAAGCAGTTTAGAGTGAATCTACAGAATAAAGCTTACATTTCAAAGCAATTCTTGAACAATCAAGTAGCGTAAGGAGATAATGAGTCAGTACTTGTCTTATTGCATAGGACACTTCATTTTCAATTAAATCATACTCTTGGGGTAAACGTTATTCGACTTTTTGAATAAGCATATTTTCATTGGAGTTAGAATGTTACGATGAAGACGAAAAAATTCACGAACTAGGGAACATGAATAGAAGGACAACGAGAGCAGACTCAAGAAATTTCAAAGGGAAACGACCAAAGTAAACAACTTGTACTGAGCCCTACCACTCGATACCGGCCCCCTTTGCTATCAATTGGTCCTCTAAAACTACATGTACTTGAAGCACTAACTTAAGTGATTATTGGTGTTTTTCTCTAGGAATAGATGAGCAACTCTAACAGTTACCTAGAGAAAAGAAAAGAAATCAGGAAAGGACAAGCGGTATCATAACTTTCCATAAATAACTCAATCTCTGAAGAAAAGTGCTCAGGGAACAAGGCGTTGATGACATAAGACTAAGTGAAAGAAACAAAGGAGATTTCCTCTATAAAAACCGCTCGGTACGGAGTTGAACTGCTCGGTATTAAATGGTTATTATTGGACTTTAGACAATTTCTCCATAAATGCGGACCCTACAGCTAGTGGAAAAGAACTTTTGACTATTTTATTTTCTTTATCTCCTATCTCTCCTCTCTACGGTCATCAAGGCAGACATTATTGGTTGTTCTAGGCTTTAAGAACTTGTCAATCCATTGTACGGGTGATTCTCAATCGAATTATTAATAAATCACAGTGGATGTAGGCTGAAGATTGCTGAATCACTATAAAAACAATTCTTTGTTTTTCTTATAATATTTTTCTTGATCTCGACATTTCAATAGGTCTTTGGAAGTTGTGACATTTTTGGTGTCAACAATATATTTATACACACACACAGATATATATATATATATATATATATATATATATATATAATTTTGAAAATATATGATCGTTAATGGCTATTGTGGTTTAAACATTTACACAATAATCATCTGATGTTTGGCTTAGTTGTTTGGTAGTTTAGACTACGAGATTTAATTTTATGAGTTTGATTCTCTAGATCAACACCTGTTGTCATTAAAGAACCATATTCAAAGAAAAAAAATCATCCTATGTCTCAAATGCTTATCGAATAAGCATCTAACGCTGAATGCTATCTGAAAGTGTACGTATTTTGGTGCTTATTCCATGAGCCCCTAAGTTAGATTACGTTTCCAGGACTAAGTAATCTAAATATTTAAGGTTAATTTAGACCGATGGAGCAGTTTAAAATAAATCCTGATGATGGCCTAAAAGTCAAAAGTTGTTCCTATCCAAATGGTTCCAAAAATAAGATATGGATCCACCCTATCGTTTAATGTATTCAAACTTTGGAATATACAATTTGTTTGAACCAAAAATGACAGAAACACCCAAGAGATTAAGTGGGGTGGAGGTGGGAGGGGTAAAAAGTGAAGAAAATAAATCGAAAACAAGTAAGAAATAGAACACACAAGATTTATATTGGTTTGTCATACTTTGGAATACGTCCACTTCAAGTTTCCTTTATTGTACTATTGCTTTTCAAGTATAGTTCTTACAGACCGATAAATCTATTATGAATCGATATGAATCCATGAGTGGTTGTAAGAAATTAGAGTAAGAGAGCAAGTGAACCAAAAAGATCCTTAGAAATGAGCCCTACCCTAGAGGTTGGAGGCCTAAATCTTGCCTAGAAGATCTCCACGTTGTTTTCCATGCCATAAACCATTCTCCAAAGAAGTAGGGGGACATCTCAGCAGAGTTCGAGGATCAAACTGATCCAGGGCTTGGTTCGGTACCGATTCGTATGATGGCCTTGGATGTTGTTTTGAACACTTTGTCTTGGCTCGATTTGTTGTGAGCTTCGTGATTTCAAACTAGTTTGCATAATAATTCACTTGTTTTTGAGTCCAAACGATGGATCTGTGGAAGAAAAGAGTTGTTGATTCCGTTGCTTGTGGAGATCGATAAAGAATTTCTTTGGAACAACAAAACAGTACTTGAAATGGGCTTCTAACATCATCATTGGCATGTAGTAGGAGTGAGGGAACTGTTTCGCTAAGATTTGTGGATCAGTATCGATCAATCGATTTGGATCGATATCGATCCAATGATTGGTTGGGCAGGTGTCCCTAAACTCTTGAATTGCTTTATTTTATCTCATGGCTCTACTTGGTTTCTAGACTCTGGGGCTATCTCTCTGGGCTGCTTGTCTTGATAATTTCGAGTCTGACTCGTCAATTTCATCCGTATAGTATTTGGTCAAAAGACGGGATAACATTGCTTCTAAAGCACACCTTGTGAATGGAAGGTGTGCTTTGCTCAAGACAAAATGTTAAAGTTGATGGGATATTATTAGTGGAGTTTTCTGCTTATCAGCCAATCAAGCTATTGTGAATCATCTTGTTCTTTTGGATTCTCTCGTCAATCACGGGTCGTTCCAAACTTGTTACAACCTAAGACTCTAGACTCTGCCTATGTGTAATTTATACATCATCATCATCATCATCATTTCGATTTAATTTGAAGTTATTACATCATATATCAAAATCGTCCCATATTCATCCTAGATCTATCGGTTCTTCTAATTACAAAGCATTCCAATTTTTTATCAAATCAATATCTGTTCTAAAGTTCGATCTCTTCAGAATGTTTTATATTCAGTTTAATGCACGATCTTTCCGAATCGTTTTATATTTAGTTTAATATGTGGTATCTCCGGATTATTAACTGAATTCATGGTCATTTAGGGCTGATAGTTAAGTAACGCTATGGTCTCGTGGACCGTTAGTCAATGCATTCGGAGCCGAAAATCTAATCCATTGTCTCTCCAGATCGATAACCATATCCACAGCCGCTTGGGCTAAAAATAAAATCCATGGTCTCTCTGGACCGTTAATCAAATCCATGGCTATTCGGGGTCGATAATCAAATCCATGCCCGCTTAAGGACGATAATCAAATCTTTGGTCCCTCCAAAACCTTAATCAAATCCATGGTCGTTCGGGGCCAATTATCAAATCCATGGTCTCTCTGGACCCTTGCTGAGCCAGATCCGCTCGCTCATCAGTGCGGGAACTCAACGACAAGCAATCCCATCCACTCACTCTCTGGTGAAGGGACTTACATCTTGCATTTCGGTCCTGTCTCACCGGATGGGGCTTAAAGCGATCAATTTCAGTCATCACATTCAAGTGGATTTCAATAATTTGGGATTCATTTAATATAATCGAATTTCAAATACTAAGAAACATAAAATCAAATATCATGATAGCAGCCTCATCGAGCGTTACAGTCTAGCATCCAGCTCAGAACATGCCTAGGGAACGATCGAGATCCGATACACGATTAATGACTAGACTGTATTATTGCATTGTTTATTAAAAGGGGAGATAGAGTGTGATTAACAAACCTGATTCCCATCAAGAGATGACCATCCTTGGCCTTGATCCAAGGCCATTTCCAGTGGTCGATGGCTGCTCCTGTTCCACCACCGTAGCTCAGCTTCTCACATATTACTGTAATTGATTATGTCTGACCCATTCTTCGATCAGATCACGCAAGTGCCTGAAATCATTTTTGTTATGCCCATTTAGCTCTTGGAATAAACAATATTTTCTACACGTCCTTTCACGGTCCGTAGGCTCTCTTCTTGCCGACTGCGGATAGGAGATCTATCCCCTAGTATCCAGATAAATCTGCTTCGATATTTCATTTAAATCCATGTAAGAAGATAATTTTGATTCCCTCCCTTGTCGCTTTGATCCTTCAAAGTCGTCATCCATCTTTTTTTCCTTTGATTTTGCTAGATCCTTCTCCGGTCAGTCCTCCACCATCCACAACATTGATTTCATCTTGATCAGCCTCAGCGTCCTCCTAACGTAGGTATTTCTTGGCCTTATGATAAAATTTTAAGAGATTCCTTGAAGAATTCTGTTCCATAGCAACCTTAAATCCATCTTAGCGGCTATTCCTGAAACCGCAACCATCAAAACTATTGAAGGGTCTGCCTTATCGATCACGGCAGTCGCCCCATTAAAGCTTGTTAAAAAAATCCTAAGGACCTCTTCAGCCTTCTACTTCATGCTTGCTAACATTATTACATTCTTGGATTATGAGATATGGACCTGAAACTGTTTCAAAAATCTATTTACTAACTCGACCCATGTGCTAATGGAACTGTTCTCTAGTTGTCTAAACCATAACGTCGCTAAATCTATTAGATACAAAGGGAACACAATCCTATGACCTTTTCAGACACACCTAACATTTCCATGTGTCAGATGTACATCATCAAATGAACTGTTGGATCAGTCGTTCCACCATATGTCTCCAACATGGGCAGCTTGAAATCAGGTGGATTCCTAGTGTACCAAATATTTGAAGTGAACGGACTCGTGTTTATATCCTCCAAGCTTTGGTTAGGCAGTCTACACCTCATAGCTCGTCTCACCATCTCAGCAAGTTTTCCATTGTCATCTAAATGAACTTACAAGCTCGCATTCTTAGCTTGTCCTCCAATTCCACGAAGGAATTCTGGCACATACTCCTCTGATCGTGCTTCTCCATTCTGATTCACACTCAAATGCTCCACATCGTTTCCAGGATGCACGTCATTTCTTACTACGCCAGCACGAATCATGCTCTCGAGTCCTTCTGGATTAGCACTGATCCATATAATTGGTTTGGGGTTTGCTTCGGTTTGTTCTACTCCACTTCTAGGCACATTTTCTTTAATTTTAGGGCTTTGGTTTCGGTTTGTAGCAGCTCCGGCTATTCTTGTTTGTTCCATTCTCATAAAGAAATTCTCTATTATCTCTTCCTAGCGAGCAACGGTCCTTTATTGCAATCCATTTATCATGGTTTCCATTTCATTTCTGGTTATATAGATGGATGAAGCTTAGCTCCTAAGGACGCCTCTTGACTACGCCCTAGTTGATTTGCTCCAATAACAGCCTTCCTAGTTGATTATGTCGTCATTTTGAATCTTTCCAAGTCTCAGATCAATGAATTCAAGTTTTTTCTCAGTGAAAGCATCAAAATGTTTGAACCAAAAATGACATACCCAAGAGATTGAGTGGGAGATAAAAAGTGAAGAAAAATTATGAAAAAAAATTAAGAAATAGAACACATAAGATTTATAGTTGTTTGGCGTACTTCGGCCTACGTCCACTTCAAGTTTCCTATATTATACTATTGTTTCTCAAATATAGCTCTTACGGATCAATACAAATCCATTACGGATCGGTATAAATCTGTGAGTTATCATCAGAAATTAAAGCAAGAGAGCAAGAGAAAGATCCTTAGAACTTAGCACTATCCTCCTATTTTAGAGATAGGAAGCCTAAAATCTCGTCCAGAAAATCTCCACATCGTTTTCCATTCCATAGACCATTTCTCCAATGAAGTAGGGGGACACCTCAATAGAGTTCGATGAACGGCACCGATCTAGGGGACTGGATTAGTATCGATCCGTAAGATTGCCTTGGATGTTATTTTGAACACTTTGTGTTTGCTCGATTTGTTGTTAACTTCGTGATTCCATACTTGTTTGCATCAACATTTGCTTGTTTCTGAGTCCAAACGATGAATCTGTGGAAGAACGGAGATGTTGATTCTAGTGCTTGTGGAGATCGATAAAGAATTGCATTGGAACAACAAAACAGTACTTGAAATGAGCTTTTAACATCATCATTGGCATGTAGTAGAAGTGAGGGCATGATTTGACCAAGATTTGTGGATCAGTACCAATCCATGGCTTTGGATCAGTACCAATCCAACACTTGGTTGGACTGGTATCCCCAAACTCTTGAGTTGGTTTGCTTTTATCTCATGGTTCCGTTTGTTCTTGGTTTTCGGACTTTGAGGCTATCTCTCTAGACTGTCTGGCTTGATAATTCTGAGTTTGACTCGTTAAGTTCATCCGTATACTGCCTGATCAAAAGGCGGGATACACATAATGCATCCTTATTAATAGTTGGAATAGAAAAAAAAATGATCTTTTGGTTCGATCATGAAGTTATTAAAGTATCCTCGTATGCAAATAACCGCTCATGACTTCGTATTCCACCGTGCAAAAATTAAAATCCGTACTCATTGGAAAATTTTGAATCACAAACAAGGTTATAACTTATACCTAATTTAAACAAAAAAGTATATTTTGTTTTCTTTATATTTTTCAGTTTTTTTTGTCAAACTTCATAAAAATTTTAAATTTAATAATTTTAACATGTTGCTAAGGGCACCGTGAAAATTGCTTATGAATATCTAAAAAGATAATAAACGCAATAAAATTTATGTGCTTCCTAATATTAAAGTATTTTCATCACGACAATCAACCATCTCGCAAACACATTTTGCACAATGAACAACCCCCGACCAACATCTTTTTTCCACAGCCATCAACCACCGAACTACTGGAAAATGATGAAGGATTTCCATCTTATAAAAAGAGTCGAAATGGAAGTTTCTGATAGAACTTTAAAAAGTCTGGTATTAGGAGAAGTATAAAGTAGAATTGTATAGTATTTTTTAACAATGTCATTTTTTATTTATTTTAGAGGTGCCCTTAGAATCACACTTATTTTATAAACAGGAAAATAGGCACATGGATAAATTTAGAAAAAAATTTAGGCTGGAGGACAAAAGTTTGTTTTTTAGGCTGAAGGACAATGTTAACTTTAACTAGCATTTTGTATGGTGTAAAATTGAATACAATGCTAGATATAACTAGCATTTTGTATAGTGTAAAAGTTGAATATAATACTAATTATAACTAGCATTTGTACTTCAACCTAACAATGAAACTTGATGTTTTTCAGCCTAAATTTTTTTGTAAAGTTTGTTCTTTTTCCTAATTCTTTCTTTTAATAAAAAGGATTATATAAGTCCTAGTCAATAAAACGTTTTCATATAAAGTACAACACGACAAGGGGAAATGTTTCCACATAAACTCCACGTCTACCAATCAAATCGAATCCTCTCAAAAAGGGCAGTATCGTCAATTCACACTTTTTCCCTCATAGGTTCGAAGTACTCATAAACGAACACGAATTATACGATCATCAGAATCCGTAATCAGCAAAAATGAAAATCAACGGTCAGGATAAACCCACCGACGACGAAAATGCCCATACCTCACATCATAAACGCTGACACATCGTCGCACGTGCCTCCTCACGTGCCTCCGACTTCCCCAATTCCCAGTCGCCGTCCTTTATATAATTCTATCATCCATTCAGATCCCCAATTCATACCAAATCCAAATAAATCAAACCAGGGTTAGGGTTTGCCGATGGATCGGAAGAGAACGCCGCCGTCACGAGGAGGGCCTAACTCGTCGCAGCCCTACAGGGAAGACTGCTGGAGCGACGGAGAGACGTCGGTGCTGATCGACGCGTGGGGGGATCGGTACATGGAGCTCAACCGCGGCAATATTCCTCAGAAGCAATGGCAGGAGGTCGCCGACGCCGTGAATTCCCGTCCGTGCGATGCGCGACGTCCGCCTCGGACCGATATTCAGTGCAAGTATCGGGTTGATACGTTGAAGAAGAAATATAAGATCGAGAAGAATAAGATCGCTGAGGCTGGTGGGTCCTCTTTGAATAGTCAGTGGCAGTTTTATGATCGGTTGGATTACTTGATTGGTTCTTCCTTTACTCAGAATAGTTTTAATCTTAACAATAGCAATAACAACAATGGCAGTAAGAGTAAGAATAAGTCTGTGATGAATATGATGAAGCAGCCGCCCATGGCGCTTCCTTTGCCCTCTAACCGTGTGAAGGGTTACCCCCTTCCTCCTGCAGCTATTGCTTGCAATGTGAATGAGAGCAACTATGATTCCGATTCCTCATTTTCGAATGATGCCAATAACAATGTTCGAAAAAGGGCTAGGGTTTCTAGCTACGCGAAGAAGGAGAAGGAGGATGATGGGATTGTGGAGATGTCGAAGGCGATTGGGAAGATTGTGGATATTTACGAGAAGGTGGAGATGGAGAGAGGTAAACAGATGATTGAATTGGAGAAGCAAAGGATGGAGTTTATGAAAACGATCGAAATTCAGAGGATGCAGATGATCGTTGACACGATCAAGATGATTACAAAGAGGAAGAAGAGTGAAAGAGGTAAGGATGATGATTTGTCTTCTGCTGCTCTTGGTTTGGCTGTTATGCCTAATTTCTTTAGTTAAATTTATATAACCTATAACTATATGTATGCATGAATGTATGTATGTTTAGATTCATGTTTAATGCGTTGGATTTATTTATGCTTTAACTAAATTGTTACATTTTAATGGAGTCCAATTATAGAATCTTTATTTCTTGATTGCTTGTCTAGTTTGGACGTTGGGATTCAGTATGCCATATCACGTTGTTTGTTGCAAACTGTTATGTTATTAAGTACATAATATGCCTTCATTTGAAAGACAAATGATATTAAGATTCACACTATTGAATGATGTTGTTTCTTTTTACAAAGTATGAAAAAATGACTTTCTGAATTGCTATATATTGACCAAGTCATTTGACTGGGGGGACAATTAACTGAAAGTTTTGGACCGCACTTTATCTCTTTGTTTCTTCTTCATCCTTTTTTATACGTTGTGATTTTTGTACTTTGTTAACAACATGCTCCCAAGCGTCGATAGTATCCGCATAAATATGATGTTTACTTTTTTTATCAATGATTACTTATGCCATTAAGCTTATTTCATTGTTAATATTTTTCTTTTCAACCATTACACCCCCCCCCCCCCCCCCCTCCCCTCCAACCACCACCTACTTCCTTACTGTTGGTAGCTTCTTTTACAAAGAAGTTGCTTTTACATTTTACAGTCAGGTTGCTCCAAAGAATTGGCTTTGCCTTCTAATGTACAACGTACCAAAAACAACGCAGGTGCGCTTTCAATTGGGAATATTTAGGTGCACTTCAGCAAAAAAATGGCCAGTTGGTATTGCGCTTGCATCGGACGCATCGACCATGATGTTCATGTGTGTGTTCCGTTTGGATGAACTTTTTAAATCAATACGTTGGAGTTGGACGCCAACTATAATTAATGATAATTTTCTTGTGTTTAAATGTGATTAGTCTGCGTTTGTAGCACTTTTGATTTGAAGCCACACAGTACAGCTTATTTAGTCACAACCATCAAAACCATTTGAATTTAAATTCAAGCCCAAACAACATATAACATATTTTAGATGGGACGTTGTCCTTTGGACCCTCGTGATTTGACCGGCCAGATCGATCGTCGTTAGTAGGAGTGTTGCCCCAGCATCCTACCTAGGGTGGTTGAGACCCCTTGGGGATCTTATTTCGTAGTGGTAATCAATTTAGATAACTTTGTGCAATTTTTTTCGCTAATTTCTTATTTTTATCATATTTTAGTAAACGATTCATATATATTAATGTATTAATTTTTAATCACGTGTATATATTAATGAAAAAAATTGTCATGGTTTTAATGATCAATCGGTGCAATCATCAAAGCCTACAACCGTGGACTATCACGATCGTGTCCACGGTTTTATTAACATGTCGGTCTTCCTTTCAAACAAATAATTAATATTGTCAAACATAATTATTAATAAATAAACAACTAATTATCCTTTTAAATACCGCATTCAAATTTATATTTTGTAACACAAGATAATGGTTAATTTTCGTCAAGTCATTCAAATGAAAACGGTTCTTCTATTTTTTGTAGTGAATTCTTTAATTGAATGGTCATGGTCAAGTTTGCCCAAAAAGACGCTTTCAATTGGGAACGTTGTTTTAACCATATTGTTGCTTGACATACTACAATCTCGAGTTGTGTTACATCTTCATCTAAACAAACAGTAATATGCAACCTTAAAACTGTGATATAGCAAAAGGAATGTGTGTTATATTAACCGATTGATTTCTCTCTCCGAGAGTTCATAGGAAAGGAAATATTTGATTATTTGGTGCGTCCCATCTAGCAAAAAGAAGCTTTGCTACTCTTCTCATAAATCATCTCTTGCTTACATGCATGAATAATAATTCTTGATACTCTGAATCGAATATTGAATGTGATAAATATGAAAACCGCAGGCAACAAAATATAGCAGTCTTAGCATGCCTAAAACTTCAGAGAAAGTTCAGAAGCAGTACCATCTTGAGGAGAAGGTCTAAATCTCTTGTTATCATTCAAAATAGAAGATTCAATTATCTGAAGCAACTGGATGTTCCAAAACCTCCTCCAATGGAAACATCATTTATCAATTCAACTCCTACATCACTAGGTTCTACTTTCTATGATTTAGGTTTTGTTGGTTAAAGTTGTAAGATTGTTGACAAGTTTTACGAATCACTAAATAAAAGTCTTCACCAACGATGACAACATATAAGCTTTTGGAAAGTAAAGTATTTTCATGTTTAGATCCACTAGTGAAATTATCGGTTATTTGTTATCTTTTTTTTTAATCTATGATTACTTATAACATTAAGCTAATAACACAACTATAACTAAAATATATCATTACATAACTTATTTTCATGTATTTTCGTGTTTGGAAAGTTGTTTTACTTTGACAATTAAAGTCAGACAAAAAGAATTCATTACCTTTCCGTATGAACGACGTGTCAACTATTATAACCATATTTAATATATATTAAACACGGGTGTGTAACCCGTGCAAACGCCATGTTCTAGAAAAATAATATTACAAATTTTCTTTTAAAGAATTGAATTTATGATGCAACAGATAGTGAATTTGTTAAGAGAATGGGTTATGCACTAAACTTGTTATCTTTTATGTGTGAAAGTTTTTATTATGTTATTTGTGTATTTTTATATTTACAAAAATTAAACTGTTATTTTGTAGGTAATAATGAGCTAGGTATACACTTAACTTTTTTTAGTATTTAATATTTTATTAAGAAAATAATGAAAGTTAGTGTTCTTAATTAGGTTAAAAATTTTAAACAGATAAATATTTATGTTATCCCGCCTTTTGGCAAGGCCGTGACACCAAGAACTCGACTAGAAACCAAAGACGGTTCGTCTTGAAGATCAGTTATACATAGGTCTACTATGGATGTCAGTAAAAATTTTTTGAATCCAGATCGAGCTGTAATTGATGGGACATGACTAGAAAAGCCACGAGAGCCAACATTTCAAATTTCAAGTCAATCCGAGTTCGTATGCTCAAGTTATGATGGATTTGACCCTATGGATTCGACCCTATCGAGTCGACCCTATGGATTCGACTCTATTAATTCAACTCTATGAATTCGACCCTATGGATTCGACCCTATGGATTCGACCCTATGGATTCGACCCTATCGATTCAACCCTATGGATTCGACCCTATCCATTCGACCCTATGGATTCGACCCTATCGATTCGACCCTATGGATTCGACCCTATCGATCCGACCCTATCGATTCGACCCTAAGGAATCGATTCGAACCAAGCTTGTTGACCGGAAGCGCAATCTTGAATCGATCATAACTCGAGATCTACAAGTCCAAATGCTATGAAATTTTCACAGGAGCTTATATACATGTTTAAGAATGCCCACACCAAATTTCACCACGATTGGATGCTTTCTTGATCGATTCGAACCCTACTTCGAATCGATCCCAATGTGGGCCCAATTTCCTAAGGACGGACGTGTGGGCCCCCCTCACGTGCCAGAAGCGGTCTTCCCGGATTTTAGGCAAAATATCAGCCTCCTACGCCTATAAATAGAGCCCCTGGTCATTCAGCAAAAGGGGACGGAGAATTCTTGGAGATAAAAGCACGCCCGGACGCTGCCAGAATCACTCCATACCATTATAATTGCTACTGATCTCGAATTTAAGCTTATTATCTGCTGTACTTCGCTTTAGAACACTTGTAATCTTCAAGTATCAATCAATAAAGTGATATAACTTCATAGTGGACGTAGGCAAATCGCCGAACCACTCTAAATCGTTGTCTTCTGTGCAATTTACTTTTCTGTGTCTTGGAGTTTTTGTTAGATAATCTTCATTTTCAATTTAATTTCTTCATTTATTATCTCTTCAAAAACTTTCGAATGGTGTTACCCAATTTTGGTGCAAACACTTTGGTGCTTTCATTGAGAGAAAACCAGTTTTTCTCCCGTTCCTTGGATCTACTCTCGATATCGGATTGCATAAATCTAAGGAGAAGATCCAGATCTATCGTTCAATGGTTCCTTCTATTCTATTCAGATTGCTGCAGATCTAAGAGGAACCACATTCATCATGAATTTCATACCCATATTTTCGAATCCAGAAAATATGCTATTTTTCGTAACCATATTTTCGAACCCAGAAAAAATGCATTTTTTTTACCCATATTTTCGAATCCAGAAAAAATGCAGTTTTTCGTACCCATATTTTCGAATCCAGAAAATATGATGTTTTTCGTATCCATATTTTCGTATCCATGAAAATGTGATGGTCTTCGTATTCATATTTTCGAAACCAGAAAATGTGATGAATTTCGTATCCATCAGGGAGTGCTACTTCGTATCCATCAGGAGGCGCTACTTTGTATCCACCAGGAGGCGCTACTTCGTATCCATCCATCTGCCTCCAATTCGTATCGATACGCACATGCAGTTCGTATCCATCCATCTGCCTCTAATTCGTATCGATACGCACATGCAGTTCGTACCCATCGATCTGCCTCCAATTCGTATCCCATGCAGTTCGTATCCATCCATCTGCCTCCAATTCGTATCGATACGCACATGCAGTTCGTATCCATCCATCTGCCTCCAATTCGTATCGATAATCACATGTACTTCGTATCCATCCATCTGCCTCCATTTCGCATCGATACGCACATGCAGTTCGTATCCATCCATCTACCTCTAATTCGTATCGATCTAGCCATTTTGTATCGATGCTACTAGAGCTAATTCTCTGGATGGATACGAAGTGGGTCTTTCAACTAATGAATACGAAAAGTGCAATTCCTCTGATCGATACGAAGACGAGCACATCTGATGGATTCGAACAAGAACGATACGAGAAAGGACTTTTTCAGGTTGCTTGATGGATACAGAATTTTAAAAAAAATGTTTTCGGATACCCTAGCCGCAGCGCAGAGCACCCGCATAGTTAATTCAAAACTCAACTTAGTAAAGAAACATTCTGATCGTTCCATGACTGGACGGGACATAGGAGATTACAACAACAATTGTTGAATTGCAATCGAGGAATGGGTATTGAAATACTACTCAACCGGTGCTCCCAGAGGCTGAAGAACCTAGCGAATATGCCAAGAACTGGAATTGATTAATATATCATGCTTCTAAGGTGGACTGCAACTTCCTCCAATTGACCAGCTTTTAAAACTCCTGAATTGACAACTATGGTACGATGGCTAATATGACAACTGCTCTACACTGCCAACTCTGCCAATTCAAAGCATAGCTGGACACCACTAAATCGTCTTCAAATGCCCACATCTTAATCATTCCACATCTATACGACTTAAAGCATGGCATACAACCTCCAGAGAACTTCCTTAATACCCTATACTGGTCTCCTATCTGTTAGCCCATCTTAACCAACTCACATCGAATCAGTGTTACCAACCATTCAAACATTGGGCAGTCAAGCATGCATCATTCACTAGTATTACAAGACCATGTAGCCATAAAATGGACTTGATAATATTGAATGGAGTATCTTTCCCAATCGGGGCCTATTCATCGAAATCATCCTACATACAAAATTTCCAGCAAAAATTCGGCACGGTGACTATGTCAGTGTACCATGGAAATTCAACCTCCGCCACTACCTCATGAAGTGAGAATGGTGAATGGAGTCCACGAAAAGTGATGAATGCCATCAAATGCGTTGTATCCCCTATTCCTCAAAGAAGACTGTCAATCGTAGTTAGGCATATCATTTCTACTTCTCATATTGCTAAAGGTAATAAAGAAGCTGGAAGCCAATGAACTGATTAAAATCCACAGCCCGTTGCTGCCAACACTAATAAATGAAATCAGCACAAAAGCTTATTTCCAGAGTTTGATAACAGAACTGGTGGATAGCCGCCGACGACTACACCAACATGTCCAGGCCAACATTATGTTGATGAATCAGATGAAGGATCAACTTGGCGACATAAAAGGGAACCTGCTCCATACTCTAAATCAGGAAGCTCCTCTTCTTTATATGACTATCATGGATGCCAACGCCATAAGGCTGCTCCAGAAAGGATAGCTCTGGCAATATGTTCAAGCCCCATAAAATGAAGAGCCGGTGATGCAGCACAGAACAAAGTTGGAGCAGTGCAAGGCCCAAACCTTCAAGACCTGAGTCGTCCACGACCTAAGGAAGCGGTCTTAAGTCGTCTGCGACTTAACAAAGCTCGGGGGGTAGAGCTACGGCTTAACAAGAATGATGAAAAGAAGTTACGACTTAACGGGGGCTTAAGTCATTCAGGTTTGATAAGTCGTATACGACCTAACGACACAGCTATAAGTCGTCCACAACTTAACAAGAAGCAGGAAGAAGCTCCAGTGTTTGAAGACCTTAAGTCAGAAACGGGTTACGACTTAGTTGAGTCGTGGGAAGATGCCGACGAGTTACGACTCATGATAAGTCATTTGGTGTTAAGTCGTGTCAATGTTAAGTCGTTGTAATTCTCTGTTGTACTTAAGTCGTGAGTCCTTTGTAACTCGTTAAATCGTAAGTCGTGTCGTTTGTATTTGTGTTTTGTTGTATTTTTTTAAGTCGTTGTACATGTGTTGTCTAAGTCGTTGGTCATTATGTCAATGAGTCGGCCGAAGGCATGTATGTGAAGGTGATGTAATAAGTTGAGTCGGCATTGTGTTGTAATAAGCCGTGTGCGTTAAGTCGCTGCCGACTTATGTTGAGTCGTGAGTCGTGAACGACTTAAGGGTCAGGTTGTGAAATGCTATAAATAGTGAGTGTGTTGTACATTTGAACTCGGTTGATTTTGAATAAAAACTTTGTTTGATTGCTGTGTGCTTTCATCTAAATTGGTAGTTGAGTGTGATCTCCTATCTCCACTTTCAGTTATTCGAGTGCGCTCGAATCAACGATCGTTGAAGCCAATTCACGATATCAAGTGCGCTTGATCAACGTTTGAAGAATTGTAGATCTTCCTTCACGGTATCGTGCGCGATCAACGTGTCGAAGATAGCTAGAATTTGGTATCTTTGTGATCAACGAATTTGGGCATTACAGTATTTTCAATCCACCGTTTGCTACTTTCACCGTTTCATCTAATTTTTCGTATATCCACTGCGTCAGTTTGGTGTCAGAGCTAGACTTAGCCAATCATAGCTAAGCCGAGTCTTGGAGCCAAGGAGTTTGAAGTTGGTGTTCATCGTGTTCATCTTGAAGTTGCAACAAGTTAGAAGCTTTCGATCCGTTTCATTTTGGATCAAAGTCCGGAAAGTGTTTGAATTTTTGGAAGTGAGTTGAGCCGAGTTGAGTGAAGGCCGTGACCTGTTGTACAAGTTAGTGTTGAAGTTTGAAGTTTGATTTGTAGAAGATTTGTGAAGTTTTGAAGTGTTTGTGTTGATTTAATCATGCCACCAAGGAGAGCTAATCGTCGTCAAAATGTTGAAGCGTTGTATAGAAGAGAAGAAGCCGAGCAAATGGGACAACACATTAATGAGAAATTTGATGAAGGCATTGGAAAGTTAGAGAAATTGATGAATGATTTGAATCAAAATCAAAGGAGGAGATCACCAATCTCGAACCATGGAGGAAACAGAGTTTCGCCATCGATTACGGAAGCGAGGAGGGTATCACCGCAATCTTTTAGAGAAAGAAGAGAAACATCAATTTCGTCAAGAAGAGATCACCATGACTATGGACATGAAGAGAGGAGAACTCCACGTGAGTTTGAAAATGAATCACATCCCGATATGGATAGATAGGGTAGAAGGACCATGCATGATTATAGAGATGAAGAAAGACGAGATCGATACAGACATACATTTGATTTTGATGTAGATGATGATCGTCGATGGGAGTCGGGTATGAAGATGGAAATTACTGAGTTCAAGGGAGGAATGGTAGCTGCAGAATTTCTTGATTGGTTGTCTAATGTTGAAGGGATTTTTAACTTTAAAGAAGTTCCTGAGCATAGAAGAGTGAAGTTAGTTGCTACTAGGTTGAGGGGGAGAGCTTTAGCATGGTGGTAGCAAACTAAACTTACAAGGGAGAGAATGGGAAAGACGAAGATTGAATCATGGGAGAAGATGAAGAAGTTGATGAAGGCTACATTCTTGCCTTACAATTATCAATCACTTATGTATCAGAGGTTGCAGAATCTGAGGCAAGGGACGAAGACTGTTAATGATTATGCCGACGAATTTTATCAACTGATTGCTCGAAATGACATTATGGAGACAGAGGAACAGCTGACTGCTAGATTTGTTGGAGGGTTGAGGATGCAGATTCAAGATATGGTGAATATGTTTGATCCTAGATCTGTAGCAGAAGCACATCAGAAGGCGTTGGCTTGGGAGAAGCAGGGAAGGCGTGGAGGTGGTGTGTTTACTAATTCCAACAATCAAGTGAAGGGTGTTAGTGGAAGCCCTAATGTTCCTAAATCTATCAGTAAACCAGCTGTGAATGAAGTTGCGAAGACGAAGGTCAACAACAGTTTCAAGTGTTACAATTGCCAGGAAGTGGGTCACAAGAGTAATGAATGTCCGAAGCCGAAGAAACGAACTATGATTGCTGAAGTTGAAGGTGAGGATGTTGGGGAAGGTTATTCTAGTCCAGTTGAGGAGGATGAATAGGATATTGCGTCAGGAGATGAAGGATGTAATCTAATGATGAGGAGGTCTTGTTTAATACCGAATCAAGAAGAAGAAGCTAGTTGGTTGAGGAGTAACATCTTTCAGTCAACATGCACTATTCTGGGAAAGATTTGTAAATTTGTGATTGACGCTGGAAGTTGTGACAATATTATTTCTACTGAAGCTGTGAGAAAGTTGAAGCTGAAGACGGAGAAGCATCCAAATCCTTACAAGTTAGCGTGGTTGAGAAAAGGAGGAGAGGTGAAGGTGGACAGGCGAGTTCGAGTTCCATTTTCTATTGGGAAGAAATATAAAGACGAGATCTGGTGTGATGTTGTGGAGATGGATGTTTGTCACTTACTTTTGGGAAGACCATGGCAGTATGATCGAGCAGTACAGCATGACGGTCGGACCAATAGCTACAGTTTTATGTTTGAAGGTGTTAAAATCATTTTGGTTCCAAAGAAGAGACAGCAAGAAGAAAGCAAGTCAGAAGAGATTGAGGAGCTGAAGACTTTATTGACTTTGAAGGAATTTATTGAAGAAGTAGAAGAGAGTCCAGAGGTATTTTTGTTGATTGGACATGAAGCCACTGAATCTGTAGAAGTTCCAAAGGAAGTAAAGCCGGTATTGGAAGAATTCAGAGATGTGTTTCCTGAAGAATTACCAACGGAGTTACCACCGTTGCGGGATATTCAACATCAGATTGATCTTGTGACAGGGGCAGTATTACCACACAGGCCACATTATAGGATGAGTCCTAAGGAGCATGAGGAACTGAGAAGGCAGGTGGAGGAGTTAGAACAGGGGCGTGTTCAGGAGAGTTTGAGTCCTTGTGCAGTGCCAGCCTTATTGGTGCCAAAGAAGGATGGTTCGTGGAGAATGTGTACGGATAGTCGGGCTCTAAACAAGATCACTGTGAGATACAGATTCCCTATGCCGAGGTTTGATGATTTGATAGATCAGTTGAGTGGAGCTGTTGTGTTTTCAAAGATTGACTTGAAGAGTGGATACCATCAGATTCGTATTAGACCGGGTGATGAATGGAAGACTACTTTCAAAACCAGGGAAGGTTTAAACGAATGGTTGGTTATGCCGTTTGGTTTATCGAATGCACCGAGTACTTTTATGAGAGTGATGAACCAGATTTTCAGACCATTCATTGGGAAATTTGTGGTAGTTTACTTCGACGATATTTTGATCTACAGTGGGAGTATGGAAAAGCATGTCCAGCATTTGCGTGAAGTACTGTTGATTCTACGACAGGAGAAATTCTATGCAGCAGCAAAGAAGTGCGTGTTTATGACGGACAGTGTTTTATTTCTGGGATACGTTCTATCTAAAGAAGGACTTCAAGTGGATGAAAGTAAAGTAGAGGCTGTCAGGAGTTGGCCACAACCGAAGACAATTACTGAAGTACGAAGTTTTCATGGATTGGTATATTTCTATCGAAGATTCATTCTGCATTTTAGTAGTGTGATGGCACCTATAACCGATTGCATGAAGGGAAAGAAGTTTGAGTGGTCAGAGGAAGCAGGGGTTGCTTTTGAGAAGATTAAAGTACTATTGACGACAACACCAATTCTAGTTTTACCGGATTTTCAGTTGTTGTTTGAATTACATACTGATGCATCGAAGGTTGGGGTTGGTGGAGTTTTGAGTCAGAAGGGAAGACCAGTTGCTTATTTCAGTGAGAAGTTATCTGGAGCTAAGTTGAGATGTAGCACTTATGATGTTGAATTTTACGCGATTGTTCAAGCTGTGAAGCACTGGAGACATTATCTGTTTCAGAAGGAGTTTGTTCTCTATACGGATCATGAAGCTTTGAAGCATTTGCAAGGGCAGGATAAAATTTCAGCTAGGCACGCTTCATGGGTCGCGTATCTACAACAGTTTACTTTTGTTGTTAAGCACAAATCAGGGGTGACGAATCGTGTGGCTGATGCATTGAGCAGGAGGAATCATTTGTTGACGACAATGAAAGTTGAAGTGACAGGGTTTGAACTATTGTCAGAGTTGCTTGAAGAAGATCCTTACTTTATGAAATTTGTTGAGAAAGTCAAGGACGAGAGTACTGATGAATTCGTGATAGTAGATGGGTTCTTGTTCAAAGGGAATCAATTGTGCGTATCAGAAGGTAGTTTGAGAATGAAGATTATAAAGGAGCTACATGAAGAAGGACATGTGGGTAGAGATCGAACATTGCAGTTGATTTCTCAGTCTTATTATTGGCCTTCAATGAGAAGGGAAGTTGAAAGGTTTGTGCGTAGATGTCATGTTTGTCAGGTTTCGAAAGGGACAACTACAAATGCGGGATTGTATATACCGTTACCTGTTCCTACAAAACCATGGGTAGACATTAGCATGGATTTCGTGCTGGGTTTGCCAAGAACTCAAAAGGGGAATGGCTCTATATATGTTGTGGTGGATCGTTTCTCGAAGATGGTACATTTTATTGCTTGTAAGAAGACGGCGGATGCTGTTCATGTTGCTCAGTTATTTTTCAAGGAGATCTATCGACTTCATGGATTGCCAGAATCTATTGTGTCGGATAGGGATACTCGTTTTCTGAGTCACTTTTGGTTAAGTTTGTGGAAGATGGTGGGAACGAAGTTGAAGTTTAGCAGCGCTTATCATCCGCAAACAGATGGACAGACAGAAGTTGTTAACAGATCATTGGGGAATTTGTTGCGATGTCTTGTGAAGGATAATTTGAAAAGTTGGGACATGAAGTTATGCCAAACAGAGTTTGCACATAATCATGCGGTTAATAGAAGCACAGGTTACAGTCCTTTTCAGATTGTATATTCAAGTTTGCCAAGGGGACCGTTGGATTTGGCGGTAGTACCCCAACCGAAGGGGACGGTTAAACGAGCTGTAGATTTTGTTGATGGGTTGACCGAATGTCATAAGATCGTTCAGGAACGATTGGAGAAAGCAAATGAGAAGTATAAAAGATCCGCAGATCTGAAGCGAAAAAGTGTTGAATTTAATAAAGGAGATATGGTATATGCTGTGTTAACAAAGGATCGTTTTCCAGTAGGCGCTTATAACAAGTTGAAAGCCAGAAAAATTGGTCCTGTAGAAGTTGTGAAACAGATTAATGAAAATGCTTATAAGTTGAAGCTGCCGGAAGATGTGTACACTTCTGACGTATTCAATGTTAAACATCTCGTGCCATATTATGGGAATGAACAACCCGATGCGGAAGAATTTACAAATTCGAGGACGAATTTTTCTCAACCAGGGGAGGATGATGCAGCTCAGAACAGAGTTGGAGCAGTGCAAGGCCCAAACCTTCAAGACCTGAGTCGTCCACGACCTAAGGAAGCGGTCCTAAGTCGTCTGCGACTTAACCAAGCTCGGGGGGTAGAGCTACGGCTTAACAAGAATGATGAAAAGAAGTTACGACTTAACGGGGGCTTAAGTCGTTCAGGTTTGATAAGTCGTATACGACCTAACGACACAGCTATAAGTCGTCCACAACTTAACAAGAAGCAGGAAGAAGCTCCAGTGTTTGAAGACCTTAAGTCGGAAACGGGTTACGACTTAGTTGAGTCGTGGGAAGATGCCGACGAGTTATGACTCATGATAAGTCGTTTGGTGTTAAGATGTGTTAATGTCAAGTCGTTGTAATTCTCTGTTGTACTTAAGTCGTGAGTCCTTTGTAACTCGTTAAATCGTAAGTCGTGTCGTTTGAATTTGTGTTTTGTTGTATTTTTTTAAGTCGTTGTACATGTGTTGTCTAAGTCGTTGGTCATTATTTCAATGAGTCGGCCGAAGGCATGTATGTGAAGGTGATGTAATAAGTTGAGTCGGTATTGTGTTGTAATAAGCCGTGTGCGTTAAGTCGCTGCCGACTTATGTTGAGTCGTGAGTCGTGAACGACTTAAGGGTCAGGTTGTGAAATGCTACAAATAGGGAGTGTGTTGTACATTTGAACTCGGTTAATTTTGAATAAAAACTTTGTTTGATTG
Source organism: Allium cepa (assembly GCA_030765085.1). NCBI lineage: Eukaryota > Viridiplantae > Streptophyta > Magnoliopsida > Asparagales > Amaryllidaceae > Allium > Allium cepa. Next base: position 10,391,625 of record CM060941.1, on the reverse strand, counting down.
CTGTGTGCTTTCATCTAAATTGGTAGTTGAGTGTGATCTCCTATCTCCACTTTCGGTTATTCGAGTGCGCTCGAATCAACGATCGTTGAAGCCAATTCACGGTATCAAGTGCGCTTGATCAACGTTTGAAGAATTGTAGATCTTCCTTCACGGTATCGTGCGCGATCAACGTGTTGAAGTTAGCTAGAATTCGGTATCTTTGTGATCAACGAATTTGGGCATTACAGTATATTCAATCCACCGTTTGCTGCTTTCACCGTTTTATCTAATTTTTCGTATATCCGCTGCGTCAGCCGGGAACCCCCGACCTCAATCAGAACTTTGATCAAACTGAACCATTTGCGTTAGACTCCCAACTGTGAAAGGCTGGACCGAAGTGCAATAGCGAGCATACGACGCCGCTTCACTTATCAATGAGATTTTATCCGATATCTTTTGAATTATTTCTATTTCTATTTCGTTTATGTTGCAAAATATAATCGACTTGAATTAAACTACTTGCAAATGATGCTGGTAACCGAGTACTTAAGGATGGGTGCAAAACAACCTCCGTGGACTATGATAAAGTCATTTAGGTATCATCATGATGAGCATGATTCAACCACTCGCTGGCTGCTCTATGCACCTGACTTGGGGGGCAGGCCATCAAAGCGGAAGAGACAGACAAGTTCAGGGCTCCAGTACGAAGTGGATGCAACCGACCATCCGCTCACATGCCTATGCAATTTAATTAGGAGATTTGAGAAAGACTTGGAGTTATATGTCCCAACCATGCACTCTCCATCTCTTACTTGAAGCTTGCCAAAATACGTATGCTTCTTCTGATGCCAAGTAAAATCGAAATCACACCAAAGATGGACGTGACGTGACCGTCCATGCATCCAATCCTGCATTGGACACTTGGGGTTTTTTAAGAGCACATATTTATAGCGGATATGGTTTGACCATTCACTCCCCCGTTTGCATCAATGATTCGACAAAACAATCATGCCTCAAACCGACTTTATCAGGGGCCAACCCTCAATTTATAGTCATCAACAACCGACTGCTTACTCACTAATCATCATGAGCCTTCATTCCAACTCTCTTCCTCAACTCGACTGGAAGAGCGCAAAGCGTAAAGTGGACGTGGCGAGCGTCTACTCTCCAACCGTTGCCCCCAACTTAAGGGAAAATACACAACTCAAAGTGGATGTAGTTCAACCATCCTCTCCTCTGCTCGAGCTCAAAGCTTGCCAGAACACTAATCTTACTCCTTAGGCTTGGCAGAAGCGGGATCCAAATGAACACGGATGCGATTCATCCGTCCATAAACTAAGTCTCCTCCTTCGTTGATGGCAGATAAGTGGAAAGTAATCGAGATCCCACCGATCATTTGCTAAGCGAAACCCACCTCTTGGGGGCAAGCCATCGCATCAATGGTCGAACTGGACCGACACACGGCAGTCCTGCAATCAACTCTAGGTTCCCAGAGTGCGAACCGGAGTATAAACACTGACTCCACTTTCCCAGAGTGCGAATTGGAGTATAAACATCAAATCCATCGTTCCCAGAGTGTGAACGGACTCCAAATTCCCAGAGTGTGAATTGGAGTATAAAGATCCAATAAATCGTTCCCAGAGTGCGAACGGACTCCAACTTTCCAGAGTGTGAATTGGAGTATAAACATCCAATAAATCGTTCCCAAAGTGCGAACAGACTCCAACTTTCCAGAGTGTGAATTGGAGAATAAACATCCAATAAATCGTTCCCAGAGTGTGAACGGACTCCAAATTCCCAAAGTGCGAATTGGAGTATAAACATCAAATCCATCGTTTCCAGAGTGTGAACGAATTCCTAAAAAACCCAAATAGGTGTGAATGACCATCTATTGGCTGACTCCAACTTCCCAGAGTGTGAATTGGAGTATAAACATAAATTACAGGTTTCCGGAGCGCGAACCGAAGCATCCATGCTAACTCCAAATTCTCAGAGCGCAAGTCGGAGTACAAACATCAATTCCAGGTTCCCGGAGTGCGAACCGACGCGTCAATCCAGACTCCGAATTCCCAGAGCATGAATTGGAGTATAAACATCTGTTCCAGGTTTCCAGAGTGCGAACCAAAAACACAAATGCTAACTCCAGGTTCCCAGAGCGTGAATCGGAGCATTAACATCAATTCTAGGTTCCCAAGGGGGCGAACCGGAAAATACAAATGTCAACTCCAAATTCCCAGAGTGTGAATTAGAGTGCGAATGCCAAGTCAAAGTTGCGAACTGGAGTATAAACATTTAATAACTCTAAGTCCCCAGAGTGCGGACCGGAGTATAAACACTAAAATGGGTGTGATCGACCATACATCAACTAACTCCAGATTCCCAGAGTGCGAACTGGAGTATAAACATCAATAAACTCCAGATTCCCAGAGGATGAATTGGAATATAAAACAACGATTCACTCAAGTCCTGAGAGCACGGACCGGAGCACGAATGCCAAATGGGTGTGACTAACCACCCATCAACTAATTCCAGATTCCCAGAGTGTGAACTGGATTGTAAACATCAACTAACTCTGGTCCCGAAAGCACAGACTGAAGTATAAAGAGCTAGTAGGTGTGACATACCACCCATCAACCAACTCCAATCCTCGAAGCATGGATTGGAATATAAACACCGGAAGGGATGCGATTTTATTGTCCATCTATCAATTCTAATTCCGCAGCAAGTTCTGTAGTACAAAAAGCGGATGTGGTTAGACTTTCTTCTTTCCAACTCTTCCCCTGACATGGGGGCACACTTATCATAAAAAATCGGTTGTGATCCGACTATCTAGCACTAAGCGAGCACGACATGACCGTTCATGCATCAACACTTATTCCCGGCACGGGACCTATAACATAATCTTTTAGGGATGCACTCCAACCCAGCAAGACAAGATTTCTTCCTTGATTCGACAGGGAGATGTAGATTCGCAAAACGGACCTAGCTGAACGCCTTATTCTAAATGGATGTGACCACCCATCGTACCGCAAATGAACATGACACGACCGTTCATCCGCTAACTCTGGCCAACGATCTAGCGAGTTGTGCATGCAACGTGGACGGATGTGACCCAACCATCTGCCAATCAACTCCTTCCTCCAATTCAGTAGGAGAAACATCAAATTAAAGTTGCCGCAATGTGACCGACTACACTTCGACTTTCGCCATTGACAAGTGCTAGAGGAATTAATCGAGGAAAATGCGGTTGACCATTTTCTGCTAAAATTCTTAGTCCCCAGAGTGGGGACATGGGTATGAACATCAATTAGGTGTGACTAATGGCCCTTCAACTGCCTCTAGTCCCCAGAGTGCGACTGCGACCATAGACAGATGAAGAATGTGATTCGACCATTCATTCACCAACTCCGACCTAAAGTCGACGAGAGGAGTATAAACTCGCTACAGATGCAATTGGACCGTCCACAAACTAACTCTGCTAACCCAAGACTGGGGGCAGAAGAACAAATCATTGAAAGAAGAGAAATGAAACTCGCTACATTGCTAGCTATTCAGACTCCTTTACAACTTAAGGCAACGACTGCAAGGAGGCCTTAATACTAACCAATCAGATTGATGCTCGAAGTTACGAGAAGCCAATTATATCGTACCGCCAGATCGACGGGCAATATCGATCTGCACCTTTCATATCATACCAAAGGATCGATAGGCAATGAGGTCCGTACATTCTACATTGTGTCGCTAAATCGACGGCCAATATTGATCCTCTTCGACTATAATTCGATGTGACCCGAGCACCCATCGAATACCTTCGACCACCAGAGCATGGATAGAACCGCGAATGAGTGTGACTTGACCATTCATCCTCCGTCGCCTTCCATCGATCCGCCAGGAAGTGCATGAGACTGGATGAGCATGACCTGACTGCATTTGAGCTGACTTTGTCCCTAGATCTGACGGGAGAACGTAAATCGAAACGGACGTAGTTGATCACCTAACTCCAAAAGAATGCAATGCGACCATTCATTCTTTGGCTCTTAACCAAATCTGACAAAACGAGCAATTCAAAACAAGTACAACCTAAATGTCCGCGCACCGATTCTTACCCTCGGTTCGAGAAAGCATCAATCCTGCATTGAATCTTACTGGACAATTTATTCTTCATATGTTTCCCCGAGTATGAAAACATAGGCAGCAAAGTGAATGTCGATAAGGCAACGAGATATTCTGCCTAGAGGAAAGAACTTGGACAGAATGCAGGATAAGGCACAACTTAGCTTTCCATTGATTAACTCGATCCTATGGTTCAATGGTGCAGAATGCGAAATTGAAGCGGACATTATCTACCTTGCTGCTTATCGAGATATTCCCCCGACTTGGGGGCGCGCATGAGAATTAAGATGAAAATAATTTGATCGTTCATCGAACAACTCTGGCTCTTACGGCTTGGACTACAGTATAAACACAGCAGAAGCTAGGCTCGATCATTCACATAATACATCCATCAACCCGAGACTGGGGGCATGATTGTGATCATCCAAGAACTGGATACAACTACTCAATCCTATAGCTCGTGCCTAGTATTCATAACAACTTTAAGTTACGACCGAAAGGATGCTTAGAGATAGAATCATCAGATCGACGCCTGGACTTATGGGAAACAAATCATCATTCTGACCCTTCCGATGAGCAATGGATTGCAAGTACATTGAATGGAAAGCGCATTGCTCGGAAACACAAGTAGATTCCAACTCATAGCCGGAGCCTGCTATGCTGCAGCATGCGACACAAGGCTAAACTCTACTATGCCTTTAATTCCACATCCCTACGAGCCTGATCATTTACCATTGCAAATAAGCATATGAAGTGCCTACAACCCATCACAGGTATTGTTGATCAAATCACAACTCTTCGTAAGGATGATGCAAGAGTCAACTGCATTGCTCCAGGTGAATTTGATATGTCCGCTTGGACTCGATCTCATATATATATATGGACCCTCACCAACTATTGAGAACCTTGTTTTAAATGTCAACTCGAAGCATGTCTCGGTGAATAAAAACGAAGCGACACGGATCTAGAAAGATCTGCTGCACTAAAGGAGGAGGTGAATCTACTCAAAACCAATAGGTTTATCCATGATGCCCTCTACCCAAAAAATGAGTATCCAATCCTTTACTTATGAAAGAAACAAATGGAGAGTGGCGGACGTACGCCGACTACTCAGATTTGCACGAGGCATGGCAAAGCATAGCTTTCCATATCCAATGATCAACCAACTAATTGACTCGATCACCAGACATGAATTACTCTCATCCGTGTACGCAAAATACCAAATAAAATCAAATATTGAAACATGTCCCAGACAAGGAATACAACAGTTTCGTTACTGACCCGAGCCTATAGTGCTATGCTGCAATCCATGGATTCAAACTTGAGAATGCTTATGCTACTTACCAAAAGATGATTAATTGATCATTCAAAAATCAGATCGGCCAATCAATGAATGTATATGTGGTTAATATGCTCGTGAGATCACGACCATCAAGCGACCGCATCGATCACTTGGCAAAGATATTCAGTGCTATCCAACAACTGCATAATGAAATTTAATCCTTTGAAAGGCTCTTTCAGCGTTGTATAAAAAGAATTCTCGGGTTTCATCATCAATTCTCGTAGGATTGAGGCTAATTTCAGAAAATGCTGAAGATTAAAGTCATCCATATAAGGAGGAAACCAAGCAGCTCTGATAGATCGCTAAGAGAGGCCTTCCATTTTACCCAAGATGTTGGATCGTGAAGATCTATACCTTAATTAGGTCATGTCAACACACGCCATAAGCATTGCAATGCTAAGTGAAGAGAAACTAATCCAAAGACCAGTATATGATGAAAGCTAGCCATTGACGAGCTTACCCTGCTAATGTATGAATCAACCAACCGTTATGACAGGTCCAATGGAAACCTTAGATATTTCAAAGGTTACTCAAACGGAATATCAAGCTAAGCCAATTTGATATCACTTATCTCCCTTAGAGAGCTATCCATGGTCAAACATTAGCATACTTCATATCTGAATTCACTACATCAGACGATTATCTGAAGAACAGTAGAGAAGCGTCCAATCGATGGAGAACATACATAAATGGAACTCCTAATAATCATCTTTCTAACATCGAAGTCGTGTTAATGGCACTTGAAAAATGATCGATCTTCTATACTCTGAAACCCAGCTTCCTTGCAACAAATAACGAAGCTAAGTATGAAGCCTTGGTCGCCACGCTGAGACTTGCAAGAAAGCTAAGAGTGGAAACTTTACATATCTTTTGTGATTTCTGATTAGCAGTATGCTAAGGCAGGGAGGATTATCGGGCTAGGGGGCAACGCCTTGTTCCTTGCCTTAGCTGAAGCCAAAAGCTACTAGCTGACTTCGAGAATTACACCACTATACAAATCCTCAGAGAGCAAAACGAAATGACCGAATCAATGGCCAAGCTAGCCAGTTCTGGGAATGCGCAACAAATAGACTTTATCCCAGTTGAAATACTTATTATGACAAGCACTGATAGATGAAGATCGACTAGATCTTAGAGATGGATCCAGGAAAGGGATCATGGATGACTCCTATCAAAGACTATTTACCATGGGGAATTCTTATTGAATAAGGGAATGAGAGATGACATATCCTCCGCGAAGCATCACTGCATGATTACATCTGGATCGTTCGACTCCAACGACACAAAGCATTACTTTTGAATCCACCAATGTGAGACCCAATATTACGTAACCATCGATACGAAGTCTACCTTAGTGCATGCCAGATCGATCCAAGACAGGATCAATGTGAAGGAATGAATCCAAAACAACCATCAAGTGTTGTTGCAACTCGAATTTCACATCGATTCAGGAGAGGGTCGATACAGAATTTGATACGAGAAGACCGACAATGACTTGTTAACGTGCGAACGTCAACAAAGAGTCAGGTTAACGTATATGCAGGTACGTTGAACTAATTTTCAATTTTAAAAATCCGCAGGTCGAATGCCCACCTGGTGACAATTACAACAACAAATAGCTAATCGTTATCATACAACAATAGGTTACAACGGTACACCAGTTGGTAGTCAACAGTTCATATTACTAAAAAATTAGTCAAGGATCACAACTTCCAACAAGAAGACGAAAACTGTTTAACAAGTTAAATGGAACTATTCAGAGTGAAGATGGAAGTTTTCAAAGCACGTCATGTTCACACAAGACGTACTTTGGGGGGCAAATGTTATCCCGCCTTTTGGCAAGGCCGTGACACCAAGAACTCGACTAGAACCAAGGACGGTTCGTCTTGAAGATAAGTTATACATAGGTCTACTATGGATGTCGGTAATTTTTTTTCGAATCCGGATCGATCTGCAATTGATGGGACATGACTAGAAAAGCCACGAGAGCCAACGTTTCAAATTTCAAGTCAATCCGAGTTCGTATGCTCAAGTTATGATGGATTCGACCCTATGGATTCGACCCTATCGAGTCGACCCTATGGATTCGACCCTATTAATTCAACCCTATGGATTTGACCCTATGGATTCGACCCTATCGATTCGACACTATCGATTCGACCCTATCGATTCGACCCTATGGATTCAACCCTATGGATTCGACCCTATCAATTCGACCCTATGGATTCAACCCTATCGATTCGACCCTATCGATTCCACCCTATCGATTCAACCCTGTCGATTCGATCCTATCGATTTGACCCTATCGATTCAACCCTATGGATTCGACCCTGTCGATTCGACCCTATGGATTCGACCCTATCAATTCGACCCTATCGATTCGACCCTAAGGAATCGATTCGAACCAAGCTTGTTGACCGGAAGCGCGATCTTGAATCAATCATAACTCGAGATCTACAAGTCCAAATGCTATGAAATTTTCACAGGAGCTTATATACATGTTGAAGAATGCCCACACCAAATTTCACCTCGATTGGATGCTTTCTTGATCGATCGAACCCTACTTCGAATCGATCCCAATGTGGGCCCAATTTCCTAAGGACGGGTGTGTGGGCCCCCCTCACGTGCCAGAAGCGGTCTTTCCGGATTTTAGGCGAAATATCAGCCTCCTACGCCTATAAATAGATCCCCTGGTCATTCAGAAAAGGGGACGGAGAATTCTTGGAGATAAAAGCACGCCCGGACGCTGCCAGAATCACTCCATACCATTATGATTGCTGCTGATCTCGAATTTAAGCTTATTATCTGCTGTACTTCGCTTTAGAACACTTGTAATCTTCAAGTATCAATAAATAAAGTGATATAACTTCATAGTGGACGTAGGCAAATCGCTGAACCACTCTAAATCGTTGTCTTCTGTGCAATTTACTTTTCTGTGTCTTGGAGTTTTTGTTAGATAATCTTCATTTCCAATTTAATTTCTTCATTTATTATCTCTTCAAAAACTTCCGAAGGGTGTTGCCCAATTTTGGTGCAAACAATTTATGTAAATAAATTTTGAGTTTAACATTTAGTTTTTATTACATTTGTTTAAAAGATAATTGATGTATAAATTAGATTCCAAATATTACTTGAGATAATGTGTCAAGAGTAATGAATCGATATATTTCGCATTTAAAACTCTTGTCGTTAATATCAATATCATATATAAGTATATTATATTATCTAAGTGATAAACAATATATTTATTTAATTACTAAAAAAATATTGATTACAATAAACATTGCAAATCATATTGTTATATTAATTATGTAAAATTGATAACTTGGTCTTTAATTCATTGCTTCTTACTTCAATAATTCTAATTTATAATAGAACTTTTCAGAAAATAGTTAAAATCTACCTCGAAAAGATAATAAAATACAAAAAAGAAATATCCATTAATAAAGTAAATTATGAATACACATAATAAAATTTTACAATTTCACAAAATGTATTAACTAAAAATATCCATTATTTTTTAAAATGACAAACTACAATATTCGTCATTTATCGTTAATTAAATGTCATTCTTAACAAAAAAAAACTTTATCAATGACAAATAATCCATTTAACGTCCCAATTTTAAGGAGAGAAAAAAAGCGTTATAAGTCCGTAACTGTAACAACCCACCTTCTTAGACGGTTCAAATTGACAATAAATCACATATGTCAGACTCAAACCATTCAAAAGGGAGGATTGTTAATGCGGTAAGTAAGAAAAAAACGAAAGAAATAAAACGTAGAATCTCGCAGCGGAACGACAAAATAAAATAATTAAATAAACGGTTCATGAAGCTGTTTTACAGATAACATTTGATTACACTTTTACTATTCAAATCAGAGTTATACGTATATCAGAAATAAAAAAATAATGCAGCGGAACACAGAATGTAGTAGAATAATAAATAGCAATAATTTATTGAATCTTAGTCTTCGTCTTCAAGAAAAATAGACTTCAATACACTGAAAAGCTCAGACTGACCCAAGCGTAGTGGAAAGACAAAACACTCGAATCAGAACTAAAATATCTTATATAAATCAAATCAAAACAAGTAAAATAGAAATATTAGTGCAATGGTTTCATAGATGTTACGTGATTTCATCTCCTATCAAGTGTACAACGTGAATATAATCATTTAAAGGGTTTCAAATAATTCAAAATATCAATCTTAATCATGTAATTAAAACAAATCCGAAGATTGAATTAACTTAAACCCTTCAAATACTTCAATTTCAAATAAAAGTCCAAATTCAAGAAATTATATTGGTATGTGTCATTTCAACCAGTATCAAAAATCAACATTTCCAAATCAATGAAAACCGCTCGGGTTTATCATTTCAACCCATAACGATTTTTCCCTGATCTATATGATCGTTCAGGTACGTATCATTTCAACCCATAGGGATAACAGAGATATAGACATAAATAACATCCAATCACCCAAAATGTCAACCAATAGCATCCATTCAATCACCCAAATATCAACAATTGAACATACATCACAATCATCGTTGGAATCAATCAATAACAAACAACAATTCACTGGTTATCATTAACGGGTATTTAACCGGTAATTTAAATTTCAATATTAAATTAAATGACAATTAAATTCAATGAAAGTCAGATTTAACTTGAATGACAATTTAAAATATACTTAACAACAACCAATCAATTTTTAACCACATCATAATTTCAATTTAACTAACATAAGAAAATCTAGTAGTTGTGAGTATTTGCTTACCTTTCGTGGCTATGAACGTGATGATAAAAATGGAGCAATATGGAGATTCCTAGCAAAGCTCCAAATGCAAAGCAAATCCAACAAAGCTTAGACATGAACACTAATCAATAAACAAGTTTCTACTAATTTCAAATTCCAAACAACCCAAGATCCAAACTAGGGACAAACTTGAAACTAGATCATCTTTAAGAAAATATTTGGACCAGAATATTACTAAATCTGTAAAAGTGACTAACTAGAAAGTTGTTTCAAATTCTTTTCTCTCCACTTACAAAAAATCACTTAAAATGCTCATGTATTGAGGAAGTTACGGTCAAAACAAATGGAGGTATTTTCTGAGTTGAAAATCTGAGTTCAAAAATACTTCGAAAAGATTTGAGTTTTTGACACAGCAAATTAAGGAATCTGAAGAACTTATATAAAAGAAAGTTGAAGTCACTGGAAAATTAATTGGTTTGAAAAAAAATCATATAATTTGGTTCTTTCTTGAAAATGATATGATTGATACAATATGGGGTATTTTCGGCCAACACTGGACCCAAGAAAGGACTTGAAAAATGGAGTTTTTGATATAGAAATATTCGGAATAGGAAGAAGGGTTCAACAACAAAGTTGTTTCCATTAAAATTATGCATGGTTTTAAAAAAGAATTATTTGATTTGAAGTAGTTTACTGGAATATAGAAGCCATAGAAATAAGGGGAAGAAAGAAGGAAAAAGGGAGGGGAAATAAAAGAAAGAAGAGGAGAGGGATGGTGGGGCTTTAGCCATGGGTTACGACCGTGGGTTGCGGGTGGTGATGGAGGTGGGCGGCGGCAAGAGGAGAGAGGTACGCTAGGGTTTTGAAGGAGGAAGGATGTAATTTGATTTGGAGATCTAGGACATTTGGGGTTTGGATTTTCTGTAGATTTGAGCATGAAGAAGAAGAGTACGCAGAAAGTTTCTCAAATGAGGAATTTCTGTACGTACTTGGTTTTGGTCAGATAGGAAATAGAAGGTCAATCGGTGAAAAAAAGGAAGGGTTCGAAGTCTCTTAGGGTTCCTAGGGTCTCTTGGTTTACTAAGGGTCCCATTAGTCTAAAACAAACCCAATAAGACTTGGTCAAGAAAAAGAACATAAATGTACACTGCAAATGAAAGAAATAAGCTGCGCGTTATTTAATAGTTAGGAAATGAAGGTGGAGGGAAAAAAATAAGCGTCACGTATTAGTTTGAAAACTTCAGGCATTAATAATGCATAAAGAAATGTACGTAGGAATGGAAAAGTATGCAAACAAGAGAAAAGTGAAATTTTGTATACGCGAAAATGAGGTGGCAAGAATTAAATACAATCTAAAAGTCTAGGCTCCGGTATTAAACAGAAGGAGAAATGAACGGATCAAGTATTAATAATGAGATAATTATTTTGAAATGTACATGCAAAAATTAATAACAAAAGAAATGAAGGGACCATTTACATCGCACAACCCTTTTGAAATTTAATTTATGAAACGTAACCAAATTAACTTCATTAACTTAAATAATATTCAAATTTGTACGCATTTAGTTTTTTTTATCTATGCATAATAAATAAAATTGCTTACCTTAAAATGAAAACGTTCAATTTGGTTTTCCCAAAATGATCTTTTATTTCCATTCATTTCTGTTTAACACAAAAAGTGGTTTCTTTTGTTAAATCTATTAATTGCAATCAACATTTTCTTCCCTTCTAATTGAAATATTTCAATAACATTAATTTCAATTACTTACAAAGTTAAATTTAAAAACAGACAACTAAAATGGATGAAAAATAGAATAATTTTTCTTAGTCATTTAAACACCTTTATAATTTATTTTTTATACAGCTGAGCAATAAATAACCTACTTAAATAAATTACTTTCCTACTCTTGTAATCCATCTGTATGCTAAAACACAATTCAATTATTTTAATGAAATTAAACCTATATTCACAAACGAAACATTCATTTTATATAAATGTTCTTTTCATTAAATCAACGTTCCTTATATTTTCACAAAACATAAGCTACGTTTAATTACTTAATTTACAATTTGGTGTCATCTCTACCATTAATTGAAATTATTCAATTACATTAATTTCAATTGTTTACAAAGGTGAATTTCAAAATGAACAAAATAAATGTAATGAGAAATAGAACAATTATTTTATACCTAATAGTAATTTAAACATATTTATGCATTATTGGATACAAACAGGAATTATACATTTCTTACCAAATAATAGTTTCTCATCTTTGCAATCAATCTTTCAGCTATTAAACATTTCAAATAAATAAACATATGATTTCTTCTTTAATAAAGTAACATTTATTATTCTTTATTAACATTTATTATTCCAACCAATTGGAAATTTACATTCAGACAATTGTTAATTTCATTCAAACCAATGTTATTAAAATATACACTAATATTTGTTATCATCCTTACATTATTGCAAACATGTATCATTAATATAAATTTTACTTAAGCTCATAACTTGTATTATAATTTAATTTGTATCAGTAAAATCTTAATTTTTTTATTCCTAACAATTTTATTCAAAAATTTTATTTAATTTAATATTTGCAAATGCTTAAAAATAAGGATCGTTACAATCTCTCCCACTCAAAACTTTTCGTCCTCGAAAAGAAATAAGGAATCCAAAAATCCGTTATATTTTATTTAAAACAGTCAATACATATTTAAGTTTAATAAAATTTGAAACTAGCTCAAATTCTACAAAAAAATTATAAGTCTTGAATTTTCGAAAATTTTTCGACACTCTCCTTTGCGCAGATACGTCCGAAAAATAATTATATCAATAATTTCAATATATATATATATATATGTCATATTTCAAAATAAATATTCCAAATCACGGGAAAACAACATAATATCGCTATAAAATCGTAATCCGAAAACGTACCTATTTGTCGGGCAAACAAACTTTATTTATGAAACCAAAAGCAGTAGCTATTGTTTCCATAACCTGTATTTCACTTATATAATTCAAAGAGTTAAAATTATGTGAAAGAATAATATTTCAGTTGTTTCAAATCAAAAGCACAAACAACATACAATATATCACAATTATATGCTAACAAAACTATACAACCATCATAGGCAACAAAGAATCCATCACACATCCATAGCAATCAAAACTAATCGTTTGTTCAGGTTCAAAACTTTTAATCTTTCAAGAGTGGTAAATAAACTAATAAGTGTACCTTATGCTCAACAGCCTTAGATAATTACTTAATGGATTATTCTTACAACCTCAAACAATTAGAAGTATCTTTCCCAAACATCCCATCAGCCAAACAATAAGAATATTAAATGTACTTATGTTTATTCTACTGGTTTTCTCTCTCTCGTCATTTACCTTTCCATTCATTTATTTGTATAAAGATCAATCACTTGCATAATTTTTTTTTGGCAAGGCCGACGAGGTTAAATGGACCCCGACCATTTTATTGCTGCACCAGTGAGAACAAAACACATACAACAAAGAGGAGATTGAAAACAGGGGAGCACTTGGCGCAGCAAGCACAGGGGGAACAAAAACAAAAAATAACAAATAAAAAGAAGAATACTCCCAGTTAATACATAAGAAAAGAGGCACTTATCCCCGGGTCTATTGAGAACGATAGCTGGCTCAAAGTATCTCTAATCTCACTCATAATCCACTGTTTGAAATTATCATCAGATTTTGCATTTGTAGCATCAAACAACCTCGTATTTCGCTCTCTCCAAACAGAGCTAATGAAGCTCTTCAACACAGCATTGAAAGTTCTCTGTCCTTCAGTTCTGAAGCCAGATTTAACATATATTCTTTCCTACTCTACTTGATTGTCTTGGGAGACATCAGTTCGTTGCAACTTAGCCATCACATTGATCCAGATCTGGTTAATATAAGTGCACTCAAAATACAAGTGTTTGACAGTCTCAGGCAGCACACAGCAGTACGTACATAAAATATTAATGTTCAAGCCCATGCATGCAAGTTTCACTCTGGTCAATATGGCACGATTAAGTACTTTCCATAGTATGAAGTCCTCTCTCATACTACTATCTCTGCCCCACATACGATTCCACCATCTCCATGCAGGGCATGTACTATTCTTCATCATAAATTAATAAGCTTCTCCAATTTTGAATGTAGCTTTTTTATCCCCCCAAACCAGACGTTTAGTAGAAGTTGATAGAGCAGTAAAAACACTTATTTTGTTCCAGATTTATTGAATCCGGTGATTGGAAGAAAAAATACGAGAATTTTGAAAGTTATTCAGAATGTCTCTAACCTTGGTTGCCAAGTGTATCCCCGTTTTTTGCATCTCACCATATGTTAGCTGACGTCGTAGAATGTACCCATTGTCTAACCATGGGTCATCCCAAAAGTTTACACTGTGTATTGGGTTAGTGTTCAATTGAATTTGGGGAAGAAACTTCTCCTTTATCTTAAATAAACACTGCCACGTCCAACTTAAGTTTTGAGGCTTTGTCATGTTCCACAAACTCCTCCCCTTAATCACGTTCTTATCAGACCACTTTGCCCAAAGGCTTTCAGTACAGTTATAGAATGTGTCAATGTGTTTAGCAAAGGCAGCCATGTTCCATTTCTTTAAATTGTGTATACCTAGGCCCCCCTTGTCTAGAGGCCTTTCAATTATGCCAAATTTGATCGGGGCTGTATCTGCCAGTTACTTTTACTTTCCAAAGGAATCTCATGAAAGCACTTCTGATCATATTTATCAGTTTAAAGGGGAGAAGAAAGGTTCTAGCCCAGTACACTTGCATAGAAAATATAACAGACTTTATTAGTGTTAATCTTCCTGCTTGACTAAGATACCTGGAGGTCCAGCAACTAAGTCTTGCAGTAATCTTCTCGAAGAGAGGGAGACATTGGTTAGTAGTGATCTTCGATGTAGTTAGTGGGAGACCCAAGTATGTAATAGTGTTATGGTTTTGAGTCAATCCAGTGGTTTGAGAAATAAGATTACATTTTTCAATACTAACACCAGCCATGATGATGTCAGATTTGCGTAGATTCACTTTTAGCCCCGTCATAGCATAGAATCGGTCAAGAGTGTGCATTATGTTCCTGACAGTGGTGATTTCAGGAGTACAAAACACAACAAGATCATCTGCAAACATTAAAGCAGAGATCTGAGGTTCATTGCATGCTGGATGGAGCTTGAATTTTCCTTGGGATATAAGCTTGTCAAGCATTCTCGTTAGAAGCTCCATGACTAGAATGAAGATATAAGCAGATAGGGGGTCACCCTGCCTAATCCCTTGCTTACTAACAAAAACCCTCATTCATACCATTTATATTAACTGAAAATGTCGGGGAGGAGATACATTCATATATCCAAGATATGAAATGTGGAGGGAAGTTCATGTACCCCATGATCCGCACAATGCTATTCCATTGTAGCATGTCAAAATCTTTCATTATGTCAAGCTTCATCATAGCTTTCGGGGGAGCATTCTTGCGCTTATATCCCTTAATTAGTTCGTGGGAGAGAAGGACATGATCCAAAATGTTCCTACCAGGTAAAAAAGTAGCTTGATTTTTGTAGACAATTTTAGGTAGAACATGCTTTAATCTTGTTGCTATAACCTTAGAGATGCACTTATAGATGGTGTTACAACACGAGATGGGTCGATAATCGTTAACACAGTGAGCATTCTTGATTTTGGGGATAAGAGCTATGTTAGTATAGTTAAATGATCTGAAGATTTTACATTTTTTGAAGAATAGGAGTATGGCATTGATAACATCATCAGAGACAATCGACCAACATGTGGCATAGAATAGTGCATTCAGCCCATCCGGTCCTCCACACGATTTAGTGTTTAGTGAAGACATTGCTTGCTTTATTTCGTCAGGGGTGACTTCATTGCAAAGAAAGGCGTAGTCATCGGGGTTTAGTCTAGGTAGAATTTCACTGGGGATTTGGTCTATACTCGGTAAGAAGTTGGTTACATTGCCGTACAAGTCAGAGAAATGATTAGTGAATGCACCCTTGACTTCATCAGGAGTTGTGTGAAGATTACGATTCGTATCATAGATAGTGGTTATGTAAAGATCCGTAAGTCCGTACTCCTTGAATAGACACTAATCTCCTTTGTTTAATTCAAGATGAACGAAAATACGAACCCTTAGTGGTTTTAAAAAGATTTTAAGAAAAGAAAAAGTAGAAAATAAGGTAAATAGAAGATAGAAGGAAAAGGAAATAGAAAATAGAAATTAGGGAGGAGAGAAAACAGAAAAGAAGATAGAAAATTTTAAAATAGAAGAAAAAGAGAATAGAGGGAAAAGAAAACAGAAGAAAATAGGACGGAACAGAAAACAACAGAACAACATCAGAATCTCATAATTCGCAGCGGAACAACATATAATAATAAATGAATAATCTTTAAACAAAGAACTATATCAGTTATTACATTACATCACATTTCATTACATCATATCATCAGAGTGTACAACAACAACAAACAGTGCAGCGGAAAAAGAAATACTATATAAGTAATACGCCATGCCATCCAGATTGCCTCCAGCAACTCCAGAATATCCAGAATATCTTGATAAACCTAACTCTTAACTGCCCGTGTGGAAATTTGGTGGGCACCCAGAGTTTAGGAAGGAAAACAATAAACTCCAAGTCAGTCATGTGACTGGTGTGAGAACTCAAAACAGTTTATTTATCTTTAAAAAAATCAAAATAGAAGAATATTTTTATTTCAATTCGCAATGCTTTTAAAAATGAGACTACCATAAGACCTCCTGCCACACACACAATGCAAACGCAGACTTGGAGAAGATTTCTCCTTATGATAGCCAAACATGCTTGATACGCATTTAAAAAGAACATTTGATATTATTACTAGTGCATAGTGTAGAAAATTCATTTCGAAAGTAGAATATAAATCTTAGCCAGCATAGGTACCATTATATTATGCCTACTAATAGCTACCATATTAGATGGCAGGTTCTACAACTAAAACCGTACAAGTTTCGTATTGTTTCTTTGGATTTCCAGCAAATGGTCAGGCCAAGGAACTTCCCATTGCCACATGAGAATGCCTCTGGAAAGACATCCCCGAGAACCAAACCGGAACTCTGCCAACACAAGGCCGGGTTACCTCTAACTGGGTAACTACTGACACGAGCACGCCATTTCCCGATCGTAAACGACCTTTCTCACGGGATCCCGATAGCCAACAACCACAAAGTAATAAATTCGTAGTAACCACATAGGTTAAATATCTGGGCTCCATACCATGATACCACCTCTATCCAGAAGGAAATGTACATACCCTAAAGGGTGCTACCCCTCATAACCTTGCCGCATCTTTCCTGTTTTGACCATTTCCGGGGTGTGAGGTTCGACGAAGTCACGTCCACAAAAACATACTTTATACAAAAGCCATGCTTTGGGTCAACAAATGATCAACACAATGATCACTAAGATAGACGATCAAATAAACGATCCTATCACAATAATCAACACAATGATCATTTACAGCAACACTCAGCATGTCACATTACCAAATTGGGAATATATCGCTGATAACTTCAACTATATAACCTCTGAGCTCGTACGTCTCAGAGAAGGGTGTTAAGCTAAAAGAATAAATCCTCCGCCACCAACAGAAATATATTTGAAAGAAATCAGCTTTATATCTCAACTTGTAATGTCAGACACACAATCCATACAAGTCTGTTCCGGGCTCGAACAAAACCGAAGGCACTTACAAAGAAGTCCTTGCAATCCGAAGATTCACAATCCTGATCGGATTCACCATCACATATGGAGAACTCTATACCGTAGCTACTCGGTGCAGAGTAAATCGACAGGTCATCCTATCGCTCTTGCAAATACCGGGTCTTCAACACCGATCTTCAAATGCAATTCACAACGACGTATCACATATTCGGAATGGGTTATACGACCCCATGGTCCTTTCCCGGTTAACCCGAATAGTGAGCGCTTATTTAAAAATAAGTGTGGCATTCACATTCAACAAATCACATCAATTACCCATTCAAAGGGAAATATTGATAGTCGGTTATTGAACTATCACTGGATATGCACACATCACCAGATTCCAAATAATTTTCCAAATTATTTATTTTCCAAAAATATCTTCACTAGATATAAAATTCAATATCTCAAAAATAAATCAATATTTATTTTTTGACAAATTCCACTTCCTTTATAAATTCCTTAGTGAATTTATAATTCCAAAATATCAATGAATATTCGATTTCAATTATTCATTTTAATTTTCTTTTCAATTTATCTTCAAAAAGATAAATTCTCAAAATATTCACTTTATATTGGAAAACATCTCCATACTTATTTATTCATAAGTAATTCACAAATTTTATTTATTTTCAACACTTAGAAAATATTCAATATACTTAAATCGAAATTAAGTATATATTTCATTCTTTAAGGAAATCATTCTCTTAAACATATTTATTTGGGCCAAAATGAATGTTACGTAAAACATCGTTACGACGTCCCAGAATCACTAGTATAGGGATTCGAAATTAAAAATAGATATATAAATCCCAATACTATACAAAACATTTCCTTTCGGAAATCATTTACTATAACAACAGTGTTATAGTCCATCATCTCCTTCTATTTCTCGAAAACGTCTATTTCAACAATAAATGTTGAAATCTATGGTTTCGAATCTCAACATATTTTAAAACATCGTTAGTTCGTTTTAAATCCTATTTGAAATATCACATTCAAAACAATTTCTTTAACGTGTTATTCACTATTGAAATATGTGAATAAACTACGTTAACAATTTCATCCTTTTATTCATTTTAATTCAAAGGATTATTCACTATTCAAAAATGTGAATATAACTCCATTTATAGGTTTCAACAATTAACATATCGAAATAAGTTGTTTGCGAATTTATAAACAACGTTTGTAAATTCCATTCTATTTATTTATAAAAACTTCCTTTTTATAAATTCTTTTATTAACCTATTCCAGTTTATAACTCAATTATAAACTAAAAGTTCATATTATAAGTCAAATGCTTATAAAACGATTATTTTATAAAATCGTTCTTTTAAAGACTTTCCAATTTATGAATCTTATAACTTATAAGATCCATTTATTTTACCAATCTATTCTTCAAATAATTTCACCAAATTTATAAATCTTACTATTTATAAATTTCATTTATAACTTCACAGTTTATAATTCTATAAATTTCATTCATTTATGAAATTCATTTTCACTTCATTCAAACACTTATAAAAACTCGTTTTATAATGTCAATATTTCAATTTATAAATATCTATTTATAAATCTATTAATATAAATCAAATTATATTATTCTTTAAAACATCTTTAATTTCCTTTATAATTTCACCATTTTGATTTATAAAATAATCAAATTTTATAAATCCTATATTTTAAACTTTTCACCATAAATTCAATTTTCCCAATTTGAACCATTTTATAAAATTATTAACCCCATAATTTCAAAAATCAACCTTTAACCATATTTCTCAAAAATCATAATTTTTATAACTTTAAAAATTATAACGTTTATTTATTTAAAATGGGTCAATTCCAAAAATATTTAATATTTTCAAAGATCACTTTAAAAACCTTTTAAAATCCCAAAATCTGGGTCCAATGATGCTACACACCAAATAGTCAATCACGACTACAACGATATCATATATCAATATGAAAATCCATCAAATATCAAAATATCTGAAATCAAATAAAAACTGTTGAGGAATCCAGTTGGATCCCTCCAACCTGTTTTCCTGCATCCAAAAACATTAGCACAATACCAATTTCGCTCCAGTACGAAATTATCGCGGTACATGTTCTTATTAAATATTATCCGCTTAATA
Source organism: Allium cepa (assembly GCA_030765085.1). Lineage (NCBI taxonomy): Eukaryota > Viridiplantae > Streptophyta > Magnoliopsida > Asparagales > Amaryllidaceae > Allium > Allium cepa. Next base: position 10,371,504 of record CM060941.1, on the reverse strand, counting down.
ACGGCGTAATAGGGTCTCATCCGCTAAACAAAAAATGCGGGGAATCAACAACTGCAATATATACATATGCCAATATATATATATTGATATTATATATAATATCAATTTCACTGTTTATGAAATATTCGCGGTATATGTTTTTATTAAATAACATCCGCTTACTAACGGCGTATAATGTCTATTTTAACAAACAATAGATAACAATCATCATTCAAACATGCATTCAAATATTTTAAATCTAACTATTTAAAATAATAATCGAAACTGATTCGATTGAGTGAGAAATTCTCACCTTGATTTTAAATTCCGTTTTAGCGATTTATTTCGAATAAAATTAAACGGACGTTTAATTTTACCCAAAATTCTCACTAACTCCAAACAACTCCAAACCAACTCCATCGCGTAGTGCTCGTCCATACGATTCCAACGCAACTGGTTTCGCGCGTTTTCGACCTCGTATGAAAAAGTTATGAATTATTGAAGTTTACACAAATTTTTATATAAAAATTACAACATTATTATAATTTATAAACCCTCAACTCATCACCACCGTTGGATCCCATCTTGCAAAATCCTGGCCGTGCATCACCTCTCTTCTTCCCCCTCACGTTCTTCTACAGGAATTAGGCCGCAACCTTAAACCCATCACCCAAAACTAGGGTTAATTCTTGCATCTCCATCACCAACCTATATCTCGATCAGAGAGTGCCAAATCGAAGCCTCCATCTTGCTCTAGGTTCGGCCCAAACATGGACGAGCTCGGCCTCCTGATGAGCCTCGTGTTGCGTGCGCAGGCCATGACCAACGGCCCCACCTAGCTCCTCCTCCGATGCTCCAAATCACATCTCCACCGTTGAACTTCAAGATCTCGATGCGCTCTACGACTTTCTAGTTGAAAGCTTCGTCTAATTGCTGATGGATTGGAAGAAATCGAGGGGAGAAGTGGAGTGATTTTCGGCCCTTCATCCTGATAGTGGCGGCTAGCACTGAATTAGGGTTTTATCTTTTTTTTTTATTTATTTTTTTTTTAAGTGGGGGGCTATTTATAGAGAAAACCGAAACACTATTCATTCCGGAAATTTCGAACTCCGATTTACGCGCCATAACCAGCGTTTCTAAGGTTTACCCCGCGTTCCGGACACAATGGAACAGGTTTCGGAAGCTAATTCGGACATCTGTGCGAGTTATGGCTGTAAACGCTCAATTTGAATTAAACCGATTTAAGTCGATTTCTAGGCGTTTTAATTTGTATCGGACAAACGGTAAATCCAATTGACTTGAAATTTGAAACCTTACAATAATATCACATTACGGATCCGATGAAACTGGTTTCGTCGAAATCCGAGACTTTTTGAAAAATGGCTATTTTCACTCGTCAAATTTAAATTAAAAATAAATCGATGCGTTTCGAGCTGCCACGCTCAAACGATAACTCCGATTGACACGAAAATTGATATCCGGTAATAATTAACTATTACGGATCCAATGGAACTGGTTTCGTTCAATTCTGAGACTGTTCAAAAATTGGCTATTTTTACTAGTCGATTTAAATATTAAAATATTCAATTTTCACAAATTTACTTTTAATTCGATTTTAAAAGTTCTAAAATATCGTTCTAACTCCCATATGATATAATAAAATTTTACAAATCATTTTCAATCATATTTAACTCAATTTTCAATTATTTTCATAATTTAACGTATTAAATTATCGATTTAATAATCCAATTAAATTCAATAATTCAAATTAAAATTTATTTGACTTATAAATTCACTTATTAATATTTAAAATTAATTAAATATTCAAATTTTAATTTCTAAAAATTCTGGGTCGTTACAGGTTAAGTTTTCTCTAGTCTGCTTATTCTTTAGGCTAGCATGGAAGTAAGCACTGTTTCTATCTCCCTTTTCCCGCCAATTTATTCTCGACTTCTGCCTAATCATGTCATTTTCTTTTCTTAATGCTTGATAGTATTGAAAAGACAGAGAACTTTCAGAAGCTGAGAGGTTTGCATTATTAACTGAAGCCATCATTGCTGTTTGAACTTCAATTAGCTTTTCTTTTATCAAAGTGCTCATCTTGTCACCTTTACCATATCTATTGAACGCCCAAAGTTTCAAGACTTTCTTCATCTCCTTAATTTTTTCCTGCAAAACAAACATATGATTACCATTTTTAGTCTTGTTCCATGCAGTTAACACAGTAGTTTTAAAGTCTGGTTCAGAAACCCATGAATTAAAAAATTTAAAATTTGATTTTCCTCTCATGTCCGCTTCACGAAGGTGAATAATTTGAGGAGAATGGTCAGAAAGGAGAGGAGGAGGGAGGTGGTTGAAGAGAAGAGGCCATTTAGATAATGCACATTGATTTGAGAAGGTATGATCAATGGTAGAGAAGGTTCTGCATCCTAGTGTCCTCTTTTTGTTCCACGTGTATTGCATACCCACAGACCTGACCATAACTAGATCCGCATCAGAGAGGGTTTCAGCAAGGGGTTTAATTTCATTGAGTGAGAGGGGATTTCCACCAACTCTATCAGAGAGTGTGCAACAACAGTTGAAGTCTCCAAGTATTATCCAAGGGTGAGTGGACTGTCTGAGAGGAGGTATGACCGAAAGTAACGAAGTTCTCGTAGCTGCTGAGTTAAAGGCGTACACGAAGGAGACTTAGAAGGTTGTCTTATCAGTGAGATCAGTGACATGACAATGAATCAGTTGGGAAGTAGAAAGAATGGGAGTTAGTTGAACCTGATTGGGATTGAAAAGAATCAATATTCTACCATACGTTGCCTTATGCAGATTGTGTATGTATTTCCAATTCGGATTAATGTATGCAGCTGCCTTGATAGACAAGGCGAGATTCAACTTTGTTTCAAGCATTGCTAAGATTGATAGGTGATGAGTTTTGATTAGTTGTTTGCATTGATCCTGCTTGATGACATGGTGTCCACCACGAATATTCCATGCTCCAATGTGCAACATCATTAAACAACACGTGCATTGAGTAACTCTATCTTCATTCTCCTAGTTACTGCCTGCTTCGAGGTCAAGTAATTAGGAATAGCAGCTGATAGTGGGGTAACTTCTTGGTTTATTGTTTCCTCGGGTAAGGGGGTGTTGGTCTGAGTAGGAGTTTGTGGGGTGGTTAGCAGAGGGGGCATTTCCACAGAGGTAGGTGCTTTGAATGCTAGGGGAGGTTTGATTTTGGAATATATGTGTTGTGGAGAATGGCTTGGAGAATTGACATTGACTTGGGATGAAGTATAATCAGGTTGCGTATCAAACTGATACTCTGTGCATGATTTGTCTTCATTGTGCACTTTTCCTTTCTTCTGAGTATTTGTACTGTGTTTGAAGTTTTTGATGTCATTCTTTCTATTTCTTCTACCACTCGAATTATTTTCTACTCCTTTTTCACTGTCATCTGACCCTCCTCCTTGTTTCCATCATGTACTGGTTCCTGACTTTGTGTCTTGTTCATTGTTTGCTTCTCCTTATAACTCCCTTTATTTATTTTGTTACTGCCTTCTTCTTTTTGTGTTATTTGGTTTTTAGCTTCCTTTTGTACTACAGCCTCATTGCAAACATGTGCAGCTTGACCATTAGCACCATCATTCATACTTTTTTCTAACATATCATTCACATCTTCCTCATCATCCAAATTAAGTAGTACAACAAATTTATTGAAGGTTAGAGGCTTACCATCTGAATCATTTTCATTTATTTTCTCTTCTTTTTCAGGGCTTCTTTCTTTACTCACGGTGTCTACATGAAATAGGGTGTTGGCTGTATCTTCTTCATTTATGTCTTCATTATTTACTTCTTTGTCACCACTATTTCCATGATCATTCTTCACCCTTATTGCATCTTCACTGTTCTCAATTTCCTTATTGCTTCCTCCATTCTGAACCACTATATTCCCTTTAACAACTAGCTCAGCCTTCTTTTTGCTCACACGTTGCCATGTTCTTATATTTCGCTTCTGAATTGGTCTCACATTTCTTTTCACATGGGTTGAATCAGTTATTACCACCATGTTATCTTTGTTGGCTTTGTTACTGGTTTCCTTTTCGTTCTCTTTTTGTTTCTTTTCCTTACTATCACAACACTCAGTTTTATATCCAAATCTCTTGCACAACACACAAACATCTGGCTTCCACAAGTACTGCACATAGATTTTTTGATATCCTCCTTCCACCAACTTCACCATAAACTCATCAGGAAGCTCCCTGTCTGGTTTAATTTTCACTAAGCATTTCACATAGCTCAATCTTTCTTGCTTTTCTGTCATTTCATCCATACACAACACCTTCCCCAAATGGCTACAAAGCCAATTTATCCCAAGTGGCGACCAGGCATATATTGGTAGATTATACAATTGTACCCAAACTGGAACTGCTGTGATTGAGCCAGTAACATTACTAATAGCTGAATCGTAGGGTTTAACTATGAACAACTTATTATTCATGATAATAGGATCACTCTGTAGGATCTTTTCTCTATCTTCAGAACACGTGAAGTTAAATAAGAATATAATACCATCTGACTTAGCTGTTACCGAGCCTTTTAATTTCCATATCTTCTTAAGTTTTGTACTAACTGCTGTGTAAGACAACGGTTTATCTAGGAAGAAACCTACCGGTGTTTCCTTCCATATCACTGCTCCTGCATCAATAACTTCTTTAGTTGGAACTAATACATCGTCTTCATACTCTGGAGACAGGTGAACGGGGATGTACTTCCCAGCATTCTTAGGTTTATGCTTGAACAGCGAAGTCCATTTCTGTTCACAAGGAGGGGGATATGGCAGATCATCGGTATGAGGAAAATGAGACATGGATGGAGGTAGAGACGAGATGAGATCAGGGGGTACAAGGGGGGGGGGATATCTGGTGGAACAGGGAGAACTATGGGAAGTTGACATGGTGGAATAAGGGTAGAATTGGAGTTCGATGGGACATGGTTAGGAGGTGACGATGGTTCAGTAGTGATTACGGAAGAGACGGAGGCGTCAGAGGAGGAAGGGGGAGGTACAACAATGCTGACAGAGGAGATGGGGGGTACTAAAGAGTTGACGTTAGGGGGATGGTTAGGAGCTTCATGGGCAGACATGAGAGGACGTTGAAGCTTTAAGTCATTAATGATTTAAGTCATTAATGAATCATTTCATAAAATATTACTTAAGCTCCTACTATCTTACCTAAGTTTATAACTTAATTCTATTACAAAATAAAATTTTAAATTTTTGGTATTCGCCATTGAAGAGAAAAGAAATATTTCAATATATCTAAAAATTCAATTAAAACATTTAACCTCATTCACTTAGTAAGAATATAAGATATATTTAAAACATCCTCATAGCATTTTATAAGGATTTATCAAAAAGTTTAAACAATGTTAGACGTTTATATCAAAACATTATGATAAGCTTTTAAAAAAATAAAGTTCTTTAAATTCATTTATTAGGCTCATTATTTAAAATAAGTATAAACTCTAGATCATTAAACTGAAACTAATAGTATACTCAAATCTTACATTATATATCCAAATCAAAGTATAAAATTTCATATTTTCATAATTAATTTTACACACTTGTTTTAAAATGAATATTCAAATCATGGAAAAATATTTATTATGGTTTAATACAAAATTCAAATAGTAAATAAACCTATAAATTTACTATTAGTACTTCGAAATCAAGTAAATATTTCAAAGCATACTTCCAGAATAGAGATTTAAATTTATTTTTCAAGTATATTAATATAAATGAACTTCGCAGATCATTTTTTCCATTTACATAATATCTTTAAATTATACATTCAAAAAAACTTATATAAATTTTACTTGAAATATTTATTTGAAAACTTCATTTGCAAATCAATCATTTTTAATACATTTCGAAAAAATTCAACTGTAAAATTTCTTGCTTCATTTATAAATACCATTAATTTTTTTAAATAACATTTTTATAAATATATGTAAACTATTTGAAAATGATTATTTACATCATTACTTATTTTTAAAAAGAAGTAATTGGAAACCTTAAATCCATTATTTATAAATTTTATTAGTTTTAAATCTCAAAATTCTTTTAAACATCATTAATAAGTCAATAATCATTAACTTTAAATATGTTTTATTTAATTAATAACCTCTCACAATATTTACAACACTAATAATTTACTATTAAATCTTTTTGTACATAAATAAACAACATTTTAAACATTCTAAAGTATTTAGAAATGAAAAAAATGACCAAAATATCTTTTATATAATACTTTATCAAACTACTTTTATAACTCGATGTTTTAACAAGTTTATCCTCGTTCTTGCAGACTCTGGTCGTACGTTAATCAGGCGTAAGACTAGAAATCTCCAAGTACTTAGTAGACCCGTTTCAACACCTAGTGAAAAATACTTAAAAACAAGTATGAGAAGTACCACTCAAAATCTGATGTCAAACGATGTTGTTACGATAGCAGTGGCCCGCCGCTGATACAGTGTTTACGGAATGTACACAAAACTTTCCAGAAGATCCTTCCACCTTATGGATTCCAGAAAAATGTCGTAGCCATTTCGTAAATAAGGGACCGTCTACCCCTGCTGTAGTGGTAACTGCTGATTCAATGATTTACACAATCGATGCATTTCATTCCCGGAAGATCCATAAACAACATCAAATGTTTCTTATTTTTTATCAACTTTCACCGTTGAACTAAGCATGGAATATCACATCAATACTATATTGTAGAGATCTAAAATTTGATATTCCCGGCTTTCCTATTCAATTAAAGTGTTTGAAATTTTACAAAAATGCCCAATTACTTTTTGTTGGAGGGTTTATTTGAAAAATAAATTCATACGTGTCTTACGTTGAGTGGTTGGATACATCGAGACACTAACCTTAGGTCTAGATGAATTGCTCACAAATTCTTTCCATTAATATAACAAAATTATTATATGAATTGTATATAATATTATTGTTTAATTGTACTCACATTATTAGATATCACATCATTTGTACGGTTAAAACACTCGTGTCACAATAAATTAGACTGATCTTTCCGACGACAATCAAGAATGAGAGGTAAATGAAGAGGTAAGCAAAATTTTTAATCAATGCATGCGTTTGAAACACATGGCTTTATATTTTGAATTTTAATGGAAAAGATGACCACATGATTGAAAATTAAAATAACAACAAATTTTTTGAAAGGAAGAAAGATGACATGTTAGCTACTTTTTTCTTTAACTTCAATTATGTGGTAGGTATACTATAATGCTAATTTATCTAGCCAAGAAATTTTTTAAAATATCATTTATAATGCGTACACGCAAGCGTTTTATTTTCAAAAATATTTTTCATTTGAAAATTTCTTCTAAAAGTAACTAAATAAGCAACTTAAATGTCAAGAAAACAAAATTATTCTTCTTCAAATTGCTTAAAATCGAGAAAAAAATTAAAAAATTAGCAAACGTACTTCCAACTGTTATGAAATGAAGAAAGTGAAAGCCATTAGAGAGAGAACAATTTTATTCATTCAGAGATTAGTCATTCAATTACATTACATAGGCTCCTTTATATATAGGCCTTGGAGCATGAGATGGAACATATCTCATGATGTGGGACTAAATAGAAAAACACAAAAGCATATTCACTTATATATTTACATACATTATAACACTCCCCCTTGAATATGCGTCTTCGAAATCTTGGATGCTCATATGGTTGCTATAAATTGTTTCTTTTAAAACGTCCATGACAATTGCTCCCCCTCATTATTATTTTGCTTTCATACATCCATTCAGTCATTATAAATATTGTCTGTTGCCTCATTAAAAACCTCTGTTAGGAAAACCCAGTGGGAAAAAAAACCTTGAACGAGGAAAAGAGTGCAACTTGTAAAATCATATTAAAAATGATCTTCTTTCTAAAGGGTTTGATACTTTGGGATCAAAACAATGCCTCATCAAAACCTTACTAAGAAAACCCAATGGGAAAAATCTTAGTGAAGGAAAAAGAGTCCAATGACATATTTTATTTTTTTATTTCTTCAAATGAAGTTTGATACTTCTGGATCAAACTAATGCCTCATTAAAACCTTACTAAGAAAAACCCTATGGGAAAAATCTTAGTGAAGGAAAAAGAGTACATTATAACTTATTTCAAATGTTACTAGGGAGTTGATACTTCGGGATTAAGGTAATGCCTGATTAAAACCTTACTAATAAAAACCCAGTGGGAAAAATCTCAGTTAAGGAAAAAGAGTGCATTATAAAATACTTATGAATGCTCCTCCTGATTTTAAATTTTCCTCTGAATTCATATTCGTCTTTCGATAACTCAAATTGGTTATAGATACTTCTGGATCCATAAATATGTATCTCATTAATAATACAATTTATTGATATTTTCCTTCGATGGAATCAAATTTTCTAAGATTGTTTCTTCCAAATATGGTTTGCATTTTATGTATTTTGTATGCTACTTTTATGAAAAACACTTCATGTGCTTTCATTTTTGTGCTTCAAATTAGTTTTGCGCATTGCAACTATACATCTTTCATGAATATTAAAAATTTCATTACAAGATTACTAGAAAGCAGGAAGTAATCTACTCATCTTGATGTATCAAGATTTTCATTGCAATAATACTTAGAAGAAATCTGTAATCTAAACTTCATGTCTTTTTTATTCTTTATAACTACAAAAGTTATATATATTCTTCAGAAATTTGTATACTTTGCATATCGCAACTATCACTTCAATGGATATTAAGAGTTTTATTACAACGATACTTAAAAATAGGAAGTAATCTACTCATCATGAATTATATCAAGATTTTCATTACAATAATACTTAAAAGTAGGTTGAAATCTACTCTCCTTGTTCTTTGCATTCTTTATAACAATGAAAGTTATTTATATTCTTCAGGAATTTGTATACTTTCATTGTTTAATATGATTTTAAACCACATCTGTACCTTCAGGGTATATTAAGCATTTCAAGTACTTTCGGTACTTTGCAGACTACATGTGCATATTTCTCTACAATTAAAGGATTCATGATGGCCAGTCATGGTTTCCCCTAATCCAAGATTCTTAATCTATATATAAGCGCTTTATTATTTATAAATTTATCATCGATGATTATTTCTTGTCAGTTCTAGACATCATTTATTGAGATCTCTTTAATTATGTTTTAGGTACCTAAACCACTTCTAGGTAATTTGACAATCATGTCATTGGTCTCTTCAAGAGCACCCATAAGTGTTTCTACAAGAACACTCGCCTCTATTATTTGGCATCTTTATTACTTACTCCAAAAATATTTTGAACTGACTTTTGAACCATATTTCAGATGTGATTTACAAATTTTGATCCTTCAGGGATTCAAATCTATATTGGAGAAAGTCTACTAGAGATACTATTGATAATATTTTGCATCATTGTATATTTTAATAAATATTTAACACTGATGATCAAAATGAACTTGTATCCCTTTATCCTCCCCTTTAATGATGACAATTGTCACATTAAATAATAATCCTCTTTGGATTCTCTTCTTAATCCACTATCACATTGCTGCTAGCAAATACATTACATGTATATCGGTTACAGGAGGATAATCATTTTATTAGTTGGTAAGTTGCATTCAATTGATATTGCTTAGTAGAGTTTGTTCTCATTCATTGATCTAGTCAATTGGAGGAATTTACTTATTGTATAGATCATTTGACCACATTCACAACTTCAGGTCATTCAACATTTATGTTGATTGAAATTTAAATCACTGAATAATATCTATACATGATCTATAAGATGAGCTCATAACAAACTTCAGGTTGTTAGCTGAATATTTACATATATGGATACATATATATTATATTTTTTCTCATTTGAATTAGTGATTTTTTTAGAACAAACTATTATAAGAATCCAAGACATTTGGTTTGGAACCATATCGAACTTCTGGTTCGAACAACTTCAAGTTGTTAAATTTTGTTCCTCAATTATATCTCAAGTATAAGTTTTGAACATTAATTATATTACTTATCAAAGAATAATTTATAATTGCATATAGACATTTCTACACATCTCTTTTGAGTGTTTTGTAGAAAAAAAATTTACAACAAAAATAATAATAAGAGTATCTTCTGGATACTTGGTATATTGCGGATACAGATCTCCTTAAGACCGTATGTATGGCTTGCATGAAAATTATGATATGAAATATAGACCATCTCTTCAGGAGAATATATAAAAATATATCTTCAGGAATTAATTATATATGCAATATTTCTTATGAATAATAACTAGGAACATGACCTTTATGATATAATTAGACATATGAACATAGAACAATATATTCTAGAGATAATCTTAAACCTTTTAGATCTAATCTAAACTAAATTAGTATCCTTCATAATCATATTTATGTACACTTATTTGGTTTAATAAAATTACCAAATATATAAATAAATCTCTTCTAGATATATGTTATCATTTCCAAATTTATAAAGCTCTTCTAGAGATATTTTAGTATCACCACTTCTGGAGTGAACTTACTCTTCTAGAGATATATATATGCATTGTTTGAATGCCATATCAATATACAATATTTATTTTATATAAATTACATAATTACTACTTTTACAGTAGCATAAAATATCCATGCTGGAGATTTTTTTTGTAATTGCTTTTAAAATGGCGTATCAAACTTTAAATACAGTGACAAAATTAGATTCACCAACTGAAAGTAAGATGCAAGAGATAAAATCACTATTTCTAGAGTGTAACATTGGTATACAATATCATTTTTTTGGGATAAATTATTGTTATTACTCAAAAAAATTTATATCATTATTCCTTCAGGGAGTATAGTTTTTCCTTTTAAGAAATTGCAATATAACAAAAATGAAATTCCTATAGCATCTCTTCTGGGATGTTAGATTTTGTAATATAAATATAAATAAATCTCTAAAACATCTTTTCAAGAGATTAATACACACACACATCCAATGATGTTTGAAATATCATATAACATAATATCTTCAGGATATTTGTTAATATAGTGTAAATGTTAAAATATAAGGTAAGGTATAACTCATTTGGAGATTTTTGTATTCTCTTGAATGCAACATCATTTTCTCATATGATTATTTATTAATTTTCTTTAACTTCTTCAGGAAGTACAACCTTATCATTTTACATAATATCAATAGAGCTTCGGGCTTCTAATTCATGAACTTTAAGTTCATTAATTTATATATTATATATTTACATATACTATAACACCAACTAATTTATTGCATTAATTTAGATGTTATTAATTGACAAAGATTCCTTGGTGAACTTTGTATTGTATATTTTATATACTATGTATTTGTTGCTATTTCCTAGGTCTTTCATTTTATCCGTTGCCATTAATAATTCAATTTAAAGTGGATTTTTTGAGAAATGCGGATTATGGATCTTAAGGCTAGGATAAACAATAGAGGAGGGAGGGTGAATAGTGTTTTAAAGAATTACTAAATCTTTTTGAGTTTTTATTAATTTGAACACGAATGTATGCAATATTCAGACACAGATATAATCACAGAATCAAACAAAGATGCACAAATAAAGTAGAAGCAGTAAAGGAAAGAACACACCGGATTTTATACCGATTCAGAGTTACCCTACATCCAGTTCCGCACACAAGTACGGATTTACTTTCAAAAACAATCTTTACAATTACACCCTCGATTTCAAGGCCACGAGGTACACCCTCCAGATCTACAATACTCTGGGTACTGATACTTGATTTTCCAAGAAACAAGTTCACCCAATTGATTTCCAAGGCTACAATCACACCTTTTCTCACTTGATTGATTTCCAAGGCTACAATCACACCTTTTCTCGCTTGATTGATTTCCAAGGCTACAATCACACCTTTTCTCTCTAAATTGATTACAAAGAAGTCTATAACTCTGAATAGCACTGAGGATCTCGTTGAGATAGTGACAGAGAATCAAATCAGAAATGATCTAGTTAGATTCAATGTTGATTTCGACAGAGTAACGGTAAGAATATATATAAAGAAATGTGGAAGAAGAAGAGGAGTGGAAACCAGAAAAATATGAATATATACTCGTTGAAAACACCCCCTATTTATAGAAGAACAACAGCCATGTCTGTTCGTAAAAGGTTATTATGAATAGACACTTCTTTTGAAATTCAAATTTTGAAATTAACTGCCACTATGTCGACATGGGTAACTTGAGCATGTCGACATCCCAAAGGAAATTTTGGTGATTTGTCTTTCTTTGAAAATAACCTCTATCTTATATTAAAACTATTTTAAACTTATAAATATACTTGACTATAGTTAAAATACATAAGTAAATATAGAAAATAATATATATATATATATATATATATATATATAATTTTACGTATAAATATTAAAAGTTAAATATATTATTATTAAAGATAGTTTTAAAACTAAGAATAATTTGATTTTGAAATTAAATATTATTTTGAGGCTAAAAGTATTTAAAATCAGGATAGATGTTTTTGATTCTTTTAAAAGGAAGGTTTTGAAATTATTTTGAAAACAAGATAATTTTGTAAAATCATTTGAATAAAAGTTAGCGGATACGAAACAATGTTCCACTAGATTTTTCGTAGGTTCCATCCTACTTAGGGTTCCATCCCTTTAACGGGCTCGATGGATTCCATTCCACGAATAAATTGGATTTTAAGATGCCAGTGCTTTTCTAGGAGTTTTAACAAAATTCCTAATTAAATTACTTATTCTTGAAATCTTGAACTCTTGATAATCTTGATATTCTTGATACTCATGAGTCTTCAATCTTAATACCTTGAATCTCTATACTGTACAGTCTTCATTCTTGGTACCTACATGGTTAAATCCTGCATATATATATATATATATAAACTATAATGTTAGTATTTATATTTTGTAATCTTATTCCAAGGTTGTTGTCATCAAAACCATCATCTCAAGTACTAACAATCTCCCCCTTTTTGATGATGACAACCTTTTTTTATAAAATATTACTTCTATTCTAACAACTCCCCCTAAAACTAATAACTCCCCCCTTAATCTATGCCTAACTATCCTATTTTATATTTCTCCCCCTTTGTCATCAACAAAAACCATCCTAAAACTATAAAACTCCCCCTTAAACTAATACTAGAACAAAGTATAGTAAATGAAATGTGAAAGACATTAACATAATTATATTATAATTATTCGATACATAAATATGTATAAGTATATTTCAGACAACACACATCAAAACCAATCATGTCTGACAAGTCAAACAAATCAATCAATTCAAAAAAAATCAATCAAGTCAAACAAGTTAATTAAGTCAAACAAGTTAACCAAGACATATCAAACAAATCAAAACTAATAATCCTATATTATAAGACAATACTACAAACTCCCCCTAAATAAAATACACTCATTATGTATATATGTTTGCAATGTAGTTTGTAATGCAGTTATGAAATGTATGACATATGCAATGTAGCATGAGATGATATGCAGAATGAAGTGCAACTTGTGATGCAAATGATTATGATATTTCATGCACTGTAATTTACAATATAATAAGCATTGAAATGTGATATGAAATAGAATGCATAATGATATGTAATAAAATGACAATGCAGTAAAATAATTTGCAGAATGATACGATGATATATATATACTATGGGAAGAGATATTCAGACTATAAGATAAACATGAGTGATAAGTAATATCTAATTGACAAGCATATATATATATATATATATATATATATATATAAGTGTGTGTGTGTCTATATATGTATGTATACATATATCAAACTATTTATTATAAATCACTTCAACCAAACAAAGGTAAAACACACCAATTACTAGACTTAAGTTAAAGAAACTAATGAATGAGACTGAAAGAGTTGTAAAGAAAGAGTTTAAAGGTAATAAATGGTATTAAAACTATAACATAATCGTGAAAGGTAGTAATCAAACTTAATATCAAAATCAAATGCTAAGGAATATGGATTTAAACTGTATACATGTATGTATGTATATATGATCAAATATGGTTTTTATAAAAATTAATAGCCTACTTATTTAATTTATTTAAAATAATTTTTTTAACTTGGTTGTTTATTTTTAAAGAATCCAAACTTCCATGTTTATAAAATACTTAACTTACTAATTAAAACTTTTATATTAAATTATTATTGGCTTAAATATTTAGAAACATGTTTAAACATCTTTTAAATTTAAAAAATATCATAATGAAATATTAAATAAAATAATAAAGATTGAAAAACTAAAATAAACATGTGTTATATTAAGGCCTCTTACTTTAAAAAATTTAATTAATTATTAAAAAATATTTAAACATGAAATTAATTTTAAAATATTCTAATATAAGTTAGAAACTAACTCTAAAGAGAATAGAGAAAAATACTTAATTTAAATATCATTTTTTACATAGTTTAAAGTTTTATAAAGAAAAACAGCATTTAAAGAATGCTATAAAAAGTTTTTTTAGTAAAATATATTCGAAACTTTATAAAACTGAAACTATAGCCTTTGCCAAATGCTGTGTAAAGTTTCTGAAACTCCACAGCGTTTCAAAGCACAGAAATGATATAAAAACGAATTTGCATTACTTACAAAACATTGCAGAAGAAAAGAAGCATCTTAGAAATGTTATCTAAAATTCCGGTCATGTGATGTGGTGCAATCTTATTAATTGAAGAAATATATAAACAGAGCCTTATTCTAACATTCTAAATTTATTCTATTAATTTCTTAAAGATATAAAATTAGTATCTTAAAAGAAATAGAGTATGAGAAGTAAAAATAACATTAGAAAAGTTGAAATCATGAATGAGGTATGCTTTTCTGCTTAGTATAATTGTAATAAATTAGTTGTAAGATTTTATTTGAAAGGAACACATTTTAAAAGAATTGATTATAGTGTGTCGATATATGGACCAAAATATCAAAACTTATAAAAGAGATAAATTTATATACCTAACTAAATGTAAAAGTATATATTCCTAAATGCAACAATAAAAATGAAATAATCGTATCACTTTTTGCACTCCATCTTTCTAACTTTGTTGTTCTTCCATTGTCGTGAACCATACATTTATATCCTTCAGAATTTAACAACGAGATCTATTCTATTGCGACGGGCTCATTTTTCTGATCAACGTAGTATAATCATTTGCTGAATTTGAAGAACGTATGAGAAAGATACAGATGATTTAGTAGATCGACTAACTTGGGGCCAAAAATTTGAACTTGAATTTTGAATTAATGGACACTTCAACCACTATAAATAGGTCCAACAGTCACCACTTTTCATAAAAATTCCTCTTCTTCTTCTTCTTCCCTTTTTTATATACTATCAAACTTCTAGAAGGCATATCTCCTTCGTTTCTTAACAGAATTGGATGAAACCAGTGGCAAATTGAAGAGGAAGGCAAGGGCTACGATCTAGTAATAGTTTGGTGACGAATTTGGACGGTATTGTGATGCAACAGGCCGAATAGTAGGAGAAATGTAGAAAATCCCGTACACAGTTTTTCAGTTTTGGATAGCCAACTTCAAACTGTCATATCTTACTCAATTTTGATTGGAATTTGATGATCCATCCATCGAAACGACCACGAGAACAAGAACTACAATCTGGAAAAGGAGTGGGAACAAAATAATCAAATCTCTGGATGTAATTTGAAGAATACCTTTGACAGTTTTGCCTTCTTTTTCTTTTTGTTCACCAAAACTTCATTTGACCATAACTTGGTCATTTCTTGACGGATTCGCACGAAACCAGTGGCATTGCGAAGCAGATGGAGAGAAGTACAGTATCAAGTCATGTTGTAGATGAGAACCGAAAGTTTTGTACTGATCTGGTACCCATTTCATTATTGATTTTCATTATATATCCATTTGTTCTTCTTGATCGATGAATGATTATCTGGTATCTTTTAACGAACAATCATTAGACATAACCCTTCTCCTGCAAAACAACATAACTTTTTAGAGAATTAAGTGACTTTTCAAAATGACTAAATATAGTTTTAAACAAAAAGTATCATGATGATTCTGTGACATATTCATATGAAAATAGTGTTAATAATTTTATAAAAAAATTGCCATTTTAAAATTTTCAAAATTCAGATTATGAAAACTTTGAAAACCTTGCTCCGATACCAAATGTGCGAAATGCAGATTATGGATCTTATGGCTAGGATAAACACTAGAGGGGGTGAATAGTGTTTTAAAGAATTACTAGATCTTTTTGAGTTTTTATTAATTTAAACACAAATGTATGCAATATTCAGACATAGATATAATCACAGAATAAAACACAGATGTAGAAATAAAACAGTAAAGGAAAGAAAACATCGGATTTTATACTGGTTCGGAGTTACCCTACATCTAGTCCCACACACAAGTACGGATTTCCTTTCAAAAACAATCTGTACAATTACACACTCGATTTCAAGGCCACGAGGTACACCCTCCAGATTCACAATCCTTTGGGTAGAGATACTTCCCGGGCAACAAGTTCACCCAATTGATTTCCAAGGCTACAATCACACCTTTTCTTGCTTGATTGATTTTCAAGGCTACAATCACACATTTTCTCGCTAAATTGATTACAAAGAAGTCTATAACTCTGAATTGCACTGAGGATCTTGTTGAGATAGTGATAGAGAATCAAACCAGAAATGATCTAGTTAGATTCAATGTTGATTTTGACAGAGTAATGGTAAGAATATATATAAATAAATGTGGACGAAGAAGAGAAGTGAAAACCATAAAAATATGAATATAAATTCGTTGAAAACACCCCCTATTTATAGAAGAACAACAACCATGTCTATTCGTAAAAGGTTATTACGAATTGACACTTCTTTTGAAATTCAAATTTTGAAATTAACTGACACTATGTCGACATGGGTAACTTGAGCATGTCGACATCCCAAAGAAAATTTTGGTGATTTGTTTTTCTTTGAAAATAACCCCTATCTTATATTAAAACTATTTTAAACTTTATAAATGTACTTGACTATAGTTAAAATACATAAGTAAATATGGAGAATAATATATATATAATTTTACTATAATTTTATATTTAAATCTAAGTATAAATATTAAAAGTTAAATATATTATTATTAAAGATAGTTTTAAAACTAAGAATAATTTGATTATGAAATTAAAGATTATTTTGAGGCTAAAAGTAATCAGGATAGATGTTTTTGATTCTTTTAAAAGGAAGGTTTTGAAATTATTTTGAAAACAAGATAATTTTGTAAAATCATTTTAATAAAAGTTAGCGGATACAAAACAATGTTCCACTAGATTTTTCGTAGGTTCCATCCTACTTAGGGTTCCATCCCTTCAACGGGCTCGAAGTGGATTCCATTCCACGAATAAATTAGATTTTAAGACGTCGGTGCTTTCTAGGAGTTTTAACAAAATTCCTTATTAAATTAATTATTCTTGAAATCTTGAACTCTTGATAATCTTGATATTCTTGATACTCATGAGTCTTCAATCTTGATATCTTGAATCTCTATACTGTATAGTCTTCATTCTTTGTACTTGCATGGTTAAATTCTGCATATACATATATATCTAAACTATAATGTTAGTATTTATATTTTATAATCTTATTTGAAGGTTGTTGTCATCAAAACCATCATCTCAAGGAATAACATGTTTCACTATAATATTACCTGTTCCAAATCCGATACACAAACGTAGGCCTTTGGCAAGCACATATAATCCATTACTAAAAGAAACCCCTTAAACATAAGCAAGCACTTACTAAAGTCATTAACAATGATTTATTGTTTCTTAGAGTAACTAAATAAAGTATTGTCTTACTAAGATACACACATATTAGGTGAAGGCAGCATAGTTATACATTTTATATTTTTTTCTATGATTATTCATTACTTACAACGTAGTGGTAACAAAGTTACTTTTGTATACTTAAGTGCATACAAAGCATGGAATGAGTAAGCAAACAATACAAAAAGTAGCATCACAAATTTTGAAATGGATGAAGTTACTCAAATTGTGATATTACGCTAATATGTGTGTTATTTTTGGCACTAATGATGATGGAAGATGTCCAATTCTTTTTGCAAATGAAGGTAGAGGATATTCTAAATTCCGCTTAATTGAAAATGAAGGTTTCCACGTGATTATTAGCATCGCCGATTAATGTATTAGAATATAGAATTTGAATTAAGTTAGACAATTTTTGATTATGGTTTCATTTTAAGTTTATGAATATTCATGTGAAGGTATTAATCATAAATCGACATGAAATTTTTTCCATTTGAAATTTATTAAAAGGTCAAACTGATGCAAAAAAATATAACATCAAGTTTTGTGCACATTTGTTCTTACTATTTCATGATATAAAAAATTAGTGCACATATTTATTTATCTCAAGTATCATCAATGCATATGACCATTATTTCAAAATGCAATTTATTTGCTCAGGATTTTCTATACACATGTCCAACGAATGCCTTACAACTGATAATTATAAAACACAGAAATGAGATAAAAACACACAAAAAAAGGAAATGAAAACTAAAAAGAATAAACAAAGAGAGAAGCAAACCATGACATGAAAAACAACATGATAACTCATATGGCTTTCTGTTTAGGGGAAAAGTGACTACATATGACTGGAACACAACTGAGTGCCAGCTGCAATAATATGTTCTTAACGTCATGCTTTAAAGCATAAGTGAGTGATTTCCTATCTATAGTCCAATCAAATAATTCTATAGTGTACTCGATGAACTTAGCATCTTTTTTCCTATAGTTATTTGTTTAACTATACTTTCTTTATATGCCCGAAGGATTTCAAATTTTCAATATTTATTTACACAACCATCATGGATTAATGAAATGACATGAGAATTAACGGTATCATACACTAAAATGTGTCTCTCTTTTTCGTCCTCCTCCAGTGAACTTTTTTTGTGTTTCTAAAGTAACTATAATTTGCTTTATTACTTCTCTAAGCAAGCTACATGCAAATCTGGAAAATCAGAAGGATATCGTTAATATCAGAAAGAATTATACGAATTTGTTATTTCCTGGGTTAACACTTAACATAGGTTTCTTTTACCATCATATCGGTTATTGACTCATGGTTGAGATCGAAGGAAACAAATAATAATTACATGTGTTATATACATACCCAATATTGATGGCAGTTTCCATCTATTGCCTATAAGAACCCAAATCTTGATTCCAGTTTGTGCTAGATTGTTAATACATTCAGGAACACCATTTTGTAGCTTATGGCGGCGACATGAAGAAGAATTATAAACGGTACTTGCGAAATAGACAAATTTTGTATTATATGACAGTTATAGAAGACAACATTTGCTCATAACCTGAAAATAAAAACTTTGTTGGAGGTTTTCAAAATCACACGTAATAGATGACATAATAGATGATGTAAGGTAATAAACATGATTTTTTTTCAAATATCCCTATTATTATGTCAATGTCACTAATTGTGAACAAAATATCATAATAATTTAGAATATTGCAAAACTATTATTGAGTTTGAGCAAAAGCGTATACACTTTTCGAGTATATTACATAGGTTTTTTTGGAAATAAAATTAGTGCACTATAGTGTACTAAAAGAACATTAACATGGTGACAGTGACCTATTTCTAAATTCTCTTCAAGAAATGCAGTAAGAACTAAACAATATTATGGCAAAAAGTATATTTAAAGTAAAAAGGATACGACCGCCATGTTTAGTTATATTACAGTTATGAGGTAAGTTGGCCGGTATACCTAATATCAAACTTTTCCACTATTAAAAGAAGCACATTTTTGACCAAATTATGGGAACGATTCTAAAAGAAGTTAGAATGGCACTACGCATATATGGTAGTACAGACAGACATCAAGCAGTTCATAAAATAGGGTTGACAACTGAATTTCCTTTAAAATTCACCGTAAATGTTAAGAATTGTGATTATTATAGTTATTGTTCAGGAAATAATCAATCAAATCAACTTGAATTAAAATGTATTATTTTCATAATAAATCAAATCAGCGGCTAGAAAAAAAGAAATTTACTAAATCAAAAAAGGACAGTCTACCAATCATGTAGTACGAAGAAAAATGTAAACAATCATTATATCAGTTTATATGCGAACCAAGGATTCAACATCGAGAAAAAAAATAAAAAATCTTGACATTTAGGAGTTTAATATCTAATTGATACCCAACAATGTACTGTTGCTCATAGGAATATATGCATAGGTTAAAGGTAGCCGGTGGTGGTGGACAAATTGGAGGAACAGACGGAAGTGGAGGGGTAGAGAGGGAAAAAGAAAGAACAACGCAGCCTTTGTAGGATGGTTGAAAAACGAGTATACAACGGAGAAACATCAGGATTAAAGATTTGGAAAAATTAAAATTAGGGTATAGTGGGAATGAAGGTGGAAGCGAATTTGTGGGGAGAGGATGCGAGAGGGATGAGAACATGGAGGGAAATGATGGAGGGAGATGGGAGGAACGGTTTTGGGGGGGGGGGGGAAGAAAAAAAACAAGAAGAAAGAAAATGCATGAAAGAGGAACTATGTTGAAATGCTAACTTCTTATATTGTCCACGTAAGTAGGGCTACTTTTCTGTTTTCTATTATAGGTAACCAGTACTAAAGGCACGTCTTTTCAATGCATACAAAGAAAAATGTAAACCAACTTATATTTTCAATATTATGAATAAATGCATAAAAACTCCCACCTTAACTGTTCTTCATCAATTTAGTCATTGTGTAAAATATTAAATGGAACATTTGAGGAGATGAATGTTTAACCTGACTTAAAGAGATGAATCTATTGTAGTTAATACAATAGTTAAATTACATAAGAAGACAATTATCCTAAAACAAAGAGTTCTGACATGTAAATCGTACAATTTGCATACCGATCAAGATCCTCCTGTTATACATCAAAATTTGAAAAGTTCGAATGTTTTCCTTGGAGAAGGCTACAAAGAAAAATTATCGGATATTGGAATGACTGAAAAAGGAAAGTCTATTAGCATGCGTGAATGTCCAAAATTTTAGGGTTAGTCGAGAAGAATGTGGATCTTAAGAATGACCAAAATCCATATCATAAATGAGAGGTATAAAGGGTATTTTAGTAATTTCAAAAGCTTCAATTGTGGTAATTCTCATTATCAATTGTAGAGGAACATCCCCGGAGCTTGATCAAGGGAGAGACTCCCCATTGCTGTTAGTTATTATCCGAGTTGACTTTGAAGAAAATTTCACATTTGGTCATGAAGCATCACGTTAATTTCCTTAACTAATACGCTGGCAATGTCGGTAGCACATGTGGCACTCACCATCCACTCTTCTTCTCTTACTTTTGATCCACAAAAGAAAGCATACTCAACAACATGACCAAACTTTTTTGACTCTAGCTTTTTTTGAATTAGAAACATTGTAAATTTCTGCCAAGTAGTTCGTGAAAGCTTCATATGCATTAAATACCAATTCGGTTTGCTTTAGGAGATTGGGGGCAAAGTCGGGATCCACATCAGACCAAATTAGTTACTACAATTCTTGGAAGCTATGTAACAACCATAGTTTGATAAACATGATTCTTAAGAAAAAAACTATAGTGTGCAAATTGAAAAAGAAGAAAATCCTGCAACCGAGCATTGTTCATCAGAGCTGGGCTGGAGGTCATCGGAAAGAAAGATTGGAGATGGCAGACACTTATCAGAGGCTGAAAATATGAAGATCTTGTCAGCATGTGCACAGTTGATACTTGTTTGATCGCGTCCAGTTATTAGGGAGAATGGTGCAATGAACATCGTTTAAGTACTATAATGATGTGGACTTATAATTCTTTGTAAATGGTTTGTATGTGGTTAATTGGGTAGGAATAAGTGGTTTAGTCATTTTTAGTGATGTTTGTTTAAATATCAGGGTATGTTGTATTGGAAGTGTGTGTATAAAGCAAAATAATCAGTTCCTTCATTACCTTTCTATATACAACAGTTTGTCTCTATTTTCTTTTCAATTTTAGTCTAATTTTCAAATTCATATTTCCAATCCTATACATTCTATCCTTGTTACTTAGCAGTATGTTCTAATTCATTTCTCTGTTATAGTTTACTTCAATTTTTGCCATTTTCTATGTTCATTTTGTTGATTACTCTGGTTCTTAGATACTTCCATTTTTACCATTCTTGTTATTTTCCAATTCTGTGATGTTAATTCCTTGTTCTTGATATAATTTTTTCTTTTATCGATCTGTAGCTTACAAGTTCTTACAATTTTATTGGTAAATCTTTCAATATAGATTTTTTTTGATCTGGATTTCCTGTACTAAAAATTGATATTATCTTGCCAAAATTATCTTGTTAAAAACCCTTCGTGAATTTAAAATTCCTGGACTTGTTCATTCTTGCCTAGAAGTATATGTTCATGCATCTGTTTATGTTCATTCCAGCAAACTTGTCTTCTTTCAAAAAGCCTCTCCATTTCTTGATATTTTCTCTGAATTACATTTTATTTTAGACAGTTCTTGAATTTCTTAAAAAACCACAATCCACTGTTCTTCATTTTGGTATGAATACAAAGATACAATCTTGTCTGTTTCTAGAAAATCTTTCTATTGCTCATTTTGCCACTTTAGATCAGTACTTCTTTTCTTGTTTTTTGTTAGCCATTTCTTGTTCTTGGGTGTACAAACACATCTGTGCACGTGCACGAACTCAAACCACTTTCTTGCTACTAGAACTCATCCACTTCTTCCCAGCTTTCACCTTCGACAGTAATGGCCAAGACCACTGATCAACCAGGGCCTTCAAATTTGGTATCAGAGTGGTCATTGGAGATGCAAACAAATCCCTTGTTCGATCCTGAAAATGCCCCAAATTCAGATCTATACCCAACCCTAATTTCAAACCCAGATGATCCATGGCTGAGGCAAGAGGAAATTGTTTGCTCTAAAAATGGTCACAAACCCCAAATACCGTGAAAGCACCAGTGTATGAACACAAATCAGCAATATTCAAGCACAAACCTTAGATCTCAGCAAATAAAAAACAACAATTCAGAAATTATAATCAGAAACACATGATTTATTGTGGTTCAGCTATCTTCGGCCTACGTCACTTCAAAGTTTTATCTTTTATTGATTATCCTTACTGGTTATAGATGATTACAGCGACAATGAAGTAATTTGAGTATAACAGCGATGATATGGTGTAGAATTAAATCCGGCAGAGTCTGGACGTCCAATAGCAAAAAGATCTCTTTTCTGTAGGCTTCAGGGGGCTATTTATAGGCGTAGGAGACTGATACCGCGCTCAAACTTCGAGAGACTTATTCTGGCATGTGAGTGGACCCACGCGACCGACCCCATCAAGTTTCGACTCGATCTGTGATCGATACGAAACAATTTCATATCCATCAAGAAATTATCCAATTGAAGCAAACCATGACATGAAACATAACATGATAACTCACATGGCTTTCTGTTTAGGGGAAGAGTGACTACATATGACTGGAACACAACTGAGTGCCAGTTGTAGTAATATGTTCTTAATGTCATGCTTTAAAGCATAAGTGAGTGATTTCCCATCTATAGTCCAATCAAATGATTCTATAGTGTACTCGATGAACTTAGCATCTTTTTTCCTATAGTTATTTGTTTAACTATACTTTCTTTATATGCCTGAAGGATTTCAAATTTTCAATATTTATTTACACAACCATCATGGATTAATGAAATGACATGAGAATTAACGGTATCATACATTGAAATGTGTCTCTCTTTTTCGTCCTCCTCCAGTGTACTTTTTCCGTGTTTCTAAAGTAACTATAATTTGCTTTATTACTTTTCTAAGCAAGCTACATGCAAATATGGAAAATCAGAAGGATATCATTAATATCAGAAAGAATTATACTAATTTGTTATTTCCTGGGTTAACACTTAACATAGGTTTCTTTTACTGTGATAACCCAGATTTTCTAGACATTTGTAATTGATAAATAATCGGGTTAATTAATTTAATTTTTGATTTATAAATTTAATATATAAATGTGATAATCTCCTTTAAAATTATTTAAAATTTATAAAGTTAATTGTTCTCAAAACAATAATAATAATGTGCCAATTTTTATATTTGTAAACGGATTTATTTGTCTATATACATATTTAAAAAGTTGATTTTAATTTGAATTTGAATTTGAAATTCAAAGAATAAATATCTTAAATTAAATTGGATACAGAATATATATATATATATGATTTTATTTGTATATAATTTGTTTTATATTATTTTCCTTAAAAGATCATATTCATATAAATGTATATGTAAATGTTTTAGATTTCAAAATACATATATAAGAATTATTTGTATTCTAATTAGTTTTAGGATATTTTCTTTTAAGAGTAATTTTATATTTACATATGTAAGTATTAATTAATAAAGAAATTTTAATATGTTAGTTTATGTTAACATTTAAATTAAATAAAATTAAATTAAAAATACAAATACATGTGTAAACATGTAAATTATCTTAATAATACATGTAAAGAAATTAAGTTTTAAAGTGACATATGTAAGAAGATTAAGCTAGCTTATGACAAATGTTGGCAAAATGAACATGTGGCGCTCATTTTTTTTTCTTTTATTTGAAATTTAAAACATAAGAAAATTGTTTTTCCTCTTTTATTTTCCAAAACTTTCTTCCTTCATTCTTTCATGTATTAATGGCAACCACTCAAACCTGAAAATTTTGAATCCAAAAGCAAATCTGAAAACTTCAATCTGCAAACTTTTAACCTGCATTTCAAAAGGAAATTCAGATCCATTTCAACATTTAGATCATCAGATTGAGGCATGCATGTATTCATTTTCATCAGCAAGCATCAAAGGCGAAGTAAAAGCTTTTTTTTCAAATTATATAATTCAAGGCCTGGAATAATAACTGAAACCTACTCTGCAAATTAAATCACAGGTGAATAGAACTCTTAGTGCTTGAATTAGGATTTGGTGAATCCTTGAATATATGATAGAAATCATGTGTGCATGATGTTAAAGAAGTAATCTTGTATGTATATATATATATATATATATATATATATATATATATATATATATATATGTGTGTGTGTGTGTGTGTGTGTGAAGTATCAGGTTAGCAAGATCCTATTTAAAATATTACAGGTTTGAAACCTGAGTTAGTGATGAAAATCTTCCTCTCAAATTAATTTTGGGGCTTGAATTTTGAGTAAGAATTGTTTGTATGCGAACAATCCAAAATTTTCTCCTTTAAACTTGATGCATGTAGTTAATAAACCTTGGAGCTGAAGCAAAACAGAACTTATACATGTCTGAATGTACACAACCATCTATGTGTGTAGATACAGGGTGGATTTAGAAAAAAATCCAAAATCACCTTAGATAATAATTGTTAGGTCTCAGATTTCAAACAAAATATGGTTTATATAATGTTATATATGAGGATGTATTTGTTTATTTGCCTGTTCAAAAGTTGTGTGTGTTAAAACTAAAATTTTGTTCTCTGCTTATCTAAAGGTTTCTAAATTTAAAAGCAAATTTCATATCTCTTCAGATATTTGATGTGAAAAAAAAATTTAAACAGAAAATGTTTATAAGTGTATAAAATAAAATTTTAAAATAGTTTTATATATATAAATGAACTGTGTATATAAAATGTATGAATTTATGGTCTAATCAAATTATAGGCAAAAATAAATTGCCAGAGATTGATGAATCAATTATATAACCTAATTCTGGATTGAGATTCATGAATTTAGAAATAAGAATTGTGATTTTTAAATTAGGAATGGGCGAGGAATTGTGAGATGATGGGTTTCGGCAATTTTGTCGAATTCTGGTGATTAGTGTCGAAATGCGTGGCGAGGCTTGGGCGTAAGGTGACCAGTGGATGCTAGATCATAGGAAAAATAGGGATTGATTATTCAAATGATCGAGCAGTGAGATTGGAGGTGAACTAGGGTTCGAGTGTTAGTTTGGGGGCGTTATTGCTCTCGAAGTTTTCGCGATGGCCATGGATGATCGGAGTCGATTGTGTGATGAGGGATAGAAGCGGGAGGTCGTGCTGAAGGTTTGGGATTAACGACGAAGAGGGACGTGGACCTGATCGACGGTAATGACCAATTTTCTGTTGAGTTCTTCCAGTTTCTTCTCGATCGAATGTAATTTTTTTTACCTGGCCTTCAATTTAATGTTCTGGGTTGCTGAGTGGTTGAACGTTGTTGTGAGTGATTCTTTGGGGACAGAGTTGATGGCCGGAGCAACGGCGTGTGGGCGTGCACGTACACGGGGTTATCTGTGTATCTGGTTTTTTTTCTTCTGGAATTAAGGACCAAGAAGAAGAAGAAGAGTGGGAATGGGTTTGCTCGTGTATATGCTCGAAGTGGGATGGGGACCATCTCGAAGCAGAGCAATACGTGAGAAACTCGAGGCTTATCTCAGCAATTTTGTATGGTGACTCGGGTATTCATTTAGAGAACCTGGGTTTGCTTTGTTATCTGTTTTTTTATTGGTTAAAACAAAAGAATTCGTAACCAGTTTCAAATTAACAGAAATGTACAAGGTTAAAGCTATTTTCGAACTGGTATCAAAATATAAGCAGGTGCTTACCAAAATATATGAATTTAGATGGGTTTATTTTTGAAAATTAAGTGGTTTATTTTTGAAAGTAAGTAATTAATTTAAGAATGTGGTTTATTTTAATTATTCAAGATTTTATAAATTGAAATAACAAATTTATATAAGTAATTAAAGAGAAGGATAGCTAATCATTTAGTATGATAATATAAAGTAAATGAATAAATTTGTTGAAGATAATTACCTAACGGAAGTAACTAAGGGTTAGTTTATTTAATTTGAGTGATTAAGGGATAATTACTGGATGGGAAAATAAGAGATGATTAATTATTTAAGTGATAATTACTTAATGTAAGTAATTAATAGATAAATCTGTTGAGTGCTAATTAATTTAATTAGAGGATAAATTAATTAATGTTCAAGGTCAACTAATTAAGGATAATTAACCAATAGAATAATTACTTGATGAAAGTAATTAATTAAAGGTAAAGTAAATTAAGGAGAAATTAGTTAATTAAAGTAATTAATTAAAAGAAGGTTAATTAAGGGAGATAGTTAGGGAATAATTGATTAATTGGGTTGGAATTAATTAACAGTTAAATAATATTAAACGCCTTGGATTATTCGTATCACTAGTATGTGATTTTTTTTTTGTGATACTATATGAAATGTTTTATGAGATGTTGGGTTGAATAGTGATGATGTGAATATCTATGAGGTATTGCTGTGTGGAAATGACATCATATTTTTAGGACTAAGTTGTATTTACTTAAATAACTTGGGTTAAAATGATATTGAATTCGAAGAGACCGGAGTCGGGTATTAGTTAATACCCAAAAACCACTTCGATTCGTATAGATGGATATGTGAAATAAATTGGTTGATATAGGATGATTTAAGTAAATTTGACCTTTTAATCTAGGTTTGGTACTTAGAAATTGATGTGAAATGTAAGTAATGACTATGAACGTCTTGTGAACTTGTAATTTAATACAAGTTACCTGGGTTTATATAAATTGTATGTTTTGGGTACTCCTTGTTAGAAGAGTTTACTCACGCTGGCTTCCAGCCTAACCCGTGTGTTACTTTGATGTAATGCTCGGGTCAGACCGAGTATTACAGACTTGCAGGTGAGGACTTTTTGGAGCTCAAGAGGAGAGCTGAAGGACAGGAACGTATAGAGCGTTTATCCACTGTGATATATATTGTTATTTATATAGGACAAGTTATTTTAAATTGTCCAGTGTTGTGAAATTGTTGTAACTCTGATGCAAAATGTAAATATACTGGTACAGTTATGCTTTATAAACTGTTATTTATTTGCTATTATATTTTATCCGCTGTGAATGTGAGATTATGTGTTTCTTTTCTGTTCTTCTTCTTCTATCTCTTTCCTTCTTTTCTCTAACTATCTGGAAATTTTCGGGATCGAAATTTCCGGGTCATTTCATTTACCATCATATCGGTTATTAACTCATGGTTGAGATCGAAGGAAACAAATATTAATTACACGTATTATATACATACCCAATATTGATGGCAATTTCCATCTATTGCCTATAAGAACCCAAATCTTGATTCCGGTTTGTGCTAGATTGTTAATACATTCAGGAACACCATTTTGTAGCTTATGGCAGTAGCACGAAGAAGAATTATAAACGGTACTTGTGAAATAGACAAATCTTGTATTATATGACAGTTATAGAAGACAACATTTGCTTATAACCTGAAAATAAAAACTTTGTCGGAGGTTTTCAAAATCACACGTAATAGATGACATAATAGATGATGTAAGGTAATAAACATGATTTTTTTTTCAAATATCCCTATTATTATGTCAATGTCACTAATTGTGAACAAAATATCATAATAATTTAAAATATTGCAAAGCTATTATTGAGTTTAAGCAAAAGCGTATACACTTTTCGAGTATATTACATAGGTTTTTTTGGAAATAAAATTAGTGCACTATAGTGTACTAAAAGAACATTAACATGGTGACAGTGACCTATTTCTAATTTCTCTTCAAGAAATGCAGTAAGAACTAAACAATATTATGGCAAAAAGTATATTTAAAGTAAAAAGGATACGACCGCCATGATTGGTTATATTACAGTTATGAGGTAAGTTGGCCGGTATACCTAATATCAAACTTTTCCACTATTAAAAGAAGCACATTTTTGACCAAATTATGGGAACGATTCTAAAAGAAGTTAAAATGGCACTACGCATATATGTAGTACAGACGGACATCAAGTAGTTCATAAAATAGGGTTGACAACTGAATTTCCTTTAAAATTCACCGTAAATGGTAAGAATTGTGATTATTATAGTTATTGAAATAATCAATCAAATCAACTTGAATTCAAAAGTATTATTTTCACAATAAAGCAAATCAGCGGCTAGAAAAAAAGAAATTTACTAAATCAAAAAAGGACAGTCTACCAATCATGTAGTACGAAGAAAAATGTAAACAATCGTTATATCAGTTTATATGCGAACCAAGGATTCAACATCGAGAAAAAGATAAAAAATCTTGACATTTAGGAGTTTAATATCTAATTGGTACCCAATAATGTACTGTTGCTCATAGGAATATATGCATAGGTTAAAGGTAGCCGGTGGTGGTGGACAAATTGGAGGAACAGACGGAAGCGGAGGGGTAGAGAGGGAAAAAGAAAGAACAACGCAGCCTTTGTAGGGTGGTTGAAAAACGAGTATACAATGGAGAAACACCAGGATTAAAGATTTGGAAAAATTAAAATTAGGGTATAGTGGGAATGAAGGGTGGAAGCGAATTTGTGGGGAGAGGTGCGAGAGGGATGAGAACATGGAGGGAAATGATTGAGGGAGATGGGAGGAACGGTTTGGGGGGGGGGGGGGGAAGAAAAAAAACAAGAAGAAAGAAAATGCATGAAAGAGGAACTATGTTGAAATGCTAACTTCTTATATTGTCCACGTAAGCAGGGCTGCTTTTCTGTTTTCTATTATAGGTAACCAGTACGAAAGGCACGTCTTTTCAATGCGTACAAAGAAAATGTAAACCAACTTATATTTTCAATATTATGAATAAATGCATAAAACTCCCACTTAATTGTTCTTCATCAATTTGGTCACTGTGTAAAATATTAGATGGAACATTTGAGGAGATGAATGTTTAACCTGACTTAAAGAGATGAATCTATTGTAGTTAATACAATAGTTAAATTACATAAGAAGACAATTGTCTTAAAACAAAGAGTTCTGACATGTAAATCGTACAATTTGCATGCCGATCAAGATCCTCCTGTTATACATCAAAATTTGTAAAGTTCAAATGTATTCCTTGGAGAAGGCTACAAAGAAAAATTATCAGATATTGGAATGACTGAAAAAGGAAATTCTATTAGCGTGCGTGAATATCCAGAATTTTAGGGTTAGTCGAGAAGAATGTGGATCTTAAGAATGACCAAAATCCATATCATGAATGAGAGGTTTAAAGGATATTTTAGTAATTCCAAAAGCTTCAATTGTGGTAATTCTCATTATCAATTGTAGAGGAACATCCCCGAAGCTTGATCAAGGGAGAGACTCCCATTGCTGTTAGTTATTATCCGAGTTGACTTTGAAGAAAATTTCACATTTGGTCATGAAGCATCACGTTAATTTCCTTAACTAATACGCTGGCAATGTCGGTAGCGCATGTGGCACTCACCATCCACTCTTCTTCTCTTACATTTGATCCACAAAAGGAAGCATACTCAACAACATGACCAAACTTTTTTGACACTAGCTTTTTCCGAATTAGAAACATTGTAAATTTCTGCCAAGTAGTTCGTGAAAGCTTCATATGCATTAAATACCAATTCGGTTTGCCTTAGGAGATTGGGAGCAAAGTCGGGATCAACATCAGACCGAATTAGTTACTACAGTTCTTGGAAGCTATGTAACAACTACAGTTTGATAAACATGATTCTTAAGAAAAAAACTACAGTGTGCAAATTGAAAAAGAAGAAAATCCTGCCACCGAGCATTGTTCATCAGAGCTGGGCTGGAGGTCATCGGAAAGAAAGATTGGAGATGGCAGACACTTATCAGAGGCTGAAAATATGAAGATCTTGTCAGCATGTGCACAGTTAATACTTGTTTGTTCGCATCCAGTTATTAGGGAGAATGGTGTAGTGAACATTGTTTAAGTACTATAATGATGTGGACTTATAATTCTTTGTAAATGGTTTGTATGTGGTTAATTGGGTAGGAATAAGCGGTTTAGTCATTTTTAGTGATGTTTGTATAAATATCAGGGTATATTGTATCGGAAGTGTGTGAAGAAATATAAAGCAAAATAATCAATTCTTTCTTTACTTTTCTATATACAGCAGTTTGTCCCTATTTTCTTTTCAATTTTAGTCTAATTTTCAAAGTCATATTTCCAATCCTATACATTCTATCCTTGTTACTTAGCAGTATGTTCTAATTCATTTCTCTATTATAGTTTACTTCAATTTCCGCCATTTTCTATGTTCATTTTTTTGATTACTTTGGTTCTTAGATACTTCCATTTTTACCATTCTTGTTATTTTCCAATTCTGTGATGTTAATTCCTTGTTCTTGATATAGTTTTTTCTTTTAGCGATCTGTAGCTTGCAAGTTCTTACAATTTTATTGTTAAATCTTTCAATATAGATTTTTTTGATCTGGATTTCCTGTACTAAAAATTGATATTATCTTGCCAAAATTATCTTGTTAAAAACCCTTTGTGAATTTTAAATTCCTGGACTTGTTCATTCTTGCCTAGAAGTATATGTTCATGCATCTGTTTATGTTCATCCCAGCAAACTAGTCTTCTTTCAAAAAGCTTCTCCATTTCTTGATATTTTCTCTGAATTAAATTTTATTTTAGGCAGTTCTTGAATTTCTTGAAAAACTGCAATCCACTGTTCTTCGTTTTGGTATGAATACAAAGATACAATCTTGTCTATTTCTAGAAAATCTTTCTATTGCTCATTTTGCCACTTTAGATCAGTACTTCTTTTCTTGTTTTCTGTTAGCCATTTATCGTTCTTGGGTGTACAAACACATCTATGCATGTGCACGAACTCAAACCACCTTTTTGCTACAAGAACTCATCCACTTCTTCCCAGCTTTCACCTTCGACAGTAATGGCCAAGACCACCGATCAACTAGGGCCTTCAAATTTGGTATCAGAGTGGTCATCGCAGATGCAAACAAATCCCATGTTCAATCCTGAAAATGCCCCAAATTCAGATCCATACCCAACCCTAATTTCAAACCCAGATGATCCATGGCTGAGGCAAGAGGAAATTGTTTGTGCTAAAAATGGTCACAAACCCTAAATACCGTGAAAGCACCAGTGTATGAACACAAATCAGCAATATTCAAGCACAAATCTTAGATCTCAACAAATAAGAAACAACAATTCAGAAATTATAATCAGAAACACATGATTTATAGTGGCTCAGCTATCTTCGGCCTACGTCACTTCAAAGTTTTATATTTTATTGATTATCCTTACTGGTTACAGATGATTACAGCGATTACAATGAAGTAATTTGAGTATAACAACGATGATATGGTGTAGAATTAAATCCGGCAGAGTCTGAACGTCCAATAGCAAAAAGATCTCTTTTAACTAGGCTTCAGGGGGCTATTTATAGGCGTAGGAGGCTGATACCATGCTCAAACTTCGGGAGACTTCTTCTGGCACGTGAGTGGGCCCACGCTACCGACCCCATCAAGTTTCGACTCGATCTGTGATCGATACGAAACAATTTCGTGTGCATTAAGAAATGATCCAATTGAGCTGAAACTTGGCAGGACTGCTCTTTACCTTGTATGCAAGCTATCGTGAAAATTTCGTTGCATTTGGATCAGCGGTTTAGGAGATATGATCGATACGAGTCACTGTTCTTCGAAAGGCTGTCCGGTTCGAATTCATGGCTTCGTATCCATCCCTTTCGCATCGATCAGGAGCACATGCGCTCAGTGACGTGGAGTGATGTGGAGCGAGTTTCCTAGATCGATCCACTTTGTATGCCAAGTTTGACCGAGTTTTTCGCATCCAATTTCGAAGATTCATTCGCACCGACGCATAATTCGCATCCACTCACTTCAGTCCTTCCTCGAATCAATTATCAACTATCGCCTGTTCATTGAAGCCCTTGTTCGTATCGGTAAATGTTCGCACACTTCGTATTGATTGCTCATCGATACGAAATGAACTCACTCGAGCATGATGAATGCGAACAAGGACTCAAGCGCGACCGATTCGAACAACCACGAACTGGATGGATACGAACTATGCTTACCTGCGCCCGATTACGAAGCAGTCTTACCATGCTGGATATGAACCGAAACCGACTCAATGCTGCTATTTAGATCGATGCGAGCCTGATGGATTCGAACTGCACATGACTCGATCAATTCTAACATACTGAGGTGATGTCATTCCGATGGATACGAAACCGATCGATTCGAACGAGCCAGTGCCATATTTTCCTATTGGATGCGAATATGATGGATTCGAACAAGCCATCTCCTCAACTTACCGATGGATACGAACAACATGTTCTTCTTACCTTGTATCGATCATAACTTCTTCATACGGACTATGATTAACCCGAAATTTGAAACATAGCTTCTTCTTGCCTTGATCATCATCTCTAATCGATTCCGTCCTGGTTGAGCCCGGCCAAATTTTAACGACATCGATTGCAGCCTTATTTCCAATTGATCTCCATTCCTGATATCCATTCTTCCTTGCCAATTTTTTGATATTCCAGCCTTGACCAAAAGGTGGGATAACATTTGCCCCCCAAAACATGCCTTGTGATAAGAAGACGTGTTTTGAATAGTTCCGAATCCGATATCCGAAGTCCATAGCCATATCACTAGAGTACATCATCCTTGATTGCTCCGAGTCAATGCCCAATTCCAAATCCAATAACCAAAGCCCTTAGTCAATTCCTTATCCGTCAGAACCCGACAACCGAGTTCTAATCCATCCTTATCCAATAGCCAGTAACCGAATCTAGGACCTCTCCGGGTCGATATCCAAATCCATAACCTCTCCGAGCTCTTGCCAAGCGCAATCCACACTTGACGACCGTGGTCCAGTGTCCCTGGACGTTGTACAATGCCATGGCTTAAGTTCTAAGTCGAATCCTGGTCTCTCCGGACCCTTTCCGAGCATAGTCCATACTCAGCGACCTGGAACAATAATCGATAATATGAGGCCTAAGTCCTAGGCCGAATCCTGGTCGCTCCGGACTCTTGTTGAGCATAGTCCATACTCAACGACCTGAATAAGTCAATTCGCCACATGCGGACGAAGAGACTTACCCCTTGCCAGATATAATCCATACCTGACGACCATTTACCAAAAACCAGATAAAAATCCAATCAAAATCCAAATCAAATCAAAAACCCAGAAATCAAACCAACATCCAAAACAGAGAACAATCATCCAAAGGAAAACCCTAATCAGAATGCAACAAAACCAGGAGTTCAAACCAAACTCCAAACCAAACCAGAAAAATCAGTGACCAATTTGAAAGAAAAAGACCGATTTCACAAACCATAGCATCGCGATTTATCATCATTGAGAGCATGCCTAGGGGCTATCTCTGTCCCCATACATGTGTAAATGACTTTGCCGTTTGCCAGTAGCTTGTTACTTATTTCATATTATCTTGGTCAATTGATAATCAATCGACCATCATTCCTGGGCCTCATACCATCGTTGCTCGAGGTAGGCGGTGGTTGCTCCTGCTCCACCGCTGCATTCTGAGTTCCGACATATTTTCGCAACTGTCCATTCCTTACATGCTCCTAGATTATATCCTTCAAGTGTCTGCAGCTGTTTGTATTGTTCCCATCCAAATCGTAAAAGAGGCAATGCCTTCCTGATGCCCTCTCCCGTTCATAAGGCTCTCTCCTAACGGGCCTTCGGTAGGGAAGGCGATTCCGGGTTTCCAGGTATATCCGCTCCAGCGTCTCGTTCAATCCTATGTATGTGGCAAACTTTGGATCCTTCCATCGCTTCCTAGCTTTTCCAGAATCATCGTCCAATTTTCCTTTTCCTTTATCTTTATCCGAACCTCTGCCGGATGGTCCTCCACCTTCAGTCGCATTCACTTCTTTCAACTTTAAATCTGCACATGCATCCTCTTGTTGAAGGAATCTCTCAGCTTCGTGAAAGAATTCCCCGAGATCCAATGGTGGGTCTCGTATTAAAGATACATTGAAATACGAATCCTCTCTGACTTCTAACACTGCTGCCATTAAAACCATTGATGGATCCGGCCGATCCACCGAAGCAACTGCTGCATTGAATCGAGTTAGAAAATCTCTAAGTGATTCATCCGTCCTTTGTTTCACCGACGTTAGCGTCATCACATTCTTAGGCCTCTTAATATGGACCCAAAATTGCCTCAGAAACCTATCCACCAGCTCCATCCATGTTCTAATAGATCCTTCCTCCAATTGCCTAAACCACATTGCGGCTATATCTGTCAAATACAGGGGAAAACATCGGGCCATAACTTCCTCTGATGCCCCCAGCACTTCCATGTGTCTAGTGTATCTCATCAGATGATCTGTCGGATCAGCCTTGCCATTGTATACTTCCACAGTAGGTAGCTTGAAATCGGGCGGATTTCAAGCCATCCTCTTTTCCCGTGCAAACAGACTCTTGTTCACTCCTTTTAAATCTCTATTAGTCAGACCTCCATGCATAGTTTTCCTAATGATCTCAGC
Source organism: Allium cepa (assembly GCA_030765085.1). Classification (NCBI taxonomy): domain Eukaryota; kingdom Viridiplantae; phylum Streptophyta; class Magnoliopsida; order Asparagales; family Amaryllidaceae; genus Allium; species Allium cepa. The sequence continues at coordinate 10,336,035 of CM060941.1, read as the reverse complement.
TAATCCAGCATTATCCGTCAAAGGTTGCCCCTATGCCCCCGAGGGAATTCCGGTGCATACTCCTTATGCGGTTCACTAATGTTAGCGCTCGCTCTAGCCTGTTGAGCTCCATCCAGGGGCCTTCCAGTGTCAGATCCTACGGGCCTGCCCCCATGCCTTTGTTGACTGCCATCTAGTCCTGTATTCTGTCCTCCATTGGGTTCTACGACCCTAATTCCTTGTTCCACATCCGCAGTCACCGTAGTCGGTCTAAGGTTTTGTGTCCCTGCAGCTCTCATATGTTCAATGAAAGTCTGCATCATTTCCTGTTGACTTTTCAACAATCTCTCTTGCAATGAATTGGCCATTGCCTCCATTTCATCCCTGGTTACATAGATCGAAGCTTGCCCTTCCCCAGCTTCGGAGGATGCTTCTTGACTTCCTTCCTGTTAGCTTCTCTCAGCCCTTTGTCTTCTGCTTGTCTATCGAGTCATTGTCTTTCAAATCTAAACTCTTCACTTTTTCAAATCTGAACTTCAATTCGATATAGCGGGTGCTAGTCGTTCTCAGTGAACGCACCAAAGTGTTTGCGCTAAAAATGGTCACAAACCCTAAATACCGTGAAAGCACCAGTGTATGAACACAAATCAGCAATATTCAAGCACAAATCTTAGATCTCAGCAAATAACAAACAGCAATTCAGAAATTATAATCAGAAACACAGGATTTATAGTGGTTTGGCTATCTCCGGCCTACGTGCACTTCAAAGTTTTATCTTTTATTGATTATCCTTGCTGGTTACAGATGATTACAGCGTTTACAATGAAGTAATTTGAGTATAACAGCGATGATATGGTGTAGAATTAAATTCGGCAGAGTCTGGACGTCCAATAGCCAAAAGATCTCTTTTCTGTAGGCTTCAAGGGGCTATTTATAGGCGTAGGAGGCTGATATCATGCTCAAACTTCGGGAGACTTCTTCTGGCACGTGAGTGGCCCCACGCGACCGACCCCACCAAGTTTCGACTCGATCCATGATCGATATGAAACAATTTCATATCCATCAAGAAATGATCCAATCGAGCTGAAACTGGGCAAGACTGCTCTTTACCTTGTATGCAAGCTATCATGAAAATTTCGTTGCATTTGGATCAGCAGTTTAGGAGATATGATCGATATGAGTCAATGTTCTTCAGAAGGCTGTCTGGTTCAAAGCCATGGCTTCGTATCCATCCCTTTCGCATTGATCAGGAGCATGTGTGCGCAGTGACGTGGAGTGATGTGGAGCGAGTTTTCTGGATCGATCCACTTTGTGTGCCGAGTTTGATCGAGTTTTTCGCATCCAATTCCGAATATTCATTCGCACCGACGCATAATTCGCATCCACTCACTTCAGTACTTCCTCGAATCAATTTTCAACTATCGCCTGTTCATTGAAGCCCTTCTTCGTATCGATAAATGTTGGCACACTTCGTACTGATTGCTCACCGATACGAAATGAACTCACTCAAGCATGATGGATGCGAACAAGGACTCCGGCGCGACCGATTCGAACAACCACGGACTGATGGATATGAACTATGCTCACCTGCAACCAATGCGAACTTAACTAGCCCCTGATCGATACGAAGCAGTCTTACCATGCTGGATACGAACCGAAACCGACTCAATGCTGTTGTTTAGATCGATGCGAGCCTGATGGATTCGAACTGCACATGACTCGATCGATTCGAACATACTGAGGTGATGTCATTCCGATGGATAAGATACCAATCAATTCGAACGAGCCAGTGGCATGATTTCCTGATGGATGCGAATATGATGGATTCGAACAAGCCATCTCCTCAACTTACCGATGGATACGAACAACATGTTCTTCTTACCTTGTATCGATCATATCTTCTTCATACGGGCTTCGATTAACCTGAAATTTGAAACATAACTTCTTCTTGCCTTGGTCATCATCTCCAATCGACTCCGTCCTGGTCGGAGCCCGTCAAAATTTTAACGACATCGATTGCAGCCTTGTTTCCAATCGATCTCCAATTCTGATATCCATTCTTCCTTGTCAATTTGTTGATATTCCAGCCTTGACCAAAAGGTGGGATAACAGAAATTAACAACCGCATTACTTATGCCTTGAGAGATTTAGAAATTACAGCCATAAATTTGGAGTATACTATTCAAAACTTGGAAAAAACGTTTGATCAATCCACCAACGATATGCATACTAAATTCGAGAGAGTTCACAACATGATGACTACTTTGTTAATGAGTATCGCAATAACAGGAACACTTTTCAACCATCACCAGCTACTTCTCAACCTTTGATACATTTTCAGCCTTATCCACCCCCATCGCAACCTATGTATCCATTGTAGCCACCATCACTAAGAACTTTCACACAACCTCACAGGACACCTGTTGTACGTCCAAGAAATGCCCCATTATTTAACACTCCTCCAAGATATCCACAAAAACCACTGTCTCCTCATCAACTCAGAGACCCATTACTAGATTATCCCGTGCTTCATAACCACAACCCATAACCTATAATCAAATTAGATTTCCTTACATATTCTAGAGAGGAAGAAGTGGCAGATTAGCTAAGACATGGAGAGCAGTATTTTAAATTCCATCACACTGAAGAACATCAATGGGTAGAAATTTGTTCATTTGCTTTAAAAAAAGAAGTCTTGCAATGGTATCATTGGTATGTGAACACTGTCAACAATAATGAATCATGGCCAGTCTTCAAGGAGGAAATATTGGTCAGATTTAATTTTGAAGAAATAGAAAGACCATATGAAACTTTATCCAAACTTAAGCAACATACAACAGTTATATCTTATTCGAGTAAGTTTGAATAGTTGCAGGCTGTAGCAGAAATTCTCCCACCAAAGTGTGCTTGATAGATTTATTGGGGGATTAAAAGAAGAAATTAGGTATGATGTCCTCACTTCAAGACCAGTGGACTTTAGAGAGGCAGTAGCCTTAGCGAAAATGTTCGAAAGCAAATACCTTCAAACCAAAAAATTTAAATATCCATAACCTAGTAGTTCAACTACCAAAACCAATCAACTGCCTCAACCAAAGTCATCACAAGAGTCCACTTCCTATTCTCACTATAACCAAGTTAATAGCTCCAAAGATACTCAACTTGAATCCCTAGCAAAAAGTAGAGGACTCACTCCTAACCAAATCATTGAAATGAGAAGACAAAATTTGTGTTATGGTTGTAAAAAAAAGGTCAAGAGATCATAAATGTAAAACTCCTTAAGTCTATTTGCTGGAAGGAATGATGCCATTACAGGATTGGGAGGACTCCAGTGCTAATGAGGCACCCATTACAGAATCTAACATTCCAGTTGAAGAGACATTAGCCATCACCTTGAAAGCTTTTTATGGAATTCCTACTTTATCCACAATCAAAGTTAGAGGCAGTATTCAGGGTAAACCAGTTCATATTCTAACTGATTTTAGTTCAAACCATAACACAATCAATGATAAACCTGCCAGGAAATTGGATTTAAAAATTGATGAAACTAAACTATTTGAAGTAGTGGTGTCCAATGGGGAAAACTAACTGGTTCAGGGGTTTGTAATGATGTTGTGCTCAAGTGCCAAGGATGTATCATGACAGTAGACTTGCTTTTATTTCCTTTAGATGGCTGTCAGGTGGTGCTTGGGGCACAGTGGATGAAAAGCTTGGGAGAAATAACACTTAACCTAGATTAGTTATAAGTTAAATTTGTATACAATGATAAGCCTTATGTGTGGTAGGGTTTGAAATATGATGAGTTGAAATTCATTGACAAGAGAAGGCTAAATAAAGAGTATGTGCACGGCTAAATAACTATGATGGTATGTTGTCATCTTATACAGTCAGAGAACAATGCAGCTCCTATTCCATCAGAAATTGATACCACGCTCAAGCTATATCCCATGATCACTAGCTCCTCTCCAAATTTACCTCCACCAAGACCCCATGACCACAGAATACCCCTTTTGCCAGACTCCAAACCTATTTGTTTAAGACCTTATAGGCACTCATATCATATCAAAAATGAGTTGGGAAAAATAATTCAAGACATGTTAGATTCTAGAATTATTAGGCCTAGTCATAGCTCTTACTCATCTCCTGTTGTTATGGTGAGAAAGAAAGATGCAACATAGAGGCTATGTATTGATTATGGGAGGTTAAATGCACAGACCATTAAAGATAAGTTTCCTATTCCACTGATTGAAGAACTTTTTAATGAGCTACATGGTTCTCAATATTATTTGAAACTGGACTTAAAGTCTGGATGCCATCAAATCAGAATGCAAGAAGAAGATATCCACAAAACTGCTTTTAGAAGCCATGATGGCCACTATGAATTTGTGGTGATGCCATTTGGGTTGGCAAATGCCCCTTCCACCTTCTAATCTCTCATGAATGATATATCCATAGCATATTTGAGAAAATTTATCTTGGTGGTTTTTGACGATACACTTGTGTACGGTCAAACATGGAATGAACATCTCAAACATCTTAAAATAACTTTTCAACTTTTGTAGAAAAATGCTTTGGTGATCAAGCTTTCTAAATGTCAGTTTGCCAAGCAATCTATTGATTACCTAGGACACATCATTTCTGTCGAAGGACTCTCAGTTGATCCTTGCAAGGTGCAGGCTGTCCTTAGTTGGCCAATTCTACAAAGCTTGAAGGCCTTAAGAGGTTTTTTGGGGCTTATAGGTTACTACCGTAAATTTATAAAAGGATATGGGATAATTACTAAGCCTCTAACCTCAATGTTGAAGAAGGATGCCTTGAAATGGAGTGATGAAGCAAAAGGAGCTCTGAGCAGTCAAAGCAATGCTTGGTTTCACCACCGGTTCTAGCTATGCCAGATTTCATCCAGCCTTTTATCTTGGCATGTGATGCCAGTGAACAAGGAGTAGGAGCAGAGTTCTCATTCAAAACAAAAAACCTATAGCCTACTTGAGTAAAACTCTCTATGGAAGGAATCTAGCTTTATCTACTTATGAGAAGGAACTCCTTGCTATCATTATTGCCACAAAAAAAATGGTCACAATACTTGATGGAGAGACAATATGTAATAAAGAATGATCATCAGAGTTTAAAATATCTATTAACACAATAGATACATACAGGTGTGCAAGGAAAATGGTTGGTTAAACTTCATGGATTCGATTATAAGGTGGAATATAAAAGTGGTGAAGACAATAAGGCAGCTGATGCCTTGTCAAGGAGAGGTGAAATTGAGATGAATAAAATACTAGTACGAGCCATATCCACAGTGCAGACTCCATGGCTACAAAAACTCAAGGAAGCTCTGCATGATTCACCATGGTATCAACAAATATTAGCAAGGGTGCAAGCAAGTGAATTACCAGAAAGTAAATACAATGATATTGAAGACTTGATATTCATAAATGGGAAAATTTTAGTTGATCATCACTTAAATCATTTGACATAATTTCTTATTAAAGAACACCACTCATCTTCTTTAGGGGGGCATTCAGAGTTTAAGGCAACTCTGCATAGATTGAAGCAGGTTTTTTATTGGAAAAAAATGAAGACTAATGTTGAAGGCTTTGTCAGATCTTGTGAGGAGTGCCAAAGAAATAAGCATGAGAATATATTGGTTCCAGGCTTACTACAACCTCTTCCTACACCTGATAAAATTTGGTCTGACATTTCCATGGATTTTATTACATGCTTAACTAAAAGCCACGAATACACTGTCATATTTGTAGTAGTTGATAGGCTAAGTATGTTTGCTCATTTCTTTCCACTTCAACATCCTTATACTATAAAAGAGGGAGCATTAGTTTTTTCTCAAGAGGTCTTTAAATTACATGGACTGCCTAAATCTATTGTAAGTGATAGGGACATTATCTTCACCAGCACTTTCGAGCAAGAACTTTTTAAGCTTCAAGGTATTTCCCTTAAACTCAGTTCAGCCTATCATCCCCAAAGTGATGGTCAAACTGAAGTGGTGAATAAAATTTTGAAAGATTATCTAAGGGGTTAAGTGTGTCATAAGCCAAGTGAATGTCTAAATGGCTACCATTAGCTGAATATTGGTATAACACCACTTGGAATACTCCTACAAAAACTACACCCTACAAGATTGTATATGGCATTGACCCTCCCACCTTGTTCTTTTATGTACCCAATACTGCTAAAGTTGAACAAGTAGAAGAAAAATTATTCACTTGAGATATTCTGATCCTCAAGGACAGTCTTAAATTGGCTCAAGAAAGGATGAAAAAGTATGCAGATATGAGAAGAATTGATAGATAGTTTGAGGTTGGGATTGGGTTTACCTAAAATTGCAACCTTACAAACAGATTACAGACAGGAATTTCAAGACCCATAAGCTTTCACCCAAATTCTATAGCCCTTACAAGGTCTTGGAGAAAATAGGTTCTGTGGCATATAAACTGCAACTCCCTGAAAATACTCGAATTCACAATGTATTTCATGTTTGCCAATTAAAAAAGAAAATAGGGATACTGTGGTGTTACAAGATAGCATTCCTAGTTTTACAAAGGAACTCGTTGAACAAACATAAAGGATACTAGATTGAAGGATGATTCCTAGAAATAATGATGTGGTGGTGCAAATTCTAGTTAAATGGAAAGACAAACCTGAAGAGGAGGCCACGTGGGAAGATTATTGGCTAATGATCAAGAAGTTTCCTACATTATACCTTGATAGAAAGTCTCTTTTTGAAGTGCTGGGAGATGTAACAAAGATAGTTTGATAAACATGATTCTAAAGGAAAGCTACTACAGTGTGCAAATTGAAAAAGAAGAAAATCCTGCAACCGAGCATTGTTCATCAGAGCTAGGCTGGAGGTCATCGGAAAGAAAGATTGGAGATGGCAGACACTTATCAAAGGCCGAAAATATGAAGATCTTGTTAGCACGTGCACAGTTGACACCTGTTTTATCTCGTCCAGTTATTAGGGAGAATGGTACAGTGAACATCGTTTAATTACTATAATGACGTGGACTTATAATTCTTTGTAAATAGGATGTATGTGGTTAATTGGGTAGGAATAAGTGGTTTAGTCATTTTTAGTGATGTTTGTATAAATGTCAAGGCATGTTATATTTAAAGTATGTGAAGAAATCTGAAGCAAAATAATCAATTTTTTCATTACTTTTATATATACAACAGTCTGCCTCCATTTTCTTTTCAATTTTAGTTTAATTTTCAAATTCATCTTCCCAATTCTATACATTCTATCCTTGTTACTTAGCAATACGTTCTAATTCATTTCTCTTGTGACGACCCAAAAATTTGGACATTTGAAATTGGTATATTTAATTGGTTTTAAATGTTCAGATGTTGATTTTTTTAACTTGAATTTCAAATATCAATATTTATTGGATGATCTAATTATTAAATTAAATAATTGGAAATTGGTTAAGATAGTGAATCTTGGTTTTTAAGTTGGTTAAAATATTTCAAAGACTTGTAAAATTTATATTTATAATACTGGAGATAATAGAAGTTTTAAATGTGAGTTTGAAAGTGGTTTGTTCAGTTTAAAAATATATCATTTAAATTGACATTTAAAAATAGCCTTCCGAGTCATAGTCTTGGAATTCAACGAAACCAGTTCCATTGGGTCCGTAACAGTATTTTATTATAGGATTTCAATTTTCGTAGCGTTTGGAGTTGCCGTGTGATCGTACGATAGATAAACGCGCTGAAATTTATATCGAAAATTCAATATAATAACCAAGTCCAAAACGCTATCTTCTCCATATGACCGAATTAGTACTCGAAACCTTTTGTATTGTGTTCGGAATAGGGGTATAACATTATAAACGTCTAGCAGCACGCCTCGATAGGATGTAAAATTTTAAGCTTCAAATTGAAGTCGATTTAAATTTGAATTTAAATTTGATATATATATATATATATATATATATATATATTATATATATTCTGAATAACTTTTAGCTGTAATTCTATTCACATCAATCTTTTCTTTCTTTTCCTATCATTGTAGCAGAATAATGTTTTCAAGCAAGGCAAAACACGTGTCCTCCTTGAGACACGCGTCTTCTCTAGAATGAAAACCAAAATCTCGTCCCCCTTTTAATCTCCTTTCAAACCTGATTACCCTTTCCCTTTCTCTCTGCAAATTCACAAAATCGAACTCCCCTCTCTTCATTCAATTCGAACAAATCGACAGAATCAAATTCGAATAATAAAAAAATCGAAAGTAAGAATGGAATAAAGTCGAATCGGCGAATGTGAGTTAACGTTACTCATTTAAATGCAGATATATATATATATATATATATATTTACACATTTTTAATTTACTAGATTATTTTAAAATAATGTATTAAGGTGATTAACTTATTTAATTATTTTGGCTACTAAGAAATTGCTTAAGGAAAGATTAGTTAAAATAAATTATTAGTTAATTAGAATTATTAAATGATAATTGACTATTCGATTAGTTCAAATGTTAACAAACCATATGATGTTTATTCAAGGCCTAAAATCATGGAGAATCAAGCAGGTGTGGATCGGATTGAAAATTAAAAATCAAATGTGAGTTAACGTTACTCATTTGGATTTCCATTTAAATTTAATAGTTAAAAATTTAAATTATTTGTTGATTTCTTGAATTGATGCCATATTATCAGCCAGGATGTGATATTATATATAATGTATGTATATCGGAGTGATTGATATTCCCGCATTATATAGCGGATGAGACCCTATTCGCCTCGTATAATAACGGATGACCCTTTATACCGCGATTTCCCCTTCGAAGTGGGATTGGTATTTTATATTGTGCTAACATCTATGGATGCCGGGAAATAGGTTGGAGGGATCCAACTGGATTCCTCAAATTATTGAAATTTGTTTTCATAATCTGTGATATGACTGATTGATCATTTGTGATTGATTTTATCGGAACTTGAAATATTAAATGCTATGGGTTGACGGAGTATATATTTTGGGTATGTTGAGATATCAAAATATAAAGAATGGATTCTTGAAGGAATTAAAAAGAGAATTTTTAAGTAAAATAATTTAGCTAATTTGGATAAATTTAAGAATGAAATTGGGAAGGAATAAAAGTTAATTTTTAAATTCTAATAACTAAATTCCGAGTATGGGAAAGAAGATTTTTGAATAAATGGGAATAAATGATTTTTTTTTAAAACTTAAGTGATATTGTTTAAAGAAATAAAGGATTTATTTTTAAATTCAAAGTTTAAAATAGTTTGGGAGAGATAAAAGAAGAGTTTCGAAAAAAATTATGAAATTGTTATTTCAGATTCAAATAAGATTTTAAATCGTAATAAAAGGATGAATCTAAAATTAATGGGTTTTGGAATAGATTTGGGTCAGTAAAGGAATTTATTTTAAAATGGAGTTAATTTTGAAAATCGATTTGGGAATCGATTAAGTGTTGAAACTGTGATTAAAAAGAGAATGAGATTATGGAATTTATAAACGGGGTTTATAAATAAAGTGAATATTTATCTGCGCATAATTTGGAAGTATAAATTCATGGTGGGAATAAATAAGGAAAGGGTGATTTTTAAAAAAAAAATAGTGGTTATTTTTAAAAGTGTGGAAAGAAAATTTATAGGATTGGGACGTAAATTAAAATGGAAATAAATCGAGAAGGATTTATGATGATTAGACGGTTGTATTAGAATGGAAAGGGTATTTTCCTGAAAAGCCGAGTATATTTTCAAAGAAAGATTTCCAAGTATAAGGTAAAGGTTTAAAGTTGTTTTTTAAAAGAATGTTATTAGAGAAATTATTATTTAGTTGTTTTAATTTTTTTTAAAAGTAAATATTTATTAAGTTAATTATATAAGTAAATTATTTTAAAGTTTTAACTAGTATTATGATTTAAAAGATAATTATTTAATATTTATACCTTATAGAATAACTTTTATTTTAAAATTAGTTTTGGCTTAAGTTTTACATGAGAAATTATTCTAAGATTTCATATCTAGTATTTTAAATAAAGTGTTTTAAGTAGTTTTTATTTTAAGTGTTTTAAAGTATATATTTTTGGATAAAGTGATTTAAATTATTTAAAAATCTAAAGTATTAAGACTTGGTGATTTTCAGTGAAAATAAAACATTTGGGTGGAAATTTATTCCATGAGAGAAAAAGTGATTTGAAAACTATTTTCAAAGGGTTGAAGTGTAAAATAATATCTTGCGAAGATATTTTGAAATAAATAATTTGGGAAATTATTAAGGCATGATGGTGATGTTATATGATAGTTAAATAACCGACAATCAATATTGGCCAATGCGCTAATCGTTTCGAAGAGACCGGGATCGAGATTAATTTTTCGAAAACCACTTCGATCTGGTTTGAACATTTTCGTGAGGGAGACAAGAGCTTAGAGTCGAAGATGAAGCATTGAAGTGCAAGTGCTAATCAGTACTAATCCTAAGGGTGATTCCAAAATAGATGTAGTAGGAGTAGTGCCTTCGGTTCCGTTCAAACCGGGAATGGACTTGTATGGACGAATGCTATCAGAACATCATCAGAAAGACGATGAGCATTCGAAGTGAATGTGTGCTAAAAAGGTAATGCATAGCCTCAAGCCTAATCAATCGAGAATGGCTAAAATAGGGGAGGTGCAACAAGGCTAAGCGGCTAGCAACCAATTAGGGTAAGGACATCCCTTTCTAGATGTCCTTTTTTATTCGGCTGTGTAGGATGATGCTGATCCCAACAGCGGGGTGATCTTATTCGGACTATCCAGTAAGGGATAGCTCCGGTCTTGTGTTGCACGGGATCAGGGGGGATCCTCGGTACTCTGATCTAGACCAGGTACTGTGACGGACGGTACCCCAGTAGCCCTGCCATTGATGGAAACCCAATCTCCAATAAGTGCCTTCGGACTTGTTTGTATACCTATTATGATGGAATTTAATGAATGTAATAATTTTCACTATTTGAATAAGTATTTGTATATGCTATAGACACTACTATAATATCAGAGATTTGATAAGAAATTTTTTGGTTATCGTAAGGTAAAAACCCGACATGTTTATTTGTGGCGTGGTCTTACGAGATACCTTTAATTTCAAAGGATTTTGTAAACTTTAATAATCCAATTGAGTGTGTTTTCTCACGCTGGTTTTCCAGACTGACTCGGGTGTTATTTTATTATAATGCTCGGGTCAGACCGAGTTTCATAGAATACAGATTCTGTATGGACTACTATGGAGCTCAGGGGATGTGCTGGATGGCGAGACGTATCACACGTATCTGTCCTATTTCTGCTGTGTTTGGTGTGCTGTGTAGTCAGCTTTTGTGTGGACAAGTTATTATAACTGTCCAGTATTTTGCTATTGATTGTGTTGTACTCTGATGGTGTAATGTATAAAACAGATATAGTTCTTTCTGTACAAAGATCAATCATTTATCTATTATATATTGTTGCACTGCGTTTGTGAGATTCTGATGATGTTTTCTATTTCTTCTTCTACCTCCTTTTTCTTTCCCTTACGCTCTGATTTTCTGGCATTTGATTGCTCGGCATTTAATATAGTAGACCTATTGACATCTCTGTTATAGTTTACTTCAATTTCTGCCGTTTTCTATGTTCATTTTGTTGATTACTCTGGTTCTTGAATACTACCATTTTTACCATTCTTGTTATTTTTCAATTCTGTGACGTTAATTCCTTGTTCTTGATATAATTTTCTCTTTTAGTGGTCTGTAGCTTGCAAGTTCTTATAATTTTGTTGTTAAATCTTTAAATTTAGATTTTTTTTATCTGGATTTCCTGTACTAAAAATTGATATTATCTTGCCAAAATTATCTTGTTAAAAACCCTTTGTGAATTTTAGATTCATGTACTTGTTCATTCTTGCCCAGAAGTATATGTTCATGCATCTATTTATGTTCATCCCAGCAAACTTGTCTTCTTTCAAAAATCTTCTCCCTTTCTTGATATTTTCTCCGAATTACATTTTATTTTAGACAGTTCTTGAATTTCGTGAAAAACTACAATCCACTGTTCTTCATTTTCGTACATATACTAAGATACAATCTTGTCTATTTCCAAAAAATCTTTCTATTGCTCATTTTTGCCACTTCAGATCGGCACTTCTTTTCTTGTTTTCTGTTAGCCATTTCTTGTTCTTAGGTGCACAAGCACATCTATGCACGTGCACGAACTCAAACCACCTTCTTGCTACCAGAACTCATCCACTTCTTCCCAGCTTTCACCTTCGACGACAATGTCCAAGACCACTGATCAACCAGGGCCTTCCAAGCTAAGGCAGAAAGTGAAACGTCTATCTTCTAAGGCTTTGGGAAATTAGGGTGAACAACTACCGGTAGATCTAGAGATATGCCCCCAATGATGAATTGAGGCAAAGTTATCAAGGTTGACTTAGAACCAGATCCATACATCGCACAAGCAACCTACTTGTGTTCGAACTTACTAAAGCAGAAACAACAAATGGGTTGCTGATAATTCGATGCTCGATGGTTGGCCTCACCACAACTTAAGCATATTGGTCTTTGGCGGTGATGTTGAATCCATGAAATAAACTATTGAGGAAAAATCATAGATGATAGAAGATGTGATTGTTCTTGATAAGGATGATGCATTAATCAGGGATTCTGTGTACGTCTTTTGTTGGAGGAGATGAAAAAGAGAATTGGAAGAGGTCGTTGATGTTATGTTGGAGCAGGCAAATTGGAAATTGTGCATGATTTAATCATTGGTTGAATGGGTAAGGATTTGAGCGGCGGTTGTATTATTTGTCGTTTCCATGGATAGTGAGACGACAAGAAGATTAATTCACATGTAAGTAAATTTTTAGGTTTCTTCGTCAATCTTTTATTCAGATCATTATTTTATTTTAATCTATAAATAGTTTTATTGTTGAGATTAGTCCCACATCGGACGTTTTACAATATGAATTCTGCATAAATACTAAGAGACATCCCTTCACATCACCAATTGGTTTTGTGATAATATGAGGTTCTCTAACATGGTATCAGAGCGTGTTTAATTGTGTCACACGTTACCCTCAATGAATGTCCACGTGTTTGGATGATCATACCCAACACGTGCGCGGGGGGGGGGGGGGGGGGGGGGGTGGTATTGAGATTAGTCCCACATCGAGCAATTTACAATATGAATTCTGCATAAATACTAAGAGACCTTCCTTCACATCACCAATTGGTTTTGTGATAATATGAGGTTCTCTAACATTTATTAATTACACTTGTAGCTATGGCACGTCCCCTGATGCATGCAGGAAGGAAAACATGTGGCAACTACTGTATACGTTGTATACATTGTGATTCTATTCATGTTGATTTCTCACACTTAGAAAATATAATTGAAAGTTTATATATGAAGACTAATCTGGTTGTTTGTCACAACTCACAATGCATATAGTTTATAAAAATGAGATTGATTAGTTATGATTTAGAATGAAAATACATTGTATCCCATCTTTATTTCATTGGCTTTTGATCTCTGAAGTATTATGGTCAATTATGTAAGTTGTATTGAGGGAAACTTTTATTTAACTAATTATAGTAATATAGAGAACTCATAGTAAAAATAATGAATGGTCAATCTAATCAAAGGACGAAGAAAGGCATGGAAAATATATTTCCCTGAAATCATCTTCAGACACAAAGTTGAGACTAATCATATTCATACGTACTGGAATGTCATTCATCTATAAAACTCAAATTTCTATTGTGCAAATACATGATTGCAGTAGTTGAATTGTACAGGATTTTCATGTACTCTTTAGAACTATCTCGATTTCAACTGGAATTGTTGATACCTTTGCGTTCCTCTTCCCTCTTCATCCTCTAAAGATTTCAAATTTTTATGCTTAACCTAATAATTACTAAAATATGTTTCAAGATGGTTGAGCATCATGTTACAAAGGTGAAAGCTACAGAGCTTGAATGGTGATGTAAAACATAAACTACCCAAGCATATGGTATATGACATGTCCCCAAGGTTCATTTCGATCTTTCATTTTTTAATTAAAATATTAGACGATTAAGACTTTTTTCTTTCATTTGGCATACGGACAATCATATGTGGCTAGTCGTATTGAGCTGAATTCCAAATGGATGATAACATCATATTTTCACATCGGAAAGTTCTTAGAGAACATATCCAAACATATTAATATATCCACATACACCATACTGGATATATCAAATCCCAAACCATATTTAGTGAATGAGATGACAATAATTTAAAACCCAACATGATTAAACAAAATGGACAAAATTGGATGAAACCACAGATCAGGTAAGTACAGCCAATGCTTGAAACATAGGATAGAAATACCAAACCAACATTAGATAAATCCAATTGGATGGAACCACCATGTACAATAATGCGAAAAGCATTTATTGTTCTTCATTTTGTGTTGTAGCCGAGAGAAGGCAGTGGTATTTAGATTACAATAGAAAAGAGTGTTGGTTTATGGTCCCGATGCCACTGATATTCAATTACCCTCGATTTTGAGTATGTTCTTATCTCAGTGGCAGGGATGAGAAAACACGAAGATGCAGGAAAGTGGAATGATGAAAGACAAAATTACCATTTCATTATTTTGTTTTTCATTAAATTACATAAAGATTAACGACGGTAAATTCGAAAGCTTCATTTGAGGTATTCCTATTATATATAAATTATAGGTAATAGATAGATTTTTATTTCTAACTTTATCAATGGCGACTCATATGAATTCACCCAATATGATATCATCGTCTGTTTGTTTTTTCTACTGAATGTTGAATGCTGAGTGTTGAATGCTGAGTGCTGAGTGCTGAATGTTGAATGTTGGAACGCTGTTTGTTTTTTCTTCTGCAACATTTTTATTAAGAACTTATGATGTAAAAAATTTGTATCAACTCAAACGCAACACACGTACCATTGAAACGCATACAGATATACATCCATCATAATCCCAAAAAAAAGCATACATGACAAAAAATTTCCATTATTAACTGATTACAAGTAATAGGAAATTTGATCACGCATGTTATCCATGAACACTTGTGATTGCGTTGAAAATATATCACTGTGACGTAGTGGAACTTGTGGTGGTTCTGCATTGTCGGCTATGCTAGATGTTTCATTAGCATCGTTCCTATCCTCTTCACCTTGTTCAACTTGCTTAAATAACTCATCATGAAGAGCAACACGACGTAAAAAATTATGTATAGCCATACATGCAAAAACTATATCTCTTTGCACAGAAAACTTATAAGGAGGCATTTTATCTAGAATGGGAAACCTCCCTTTTAACACACCAAAGCTTCTCTCAATAACATTTCTTAGTTTTGCATGAGCATGGTTAAATTGTTCCTTCCTAGTTGTAGCACTATTACCTCTATAGGCTTTCAGCCAATAGCGGGTATTGCGATATGGAGATAAGAACCTATAGTGTCAGTATATGCAGCATAATGCAAAGTTAATAATATTTTTCAGTCACAATGTTATTTAATTATTATAAAATACTTACTCGGTGGTGGTATAGGAAAATTATTTGCAGGATCATACAACGTTTCACTGAGAACCCTTGAGTCATGCGCTATTCCTTCCCAACCAGCCATCACATAAATAAATTTCATGTCAAAGTCGCATATGGCCAATAAATTTTGATAACAATTTCCATGACCTCGTCCTCTGAATGGTACTTGCTCTCGATTGGAATATTTGCATCTATTAACATACTGTCCAATGCTCCAACCGCACCCTTAAATGCCCCTTCTCTTGGAATATTTTCAGTAGGTTTGTTAAAATCCGGAGGAACAATCATTTCTCGAGCAAAATTCATCATCGCGTTCAATAATTCATGAAAGTATTTATGAACCGTTTGACCAGAGTGTTGAAATATGTACCTTATTATACAGTTTTGGTTTTATGACTTACAGTGGATAAAAACATTGCCATTTTTTCTTCGTCGTTAAGGTGTTTGCTATAGAAAGCCAACTCTGCTGTCGAAAGTAATGACATAGATTTTTAAAAGATTGCTTATCCATTCGAAATTCATCATATATGACGGTGGAAGGACCCTCCAACAACTCCTTCATGTACTGTTTTTCGAAAAGAGACGAGGTCAAAACTTTTTGTCGCATTGTTCCATGGTTTTTATTTTCAGTAATATTAAGAGAGTGATCCATCTAACCAATAACCAAAGCTTCAGCGACATTCTGGGAAAAAAAACAATCCATCATAATCAAGCGTACATGTAACTGTAAATTAAAATAAATGTAGCAAACTAGTATGGATAGTAGTACAATAAATTATTGAATCGACATACAATATTACTGAATACAAACAGTAGACAACTACTGTTATCCCGCTTTTTGGCAAAGCCGCGATACCGAAAGATCGATCAGAAACGGAGAACGGTTCGTCCCAGAGACCGGCCATACTTCGTCTCGCTATGGATATCACTGAATTTTGTCCAAGTCCAGATTGAGCTACAATTGATAGGACACGGCAAGAAAGATCATAGGAATCAACATTTCAAGTTTCAAGTCAATCCGAGTTCATACGCTCAAATTATGATCGATTCAATTTGAAAGAAAAGGCCTGAGACTCGAACCCATCAGGTTCGAAACCATCACCTTCGAACCCATCAGGTTCGAACCCATCGGGATGCCTCGGGTTCGAACCCATCAAGTTCGAACCTACCAAGTTCATAACAGTGGACCTCGAATCCATCGGAAAGTAGCTGCTTCGAAACCATCCATGATGCCAAGTTCGAACCCATCCTGTGTAGCCTCATTCGAATGCACTGGGTCAACCAACCATGATGACGTGTCTTCCATCGGTTCGAATTCGCCGAGATTTGTGGAGTCGAAGCGGTCAACTCGGAGTGAAGACCGGGTTGGTTCGAAGTTTGCGCTCCACGTCACCACAAAGACACGTGCCATGATGGATTCGAAACCATCGGTTCGAAAGCATGGTTTCGAACCAAACAGCCATGCAATGAACCCCATTTCGAATCCATCATATCTCCCAATCTACTGATCCAAATGCCATGAAATTTTCACAAAAGCTTGCATACATGTTGAAGAATGTCCACGCCAAATTTCACCTCGATTGGATGAATTCTTGATCGGTTCGAATGGAGTTCGAACCGATGCCAAAGTGGGCCCAAACTTCCTGAGACCGTGCGTGTGGGCCCCCTCACGTGCCAGAAGTGGTCTCCCGAGTTTTCAGCGAAATATCAGCAGCCTACGCCTATAAATAGAGTCCCAGGGCCAACAGAAAAGGGACTTTTGGATTCTGAAGCATCCAGACTCTGCCGGATTAAGATCTCCTTCATTTGATATCATAAACTTGCTGTTAAATTCGAATTCTTGACTGTAATTCACTGTTGATTGCTGTACCGACTTGTAATCATCGAAAGAAAGTCAATAAAAGTATAAAAACTTCACAGTGGACGTAGGCAATACGCCGAACCACTATAAATTGCTTGTCTACGCATTTATTTACATGCTATTTGGAGTTTTTGTTAGATAATCCTCTGTTTTAACTTGCACTCTTCATTTATTATCTCTTCAAAAACTTTCGACGAGTGTTGCGCCCAATTTTGGTACAAACACTTTTTCAAAAACTTCCGACGAGTGTTGTGCCCAATTTTGGTACAAACACTTTGGTGCTTTCACCGAGAAAACCCAGTTTTTCTCCCGCTCCCCGGATCTGTCATCGATACCGAATTGCATAAATCTAAGAGAAAGATCCGAATCTCAAGCTCAGATTCCTTCCGTTCTATTAAGATTTGATAAAAGTCTAGGAAAGGATCCTATTATTTACAATGGTGAGTACCAGAACCACCTCTGACCTTGGTAACCAGGAAGGCCGGGATAGGCCAAATCCCGCACAACTACCATCTACTCTGGACGTCGCCGGGCCTTCGGAGTCATCCGGACCGGTAACGAAGCAAGAATTTCAAACGTTGCTCCAGGAGCTGACCCAGAGTCGGCAACAGTTGACGGAGCAACTACGCGCTAACGCTGAATTAACCCGCCAGCTACACAGTCATAAACGCAGGCGGTCTAGGAGGGATTACGCATCCCAGTCCTCCACGGAGAGTTCGGCATCCTCCGATTATCATCGCCGACCTCCGCGACCCCGAATGGATGGGAATTATGCACAGGCTACCGGAAACCTTCCGGCATTGACGGTCGGGCAGCTACGAGTCAGCCCATCTGCTAGCTTCCATACAGGGCCTTCCTCCCGGGAAGCCACTATTCCTCAACACACTACCGACAACCGTCCTGCCACCATTGCTACGGAGACAGGGGTCGACATCCATGCTTTGTCGGATCAAAATCGCCACCAACAACGGCAAACTCCTGAGCCATATGTACCAGAGGATGTCGAACCAAGGAGGCGAGACCCGGACCGTCGACAGCACCCGGTCTAGTCCCGCATTGTGGAACCCGACCACACCTTGGCTCGACATGCCCAGAACGTAGCTGTAACGGATCTTCCGGAAATAATCAGGCAAATGATCCGTGAAAGTCAGGGGTTTACTAACGACGACTGGGGAATCTCCCGGAGTCACACCCCATTCACAGACGAGATTCTGTATGCCGAACCCCCTCGACGATTTAGGATGCCCACGTTACAGATGTACGAGGGAAACTCGGACCCCAATCAACACATATTGAAGTATGAATAGTCCATGAGCGCCGCTAGAGCAGACGATGCGGTCAAGTGTAGGAGCTTTCCTATCTCTTTGGGGGGCATCGCTACGATGTGGTTCACGCGATTGCCACCCCGTTCTATTTCCTCATTCAATCAGCTGGCCAGGAAGTTCGTGGAACAGTTCCGCATGCATGTTGCAAGGCCTAAGGACGTCAACACTTTGTCTAGTGTTACCCAAGCTCCAGGAGAAACTCTTAGACACTATTTGGAGAGATTCCATAAAGCCTGTGTGGAAATCACCAACCCCAATGATAACTCGATTCTGATGGCATTGATGAAAGGGATTGACCCTGATTCGGATTTTGGAAATTGGTTGGCAGGAAAACCTCCTGCGTCGTTGGACCGCTTCTACTCCAAAGCCGCCCAGTTCTTGAGGCGTGAGGACGCGTAGCAGTCTAGGAAACAGGACGACGCAGGACCCAGTGGAGAGGGGATTCAAAGTAATGTGGATGTTAAACAATCGGGAGAGAGTTCCGGGAAAGTGCAATTAAATATCCAGAACAAGCAATCACAACCGAAGAATAATGGGAATCAGAGCAGGAAGCGGGATCAGAACCGTGTGCCAAGGCGTAGGGCCCCTATGTTCGACAATTATACTCCGCTAAATACATCGTTGGAGAACGTATATCTACAAACTTGTAACGCCATGCAATACAAGAAGCCTACTCCGAAGCCGTCGTCGGAGAGAGATTCAAACGGGCAAGTTTTGTAGATTTCACGACAGTTACGGCCACAATACCAATGAGTGCAGACACTTGCAAGATTTAATTGAGAAGTTGATCAGGGAAAGGAAGTTGGACCAGTTTGTACGGGCGTCGCAGTCTGGCGGTGCGGGCCCGTCAAACCAGAACGATCGGTCAAGTCAGCCAAGGCAGGAAGAACCCGCCCGAACGGGCGGAAGGCTAGTGATAAACACCGTCAGTGGTGGTCCCCATCCAGCGGATAAGAGTTGAAAAGAGATGGAGTCATATGCTAGCTCGGTTAGGCATATGGATTTCGAATGTTGCAGTAGTTATGACGAAGGGGCTCCGGCAAAACAACAAAAGACGATGACAGATGACATCGTGTTCCGGAACCGTGATGCAGACAAGGTCGAAGCCCCGACTATTGACCCGCTTGTTATATCCGCCCAGGTTGGTCCTGCTTGGATGAAGAGGATACTGGTGGATAGTGGGAGTTCAGTCAATATTTTGTTCAAGAGAGCTTACGATCAGATGAAGATGGAAGCCAAAGATCTGAAAGCCTGTCAGTCCAGGATCCACGGCTTCGATGGAAGTGCTAATATACCCACGGGTGTTGTGGAGTTACCTGTGGAGTTGGGGATCGGTGAGTGCAGAAGAGTACGCATGTTACAATTTGTTGTTTTGGACATACATTCACCGTACAACGCGTTTCTGGGCCGACCGACCCTTGCTGAATTTCGGGCGGCAATCGCCCCGTGGTGTTTGACTTTGAAATTTCCTACCGATTGTGGTATCGGTGTAATTCATGGAGATCAGGCTGCTGGAAGAGCCTGTTATGTTGCGGAGCTGCGAGAGGCGCAGCGAAGGGAGAAAGGTAAGGGCGTAGAGGAATCTCTCTGCGTCCGTTCTGCTGATAATTGACAATTGGTGCTTGGGCCTCGGCCCGGGCACCACAACCAATTCCAGAAAGACCTTGACCCAAGGGACAACGACAACAATGAGGAATCTACAGAGAGTCAGGCTTCTCCGGCCGAACTAACTATCGATGTCCCGATCGGTAATGATGGCGATAATTCGAGAATGTTAAAAATGGGTCTCAATTGAGCCAGGGGGCACAACAGGAATTGGTTGAATTTCTCCGGGCGAATCTTGACGTGTTCGCCTGGACGCACTCTGACATGTGTGGGATCTCGGCGGATATCGCGAGCCACACTTTAAACATTGACCCGCGGTATATCCCGGTCAAACAGAAAAGGCGTGGTATGGATCCAGAGAGATCTGCCGCCCTTAAGGAGGAGGTCGATAAGTTGAAAACAAATGGGTTCATTAGAGATGCTTTATACCCGGAGTGGGTGTCCAACCCGGTACTTGTCCGGAAACCAAATGGGAAATGGAGAACGTGTATTGATTATTCTGACTTGAACAAGGCTTGCCCGAAGGACAGTTTTCCACTTCCTCGAATCGATCAGCTTGTTGATTCAACCGCCGGACACGAATTGTTATCCTTTATGGATGCTTACTCGGGCTACAATCAAATACCCTTGCATGTGCCCGACCAAGAACATATGAGCTTCGTGACTGATCTGGGACTATACTGCTACAAAGTCATGCCTTTTGGGTTAAAGAATGCCGGCTCAACCTATCAACGTTTGGTTAACCGGATGTTTTCCGACCAGATCGGGAAGACCATGGAAGTTTATGTGGATGACATGTTAGTAAAGTCACGGTATTCTGTTGATCACGTAAAGGACTTAGAATCAATGTTTGATATCCTCCGAAGATATGGGATGAAGCTCAATCCGCTAAAATGCCAATTTGGAGTTGCGTCCGGAAAATTCCTTGGGTTCATCGTCAACGCCCGAGGGATAGAGGCTAACCCTGAAAAGATTTGGGCCATCAGGAATCTTCAAACTCCAAGGACCATAAAGCAAGTCCAGAGTCTCAATGGGAAAGTCGCAGCATTGAGTAGGTTCATCTCGAAGTCAACTGACAAATGCATCCCTTTCTTCGATCTGATCCGAAAAGGGAAACGAAACTTCGAATGGACCGCAGAATGTGAAGGTGCGTTTCAGTCACTGGTTCAACATCTTTCTACACCGCCGATTCTCTCAAAGCCTGTTGATCACGAGCAATTATATCTTTACTTAGCGGTATCTGAAAGCGCGATCAGTGCAGCATTAGTTCGGGAGGAAGACCGAGTGCAAAAACCGGTATATTATGTAAGTAAACGGTTGACCGGAGCCGAGAGGAACTATCCCAAGCTGGAAAAGTTGGCATATTGCCTAGTCATTGCCTCGAGAAAGCTCCGCCCATATTTTCAGGCTCATCCTATCACCGTGTACACCGACCAGCCGTTACGACAGGTCCTCACGCGGCCTGAGACGTCTGGTAGGCTACTAAAATGGAATATCGAATTAAGCCAGTTTGACATTGCTTATACTCCGAGAAGGGCCATACACGGTCAAGTTCTAGCAGATTTCGTTGCTGAATTCACGGTACCCGAGGAATTACCTGAGAGTAGCGAACCTTCTAAACACATATGGAAGTTATATACTGACGGTGCCTCCAATGAACGGTGTTCGGGAGCAGGGGTAGTGCTTGAAACCCCTGAAGGCCGATCTATATGCTACGCCCTAAAGTTCGAGTTCCGTGCAACTAATAATGAGGTTGAATATGAAGCTTTACTTACTGGGTTGAAGCTGGCTCACGACCTGAAAATTGTCGCGGTAGAGATTTATTGTGACTCCCAATTAATCGTATGTCAAGTCCGAGGTGAATATCAAGCTAAGGATCGAAGACTAGCTGCTCACTTAACTCGAGTCAGGGAAATCCTTGATCGTTTCGATTACTATGCCATTTTCTATATCCCTCGGGAGCACAATCAGAAGGCCGATTCGTTAGTGAAGTTGGCAAGTATAGGCGAAGCTCAACAGTTGGGGCTTGTTCCCGTTGAAACTCTACCTTCTCCGAGCATTGATCAAAGTGAGGTCAGCCATGCATTCGAGGCTACCACAAGTAGGGAGTCGTGGATGACCCCCTATCGAAATTACATTGAACATGGGACACTGCCTGAGCGCAGGAGTGAGAAGAGGCAGGTCCTTCGAAAAGCCTCACGGTTTGTCATTCAAAACGGAGTTATATACAGAAGGGGGTATTCTGTCCCTCTACTCCGATGTATCGCACACGATGAAATCAAGCGAGTGTTACACGATGTACACGAGGGAGAATGTGGCGATCTCACTGGGGGGCAGGCACTCGCCAAGAAGGTACTCCGATATGGATATTACTGGCCTACCGTTAATCGAGATGCATCAGACTACGCCAAAAAATGTGACAAATGCCAGAAACATGCTTGGATTCCTAGAGCTCCACCTACCGAAATAACCCAAATGGTTAGCCCCTGGCCGTTCGCGGTATGGGGAATCGATATAATTGGAGCATTGCCTCTGGCCAAAGGTGGCACGAAATACGCCATCGTCGCGGTTGATTATTTCACTAAATGGGCCGAAGCTGAGCCTCTTGCAACGATTACAACAAAGAAAGTGATCAACTTCATAGTGCGCAACATCATCTGCCGATTCGGTCTCCCGCATACTATCATCACCGATAATGGAGCCCAATTCGACAGTATCGAGTTCAAAAATTTCTGCCAACGATTTCGTATACACAAGAAGTTTTCTGCAGTGGCACACCCTCAAGCAAATGGTCAGGTCGAAGCTGTTAATAAAGTTATAAAGTCCATTCTGAAGAAGTGACTAGAAAAGGCAGGAGGCAAGTGGGTCGACGAGCTCCCTATGGCGTTATGGGCCTATCGAACAACTCACAAAACTGCAACTGGTCACACTCCGTTTTCTCTATCGTATGGCTCTGAGGCCGTTATTCCAGTCGAATTGGAAGTGCGCTCTCATCGTGTGACGTATTATGATCCGAAGACAAATGCCATATTACTTGCTCAATCTCTGGATTGACTGGATGAGAGGCGTGAAGAGGCTGATTTGAGGGCAGCCGCATATCGGGGTCGAGTCGCCTGAATATTCAATGCCAAGGTCCATCCGCGAACCTTTGAACTCGGCGATCTCGTGCTCAAAAGGGTTTATCCGGTTCCTTCGCACATGAATCCAACTTGGGAAGGGCCGTACGTGATTTCACAAAAGCTCGGAGATGGCACGTTCAAATTATCGACCGTTGACGGTCTCACCTTGCCGAGGGCTTGGAATAGCGAGTCTTCGTCGCTACTACATATGAAAGACTTTACTTTTTCTGTCAATTTATTCTGTTGCATTTTATTTTAGCATTCCGAGATTTAAATTTGTAATAAGGCAACTGACTTTGCCATATTTTCTCGTTTCAGCAATAAAATGCCATCTCTTCGGGCCAGAGCTGTGATTTATTGAGTGTGACGTACAATATCACGACGCATGGAGAGCTAAGTTCCATCATGCGGTGGGATTTATTCAAATAGAGAGTGGCTGCGATATGACCGGTCACTCGCTAAGTGAAACCCGAGCTCAGGGGCAGGATATTATATCAACATTTATAGGGATTGATACGCGACAATCCCTCCTTTAACTCCAACTTCCCAGAGTGTGAATTGGAGTATAAACGTTCAATAATTTGTTACCAGAGTGCGAACGGACTCCAACTTCCCAGAGCGCGAGTTGGAGTATAAACATTAAACAATTCGTTCCCAGAGTGCGAACGAACTCCAAATTCCCGGAGTGCGAATTGGAGTATAAACATTAAACAATTCGTTCCCAGAGCGCGAGCGGACTCCAACTTCCCAGAGCACGAATTGGAGTATAAACATTAAACAATTCGTTCCCAGAGAGCGAGCGAACTCCAAATTCCCGGAGTGCGAATTGGATTATAAACATTAAACAATTCGTTCCCAGAGCGCGAGCGGACTCCAACTTCCCAGAGCGCGAATTGGAGTATAAACATTAAACAATTCGTTCCCAGAGCGCGAGCGGACTCCAACTTCCCAGAGCGTGAATTGGAGTATAAACGTTCAATAATTCGTTTCCAGAGTGCGAACGGACTCCAAGTTCCCAAAGCATGAATTGGAGTATAAACATAAGTTACAGGTTCCCAGAGCGCGAACCGAAGCATCCGTGCTAACTCCAGATTCCCAGAGCGTGAAGTGGAGTGTAAACATTAATTCCAGGTTCCCGGAGCGCGAACCATACTACAGACATCGATAACTCTCAAGCTCCGTGCAAACCGGATTGTCGATCTCGAATTATCTTAAGTCCCCGGAATGTGGACATGTGCTTCAAGTTTGCAATAAGCGCACTCAACCACCAAAACGCAAATGTTATTCCCCGAGACTAGGGGGCAAAAAAGCTAAGTGTTAATCGCTAATCAAAGTGATACAATGTCCGAAGTTCGATTATTCATCGATTACAACTTGTGACCAAGATTTTTAGACTTGGCAAATAAAACAAACTCTACTTGACGGTAAAAACACCACAAGTGCGCCGGGCTGAAAACATAACGCTATAAACACTTAAGCACAAAAGGAATGAGAGTTGGAACAAAGAAACAAAATTTTATTTCAACTAACTTAAGACAAGTACTTACACGCAAATAAGTTCTTCCAAAAAAGAATGCCTACTAGTAGGGGCCGAACCTGCATCTATACATGGCCTACTAACAAAAAATGAAAACAAGTTCCTATCTACCAAAATATCTGCTGAGGGGGCCGCTCTATTCTTTCTTCCTTGGTTTCCTTATTAGCGGTTCGTCGTCAGAGTCACTAGGAACGGAAATCCTTCGTTTGGATGACCTCCTCTCCGGTGGCTGCTCTTCGGCCGGGGGCATAATATCTATGTCCTCCTCAGAACTTGAGTCTAAATGAGAGCTCCCCGCCGGAGGAGTAGGAGGGACCGGACCCGCAACGGAAGATGGAATAGTGTCACCACCGACACTACCGCTTTGCCCCTCATCTTCTAATTCAGCATGGATTTCAGCCAAAATTTCTTCATCTCTAGTTGGTGGCGCCTGGCTGGGGGCAACTCCGGTCTGCACAAAAGAGCTAGAGGCTGGCGGGAGCTCACTGATGATAAATGGCAAGTCCGTAGAGAAGTCTCCCTGTTGACCGAGTAGTTCGCTCACCATTTGTTCGTCAAGAGACAAAGAGCTTTCCTGCGCCGCTCCGGTAGACGCTGCCGTTGTCACGACAGTCGTTTCAGTAGTAATAGCCTTCTGCCCTTGACTCGGCTCCTGGGTCGAAGACACCGGGGTAGTCCTGGTCACTGGATAAAGAAGAGAAGGGGTTAAGAACAATCACTTCGAAACGAGATTTCTAGCGAAAATGCACTTGAAATTTGTTCAGAATACCTTCCTCAGTTCGGCTCGCTGATGGTGGGACGACTTCGGGGACGTGCTCGCGAATTGGTGATAACCGCAGTTGCTCTGGGTCGTAAGCAGGAACGGTCTGTGAGCTAACCGCAGATACAGGCTCAGACGGAGGCGGGGCGGTGATTTCAAGAGCGGTGGCACGATGCTCAACGCCTGACCCTTCTCCGGCCTCCAAAGATCGACCGCCAACCATCTCTTTCTCATGAGCGATCATAGCATCGTGGAGGACCTTCTTTTCCTCATCTGTTAGCAACCGGTTTTCGAGCTCGAATCGGTCGATCGATTCGCCCGGGTGCGCTTCCTCTTCCCCCTCAACCAATCGTTCCCAAGCACTGTGGAGATGCACTGGGTAGTCCTGAAGCCAGGCCAAGTTTCTGTGCTTCAGTACATTGGCATTGTAGGTGATAAGAAGATCTTCAATGTCGGCCTCTAGCCTGGCCTCGGCTTGCTGAACTCTCTCCTCAATCTCCGCCTCGACCACTTGAACTTTGGCCACTGCCTCATCCCGTTCGGTCCGGAGTATCACAGCTTGTTCGCACGCCTCCTGGGCTGCATTGTTTGCATCGTCCCTATCCTTGGCGATTTCGACGAATTTGGATTTGAGCTCTAGCTCCTTTAGAGCCGCATCCCTCTCGGCAGTGACCAGAGTATTCCGATGGCCCATGTCCTCTACCGTGGCATAATGCTCACGCTTCATTCTATCCATCGTAAGTTGGGCTTCATCGGCCTTTTTGATGGCTTCCATCTCTGATTTTCTGGAAGATTCGGCCTCGGTATTCAGCACATCGATAATACGACTCTTCTGGGCCAACTCCGCCTGTAACTTTTCGTTGGCGGCCCCTCGCTCAAAGGCCAGCTCAGATGCCTTCTCCGCCGCTTTAAACCATACTTTATACTGAGCGTAGAAGTCGTACACATAGTCATGCACCACCTGCTCCGCCGACGGAGGGATTCTTTTCAAGTGTGGGGGAAAAATGTAGTTGTCGAAGCAAATAGTTGGGAAGTCTTTTTTCAACTGAGCAAGCCTGAATGCCCCTTCACCCGAAATTCCCACAGGAGGCTGTTCCACAACTACGGTGGTCGATGCCTCGCTTCTGGAGCGGTGAGATTCATGTCTAGAAGGTTGGGAAGTGGACGTATGACTTGAAGGCTCAGAGGGGCGAGAAACATGGGCCGGAGGTTGTACGGGATCTCTGGGAGGAGGAGGAGTACGCGATCGGGATCGATGCTTATAACCCCTATCTGTGTCATATCTTTCACGGCTCGAATATCCGGAGTATTCCTGATCATAGTCTCTATCTCCTTCCCGTCTGCGCGAGTCGCGATACGATGGTTTCCGAGCATGTCGCAGACTCCCTAGCATCGAACCGCGCCTGGACATGGTACCTACAAGACAAAGAGGAGAACAGAGTTAGTGGTTTCTCGAAACCGATGACCTAAGACTCGGGACTATGTAGTGCCGTGAAATGTGTATGAATATGCATTTCCCCCGACCAACCAGAAGTGTCGACTGAGCTAGTAATAAGAGGCTCGCTCAATTCAAGAGTACGATGAAACTCCTCCAACCCGGCGTCATGCTGAAAAGACACATCATCCAGGATTGGAAGGTCGGTAAGCCCTTCGTAAAGACTTTCGGTTCGTGGAGGAGACATCTCGGAAATTCTAACTCCGGGGGAGGATCGGGCCTTGACAACCGACTTCCATCTCCCCTTCTTAGTTGACGTGACGACGGCTGCCTTGCCTTTTCTTTGCTCTTCAACATCTTGAGCCACGTCTGTAGGCTCCAACAACGGCTCGTCGTCAGTGTGAGTTCTTTCAGAATCAACTTCCTTGGCTATAACGACTTTGGGCTTCTTGTGCTTGGCATGTTTTTTCGGAACAATTCTTTGCACCCCGTCGAATATTATACTCTGCCATCGTTCAATTAACCCACAGGCCCGGAGATTCCTATCCGTCAATAACACATCGATATCCCTGTCGACGCTCGGGATCTCTCGGAGCACTCGTACTATATCCTTAAAGTTTTCACCATCGGGACGCTGGATCATCGCTGCACAGAAGAAATATATATATGTCACACTTCGACTGCAGTCGCCTTAGTAATTGTTTGGAAACTCAGCTGTACTCACGTCTAAATAACCATCGCCTGGCGAAGCCCGGAGGACATCTGACGTAGAACCATTCCGTCCTGTAATAACTTAACCTAGTTTAGGACCTGGTGACCACTTGACAGTTCCGTACTGCTTCCAAGAACGTAAAAGATGGGTAATCATTTCGAGTTTTGAAGTTAAACAAGTATCTGATTTCAGTCAGGGCCGGTGGTCTATGAAGATATTCCATAAAGACGATGAACAGGCTGTTCACCGAAGCATACCCGTTCGGGTGAAGTTGGGATGGTGCGATTCCCAAAAAAGATAGCACTTCTCTTATGTACTCATTGAACGGAGGAAGCGTCCCAGCCGCGCACGCATGGCGATTGAATGCGGTATACCCCTCCGGTGGATTGTGTGGTCTGCCGTTTGGCCCCGGTAGTAACACGTCATCTAGTGACAAACCGTGCCTCAGGCATATCCTCCCCAGCATATCTTCGGAAATATGAGATGGGACGTAATCTGATGGATTAGCAATGAATGACGCGTTGGGAAGTTCATCCGGCGCTGGGCCGATAATTTCAGGATCAATGTCCGGGACCTCTAATCTCGGGGGAACTATACTCTGAATATCTTGTGGGGTTTCCTGCTGTCGCGAACTCGAAGGCTCCATAACTGACTAACTCATGAGAAACCATCATTAGATGGCAAGGGACCCGTGAATTCCCCAGTGTGTAGTGCATGAATGTGTGTTGTGCGGTGCTGTGCATTACTTGGATGAATATCGTAGAATTAAAGAAAACACGCAAACGACAAAGCTACAAAGCCCAGTTGTGCTGACCGTCATCGCAAAACCCTTCACATAAGGAAAATTGATTCGAATAAAAATTGTTATTGTTCCGTCAACGAGCTTCGAAAGGTGGTCAAGTATGCAGTTTAACATGTCCAAATATGCAGGAGTGAAGCTCGTCGGAATTACGCTCAGAAAATATCAAACTTTGATATCCACTATATGGAGTTTCGAACCGATCACAAGTGACCTGTTCGAACCCATCACCGTACCACTTCGAATCAATCCGAAGGAGCGAGCTTCGAATCGATAGTCAGGCGCCGATCTCGAATCGACCATTGGGGGATAACTTCGAATCGATCCTTGGTTAATTAGTTCGTACCGATCAGGAAAGCCTCAACTTAACATCGATCGAGTTCGAATCGATACCTTTCGTATCGGTCGTAAAGGAATATTTCGTATCGATGCGAAGTTGAAAGCCTTGGACCAATCAACGGCTGCTTCTCGTATCGGTCGTTGTGCACCGATACGACTCAACACCATGGTTAACTTGGTGCGAACTGCGCCCCCTCCAAGGGAAATCACAAGGATCGATTCAAAATCTGAAAGAGAATGATGCTGCCCCCCCATCGATTCGTACACGAGTCTCTGAATCGATTCAAAATTCCTCCAAAAGCCAGATCTGGGTTTACCAAATCCCAAGAAAGGCTGATCGGTGAAGGAGTGATGAGTTCGAGGTAGCTTTGCCATGTAGATTCGAGGTCAGTTACCTAGTTTGGATGATCGGTTTGAAGGATTGAAGTTTTGGATCTCAAATGATTCGAATACAAAGCACAGTGCCTTCCTCTCTGAAGCTTCGAGATGATGCAGAGAACAGTAAAAAAGTAAAAAGTGAAAAATGCCGAGCTCCTTGCTATATATATGGGGGTTAGAGATGACCGGTTCGATTCGCATTCCGGTAAACTCGACCGATTACAACGGGTCAAAATGCAGAACCAGTTCGAAATTCACCTTCGAACCCATACGTTTGAGGCTCCATCGGTGCTAGACCAATGGTGGGCGCGTCAGTTCGAAACCCAGTTCACGTCAACAAAATTACAACTACACCCACGGCCCACTGTCACGAACGAAAGTTTCGTATCCACCCAAGTCATCGATTCGAAGATCAGTTTCGAACCCACCATTGCATAAGCGTACTCCACCCATATGGATGTTGACTTCGAATCCATCGGAGCTCGCACCCATCGGTTCGAAATGTCGCAATTACGCAACGCAGAGTCGTTTCCTTCAACCTTCTGCATCGATTCAGGAGAGGATCGATACGAAGGAACCTTCCAAAACAACCATCAAGCGTTGTCTCAATTCAAATTTCAAAATCGGTCCAGGAGAGAACCGAAACGAAGTTCAATAGCAAATAAAACTAACACGACTCATGGACGCACAACGTTTGCAAGGGTCAGACTAGCATATATGCATATATGTCGAACTAACAATCGATTTTAAACATTTACAGGGATCAAACACTCATCCTGTTACAAATGCAACAGCCAACGGCTAAGCACTATTATACAGCAATCAATCATGTCAACACAAGGTTACAACAATACAGCATACGAGTTTAAACAAAAAAAAAAGAGAGAGAGAGAGAGCAATGATTGTTCAGAGAAATTGCAGCTGTTCAAAGCACGTCATGTTCCCACAAGACGTACTTTGGGGGGCAAAATGTTATCCTGCTTTTTGGCAAAGCCGCGATACCAAAAGATCGATCAGAAACGAAGAACGGTTCGTCCCAGAGACCGGCCATACTTCGTCTCGCTATGGATATCACTGAATTTTGTCCAAGTCCAGATTGAGCTACAATTGATAGGACACGGCAAGGAAGATCATAGGAATCAACATCTCAAGTTTCAAGTCAATCCGAGTTCATACGCTCAAATTATGATCGATTCAATTTGAAAGAAAAGGCCTGAGACTCGAACCCATCAGGTTCGAAACCATCACCTTCGAACCCATCAGGTTCGAACCCATCGGGATGCCTCGGGTTCGAACCCATCAAGTTCGAACCTACCAAGTTCATAACAGTGGACCTCGAATCCATCGGAAAGTAGCTGCTTCGAAACCATCCATGATGCCAAGTTCGAACCCATCCTGTGTAGCCTCATTCGAATCCACTGGGTCAACCAACCATGATGACGTGTCTTCCATCGGTTCGAATTCGCCGAGATTTGTGGAGTCGAAGCGGTCAACTCGGAGTGAAGACCGGGTTGGTTCGAAGTTTGCGCTCCATGTCACCACGAAGACACGTGCCATGATGGATTCGAAACCATCGGTTCGAAAGCATGGTTTCGAACCAAACAGCCATGCAATGAACCCCATTTCGAATCCATCATATCTCCCAATCTACTGATCCAAATGCCATGAGATTTTCACAGAAGCTTGCATACATGTTGAAGAATGTCCACGCCAAATTTCACCCCGATTGGATGAATTCTTGATCGGTTCGAATGGAGTTCGAACCGATGCCAAAGTGGGCCCAAACTTCCTGAGACCGTGCGTGTGGGCCCCCTCACGTGCCAGAAGTGGTCTCCCGAGTTTTCAGCGAAATATCAGCAGCCTACGCCTATAAATAGACCCCCAGGGCCAACAGAAAAGGGACTTTTGGATTCTGAAGCATCCAGACTCTGCCGGATTAAGATCTCCTTCATTTGATATCATAAACTTGCTGTTAAATTCGAATTCTTGACTGTAATTCACTGTTGATTGCTGTACCGACTTGTAATCATCGAAAGAAAGACAGTAAAAGTATAAAAACTTCACAGTGGACGTAGGCAATACGCCGAACCACTATAAATTGCTTGTCTACGCGTTTATTTACATGCTATTTGGAGTTTTTGTTAGATAATCCTCTGCTTTAACTTGCACTCTTCATTTATTATCTCTTCAAAAACTTCCGACGAGTGTTGTGCCCAATTTTGGTACAAACACTTTTTTAAAAACTTCCGATGAGTGTTGTGCCCAATTTTGGTACAAACAACTACTGATATAGAACATAATTTAAAAACTCTCCTTTCTCTTCAATGGTACGTTCATCCATGAACGCAATTTTTAGTTCTGGCTTGTCACGAAACAACACTTTTGCTTGTCTATATTCATCCGATGATATCACACCCAAAATTTTCATCTCTTAGGGAAACCATAATATCGATGTAAGAAGGTCCTTTACTAGCCTTCTGTTCATCAATTTGCTGCTTCAAGATGCCAACTAATCCTTCTAGTTGGTTTTCTAGTGTTTCACCACCCGAACTTTTTTGATGTTTTTTACTTGAGCGACGGGGCGTTGCCTTCGACTGTCTCATGCAATTAATATCTGCTTCATAGGTGGTACTTCTGATATCTTCAGTAACTCTTATCCCCTCAAAGTAGTCATCATTCATACTTCCATTCAGCTCAACATTTTCTACATTCACATCCTCTTCGGTCCCAAAATGATCATCCTCATTTTCGGTATCATTTGTAGGACGTGGGAATGACGATGAAGACGACCAAGCATATGAACCTTTCGCTAGCATTTTTTCAAACACGCCTTTCATTAGTTCAGGATATTTGAGAGAACTGTTTCGAAACTTCGCCGCTCTTGGATTTTGCTGTTCATGTTAATCTTTTACGGTTAAGATAATT
This sequence comes from Allium cepa, assembly GCA_030765085.1. NCBI lineage: Eukaryota > Viridiplantae > Streptophyta > Magnoliopsida > Asparagales > Amaryllidaceae > Allium > Allium cepa. The sequence continues at coordinate 10,303,701 of CM060941.1, read as the reverse complement.
ATGCAACCAGACAACATTACTTTATATACTGCAAATTATTAGATTATACTAGTACAATTGATTAGCTTTCCTGAATAACGTCTGTCCACTTTTTAGGTGGCAAGTGTACGGAGTTGGTGGCAGCACAAAAACCATATCCAGAGAGTCCAATAATTTTCACCCATGCGCCGTAATCTTTTCGTAAATAGTCATAGCGATTTCTAAATATTCTGTGGGAAAAATTCATTTTCCATTTTTCATTAAACTCTGTCTCTAGTTTTGTCCACGAATCTTTTGTAAGAGACATTCCTCTGTATCTTTGATGCTCAACTTCCCTAAAATACAACTCAAAGAAGTCTTTTTCCATTTCAGGATCCTTTGTGAAAGCAGCTCTATCTTCGCCATTGGAAAGATTATTATTCTATATATATACTTTATTCAAAATATTTCAAATCTAAATTTCTTACCAGTATAATTCAACATAGTCTTATTTATTTCACTCAACAAATAGTTTCAAACTTATTTAAATCATATTACTTTATGCTTTAATCATACCAAACTAAACTTATATTCTTTATCAAATACCTTATACCTTCAACATTTTTTAGCCTTGAAAAGTTAACCTGGATTTGGGAGCGCTCGAACCTTCAAAATAGTCGAAGAAATCATATTTTCAATCCCAGAGTTGGAAATCACCAACAAATCAGTAAACCAATTTCAAAAGATAGGGCTATACCAAAACAAACCTGAATCTCGAGGACTGAACACCGGCTTGCTTTATATCATTTCAAATATATATACATATATCTTTCGAATATCAAACCATACTTCAAAAATCTGAAATCAAAATTTGGTTTTACAAAATCACTCGCATAGCAAAGCTACTAGAGTGGCCTCTCCCCACTCAAAAACTCGAAAATCAATGTCGATGATGCATGCATTTATCACCGAAATTATTTTCCAACGACATAAGTGGGTTCTAGACTTTTATTTTCTTAAAACTTCTGTGAAATCTCTTCGAAATCATTGGAATTCATTCGAATATATTTGAAACATTTCTTATTCGGAAAAATATCTTTAAATCATATTATTGTTATTATATATTTTACAAAATCCTAAACATATTTCAAAACACCGGAGTTCGATTCCTCGAAATTCAAATTCAAACCCTTCAGTTATAAATCATTTTTTAAAAAAAATCAAATATATTATAAATTTTCAAAATTTCAAATCCTTTCAAAACTTCAAATTTCCATTTTTAAAAGATATAAAATCTTTATCGAAAACATTTTACTTTTATATACAAAATAAGGTCATCCTTATCAAAATAATAATTTCGATGTATGCACAAATTCCAAAAGACAACCAAACACAAATTCCCAAAGAATGATTCAAGGATAGAGTTCAAACAAACAGAGATTCAAATTTAGAGGACTCTAATCAAATAGAATTCTGGTTCAAGGATAAGCTCGAACGGAGATAAGGTAATTTTATTACCAAACAGAAGATGATAAGCTTATATAAATCGCGGGCGACGTTAACCGGTCAACCGTGACTTCAGGAATATAATTGATTCGGAAATCTAAGGAAAATCGACATTCGATCGCCAGAGATAGAATCCGGGTAGGGCAGGAGATAGGTAGCATTGTAAACCGAGGATATAGAAATCTCTGGTGAATCAATGCCAATTGTAAAGAAGTTTCACCCCTTTACAAATCATTCAAAGATTGGTGGAATCACCGATCTTGAGAGAGGTCATTCCAAAGTGGAGTTATGGAATGCTACAAAATCAAAATGGATAAAATAGGGATGATAAGACTGGATTTCAGAACGAGTGGGAGTGTTCCAAAATTCAAGGAATGCTAATCGATAAGAATCCTAACCAAAAGATTTCTAACAAGGTGGATACAGAAGGAATGAGGCTTAGAAAATTTTGGTTTCAAAATAAGAAGATTTTTATACCAAAATAATCTTCGAAAATACTTTAAAAATTATTTGGAAATCATTTTATACTTTGGAAATACGTTCTCCCACAAAGAAAGGATTTTGAGATTGATTTCACTCATTCTAGGGTATTTCTACCCTATCTCTAATGAGTTCTTGCTCCGCAGGCTATGGTTTGCCTAAAATCAAAGCTCTGATACCAACTGTAACGACCCGATATTTTCAGCCATTCGCATCCACACATGCCGGACTTGAATTGCTCAAAATACCGCATTGTAAATAAATTTGGAGAAAATGAAATACAACCACAGAATCATAGATACAGAACAATCAGAATAGCTCGCAGCGGAATATAAAAATAACATAGTAGTTCATGAAGCTACTATAATAGAGTCTCAGAATATAATACATAATACAGTCTCAAAAAACAACATAATACAAATCCCAAATACATAGTAGTTCACTAATACATGAGATAAACTAGAATAGCTGAAATAGAAGTAGATATGAATGTAGATAAGCAGAAACTCCAGCAAAGACCAACTCCAGAAAGAGAATCCAAAGTTGTGAATACTCAGGCTGACCCGAGCGTAAAGTAAAACACAAAACACTCGAGTCAGGACATATATACTTATATAATGTAAACCAACTCAAGTGAACTGTAGTAATGTACAATAGCTTAAACTATAAATTAAATACATCCCGTGGTTAAAATTTCAAAATGGTATTTTATACTTCGAAATCAAATATCGTTTCACCATTCAATATCATTCAAAAAATCCATTTCAAAATATTGTATCTTCCAAACCAAATTCATTTATTTAGATTACCATTTCATCACATATTTCAAATAGTTTATATTTCAAAACAAATTACTTCATTTTAAATCATAAAATGAAGTTATTATATTTAATAATTAAATTTCCAAAATTTTAAACTTTTCAAAGTTCATTCATTCACTTAATTATCAAAACAGTGAAAAATCACTTTCCGCAGCATTTAGAAAATGCTACGGAATGTTACATTCAAAATAGTTCAATTTAACAGAAGACAGCATTTAAAATGCTGTAATAGGGTTACATTAGTTTCAAATAAAACTTAGTTATATTCAACAATTATATCACTTTACAAAATGCTATAATAGCCCTTAATCTTATTTAGCTTTTTAGTTCATTATCATCAACTACAACATTTACAAATCTATATTATCATTTACATTTGAATTAATAGCATTTGAAAAATGCGGTTAATTAACTTCAAATGTTCAATATTATTTCACAAACAATTATTTTTTATTTAAAACATTTTTAACTTATAAAATCATACAATCTCACATTTATAAACATCATTTAATTTTCCTTAAATTCATGATTCTATAAAGTTCAATTTCCATTCAGAAATCAAGATTTAATAATAATTCACTTATTAAATTCCAATATTCAATTTAAATTCATTAAATTAAATTTCAATTTAACACTTAAGTTTAAATTCTCAAATTTAACTTAATTTCATTTTTATTTACTTAACTTAAAATTCAGCTTTAAGCCAAATTCAGAAATTTCCAATTTTAGTTATATTTCAAAATTCAAAATAAATACTCATTCATTTCACATTTTAACCTTGTTCAAAAATCATTAATATATTATAAAATCATTCATTTAAATTTCAAAATATCAAAAATTTATCATAATTTCATATTTAATTTAAATTTCAAATTAATTAAATCAAAATAACATACATTCAAATTTTCTAACTTTTTCATTAATTTATTTCACATATAAATATTTAGAAAATCAATAATACTTTACAAAAATCATTTTTAAATCAAAATATTATAATATTTATATTTATAAAATATTTTAAAAATTTTAGAAAAACATATTTTAACTACGGGTCTGTATATAATTTCTACGTTTGGTAAAGTGATACGGGTAATATATCATTTCAACCCGTAATTTACAAAGAAAACTCAGGTTTTATCATTTCAAACCCGAAGCCCCAAGTAAATGAAATAAATTGAAAATCGCTCAGGCCTATCATTTCAGCCCATAATGATTTTCCCTTATTCTAAAGTCCGTTCAGGTATGTATCATTTCAACCCATAGTGATTCTAATCTAAAGGGAACCTGCAGTGTGATAAACTGATAAAAATAACAGAACAGCATAATATAACAGTAACATATGATATAAAAGGTGTTTAAGCATGTGTAAACATCATATAATCATAATATAGTAGGTGTAACATGATAATGCATTTTTCAGATTCACAAGGGGTCAATTTACTAATTATATATGTATAAGTTGTCAGGTGAGAATAACTCACAGGTTTGGGCTGGAGACACAACGACGATTGCACAAAAGAGATCCAGACAAGCACGATAACACGACACAGAGATGAGTGGAAGAGCCAAAGTATCAATTCCCTCGAATACAAGTCAAAAAAAACAATAGAATATACATAAGTTTTCAAATTCAAATACGATAAACTGAGCAAGAATTGACTGCACATATCAAAGCAAAAATGCTTTGCACTTGCTTCCAACTTCCATTGGGCTCAGCCATAAGTGTAGTACAGGGCTAAAGCAAATTTTTTGGGTCAGGTTTGGGTTCCTAAGGGTTGGCCTATCATGGTTTGAAGGTGATGCAAAATGGTGGTGATGGAAACTACACTTACAAGGCAACATACATGGATTCAAGGCCAAACTAAGCTCGGCCAAGGGCATAAATATCTCACCCATCACTGTGGGGTCCAAGATGATGATGTGGCCGAAATTCCAGGTGGTGCTAGAGGTGGTGGAGGTGGTGGAGGTGGCGGCCATGGGTGGTGGAAGTGGATGTATGCATGGTAGTGTTCGGCTAAGGACAAAAGGTGGAGTTTTGGTGAACTTTAGGTGATGGATCAATCAACTAGGAGGCACGGCTTGGGGTTTGGCCAGAGAGGAGGTGATGATGGTGGTGTTCTAAGGTGGTGGTGGAGGTGGCAGGGCATGGTGATGGAGGTGGCCGAACCTATGATGAAGGAGATCAAGTGCAAATCATTATCAAAGAAGAATAAAAGTAAAACAAAAGAAAAGAAAAGGATTTTTACCCAACTTTTCTCAAGGCTATGGCCGAATTTTTTTTCTTCAGGAGATGAGAAAAATGGATGTACGTGAATGATAAAGAAAGTAGGTGGCTGAAAAGAATGAAGAGTAATAGCCAATTGAATGAAAAGTTTGGTTAAATTTGAAAAGGTGGAAGATAAAAAGCCATAGGAAAGTCAAAAGTCACTACCTTTACAAATTACCTTTAATTTATTTATATAAGTTTATATTACTGAAAATAATTATAATTTCAGTTAAATTTCGAAAATTCAACAAAAATATAAAATATAAATAAATAATTATTAATATATAAGATAAAAATAAGAAAATAGCACAGGAAATGACAACTAGTCTAGAAAATTGAAAATAAACAGAATAAATTTATATGGACTTGGAATTTTTTTATAAATAAAGATAATAACATAAAACAAAAATGCATTCACAAAAATAAAAAAATAAATTTTAATTAAATATAACTTAAATGAAGAAAAATAGCAGAAAAATAGAAATAGCCTTTTAAAAATAGGAAATAAATGCAATAAACTTTGGAAAAATTATAACATCACTTTAAAAATGTTTTTAAAAATAAAATATATATCTAACATGTCATATAACACATATTAAAACATGATAGGACAAATAAAATATTATTTATATAATTTAAAATAGACAATTTTATTAAATAAATCAATTTACATACAATATTTTAAAAAGTGTAACTTTCACAATACAAATCGGATTTCAACGAAACGAAAAGTAGTATTCTTGAAATTTAATATATTTTCATAATAAAGGATAAAATTCAAAAATTAAAATATTTAAATTTTAAATTTAAAAATCAAGGTTTGACCAGATTGACCAAAATCCACATTTTCTGAAAATATCCTATTCATTCAGGTTTGAAATTATAATTCACACAAAGATCAAAATATGCTTTTAAAATAACAAAATTATTCATTTTAATAAATATAATGAATTTTCAAATGAAATAATGAAAATAAACAATTAAAATAAATCACAAAATTCAGGGTTGTTACACTCTCCCCCCTCAAATCTTTTCGTCCTCGAAAAGAACGAACAAGGAAAATAAGAAAAAGCAAGATAGAAAAAAACAAATAGTACTTGGAAAAAAAATTTCGGATTCGAAGCACGAATGCTCTCCTCCATCTCCCAGATACAATCTCGATCATCAGTACCCCATCGTACCTCGATCAGACTAACAAATTCCCTTCGTAGCTGCTTCGTACCTCTGCTGACAATATGAAGTGGCTTACTCTCGACAGTCAGATTAAGCTAAATATCCAAACTATCAAAAGCAGAAGGCTGAATAATAAGGGATGGGTTACGAAGATATTAGAGAAGATGTGAGACATGGAATACATCATGCACTCCAGACAGCTTCTTGGCAAATCCAGACGATAACCCAAAGAACCAACTCTTTCCACAATTGCGGAAAGGACCCTCAAAGAAGAAGAAGGTAGGAATAACTAGAAGGAAAAATAGGTTGGAACACAAGGATGGACCATTATTCTAAAACCATATAAATTTCAATTTAAAATTTTATATTTAACATTTTAAACATTTATAATATGATAAGTAGTCATTTGATTCAAATTTGTTAGTTTGAAGTAAACAAAATTTACATTATTTAGAAAAGTAAAATAAATGATCAAAATATCCATTATACAATACTTTGTCAAAATACTTTTATAACTCGATGTCTTAACAAGTTTACTTTCGTTCCTGTAGACTCCGACTATGCGTTGATCAGGCGCAAAGCTAGAATTCTCCAGATACTTGGTAGACTTGCTTCAACACCCAGTGAAAATACTGGAAAACCTTTTTAAAACAACAGATATGGAAAGTACAATCCAAACAAATCAACCAAACCAAACATTTGTCTAACCATGGATCGTAGATACACAATGGTTACGCATGGATCCCTCAGTAAACAATCCGTATCCGTAAGCTATCTCAGCCCTACGAATTACGCCATGACGACTAGTAGAGTGCAAGATACACAATGGTTACGCCTGTATCCCCCAGGAAATAATCTGTACCCCTAGGCCGTCTCAGCCAGGCAGTTTCACTACTAATGCGACCTATATAGATTGCAGGATACACAACGGTTACGCATGGATCCCCCAGGAAACAATCCGTACCCCTAGGCCAACTCAGCCAGGCAGTTGCGCTATGCAGTCGCGCTAGTTAGACCATGGAGATCGCCATGGAATTTGATGGACACTCGAGTACCATATCCAAAAAACCCAAATCAGAGAGAACAATATCGATAGAATGAATCCACAGTGTGGCCACGAAGCAGATATCAAGCTGAATGCACTTTCCATTTCTTTACTTCGAAAATATGTATCATATAGTACCTTTCAAAATCACTTTCAAATATCATACTTATATAAAGTCCATTATATATAAGATCCATTTCAAATCGAATCCTTCCAAAATCAATAGTATATCAAATTATACTTATATAGACTTCGAATATATAAGCTTTCACTTTACAAATTGAGTACCTTTTCCAATCGACATTTTTCAAATCAACTTCATACTTATACAAATCCATTTTATATAAGTTCAATAACTCCTAAATCACAGTATTTAGTAAAACAAGGTTCTCAATTTCAATTCCTTTTCAATATCAATTCAGTTTCAAAATCATATATGATTTCATCAAATCATTTCTTCCTAATTACATATAGTCAGTTTCAATGTTTCTTAAACAATAGATTTAGAAAATAATCTAAATTTCCAAATCAACAAAATTTATGTCAAACGAACTCATTTCCATTTCAAACATATACTCACTTTCAAAAATCATAATACTTTCAAAGTTATAGATCTTTCGAAACCAAAATACTTGAAATCATTACACTTTGAAAATCATAACTTTTTGAAATCATACATTTGAAATCATAAAACATTCCTTTAATTCTTTATATTTCATAAATTTATTCAATTAAACCCAATCTAAAATTTCCAATCTTAATTAAATTCAAACCATCAGTTTCAATTCAATTTAGTTTTCCAACAAAATCAATTCAAATATTATCAAATTTCAAATAAATATTTTATCCATAAAATAAACTATTCAATCTTTAATATATTTCAAAGCTTTAATATCCGACATTTCAAAACTAAACTTTTTAATTTCATATACCCCAAATCTAGTTTCACTATTACTTAGTTTTTGAAATATTCATTTCATAAATCCATCATTATTAAATAAATTCAAATTAACCCAATATCCTTTCATATAAATATAAACTTCAAATATTCATTTATCCAAATAAATTATCAAATCTAAAATGGTTACAAAGTTTAAAACCACCACTTTTTAAAACTTTCAAACTACTTATTTCTATATGAAAAATCCAATTTACCATTGGAAAGATTAATATTCTATATATATACTTTATTCAAAATATTTCAAATCTTAATTTCTTACCAGAAAAATTCAACATAGTCTTATTTATTTCACTCAACAAACAGTTTCAAATTTATTTAAACCATATTACTTTATACTTCAATCATACCAAACTAAACTTATATTCTTTATCAAATAACTTATACCTTCAACATTTTTTTAGCCTTGAAAAGTTAACCTTGATTTGGGAGCGCTCGAACCTTCAAAATAGTCGAAGAAATCATATTTTCAATCCCAGAGTTGGAAATCACCAACAAATCAGTAAACCAATTTAACAAGATAGGGTTATACCAAAACAAATCTGAATCTTGAGGACTGAACACCAGCTTGCTTTATATCATTTAAAATATATATATATATATATATATATATATCTTTCGAATATCAAACCATACTTCAAAAATCTGAAATCAAAATTTGGTTTCACAAAATCACTCGTATAGCAATGCTACTAGAGTGCCCTCTCCCCCACTCAAAAACTCGAAAATCAATGTCAATGATGCATGCATTCATCACCGAAATTATTTTCCAGTGACATAAGTGGGTTCTGGACTTTTATTTTCTTAAAACTTCTTTGAAATCTCTTCGAAATCATTGGAATTCATTCGAATGCATTTGAAACATTTCTTATTCGAAAAAATATCTTTAAATCATATTATTATTATTATTATTATATATTTTCCAAAATCCTAAAACATATTTCAAAACACCGGAGTTCGATTCCTCGAAATTCTAATTCAAATCCTTCAGTTATAAATCATTTTTTTAAAAATCAAATTTATTATAAATTTTCAAAATTTCAAATCCTTTCAAAACTTCAAATTTCCATTTTGAAAAGATATAAAATATTTATCGAAAACATTTTACTTTTATATACAAAATAAAGTCATCCTTATCAAAATAATAATTTCGATGTATGCACAAATACCAAAATACAACCAAACACAAATTCCCAAAGAATGATTCAAGGATAGAGTTCAAACAAACAGAGATTCAAATTTAGAGGACTCTAATCAAATATAATTCTGGTTCGAGGATAAGCTCGAACGAAGGTAAGATAATTTTATTACCAAACAGAAGATGATAAGCTTATATAAATCGCGGGCGACCTTAACCGGTCAACCGTGACTTCAAGAATATAATCGATTAGGAAATCTAAGGAAAATCGACATTCGATCGCCAGGGATAGAATCCGGGTAGGACAGGATATAGATAGCATTGTAAACCGAGGATATAGAAATCTCCGGTGAATCAATGCCAATTGTAAAGAAGTTTCACCCCTTTACAAATCTTTCAAAGATTGGTGGAATCACTGATCTTGAGAGAGGTCATTCCAAAGTGGAGTTATAGAATGCTCCAAAATCAAAATGGATAAAATAGGGAAGACAAGACTGGATTTCAGAACGAGTGGGAGTGTTCCAAAGTTCAAGGAATCCTAATCGATAAGAATCCTAACCAAAAGATTTCTAACAAGGTGGATATAGAAGATGTGACGACCCGGAATTTTAGACATTTGAAATGGGAATATTTAATTAATTTTAAATATTCGAAAGTTAATTTTTAACTTGAATTTCAAATGTCAATATTTATTGGATAATTAAATATTGAATTTAATTATCAGAATTGGGTATATTATTGAATCTGGGATGTTGAGCCTGATAAAAACAATTTGAAAGCTTGTAAAATTTATATTGATAATTCTGAAGATAATAGAAGATGTAAAATTGAAATTAATAATGGTTTGTTCAGTTTTAAAATTTATATCGTTTAAATTGAATTTAAAAACGGCCTTCCGAGGCGCAGTCTCGGAACCCGATGGAACCAGTTCCATTGGATCCGTAATATTGAATTATTATCGGATTTCAAATTTCGGAGTGATTGGAGTTGTGTTGTGAGCATACGATATGTAAATGCATAGAAATGTACACCGAGACAAATTGAATCTAAATAAATACGTTTGCTTTTCCTTTATCCGACCACAAGTACACTTCGCCCCCATTGTGTCTCGTTCGTACCCCTCTTATTTTCTTCCTTATCTCCTCTTCTCAGAATGGCCGAAGTCATTCTTTCGTTCAAAATTTAATCCCGTCCTCCTTCATTTAAATCAAAGGCAATTAGTTCCTCTTCAAACTAAATCATGACCGAAGCGTAAAGGGGGATAATCATTATCTTCTCGTCGAAAAAAAAATCGAAGTTAGTTCGAAAATGGCGAGCCATTCCTCCTTCGTTCAGGTCAGTTCTTGTGCGAGCATCGAGGCAAGTTTCGCGGCCAGAGCAAGTTCGATGGCGTGCGTACGGAGTTTGTAGGGCTCGCGAGTTGGGTTCGATCGAGGGAGGGGAGCAACTCGATCTGGGTCGAGTTCGATGAGGCCTACAGCTCGATGGTAGGCTCGATTTCGAATCGCGAGGAGCATCGCAAGTTCGAAGGGGAGGGGTTTGACTGCATTGAGTCTGGTCGAGCGTGCGAGGTCCGGTGGTATCGTGGTGGCGATTTCAGCGGCAACGTGAGGGTGTGCTCGGGTCTGATAAGTAAGGTAATTCAAATTTTATTTTTTTTAGTTAAATAAATTTAAAACTCTTCTAATCCCAGTTGTCCATTTATCAAGTATCAGCATATATATATGTCTATAACTCAGTATGTTGTTTTCAGTAAAAGAAAAAAAAATGTTCACTGTTTAATTTTAACATTTTAGAAGTTAAATTTATATGTACACACTAGAAATTTATATAAGGCTTGGGAAGGAAATTTTATAAGGATTGGTGATAAAATTGAACAGTTGATTTATTTGGTTACTAAAAGAACAAAAAGGGAAAAGAGGAGAATTAGTTTAAAACTAATTAATAGTTAAATTTAATAAATTGTCTGACTAATTCAAATATTTATAAATTATATAAATATTTTATCCTATTAGTTATTTCAAAAGAAATGGGTTGATGATTAAACTATTTTAATTAACTTATTTAAGTATTGGGTTGCTAAGGATAATTTGTTAAAGAAATTTTGGTTTAAAAATCTAAAATTAAATTATAAATTAAAATAAACAAGTAAATGTTAGTCAATTATTGGATTAATTCAAGTATTAATAAAATCATCTAATGTGTGACAAGGTCAAAATCTGATAGAAGCAAGCCGGATTGGGTCGGATTGCAAAACAAAAATCAAAGGTGAGTTAATCTCACTCAGTTAAATTTAAATTTAAATTTAATGATAAAATTTAAATAATTGTTGGATGGTTGAATTGATTGATGTGATATAGTATGATATTTTGGAACTGGTATATTATGTTGTGCTAACGTCTGTGGATGCAGGGAAACAGGTTGGAGGGATCCAACTGGATACCTCAACATTTATTTAAATTATTTAATACCCTCTGATGTGATTATTTTATATTCTGTGTTGAATATTACTGATAATTGGAAGTATTGAATGCTATGGCTTGGTTGATATGATTGGGTATGATGAATTACCAAAAAGTATAAGTTTGATTTTGGAAATGAAAATAAAGAAGTGAAATTGCAAGTAAAATAATTATAGAATAAATTTAAGAATGACTTGGAAAAAGAAATAAAGTGACCTTAAAATTCTAATAAGTGAATCTTGAAATGGAAAGGAAAATTTAAATAAACAGAAAGTTAATGAATTTTAAAATGCAGTATTATTAACTAAAAGAACAAACATTTATTTAGAATTTAAGATTTGGATTATTGAAAGAGTAAAGAAGAAATAAAATAAAATAATGATAATTAAGTCCATAACTATTGAATTTGAAAATGAACTGATAAGTAAAGGAATTTATTTCAAATGAATAAATTGGAAATCAATTTGGAAATTGATTTAAGTGAGTGAAATTGTAATTTCTCTCTGAATAACCAAGTACGTTTTTTTAAAGCAAATTTTTGAATATAAATTAAATGTTTTAAAGTTGTTTTTAAAGGAAGCAAGTTTTGTAAAATTTATTATTTCTAATATTTAAAGTCTAAAATAAGTATTTTCTTTTAATCTATTTTAGTAGTAATTATTAAGAAGTAACTTAGTATTTTGTTTTTTTAAAAGGAGAAATCTAGTTTTATATTTTATTAAGTTATTTCATTTTCAAATATTCATATAGTATGGTATTTTTAAATAAATTATTGATGTAGTTTTAACTTAAATGTTTTAAAGAATATTTCAAAGTAAAGTGTTTTAAATTAGTTTTAAAAAAATCTAGTTGTGTGCTTGGTAATTTCAGAGGAGATTGAAATATTTGAGAAAGTTTATTCTGGAAAGAAAGATGGTTTTGAACTGTTTTCAAAGGTTGAAAATAGAAATATATATTTTTGAGGTTAATAAATAATTTGGGAAATTATTTATTGTGTGATGGATGTTGTGAATATTAATTGATAGTTAAATAACCGACTATCAATATTGGCCAACTGCGTTGATCGTTTTGAAGAGACCGGGATCGAGATTTATTTCTCGAAAACCACTTCGATCCGGTTTGTACGTTTCGTGCGAAAAACGTGTTTGGAGTCGAAGATAGAGCAGTAAAGTGCAAGGGCTAGTCGCTACTAATCCTGAGGATATTTCCAAAATGGATGTAGTAGGAATAGTGCCTTCGGTTCCGTTCGAACCCGGGACGGACTTGTATGGACGAATGCTTGCGAAACATCGTCAGGTGGGCGATGGGCATTCTAAGTGAAACGTTCTAAAAGGTAACGCATAGCCTCAAGCCTCATCAAATGGAAATGACTGAAAATCAGGGGATATGCAGCAAGGTTAGGTGGGTAGCACCCAAGCAGGGTGAGGTCATTCCAGTCTAGATGTCCCTTATTTCTTTTTCGGCTTAGTGGGCGGTTGCTGATCCCAACCGCGGGGTGATCTCACTCGGGACTGTCCAGTAAGGGATGGTTCCGGCCTTGTGTTGCAGGGGATGAAGGGAGTAATCCTCGGTACGGTGATCTAGGCCCCGTACTGTGACAGGTGGTACCCCAGTGCCTAGTCATTAGTTGGAAATCCATTCTCCCTACGAGCCTTGTACGAGTTTTGTTTGTATTACCCACTTTTGTGGCTAGTAGCTGGAATTTAATAATGTAACAATTTCGGCTATTTTATAAGTACTTGTGTATAGACCCTATTATAATATCAGAGGATTTCTATAAAATTGTTTTAGCTATCGTAAGGTAAAAACCCGACATGTTTATTTGTGGCGTGGTCTTACGAGATGCTTTTGTTTTCAAAGGATTTTTGAAACTTTAATAATAAATTGGGTGTGATTTTCTCACGCTGGAAATCCAGACTGACTCGGGTGTTATTTAACTGTAATGCTCGGGTCAGACCGAGTATTATAGGATACAGGATATGATGCTGTGGAGCTCAGGAGATGAGCTGGATGACGAAACGTACTCTCGTACTTGTATATTTATATACGTATTCCGCTGTGTTGAGTTGTTGTGTACCCATTGTATGATATTGATGTTGAGTTGTGACTGATGTATTCTGATGATGTAATGTATGTAAACAGATATATTTGATTTTGAGTAAAGATTATTTACTATCTATTATATTTTATTCCGCTGCGATGGTTAGATTCTGATGTTGATTTTGTTTTCTCTTCTTCTACCTCTTCTTCTTAAACCCAAATGGTTCGTATTTCTGTGCAACTTGAGTTAATTGTTGTAGAATAGTGTTGACTCAAGGGGTACGGATTTGCGGGTTGTTACAGAAGGAATGAGGCTTAGAAAATCTTGGTTTCAAAATAAGAAGATTTTTATACCAAAATAATCTTTGGAAATACTTTAAAAATCATTTGGAAATCATTTTATACTTTGGAAATACGTTCTCTCACAAAGAAAGGATTCTGAGATTGATTTCACTCATTCTAGGGTATTTCTACCCTATCTCTAATGAGTTTTTGCTCTGCAGGCTATGGTTTGCCTAAAACCAAAGCTCTGATACCAACTGTAACGACCCGATATTTTCAGCCATTCGCATCCACACATGCCGGACTTGAATTGCTCAAAGTACCGCATTGTAAATAAATTTGGAGCAAATGAAATACAATCACAGAATCACAGATACAGAACAATTAGAATAACTCGCAGCGGAATATAAAAATAACATAGTAGTTCATGAAGCTACTATAATAGAGTCTCAAAACAGAATACATAATACAGTCTGAAAACAACATAATAGAAATCCCAAATACATAGTAGTTCACTAATACATGAGATAAACTAGAATAGCTGAAACAGAAGTAGATATGAATGTAGATAAGCAGAATCTCCAGCAAAGACCAGCCCCAGAAAGAGAATCCAAGCTGTGAATACTCAGGCTGACCCGAGCGTAAAGTAAAACACAAAACACTCGAGTCAAGACATATATACTTATATAATGTAAACCAACTCAAGTGAACTGTAGTAATGTACAATAACTTAAACTATAAATTAAATACATCCCGTCGTTAAAATTTCAAAATGGTATTTTATACTTCGAAATCAAATATCGTTTCACCATTCAATATCATTCAAAAAATCCATTTCAAAATATCAAAATATTGTATCTTCCAAACCAAATTCATTTATTTAAATTACCATTTCATCACACATTTCAAATAGTTTATATTTCAAAACAAATTACTTCATTTTAAATCATAAAATGAAGTTATTATATTTAATAATTAAATTTCCAAAATTTTAAACTTTTCAAAGTTCATTCATTCACTTATTTTTATCAAAACAGTGAAAATTCACTTTCCGCGGCATTTAGAAAATGCTACGGAAAGTTACATTCGAAACAGTTCAATTTAACAGAAGACAACATTTAAAATGCTGTAATAGGGTTACATTAGTTTCATATAAAACTTAGTTATATTCAACAATTATATCACTTTACAAAATGCTATAATAGCCCTTAATCTTGTTTAGCTTTTTAGTTCATTATCATCAACTACAGCATTTACAAATGCTGTATTATCATTTACATTAGAGTTAATAGCATTTCAAAAATGCAGTTAATTAACTTCAAATGTTCAATATAATTTCACAAACAATTATATTTTTATTTAAAACATTTTTAACTTATAAAATCATACAATTTCACATTTATAAACATCATTTAATTTTCCTTAAATTCATGATTCTATAAAGTTCAATTTCCATTCAAAAATCAAGATTTAATAATAATTCACTTATTAAATTCCAATATTCAATTTAAATTCATTAAATTAAATTTCAATTTAACACTTAATTTTAAATTCTCAAATATAACTTAATTTCATTTTTATTTACTTAACTTAAAATTCAGCTTTAAGCCAAATTCATAAATTTCTAATTTTAGTTACATTTCAAAATTTCAACATAAATATTCATTCATTTCACATTTTAATCTTATTCAAAAATCATTAATATATTATAAAATCATTCATTTAAATTTCAAAATATCATAAATTTATCATAATTTCATATTTAATTTAAATTTCAAAATAATCAAATCAAAATTTCCAAAATAACTTACATTCAAATTTTCTAACCTTTTCATTAATTTATTTCACATATAAATATTCAGAAAATCAATAATACTTTACAAAAATCATTTTTAATTAAGTTTAAATCAAAATATTATAATATTTACATTTTTAAAATATTTTAAAATTTTTAGAAAAACATATTTTAACTACGGGTCTGTATATAATTTTCTACGTTAGGTAAAGTGATACAGGTAATATATCATTTCAACCCGTAATTTACAAAGAAAACCCAGGTTTTATCATTTCAAACCCCCAGCCCCAAGTAAATGAAATAAATTGAAAATCGCTCAGGCCTATCATTTCAGCCCATAATGATTTTCTCTTATTCTAAAGTCCATTCGGGTATGTATCATTTCAACCCATAGTGATTCTAATCTAAAGGGAACCTGTAGTGTGATAAACTGATAAAAATAATAGAATAACATAATATAACAGTAACATATGATATAACAGGTGTTTAAGCATGAGTGAACATCATATAATCATAATATAGCAGGTGTAACTTGATAATGCATTTTTCAGATTCACAAGGGGTCAATTTACTAATTATATATGTATACATTGTCAGGTGAGAATAACTCACAGGTTTGAGCTGGAGATACAATGACGAATGCACAAAATGGATCCAAAAAAGCACAATAACACTACACAGAGATGAGTGGAAGAGCCAAAGTATCAATTCCCTTGGATACAAGTCAAACAAAATAATAGAATATGCATAAGTTTTCAAATTCATATACGATAAACTGAGCAAGAATTGACTACACAGATCAAAGCAAAAATGCTTTGCACTTGCTTCCAACTTCCATTGGGCTCAGCCATAAGTGTAGTATCGGGCTAAAGCAAGGTTTTTGGGTCAGGTTTGGGTTCCTAAGGGTCGGCCTATCATGGTTTGAAGGTGATGCAAAGTGGTGGTGATGGAAACTACACTGACAAGGCAACATACATGGATTCAAGGCCAAACTAAGCTCGGCCAAGGGCATAAAGGTCACAACCATCACTGTAGGATCCAAGATGATGATGTGGCCGAGAGTCCAGGTGGTGCTGGAGGTGGTGGTGTTGGTGGCGGCCATGGGTGGTGGAAGTGGATGTATGCATGGCAGTGTTTGGCTAAGGACAAAAAGTGGAGTTTTGGTGAACTGTAGGTGATGGATCAATCAACTAGAAGGCACGGCTTGGGGTTTGGCCAGAGAGGATGTGATGATGGTGGTGTTCTAAGGTGGTGGTGGAGGCGGCAGGGCATGGTGATGGAGGTGGCCGAACCTATGATGAAGGAGATCAAGTGCAAATCATTATCAAAGAAGAATAAAAGTAAAAGAAAAAAAAAGAAAAGAAAAGGATTTTTACCCAAACTTTTCTCAAGGCTATGGCCGAATTTTTTCTTCAGGAGATGAGAAAAATGAATGTACGTGAATGATAAAGAAAGTAGGCGGCTGAAAAGAATGAAGAGTAATAGCCAATTGAAAGAAAAATTAGGTTAAATTTGAAAATGTGGAAGATAAAAAGCCACAGGAAAGTCAAAAGTCATAACCTTTTCAAATTACCTTTAATTTATTTATATAAGTTTAAATTACTGAAAATAATTATAATTTCGGTTAAATTTATAAAATGAAACAAAAATATAAAATATAAATAAATAATTATTAATTATATAAGATAAAAATAAGAAAATAGCACAGAAAATGACAACTAGTCTAGAAAATTGACGATAAACATAAATTTATATGGACTTGGAAAAATATTTGTAAATAAAGATAATAGCATAAAATAAAAATGCATTCACAGAAATAAATAAATAAATTTTAATTAAATTTAACCTAAATGAAGAAAATAACAGAAAAATAGAAATAGCCTTTTAAAAAATAAGAAATAAATGCAATAAACTTTGAAAAAATTATAACATCACTTTAAAAATATTTTTAAAAATAAAATATATATCTAAAATGTCATATAACACATATTAAAGCATTATAGGACAAATAAAATATTATTTATATAATTTAAAATCGACAATTTTATTAAATAAATCAATTTACATACAATATTTTAAAAAGCATAACTTTCACAATACAAATCGAATTTCAACGAAACGAAAAGTAGTATTCTTGAAATTTAATATATTTTCATAATAAAGGATAGAATTCAAAAATTCAAATATTTAAATTTTAAATTTAAAATCAAGGTTTGAGCAGATTGACCAAAATCCACATTTTTTGAAAATATCATATTTATTCAGGTTTGAAATTATAATTCACACAAAGATCAAAATATGTTTTTAAAATAACAAAATTAGTCATTTTAATGAATATAATAAATTTTCAAATAAAATAATCAAAATAAATAATTAAAATAAATCACAAAATTCAAGGTTGTTACATGAAATTGGGTAGAATTTTGATGCATCAATGTTGAAGCATATGAAATAATAGCGCGAGTATATAATCATTAAAAATGAAGAGAAATATGGAAATTGCGTGAGAATTTGAAGTTTTTTTTTAAACTTTAAAGGTTTCAATAATGACAGGTTTGGATTCTGTGGGATCTTGTCATAATTAATAAAGAGATGGAAAAAAAGACGTTTTTGAACAGGCATCAATAACAGTATTATCATTAGCAGTATTCATAAATACCTAATTATTGCATGCCAGCAGGGATCGGTGGCAAGTAATGCAGAATCACATGCTGGTTTCATGTATTTCGAATAAGACATATTTCTCAATTTTGTTGTTAGCAGTAGGCCTGTAAACGGATGCATTCGGATACGGATAATGTTGTATCCGTATCCTAAAATGAAAATCCGTATCTGAATTCGTATCTGATATCCGCGAATACCCGTTGAATATTATCTGTATCCGTATCCGCTAATATTTTCGGATATCCGAAAATATCCATATCCGGCTTAACGAATACGTATATTTTTGGATATCCGAAAATATCCGTATCCGAACCTCAAAATGTATTTGAAAATATCCGAAAATTAATCAATATAATGCATATTTCATTTTTTTTATGAAAAATAAAATAAAAAAACATTGTAATACATAAATTACATCAAATTAACAATAGGTAATCCAATCACACAAAATCCGTACAATAAATTAGTGTATTTGTACTAAAAGGCGTGTTTTCATCGAACCAGAGCGAGAATATCCCTGCCAAACCACCCATCACCGAACCAGCCTCATTCCTACGCACTACCAAGCCAACCACCTCATCACCGGTCCAAAACCCATCTACCACCAGTCCAAAACATTCTCCAACAACCACCGAACCATCTCCTGACCTACCACTGCCGAACCAAACAACAACCGGACCAGAACTTCCTAAAAAACTACCGAACCATCCTAACCGGACCAAGCCACTTCCCTACCGGACCAACGCCCCACCGAACCAACTCTCCACCCAAGCCATGCCGAACCAACTCTCCACCCGAGCCATGCCGAACCAACTCACTCCAACCACTACCGGACCAAGTGGATACCGAACCAACATATAAAATAACATATTAATATTTAATTTCAAACCGGACGTATATTTATCGGATACAGATACGGTCATATCCGTATCCGTATCTGAAATATGTTTCGGATATCGGATATCCGAATTCGCTTTTCGGATATTGGATCTTTTCATATTTTGGATTCAGATGCGGACGGATTTCGAATATTTCGGATATTCATTGACAGACCTAGTTAGCAATTAACTTCTAGACACCTTGGACCTACCATATGCTCATCATACAGCAACAATAATGTACTTAAAATAATGCTGGCCGTATATGATAATGCTCATCATAGCAATAGTAACTGAAATGGAATACTTAAAAAACTGCTTGTAACAGCAGTAATTATAAAGAAAGATAAACGTAAACAGATGTGCTAGAAAACTTACTGAAATTGGATCGAGAGCGACAAAAGCTGAAGGAGCAGCTGCAAAGTTTGATAAAATAAGAAAATTTTGGTGATGAAAAGGGAAAAGAGCGGCAGGAATTATACAGACATAAAAATAAAAAATGAACCCAACGGGTAGGGTTAGAAGCTGCTTGCTTTTTCAAACCAAACGTGCAGATGTTTTCTGATGGCTGAAAATTTTAAGCGCTCAGCGCATTTTTTTGGGAAACAAACGCAGCCTATATTCTCATATTTGGATTATTAGCATGTCCTACATTTTATGCTTTTCACACCTGTTTCCTTCTTCATGAACTAGTGTGTAACCCGTGCGTTACACACGGTAATATTTAAATTTTAATTATTGTTAAAAATTGAATTTTTTTAAGCACTATATGATAAACTTGTTGAAATAAAAAAAATTATAATTTAAAATGACATACAACACTCAGATGTAAGGAAATGGTCGTTACTATATATATATATATATATATATATATATATATATATAGCTATTATTATATATATGTAAATAGTTGATGCTATGTGATACAAGTATTTTTTATATAAATGGATGGAAAAAATTGAATTTTCCATTTCTATTAATATGAATATGTATATGTAATTTTAATGATTTACAGTCGAATAATGAATATTATGTAAATGGATATATTTAAATATTTTAAATCAGTGATGAGCTTAACTAATTAGATATATGGAGCTGAATGTTAGAAAGAGAGAAAAAATGAGAAGAGCTTTGTATGTACTTGTAGTTGAGAAAAATATCTTACAATCAACTTATCTGAAATGAACTTTATTCATTATCCGAGATTTCAATTAGTAAATCTTTTTTTAACTTAGCAATTAATCATAAATTTCATGTCATTGTAGGAGTGTCATGTTTACAACTTCAGTATTTGCAGCAACAAAAAATATTGCGTTAATTAGAGTTGTGAGTTCAATAAGTTTTAATATCATGTTGAAAATGAGAATGTCGATATAACCTAATTTGTATTAGAGTAATCCGTGCATCACATCTCAATGTTGTAAATTATAAATTTATCATTTAAAAGTTGTAAAAAAAATGAAATTTTATACTAAAAATGTATGATATTATTTTGAGACAAATGAATTATAAATTAAAAATATATTATTGTTTATGTTTACATTTTATGTTATGCGATCTACATATCTTTATATACGAATAAAAATAACAATTTTATCATCTTCGCATGCGCATGTGTTGTATGCATATTTAAATCGATATATATTTTAAGATTTATTAGATGAATTATTAAATATTAGTAAATTGAATTTATTTGAATGATTTAACATAAAAATTACATAATTGGTTAAATACATGTATATGAGTAAAAAAATATTAGAAGAGAATCATGAAGAGTTTGTAAGTAACCATGTGAATTTAAAATATAGGTATTTAAAGTTAAAAATATGATTTTTCAGTGCAATACATGATAACTTCGTTGAGATAAACGAATTATAAAATAAATTTATTATTGTTGTTGATGTATATAATTTATGATATGTGATTTATATATCTTTATATGCAAATAATATTTTTATTTTACCAATTTGTTGATGCTACTATGGTATACTATTGAAATTTTCATACTTTAGAATTTACATGATGTATCGAATGTTAGATAACTGAGTTTATCAAATGGTTTGAATTTTTAATTACGTAATTAGTTTAATTGTATGGACTTAAATGTAAAATATTAGAAGAGAATTAAGAAAGCTGTGAATGACCTTAGAAAATTTTAAAAGTATGTATTTGATTATAAAATGGCATTAGAAGTTTAGTAGAATAATTATGAAGTGATAAATTACAAAAATTTGAAATTAAAATATCGAGAGAAAATTAAGGAGAGTAAAAAAAACTCCTAAAATGAATGAGAGAGCTTGAATTTCTTCTGCTTTACTATTAAACGTGTAACCCGTGCTTGCACATGGTAATATTGTAGAATATAATATTACATCTTTAATGTTAAAATGAGAATTTCGTTATATAATGTATGATAAATTTAGTGAAAATAAATGAACTATAAATTAAAATTGATATTATGTTTGTGTGTAATTTATGTCGTATAGTGCGCGCGCGCGCACGCACACATATATATAATAATAATAATAAAGTAATTTATTCAATTTTTGCTAATATGGATATAACATACATGTTGAAACTGACGTATGTTAGTAATTTATTAGATGAACCGAAAAATATTATCTAACGAAATTTGTTTAAATAAGTCAAATATAAATTTGTTTAAATTTGTTTGTTGGTGTTTAGTTCTTGGTTGGTTTCGGGCTTTCTATTTCTGGAGGAGGTTGGTTTATTACGGTGGTCTGGCCTACACCTTCATCGGGTGTAGCGGGATAGGCGGTTCAGTGGATTGTTGCCCCTATGTTCTCAGGAGGATCTTTTTGTTTTCTACCGGCAGTGGATTCTTGTGCTTTCTACTGCTTTAGTACTCCTGTTAGGCTTGTTTCTGTTCTTTTATTCTCGTAGGCATTTTTAATGTCTATTTTATTCCTGTAAGCTCCCGGAGAAAGGCTTTTTTTCTCCAAAAAAAAAACAGCTCTTTTGAAAAAAAAAAAAAAAAAAAAAAAAAAAAATACATGGACTTGAAAATGAACGATAAGAAGAATCGAGAAGAATTTGGTAAAAAATTGTATAATTTTGATGTAGATATATTGAAGCTAAAACATAGTTTTGTAACATAATGTATGATAAATTCTTAATATAAAGGAACTATAACTTATTTACAAATTAATTTGTTACGATATTTATGTATATAATTTATGTTATGTGATTTATATATCTTTATAGTTGAATAAAAAAATAGTCTTACAATTTTCCGTAATGTGAATGTGTGTGTTAAAATCGACATATTTTTATGATTTATTAGAAGGATACACTAAATATTCATTGAAATTATTTAAATTATTTAAATTTGAGATTTCGTAAGTAGTTTAAATACATGCATTTAAATATAAAATAATAGAAAATAATTGAGGGCGGCTTAGGAAACAATTGTTAAAATGTACGTATTTGAAGCTAAAAACAGAATTTTTCAATGTAATACAATATAAATAAATTTAGATATACGAATAATATATTAAATTTGGAAACATTGCTTATGCATGTTATTTATGTTAGGTGACGTATATATCTTTGTATTTAAATGAAAAATTAATTTTATCACCTTTGTGCCTGATATGAATATGGTATACATATTGAAACCGTTATATCTTAGCATTTATTAGATGAATTAACAATTAATTGAATTTATTTAAATAATTTAAATTCAAAATCACATAATTAATTTGAAAATATCGACTTTAATATACAATGGTAGGTGATATAGTGAAGTGTTTTGTAACTAACTGGATAAATTCAAAATGTAGGTTTTTGACGTTAAAATAGGGTTTTACAATGCAATGCATGATACACATATTGATATAAATAAATAAAACTTTAAACTTATAATTATTATTTATGAATTTAATTTATGTTATGTGATTGATGTATTTATATATTTGAATGATTTTTTTTATCATTTTTGTTAATATGAATATAGTTCATATTGATCATACTTATTTGATAAATCGGTGAAAAATTGTATAGCGAAATTATATAAATAGTTTTAAAGTTATGTAATTGATTACAATACATGACCTTAAATGTAAAATATTGTAAAGGAATTGAGGGAGGGTGTAAATGATTATATAAAATTTATAATGTAGATATTCGAAGTACAAAAAATATAATTTTGTAATGCATTTCATGGTAAATTTATCGAGAGAAATGTGAAAAAAGAATTTATTGTTATTTATGTATTCACTTTAGGTTCTTTAATTATGTAACTTAGGTATCTTTACATTAATCATTTTTTTTTTAAATTTTGTTAATATAAATATGGTGTACGTATTGATATTTTCACAAATTAGTAAACGAATTAACGAATATTAGTTAGTTGGATTTATCTAATTAGTTTACATTTAGATCGCATATTTAATTGATACATATAGGGTGAAAAGTAAAATATTAGAAGAAAAGTGAGGTAAATTTTGTGAATAACTATGGTAATTTTAAATGTAGGTATTTAAAGTCAAAGTAGAATTTACAATGAAATGTACGATAAATTTAATGAAAGAAATTAACTACAATTTTTTATTATTGATTTATGTGATTTATAGATCTTTATAGTTGAATGAAAAGTTAATATTATGGTTTAGTTGTTTAAGTGTTATACATATTTATACGAATTATTAAATGAATTTATTTAAATAGCTTTAATTTTGGATTATTTAATTAACCTAAATGTGCGGACTTAAATATAAAATATTACAAGATAGCTGATAAATTATATGTAAATAATTATATAAAATTTAGAATATATGTACCAAAACGTAAAATAATAGAAGAGAATTAGTAAAATAAGTGTAAAGTAA
Source organism: Allium cepa (assembly GCA_030765085.1). Taxonomy (NCBI): domain Eukaryota; kingdom Viridiplantae; phylum Streptophyta; class Magnoliopsida; order Asparagales; family Amaryllidaceae; genus Allium; species Allium cepa. The sequence goes on along the minus strand of CM060941.1, from coordinate 10,279,385 downwards.
TAAATTAAAGAATTTGAAAATAAAATATCTAAAGAGAGAATTAAGGAGAAGAGAGAAAATTCCTAGAATCAATGTGAGAGCCAAAAAAATCTTCTGCTTTACTATTATTTAATAGATTTACCCTATAAGAAATTCGTAGTTCATTTCTACAATGACAGCATGCAACACCAAGTTTTTACAGCTAATGTTTAACATCAACTATTATGTTTTAATTTAGTTCTAGCACATGTTGTTTGTTTCAAATCTTATTTTCCGCTATTCTCACACAGGATTTGGAGCAGTTATGGTTTTCTCTACCCTCTTCTCAAAAAAAAAAAAAAAAAAAAAAAAAAAAAACTAATAAAATAGGATTCCATAGCACCATAGAGCTAAAATTCATCAGTCAGTATGTTACTTCTCTAATCACTATTTCGTTGTTAATTAGAGAAGGAAAAAAACCTAACTAGATTGCCGATTTTCATTTTTACATTCCTTGTATCAGTAATAAAACTGTTGCTTGGAGGCTGCCGTCATTATTTACACTGAAGCCTGCGAATCCACATTACAAGCAGGCTCTTAACAGTGAAGGTTTGCGGAAATTTAAAAACCCTTAACTTCATTCAATTATGATATACATTGTTTTCGGCTAAGATTCAAACTGGATGCCTAAACAAGTTATTTTGTTGCTACGTAAATATGTTAACCAACCTGTATGGTTGCGCAACTGTGACGAGCCTCTATTTTTATGCAACTACAACTACATTTATTTTGTTGGTTTTGAATTTTAATATGTTAGTTGTGTTTAAGTATGCTACCGCACCTTTTTCTCTTTTGTATTGTACTTTATAATTGATGATTATTTTCCTAAACATATCTAAGTTCATATAACATCAGACTAATGGTGGACACTGAAGTAGTGGAAATGAATTCTCACATGTGGAGTAGGATAGTGCGAAAGGGATTCTATGGACATAGGAAGAAAATAGATTTGTTAACTTTTTATTTTTTTTATTCTGATTGAATGCATAATTAAAACTGTGTTTGTGTAGTGAAAATAATGGTTAACATCAGACCACTTTGTTTTAATTCTATTCCTTTGTAAATTGAAATGCTATGTTTATTTAATCCAGTAACATATATTTCTAAACATGACATTTGAAATGGATAGTTTTGAAGATTGTATATGCCAGCCGGTTTTCATAAACAAGTATGAAGTTTTATGGCCTTTCTTCATGAAGAAAAACTAACGTTGTTTACTTAATTTATCAATAGTTTAAGGATTTGTTATTGAATCTTATGATTTATAACATAAATGGTACCTATTAGCCAAACTGGTGTAAGTACATCATTAATTTAGGCGGTGACAATTAATTAAAACACCCGATGTGAATTATTATAGTCAAGCAGTTCATAAATAATAAATAAGATTGTTTTTTCAGGAATTTACTGGACTCGGTTAGAGGAATGTAATCTGCAATGTACAATGTTTCTTACTTCGTCGTCATACCAGTAAATAATTTGAAAAATATTTTTTCACTTTGCATGCTGTTTTACATTAAAAGATGTAATACCACTGTGTGTAAGGATGTTTGATGATTTCTGAAATCAAGGTCGACACCTTCTGTTTGCACTTATCCAGCTAACCTTCATACATGCTTTGTACAGAACGCAAGACAACTTTTGTATAAAATTCAGAAAAAACCAACAACGATTTTTTTAATGTATTGCATAACTGAAAATGTGTTAAAGAATCGAATGTTATCAAAATAATTTTATTTATTATCAATTTCAAAAATTGAAAACAAAAGACACATCCCTAAAATCAAACTTAATATACAAAATATCATTCAAAAAAATATAAATTACATCCTTTATTTTCAAATATTTCAATTTTCCTTTCTAAAATAGCCCTCTGCACCATTGCTGAACGTGATTCTTCGTATGTGCATGTTATTCTTAAATTCATATTTAAATTTTGCATTCATAAGTATCAATATTTTAACGACGGATTAACAAACCGTTTTCACCATTAAATTATAATTTTTATTATCTTTCTAATGAGTGAAATCGTGCATATGTAAAAACAACGGCATGACAAGTTATTCGCATATATAGATTGACGTTCTTCAAATTTTCTACAATCATATGGTATGATTGCAGACAATTCAACAATTAAATGAAATAATTACAGAAAAGTCTGCAATTATATGATATGCTTGCATTTTTCTGTGATTACTTGGAATAATTGCAGAGTTTTCTGCAATTATTCGATATAATCGCATAAAAGTATGCAGTTATATGAAATAATTATACAAAAATCTGCAATTATTCCATATAATTGCATAAAAGTCTGCAATTATATGAAATAATTGTTGATATTTGAAGAAAAATTGATGATAATTTCATATAATTACAGAAAATGGCAAGTATACTGAATAGTTGTAGAAAAATTGGCAACTATATGGAATAATAGCAGAGAAGTCTGCAATTATTACATATAATTGCATAAAGGTTTGGAATTTTTTCATATAATTGCATAAAAGTCCTCAATTATATGGAATGATTGCTGACATTTGAAGAAAAATCGATGATGTTAAAAAATTGCAGAATTTTCTGTAAATATATGTAATAATTGCAGCGTTATTGCAAATATTATTTTTTGGTAACAACAATGGATCTCATTTTAAAGATCATAAAATTTATGATTTTTTGATGAAAACGGTATGCTAATACCATGTTTTTAAGTTATATGCGTTTGAAATACTAAAAACGTAAATGATGTTTGGGTCTTTTAGCACAGACGGAATTGAAAACTGAGACTAAAAACGTAAGTTTAGTTTGAAAAGAATGATTTTTTTATTTTGAAACTTAACAGGGATATTGGCCAAACTATCCCTTTGAAAAATTCTAGAAGTAATACAACTTTTTTGCTCCTCTTGTATTCATAAGATTGGAAGTAAAAAACATTGGCAAAAGCAGTTGACTAAAACAACTAATATGTGCTACTCACCATTTAGTTGACTAATAAGTCGTAGACACCTTGTCGATCCAAGCCAAACAACTCGTATCAAGGCATCACGATCTTCATGCCCAAGGACTCGGCCTTCTCCGCCATCAAAAAGCCTACCTTCTCCAAACTGGCCCAGGACCTGCGCAAGTCCCTGCTACTGCTACTGCTACAGGACATCTCCAAGAATCACAACATATCCGAGTTCAAAAACATCAGCATTTCATTCCTGTTGTTACTATGATGATGGTATGGATTTTATTTTTATTCTTACTTTAAAAAAGACCATGATTATAAAGTTATCTAATATGAATAAAGACTTTCCATTTGATAGAATACTTCACAGAGCTATTTGGGGTCGAAAAACATAACAGACTTTGCCTCTAAAATTGGTTTAGATTATTTACCTGATTATTAATCACTACTAGAGAATGAGAAAAATAGCTACGAAAATTTCCGACGCCATTGCGACGTCTAAAAAATGAAACGTCGGAAAGACGTTGAAAATCTAAAACAGAACAATGACGTCGAAATGACGTTTGAAAATTCCGGTGCTTTTTCGATGCCATTTATCTACTAGGGAGAAAGACAAACTTTGAAGAAGAAAAAAGCGGAGGACAACAAGTTTCATTTTTGGCCGAAGGACAAATTTTGAAGAAAAAATGGGCTGAAGTACAAAATTTGAAAGAAAAAATAGGCTGAAAGACAATGCTAGTTATAAGTAGCATTATATTCAGTTTTTACACTATACAAAATGCTAATTATAAATAATATTATATTCAGTTTTACACTGTGCAAAATGCTAACTATAATTAGCATTGTCCTTCAGCCTAATTTTTTTCAAAGTTTGTCATTCAGTGCAAAAATGAAATTTTGTGTACTTCAGCCTAATTTTTTTTCTTCAAAATTTATGCTTGTGCTTATTTTCAACTTTCGATTATTTTAAAATTATATGTTTTATATTATTATAATAATATATATTATTACAATTTTATTTTTTAATTTAAATATTATTATTTGATTCAAACATTATTCTTCAAATTTATAAAATCGAAGCTTACATATTCGTTAATACCTTATGAGTAATTTAAATACATGCTTTCTTAACGGTTTTACCATTCAAAAATATAAAAATATGTTGTTTCAAAATATAAAAATATTAAAAAGGGGTAGGAACGAAGTCCGTAAATTTCGAAACCATCTGAATGCCTTTGTCTTCACATCTAAATAAACCTCCGCCTACTATATTTCTCATTTTATTTTGTGCGGCGAGCCACAAAATAGAGTAGATCCCCAAAACCAAAATCCTTAAAACCTAAATTGGACTCCCGCCTTGCTAGCGCAACCGGCTGCCTCCACTTCGCAGCCGCCTGCTGCCGCCTCGTAACCGCTGCCTCCACCTGGCAACCGCCTGCCTCCACCTGGCAACCGCCATAGCGTCAGCCTCCGCCTTGCTGACCCCAACCGACTTAGCCCGAATCGCCTGCTCCCTCCTTATTAGCAACCGATATGTTTAATAACAGTATATTTTTTCATTCGTTCCTCTTTCTCTTACCCGAAGCACTAGCATTGCTACACTGAGCAGACTTCGATTTAGTTGAGTCTTCTTTTGGATTCTGTTTTGAACATGATATGATTTTCATGTAGCCTTTTTGAGTAATCTTTCTGTGTAGATATTTGATTCAGGTGGAGGTATTTCAGCAACGATTTATTGGAGAGAGAAGTTCGGGTCTAATGTTGGATGATGATTGAGGCAAGTATGTGGTGGTGCCGGAGTTTGGGTGGTTGTGTTTATTGATGGTTTGGGTTGTGGAGCACTGTGAACTTGATCTGATTAGGTAATAGATATTTTTTCTTTCATTCTTACGAGCCATTAATATTATATGTTCTATCCCTATGATTTCAAACAACCTTTGTAATAATGATAAGTAATTAACTTATACATATATTAATGTGAGTATCCAATAAATATTTGTTCAAATTCAGCACTATGTGATGAAATGACAATACATTGCAATTTGAAACAGGTATTGAATTATAGATTTTGTATTCGTTAGTTGGTTTATATTTTTAGATTCGATTCGATAAAAGTCTGATGATTGGTCGTTGTTGATTTTGATTTGGATTATATATTGTGCCTTGGTTATATTTTTGGATTACATCTTCCTGATAGTGATTCATCCAAGGAAAGAACAATATGAATAACTGGGAATAAGATGCAAATTGATACATCAAATCAGTTGTATGTTATTTCATAATTATTGGACGTTGAATGCAATGGGCAAGCAATTGATTTCTAAATTGAATGCAATGGGCAAGCAATATATTTTACATATATTTAGGCATTGGAATATTTCCTATATTTATTCTTTGATTTGACGATATCTTTATTTGGAAAGTATTTATTTAGTTACCTTTGTTTACCAATCTTGCTAGGGTTCATGATCGTTAGGATCACTTGGTTCCACCAATGAAGGAGTAGGTTATGGCTGCTTATGTCTAGGCTAAGTCCGCTGATCCGGCTCTTTGGAGGCGTTTGGATGCTGTGATCTTGCAATGGATTTACAGCACCATTTCTTCCGTCTTCTCCTCGCTATCATCAGACGTAATGACACGAAAGAGGGGACGTGGAACCGTCTTGAAGCTCTTTTTAGGACAACAAAGCCTCTCGGACTACCCATCTCGAGGAGAACTTTACAAATGCTGCTTTTGAGGCTTTCAACTCGATCGACAATTATTGTAATTATCTACAATCTCTGGCGGATAGGATGGCTGATGTTGATGCTCCAATGACAAATGGTCGTCTGGTTTTACGTCTCACTGGGTCTTTGTCAGAAGCGTATAGTGGTACGGTAGACTACATACAAAATCAAAAGCCTTTGCCATCCTTTGAGAGTTGTCCTTCAAGGTTGAAAATGGCCGAGCGTACTATCAAGGCTCGTCAATCTTGTGAAACTGGTGGTTCTGGGAGTCGGTCCGCTGGTACTGCCATGGTTGCCACTGATTCATCTGCAAGCAACAAGCGCAACAACAATAATAAAGGGAGGAACAATTTAAAAAACAATGAAAAGAAAAAGGTCCACCAAAGTACTAATGGGTCCAGTCCTAGTCAGCCGCCATATCAGCAGCACCAGTGGCAGCCACGTCAGCAGGCCATACTACCACAGTGGCAACAGCCTGGTTGGGGAGGGTGAACTATTCCTCCTTACCCACTTTCCGCATATTCTTGGTGGCCAAGGCCCAATTTAGTGGCCCAATTCCCTCCTCTTTTGGGTCAGGCTTAGTTGGGTCCAGACCTCAAGATTTCCATGTCGTTGCTCCTTCTGCTCCTAGCTACATGCCCACCGACATTGAGGCTGCTATGCATGCTCTTTCGTTCTCTTAACCAGATGGGAACTACTACATGGTTACTGGTGCTACATCTCACATGACGACGGATGCAGGTGTTCTCCCTTCTTATTTCAATTCAAGCAATAAGCATCATAACATTGTTGTTGGTAGTGGTCATTTAATTTCAATTATTAGTCACGGTCGCACTACATTGCCTCCACCTTATCCACCATTTACCCTAAACAATGTGTTGCATGCTTTCAGGCTCATTAAGAATTTCTTTTCTGTTCATAAATTTACCACAGATAATATGATTTTTATCTCTTTTGACCCTTTTTGGTTTCTCTGTTAATGACTTACAGACGGGGAATAGATTAATGAGATGTGATATCACCGAGGGCTTATATCTACTTTTCTCCAACTCTCAAGCCATTTCTTCCAACAATCATTCTGCTTTTACTGCTTTGTATTCGAATATTTGGCACAATCGTTTAGGTCATCCCGGCGATGTTATTCTTAAGTCTCTTTGTAGTAAAAAGTTTGTTGATTGTAATAAGGCTTGTAAAACTTTTTGTTCTTCTTATCCTCTTAGGAAATATTCTAAAGCCTAAAATATATGTATACATATATTAATGTGAGTATCCAATAAATATTTGTTCAAATACAGCACTATGAGATGAAATGACAATACATTGCAATTTGAAACAGGTATTGGATTATAGATTTGTATTCGATAATTGGTTTATATTTTTAGATTCGATTCGATAAAAGTTTGATGATTGGTCGTTGTTGATTTTGGTTTGGATTACATATTGTGCCTTGGTTATATTTTTGGATTACATCTTCCTGATAGTGATTCATCCAAGGAAAGAACGATATGAATAAGTGAGAATAAGATGCAAACTGATACATCAAATCAGTTGTATGTTATCTCATAATTATTCAAAGTTGTGTACATGCAAATATTGGCCATGTCTCATTCAAGTAGCAATTCTACCCAATTTTTAAGTTATATAAACTGTTCACATAGAACATTTCTTATAAACATTGTCTAGATTTGATTTTGTATTCAAAAATAGTTGTCTAGATTGTTAAAAGTTGTTTCCACATAATGTAATACAATTATCAGTAGATATGTCTAAGCTTTTCATGATAGTTTGACGTACTAATGACAGACTTCTTTTGTGTCCTAATAAATAAAGCAAACTAATAGTAGGTTAAATAACAATCCATCACTGTCCTTGTATAATACCCCTTCTGAGATGCACCTAAATCAAGCTGCTAGTGTTTTATTATGCAAAAGAAGCCAGACATATAGCACTGGTTGAATTGAAATATTAACGTTACCCATTCTTCATGTTAGTATACACCTTTGTACTCCTAAGTTTTAAAGGATTGGTAATTTAAGAGTTAAGAGGCATCATATTTTTACTAGAAATTAAGATTAAGCAACATTGCAAATGAACATATACATAAGGTCCTTTAACAAAATAATCACCGTTCATGGCATCCCATGGCGCCAAAGATAGAGAAAAGCTCCAATGATGGTGAGCCCGATCTATTCTAAATCTGACTTGAGTTTCAGAAAGATCGGGTTCTTCCATTATGTTCTAAATCTGACTTGACTTGAGTGAATAAACAACTTGCTTAAAAAGCATCTTTGTTTTCTATATTAAGTTCACATTCATATAACCTTTTTCTAGGTCAGTTTTGATTGGCCACTGATGTTGAAATTCAGTCCGTACATCTCTACGTGGGGCAACATACGAGTTGGTTAACACCTTTTAACAAAAGAATTTTTTGTGGGTACATGCGACCAAACTCATATATATAGCACTCCATTTTCATTATTTTTCACGATGTAGGACTATTCTTCTTTTCCAATGCACGCCCGTTACCCACACACAATACGAGACACCTCAACGGATCTTCATCTTAGCTCGCATCCATGTATGCGTCTTTCAATACGTCAACATGATGCATGCACCATATCGTGACTTTGTTCACGTGCCATTCTACAAAATCCGATGTACCATGGTCAAGCAACACCTTAAGTCTGACTACTTAAGCTTATACTGCTAGCCATCATGATTTTCAGATCTCTTGCGCATTGTCCATTGTTTCAGGCGCCACTTTCATTATTTTTCACGATGTGGGACTATTATTTTTTCTCAATGTACGCCCATTACCCACATACAATACAAGACACCCCAATAGTTGACTCGTTTGAGGCTTATTGTCCAGTCAACATTCGGAGCATCAGGATTTGCGTTCAGAAATTTGTGAAATGGCTTTGATTTCTACAGGTAACCTAAATAGTAAATACCATTCACTTTCATTTTGTATTGAAGATATTATCATGCCAAAATAGTTGCTATGTTTTATTTCATGCACTTTCACCAATTACTATACTAGTATATCGCAATGAGAGGCTTAGCCGATTGGTTGAGAAACACATGAAGCAGCGGGGCCCTGTCAGGATCAAGGCCACGCAGAAGACTAGTGAAGTTTATTGTTTGATATGCAGTTATAGTTTTTTTTACTTTAGGCATCGTGATGTATATATATCTATCTACTATGTCTACATGATTTTCATTTAGATATGCATGTATGCGATATTAAGTTGTATGGGATAATACTATCGATGTTATATGTTATTTGAATGTTTCATCGACCATATCATTGTTTTATAATGTTTTTGGTGATATTATGTTATTTAGTCGAGATATATTTGTTTCATAACATGTTTGGTGTTGTCGGGACGAATGTGTTGGATGTTAAGTTTGAGGATTAGAAATATAGTAAAAATGTTGACAAATTATTTCAGAAATGACATCGAAAAGACGTCGGTAAGGTGAGGGGAAATTGAAAATTGTATTTTAAATTTGGTGTCGTCATGGGTCGGTATGACGCTGGAAAATGGCATCGGAAAGGCTTCGAAAAAATGACGTTGGAAAACAGCCAATGCAAGGCATCGGAAAGACGGGGAAAATATTTTTTCCACGCTAGTTTTACTGACGTCAAAAAAAGCGTCGGTAAGTCGTCGGAAAGATGTTTTCCGATGCTATACCGACACCAATGTGGCGTCGGTAAATGTAACGACCCGATATTTTCAACCATTCGCATCTGCACATGTCGGACTTGAAACCTCAAAATACCGCGTTGTAAATAAAATTTGGCAAATCTCAGAATATACAGTAAATTAATAAATCACAGATCACAGACATAGATTATTTAACAATGCAGCGGAAGTAAAAAAATAGTAGTTCATGAAGCTACTATATATATATAAGATACATCAGAGTTAAACAAGATACAATAGAAGAGTAACAAGATACATCAAGTACAAATCAGAATACATCACTGGAAACACCGGATACTGAAAGCAAAATAGATGGCTGGATCTTCAAGCAAAGCTCCAACTCCGAAGGTGAGTCTTGAATGCTGAATCGCTCAGTCTGACTTGAGCGTAAAGTTAAACACAAAACACTCGAGTCAGGACATAAATACTTATGAACTGTAAATCAACTCAAGTAAACAGTAACAAAAATGCATCAGTAACTTAAATGATGCTTGAGATCGTCCATCCTTTAAGGATCCGTTAAACTATTTACCATGTAGTAATATTGCGCTATTATAATAATGTCTACAGTAAAATAAACTTACTTTAAAATAGCGTTAAGGAGTGACCCAATATTCCCATTAACATGTAATAGTCCCAGTAGTCCTTCCAGTATCAGCGTACCTCCAGATCGGAAGGCTACCCTAAATACTCCATGGGCTACGGGAGAAAAACAAACTCGTAGTAAGGCTCGCTATGGTAGGTGACACGACACACAAGGCAATGCCAAGGTAGATATACCAATTACTTACACGGGCTGGCGGTAACGTAGCAGCCACTACACCCACGTCGGAACAAACTCCCAATCAAAATCGGAGGATGGCCACCAAATCAACCATAAGTAAGAGTATAGTATTGAAAAAGTGTGTCCGACCAGAGGAGCTACCCCTTTTGGCCTAAGATCGCTCATGTTTTAGCCACCTTAAGCCAACTCACGGGAGTCGAGTCCACGTAATATACCTCAAGAACATCGTCATCATCCTACTTCATTCTTGAATTTCTACCGCGTGCACAGTTATTAAAGTGGTTTTTGGAGTTGACAGAGAGTATAACAACCTCCGATCTCGGTCTCTTTAACAAGCAATCGTTATTATAACGTCGTGGTCATTTCAAAATAGTTCATACTTTAAAAATCAAATCATTTCATTTTCAAACTATATTCCTTTCAAAATAGTTTATACTTCGATATCAAAACCATTTTTATTTCAAAACTATATTCAGATCAAAATAGTTTATCATTTCTACTTCAAACATATGTTCGCATTTCAAAAATCATAATACTTTCAAAGTTATAACTCTTTCGAAACTAAAATACTTGAAATCATTACACCTTGAAAATCATAACATGTCGAAATCATGAAATTTTTCTTTAATTCTTTACATTTTACAAATTTATTCAATTAAACCCAAATTTCAAATTTCCAATTTAATTCAATTCAAATCATCAGTTTCAATTAAATTCAGTTTCCCAACAAAACATTACAAATCTTATAAATTTCAAATATAGTTTTGATTCACAAAATAAGCTATTAAAATTTTAATATTTCAAAGCTTTAATATCCCTCATTTCAAAACTAAATTTGATAATTTCATATATATCTTAATTCAATTTCGTTATTACTTAGTTTTGAAATATTCACTTAATATCATTTGAATAAACTCCAATTACAAGTAAACTCAATATTCTTTCATGCTAATATAAACTTCAAATGTTCATTTATCAAAATCAAATATCATTCCAAATTCACATTCTTTAAAAAAATAAAGATCAAATCATTTCCAAACAATTTCAATCATCAAAATATCATATCCTTTCAAAACCTCATTATCAAATCATTATTTGAATAAAACCAAATATTCAAATTTAAATATCTTTTAAAATCAAATATGTCATTCATTTATTATTTCAAATATCATTACAAAATACATTTCAAAATTTCATTCAAAATTCATTTATCTCATTTCATTTCATTCCATTTAACACATAACCAAGTAAACCTTATTTAAATTCAAATTAAATTCAAATTCCTTTAAAATTCAAATTTAAATATTAAAATTTAAGTCAAAATTCACTGTTTATTTACTCATAAATTTAATAAAACTTAACATTTTACTTCAAATATCATTTCAAAACCTAAATTTAATTTCCATTATTTACTTACATTTTTAAAATAAAATTTAAAGTCAAAAATCACATTTACTTCAAATTTACATACTTAAATTCATAATTTCAAAACTTAATATTTAGCTTTCTTAAAACCATAAAATATATATTTTTAAAATCAAATTTTCATACTTTAAAAATACATATTTTAAGAAAAATCATTTAAAAATATACCACAGCGTCTGTATATAATTTTCTAACATAGGTCAAGTGATACAGATATGTATCATTTCAATCCGCAATTTAAAAAAGAAAATCCGAGTTCTATCATTTCAAACCCGCAATCCCAAGTCAAATAAAATACAGTAGAAATCACTTGAGCCTATCATTTCAGCTCATAATGATTTTTCTCTGTTCTAATTTCCGTTCGGGTATGTATCATTTCAACCCATAGTGATTCTATTCTAACAGGGAACTTGCAGTGTGTATATATGCATAAACAATATAAAAAAATACACTAACATGCAGATATCACAATATAATGTCATTTATCAAATGTCAGGTGATAATTAACAAAGTTAACATGGTAATAGCATGGAATAACATATCATATAATCATCATTGACTTGCATAACATTTTAATTACTAAACACATGTCATCAATTTACCATTTCATAAGTAAAAATGTCAGAGTGAGAAAGACTCACCTTTCATCAAAGCTAGAGACCACTACGACACACAAAAACGATTCAAAAGGCACGACAATCACGATACAACACGAGTTTTGATTTGAATGAATGGAGAGCCTAGATGTTGCTCTTGTAGACAACATATAAACAAGACAATATAACACATGAATATTCAACACAAAAACAATATTGAACAAATGAAAATAAGAAGCAACAAAATAAGATAGCTCGACCTTGCTTTAACCATTCAAGTGCTCGGCCTAGAGTTCCATGTGCTCGGCTGTGACGGTGCTTTGGCTCAGGTATGACATCATGTAGGTCGGGTTTAGCATCATAACACATGGCTAGCAAGGAATGTGAAGTGTTTTGAGTTACTAGTGAAGGAAGGTCAAGGCAAGGCAAAATAGGAAGATTTTGGTGCACCACTTGGCTCGATTATGGGTCAATTGGGCTCGGTCATACCAGAGTTCAGGTCTGGCCAGATCTGAAGTGATGTCCAGAGGTGGTGTAGGCAGGTGGTGGTGGATCTAGGGATGTGGCCGAGGTGATATGTGAAGGGGTGGTGAAGTTATGGTTGGCTAAGCATGGGATGGTGGAGTTTTTGCATGGATTTGTGGTGCTAGCATCATATAATGATCACGACCACCATTGGTCAGAGGAGGAAGTGGTGGTTGCTGCAGCTGGTGATGCTGGAGAAGATGGTGGAGATGAGGGTGGTAGGGGCCTAGCAAAACATAAGAAAAAATCAAGTCAAAATCAATGAAAACAAGAAGAAAAGTGAAGAGAAAAAAGTAGAAAAGGTAGAAGAAGCCATTACCAAAATTTCCTTTGACCGTGAGTTTTGAGAAGAGAGGAAGTTTCACGTGAATGAAGACGGGAAAACACACGGCTAACAAAAGAAAAAGGACGGTCAAAGCTAGGAATGAAAAGGCAAAAGAAATTGAAAAGACAAGTACATGAAAAGGCACAAGGAAAATGAAAGGTTTTTGTCCCTTGGAATTTCCATTTTCCTTTAATCAAAATAAACAAAATAAAATCAGTAAATAAAAATAAAAATGAAAACAAAATAAAGTAGGAAAGAAAATAAATAAATATTTTTAGGGAAAGTAGAAAATAAATAAGAAAATAGCTTAATAATTGAAACTAGACTTTAAAAATTGTAAACAATATACAATTAACATTTGAAAATTATAACTACACTTTTAAAATGTTTTAAAAATAAAATAAATAGACAGCATGTCATGTTACACAAATTAGAACATGATATGATAAACAAAAATATTATTTATATACATTAAAATAAACAATTTTGTTAAATAAATCAATTTACATACTATAGTTTAAAAAACATAACTTTCACAATATTAATCGGATTTCAACGAAATGAAAAGCAATATACTTTAAATTTTATTTATTTTTATAATAAAAGATAAATTTCAAAAAGTCAAAATTTTAAATTTTAATTTTAAAAGTCAAAGTTTGACCATATTGACCAAAATTCACATTTCTGGAAAATATTGTATTTATTCATGAGTGGAATTCTAATTTACATCAAAATCAAAATTTACATTTAAAATAACAAAATTTGTTCATTTTAATAAATAAAATAATGTTTTTAAATCAGGAGTTTCAATTAAATTAATCAAAAGATACAATTAAAATAATCACAAAATACAGGGTTGTTACAGTAAATCAGTTTTCTGTTGTAGTGAATTGAGTTCATAACATTTTCTTTCATAATTTTTTTTGTTTTTGTTCAGTATGTATGAAAATTTTCTTCTAAACATTCTTTACTATGAAATTTTTAATCATAGTTATTTTTGATGTCATAATATTTTGGTGTCAAGATGAACTACCAAAATGTTCAATATTAATTTGAAAATAGGATCTAACAATTAAATTTCTTTTAGAAATTTAAAACGTCAATTTCTTAATATTTTCAAACCTTAATATCATTTAAAAATATGATCTAACAAATAAAGCTCTTTTATAAATTTAAAACATTCGTCTATAGAAAGCTATCAATTCTTAATATCATTTAAACTATGATATACCAAATAAATTATTAACTAATAATAAAAATAAAAATTCAAACTAAAAAAAAATAGATATTGCAACATAAAATAAAATTCAAACCTTCAACAATTTCAACATAGACATATGATTAAATATTCTTACAAATCATTTTCTCTTGAATGTACTAAATATATACACGTTGCGAAAGAACAATTCATGTGCGAAACGCGTGTGGTAACACTTTGATTATAATGCATTTTATATTATATTTATAGAAGATATTTCTTCCAATTAGAATTTTATTTGTAATCAGATGTTATAGTAATGACCTGAGTGGCTGCGTTTAACTGCCAGAACTACGTACCAAATGAGGCATTGGGAGTTTCAATAGGATAAAACAACAAGGAGAAGAGATGCATCCAGAAGTGGACGTGTTCCAAATCAGAGTCATGTATTTTTTCTGTGTTTATGGGGCTATAAAATTCGTAACCAATGTCATGGCTTGGAATGCATCACAGCAATTCAAATATCGCAATACTAGAATAACGTAACAAATTAGAAGTTATACTATCCAGCATTGGGGAATCCACTAAAACTGCTAATAATGTGGAATGTGTCGCATTCACATCCAATCCAATGTACTTTTGAGACAACCGTATCAAATATTTTTTTTAAATTTTGAGACGTGGTTTAACATAATTTTTCCCAATACCAAGTACAAGTAACATAGAAATATGATTATAACAATTAGTTTAAGCAGATAATAATATCATATAGATGTATAAATTTTGAATTTTTTGTGTATTGACTGGCACGCTTAGAATCCATTGCATAATTTCTACCTTGGATCAACTCTGATTTTGACATGGTTAAGTCCAGCTTTATATGAAAATGAGGGTTAGGATCACATGTTGTTGTATTGCAATCTAAACTGTGAACTTATTGAGTGCAAATTCTAGATTGCAGCATAGTAATTATTATAGTTCATTTAGTTATTTTATACAAGTAGTACACTAAATTTTTATTGGTTGTTTTTAGGGTAAATAATTAGTTTTGAAGTAGTATATGTCATTAATTTTTATTTCGGTTTGTCATTATTTTCAAAATGAAGTCATGGAATGGGAAAAGTCACCGGGTAAAGTAGCTATTTATAAATCATAACCTGCACACAGTAGAATGCACGAACAGGTTGAATATTGTACGATTATCTTTCATTAATACCAACTATTTCTACGGTTGTTTACAATTATTTTGGTTGTAAGACCATGGTATAAGGACATTGACCTAAAACCTGGTTATTTTGCATATGCATGTGCATGTATGTCGTATCTACATTATTTTTAAATGATATATTATCACGTTTGGATATGTGAAATAAATGTGTAAATTTATCAAACATCTTTAAATTAGTTGTGTGTAACTTTGTTGTACAAGTTTATTTCTTCATCATAAAAAGTTTGAAATAGTCATTTTGTCAGTTAAGTGCAAACGGTTCAAATATAAATGGCGTTAAGAATATGTTAAATTAAAGACCAGAAAAAGTGGATAGTAAAATGTTTTGACTGTCGTAGTTATATAAGTTACTTAGGTAATACTAATACAAATTTCCATGTACCAACTAAAATGGAGTACTAATGGATAGGAATGGACGTAAACCGCATAGATATATGAAAACCGTCCGCACCGTACCACATAAATGATTCGAAAACTAGCATCGTGTTACAATATATGTAAATCATGAAATGAATATGCTTTTATGTTGTTTTTTAGTCGCACATCGTGGAATATGTTAAATGCTTAGCTCTGAAGCCTTTATATAAAGGAGGCTATGTAATGTAAATACATGTCTAATTTCAAGAATGAATAATATATTTTTTACCTCTCTCTTTAATGACTTCTACTTTTTTCATTTTATAACACGTTATCAGCACGATCTCTAAACACAAAAAAATGTAGATTTGAATTGTGATAATCTAGAAGACCAGATCTACTTTGCTTTTTCAGATCAATTTATAGATCTCAAGATGGTAAGCAATTTTTTAGATTTAATTATATTGATCTTATCTTTTTCATATCTAATTCTATTAATTTTATCTTCTTAGATCTCATTCAATCATAGATCTAATTTTTTGATCTCATTCTATTGTAGATCATATGTTCTAATTTTTTTCAGATCTTTTGTAGATCTTGATATCATGCTCAAATGATATATCTTTGAGATCTATATATTTTAGTCATCAGATCTATTCTTTTTCATGTTTATTCATCCTTTTCTCTTTTTTATTTATTGAAATCAAGTATGACTTCTGAGATTACTTATTATTACATATCTTTTAGTTGAAAGCAATTTTATATATTCTTTCAGAATTTGTAGTTGATAAATATTCAGTTTGAATCGATTCAAAATTTCTAACAAGTGGTATTAGATCCACTTATCTTTGATTTCATTATAAATTTTTGATTTTTTTGAGTAAGTTTTGAATCGACTTTATTTATAAGTCATTGAATTCTTGTAATATCTTACTTAAATTTCAGATTTATTTGATCTATGTATAAAAGATTTTTTTGTTGATAATTTTGGATTTGGTTTGAAGCTAAGTTGTTTTTCCTAGACCAAAAGGTAGCTTCTGACGTAGAAAGCAAGATCTAAATGATATGTATATAGTTGTGTAATTAAATAAAATTCTAAAAAGTTTTTGTTTTTTGAAAACAATCTTAATTCCCCAAATTTACGAGGTAACATTTGAAGATTTACATGTTTGTTTTGCTATATTTGGTAAATAATTATTAAGCTAAATAATTTGGATCTGAGATGTATAATTATGAATAATATGGATAGATCTGAGATGATAATGTTGTTTATTTTAGAAATTTTAATTATTGAGAATAAACTTTCTTTTTAAGATATCCAATTTAATTTTATTATTGAGTAATCTCGAATCTAGATCTGAGATGAAATTATGTTACTTTAACTATTGTTTGTTCGATTAATTCATAAATGAAATCATGTTGCCGCGTTAGCAGTTATATCTTAGATTACATAAAGGTTAAATGCATTTATTTTTACCATAAACGTATTAAATGCATTGGTTATTGTAAATTAAATAATATTTTATGTTTATGTTTGGAATAAGAACTGATGTATGATGTACTATTTGATGTATTTATTTTGACAAGTAATGTCTGGCGTAATGGAAGAATTAGGTTTAGCAACAATTTGAAGTTGTGCAAAGAAATTATTTTAATAGAACTTGTATAACTCAAAGTCTAAGACCTGAAGTCTTGAATTGTGAAAAGATTTTCTGGTGAACTTTACAAGCTCGAATTCTTATCAGTATTTTTTTTATTTATCAAATATACAAGTTTCAAAAAAAAAATTATGCAAAATTTGAGAACCCAAAGTTCATAACACATTAATGAACTTGTCCATGAATTAAATGCCCGAAGCTCTATTGAAATTGTGTAAAATGATAAGGTTGTACTTCTTGAAGAAGTTAAAGGAAATTAATAAATTATCATATGAGATAATGATGCTGCATTCAAGAGATTACAAAAATCTCCAAATGAGTTATACCTTACATTATATCTTCACATTTACATTATCTTAACCAAACATCCTAAAGATATTACGTTATATGATATTTTAAACATCATCGGATGTGTGTGTATATTAATCTCTTGAAGAGATGTTTTGGAAATATATTTATCTTTATATTGCAAAATTTAACATCTCAGATGAGATGTTATAGTAATTTTATTTTTGTTACATTGCAATTCCTTAAAAGGAAATATTATATTCCCTGAAGGAATAACGATATAATTTTTTTGAAGTAATAACAATAATTTATCCAAAAAAGTGATATTGTATACCAATGTTACACTCTAGAAGTAGTGGTTTTATCTCTCACATCTTATTTTCAGTCGGTGAATCTAATTTTGTCATTGTATTTAAAGTTTGATATGCCATTTTAAAAGCAGTTACAACAAAAATCTCCAGCATGGATATTTTATGTTACTGTTAAAAGTAGTAATTATATAATTTATATAAAATAAATATTGTATATTGATATGACGTTCCAATAGTGCATATATATATCTTTAGAAGAAAAGTTCACTCCCGAATTGGTGATACTAAAATATCTGTAGAAGAGATTTATAAATTTGAAAATGATAACATATCTCTAGAAGAGATTTATTTATATATTTGGTAATTTTATTAAACCAAATAAGTGTACATAAATATGATTATGAAGGATCCTAATTTTGTTCAGATTAGGTCCAATAGGTTTAAGATTATCTTAAGAATACATTGTCCTATGTTCATATGTTTAATTATATCATAAATGTATAATTTCTAGTCATTATTTCAAAAGAAATATTATATGCATAATCATTTCTTGAAGAAATATCTCTAAATATTCTCATGAAGAGATGGTCTATATTTCATATCATAATTTTCATGCAAGGTATGCACAATCTTTGATTAATTTCATCATTTCTCCACCAATCAATCCATATAAAGGCTTTTCCATATTTTCAAGGGTAGTCTTGCATTTTCAAGGAAATTAATTAATGCAATTAATGAGATTAGATCTAGAGCTATCAAAAGGATGTAAATAAGAAATTATAGTCGCTTTTATAGATTATATTTGGTTGTCTTTTACTATTTTGCAGTAGTTTTTATCCTTTCGCTGTAACTACTATGAGATATGAGTTCTTATTTTATGAAATGCATTAATTATATGCCCATGAACAATATTTTGATGCTTATGCTTTTTATTTCCACTGATAGTTGGTAATATGATAAACATAGCCAAGCTCGAATTTAAAACTTTGGACTTATTAGGAGATAACTTTTTGTATGGATATTGGATGCTGACATTCAGTTACAATCTCGATGCTTAGAATATGCCATTAAAAATGATAATATGGCCTGGTAGGATAAAACAAAGGCTCTTATATTTTTAAGGTGTCACATTCATGACGATCTTAAAATAATATATTTAACTAAAAAAAGATATCTTTATTTATAGAACTCCCTGAAGGAGTGTTATGACCATTAGAAGATGGTCACACTTTCAAAAACTAGACAAAAGTGGTTGAACCTGAAGTTTCAACAAATTGGAAGTTGGTGCTTGTATGTTTTTCCTTTTAGAACTAATTGAAATAACATACCGATGAATGTTGTGTTTTGATCAATAGTCCATTTAAAAAAATAATTGGAAAGTATTAACATTTATTCAATTGATAAAAGAATTATCCTCTTATTATTAATATGTATGGTGTATTTGCTAGTAGCAATATGATAATGGATCAAAATGAGAATCCAAATATGATTATTATTTAATGTGACAATGTTTCTCAACTTGATGGGGAGGATAAAGAGATACAAGTTCATTTTGATCATCAATGTCAAATATTTGTTAACATGTATAATGATGCAAAATGTTAAGTAACTTGAATAAATTGTTAATAATATCCCTAATAGACTTTCTTCAATATAGATTTGAATCCCTGAAGGATCAAAATGTGTAAACAATATCTGAAATATGGTACAAAAATCAGTTTGAAATACTTTTGGAGTAAGTAATAAAGATGCCAAATAAAAGATGTGAGTGTTCTTGAAGAAACACTTAACGATGCACTTGAAGAGAATAATGACATGATTGTCAAATTACCCTAGAAGTGGTTTAGGTACCTAAAACATGATAATCAAAGAGATCTCAATAAATCATGTCTAGAACTGATAAGAAATAATTATTGATGATAAATTGATAAATAATAAAGCGCTTATGTTTATAAATAGATTAAGAATCTTGAATTAGGGTAAAACATGACTGACCATCATGAATCCTTTAATAGTAGAGAAATATGGACATGTAGTCCGCAAAGTTTCGAAAGCACTTGAAATGCTTAATATTCCCCGAAGCTGTGTAGTTAATGCCCCGCTATTACCACGCTATATCTCATAGCGTATTTCTACCGCTATGATTTTTCCATATAGCCCCAAAATATAGCCTTTCCGCTTTAATCCCCGCTATTTCCGCTATATCCCGTTATTTCCGCTATATTCCGCTATTCCTGCTATATCTTTTTTAATAAAATGAATTGAAAAATTGCATTTATACATTATAAAATTACGAAACTAATTTATTTGATTTAATTTTTAATATATTTTCAGAAATTAAAATACTCTAATCTTCTATCAAATTCAATTATGTTATATAACAGTTTTTCGTTTATTTAAAGTATATTCGCACATGTTTTTATTTAAAATTATTTATGTATTATTTATAATTCAATTGAATGATAATTTTTCATTTAATTACCATTTATATATTTGTAAAAACATTAAGTACGAGTTTTATATGCTATTTTAGAGCCATCCGCTATATCCCACTATATTATTGTCGTATCCCCGCTATGACTTTTTGCACCTCTACCGCTTTGAATCTACCGAGCGCATTAACTGCACAGCCCCGAAGGTATAAATGTGGTTTAAATCATATTAAATAATGAAAGTATACAAATTCCTGAAGAATATAAATAACTTTCATTTTTATAAACAATGCAAAGAATAAGAAGAGTAGATTTCAACCTACTTTTAAGTATTGTTGTAATGAAAATCTTAATATAATTCATGATGAGTAGATTACTTTCTATTTTTAAGTATCGTTGTAATGAAACTCTTAATACCCACTAAAGTGATATTTGCGATGTGCAAATACTTATTAAAACATACAAATTTCTGAAGAATATATATAACATTTGTAGTTATAAAGAATGCAAAAGACATGAAGTGTAGATTACAAATTTCTTTTAAGTATTGTTGTAATGAAAATCTTGATATACTTCAAGATGAGTAGATTACTTCTTGCTTTCTAGTAATGTTGTACTGAAATTTTTAATATTCATGAAAGATGTATAGTTGCAATGCGAAAAACTATTTTGAAGCACAAAAATGAAAGCACATGAAGTGTTTTTCATAAAACACTACAAGAACGGCATCCGATAGCGACGGCTTTTAGACGTCGCCGGCTGTCGCAAGCCGTCGCCAGCCGACGCTAAAAGCCGTCGCTATTTAGATCGTCGCCCAACAGAATCGCGACTGCACATGTGCCACGTGGAAATTTTTCAACGTTTAATTGGACGTCGCTAGCCGTCGCTAATCTGTGTAACATGGCCGTCGCTAGCCGTCGCTAATCTGAACACAATGGCCGTCGCTAGCCATTGCTAATCTGTGCAAAATGGCATCGCCAACCGTCGCTATACTGTAGTAAATTCTGTGCACTTGCATAGTCTATATACACTTCAAACAATAACCATCAAATACCATCATCACAGCCACTATAGACTATATTCATCAACTATAACCATCATATATCCATCATATAACATCACTATACATTCAAACAATATAAAATCCAACAAAACCAAACAATAACATATACAATCCCAACAACAATACATATCATGTCAACCAAACTACATAGTTTTCCAACCAAACTAAAATATGTACATAGTTTCCCAACCAAAATATGTACATAGTTTTCCAACCACAACTATAAACCATTAACCCAAACAAACCGTTAACACAACTAGAAGTCATCAAAATATGTACATAATATCCCGAAATATATATACACCAAACCAACCAAAATGTGTATATACCAAACTGTAACATGAGCAAACAAGCATACCTACTCCTCACCATCGCTGCCATCCTCTCCAAGCATCCTCCCATGTTGTTGCAAATAACTTACAATCCGCTCATCCAGCTGTTGCTCGAAGAAACTCTTCCTCCAATCATTTATTTCATCCACTGTTTTCTTCAACTGAGCAATCTCCTCTTCTTGTTGGGACCTCCTGTATGCACTCTGAATTCTCATCGCCTGTAAAATAGTTCATAATTATTTATATATTAGTATATATATAATATTATTAAAATTATTTAACAATTTATATGCATGTGTATATTAGTACATGTCAAAATTTACGTCCAGATTTCCATAGCTATACCTTCGATTGGTCCGAGAAGGCGGGTCAATAATAGCATCCCAGATAGTGTTCGCCTCCTCTAGCATAAGCTTTTCCCGACCAGTGGACTGTGCTACCCGAGCCCGCTCAGCTTCGTACCTCTTCTGCGATTACAAACAATTGTTTTACACGTTAAAAACCGAATTTCAAGTTGTTGAAAATAAAATAAGACAAAATATTGTTATTAACAATAAATTAGTTTGCCATTACGGATTGAGATTTGTCATCCGTCCACTCGTACGAAATATTGCCTTCTTCATCAGTCCTCTCCACGGCATGCGTCACCTTGAACAACTCGGCCATAGTGGGCTCGCGGTTATATCTCGCGGCCTGAAAATATATAAATATTATTGCTAATCTGATTACAAAATATTTTAATAAAATGTAAACACAGTTTATAAATTTAATTACCAGCTTTCTCTTATGCTCCTGGAAGGATTTGGAGCCACCACGGTGCAATGCAGGATTTTTATTCCTGTTAGCCCGGTTCCGCCCAGATAATTCCTACAAATTAAGATAAATTATCACGTATATATCTTGCGAGATTTATATTAGATTTAAATAACAAAGCAAACATATATTACTTACTTTTGCTGCCGGACTGTCCCAAAGCCGAAGAAAATCAGTCCATACACGGTCACCCATCCAGTTCGGCTTTTTGCCTGAATTCTTAGCCTTGGACAATGTATCCCTGTAATTTTTCCTCATTCATTTGTTCCAGTGATTTAAGAAAACGTCCATGTCGTCAGGGTCAACGCAGACTGCAGCCTGTAAATTAAAATTATTTTAAGTTATATAGATTATATTAATTTACAACTGAAATTCAAACTACTACTTACAAGTAAAGCGGCCTGTATTGCATTCTTGACATGAAAGGGGATGTCGTCCCAGCGAGGCCAACAACCATCCATCCGGCTCTGAAAAGCCTTCCTCGAAACCTGTAGAATATAATCTGATGGCTCCACCTCAAAGCCCCTGCAAAAGTTATGATATACATGTTTAGCGGATTTTAAAACTTATACTTTAAATAAAATTGATACTTACCTGGCACTTTTAGGAACAACCATCGGACGTAAGTCCGGTGCAGTGTCACTACCACCTGCACTAGGAGATGGGGATGGCGTGCCTGTCATACTTCGTCTCCTGCCAGACATATCTACTATAGAAAAACAATATCATTACAGAACAATTATAGAAATTCACTACTACATAGCATGTTTCAATCACTTTCACAGAAACAATTATAAAAATTTAGCAGTACAAAACATGGATAAAATTAAATAAATGATCATCACAGAACAATAATAGAAATTCACTACTACATAGCATGTTTCAATCACTTTCACAGAACAATTATAAAAATTTACTGGTACAAAACATGAATAAAAATTAACTAAATGATCATCACAGAACAATTACAGAAATTTACTATTACATAGCATGTTTCAATCACTATCACATAACAATTATATCAATAACGATCAGTCTTCATCGTTTTCTGATTCAGACTCGGTCTCGTATTCTATCTCATTTTCTTCGGTACTTTCGAATGCATCAAATAAGATGTTCGATTCATCATTCAAAGGCCCTACATCAATATCATCAGTTATTATTATTTCTGTATTTGGTTCAAGATCGGCTTGATATGCTGCTTCATCTGGAATATTATTTCCATCAAACGTAAACCTTGGTTTTGTTTTGAAAACAACAGACCAATCCGCTTTATCTCTTTTCAAAGATGGATACGGAGCAAAATAAACTTGTAACGCTTGCTTGGCTAATACAAAAGGATCTTACTTATAGTAGTGTGATGTATGCCTTATTTCAATAAGTTTATACTCTTTATGCACGTTGATTCCGGAACCAGGAACGTTACTGAACCAATTGCACTCAAATAAAAAAACCTTTTCTAAAGGTTCAACATAATATGTCAACTCTAGAATCTGTGTTAAGACGCCGTAAAAATCTTTTAAATGCTCATCTGGATCATCATTGCCTTTGACAATTACCCGGCTGTTATATGTTAATTTTTCAGCCCCATAATCTTTCGTGTTGAACTTAAACCCATTGACGAAGAATATTGGATAAGTGTTCACATTTCTTTTCGGTCCAATCGCAAGATGTCTTAAGCCTTCATCAATGACACAGTTTCTTGGCTCATAAACATAGTTCAAAAACCATTTGGCAAATTCTTTGCTGAGATCGCCAGATGGATACTCTGATTCGTAGATACTGCATATATGTAATATGTATGTACGTACAAGTAAATTACAAGTGAATTAATTATTACCTGACATATGGTGCGACTTCGACACAATTTAAAAGAACATACGTGTGTGCTACATGGTGGTCTCTATCGTCCAACCATATTTCCACATATTTTCCACCAGGTCTACCATGTTGTCTAAAAACAGATAACATTGTTTGAGAAGAATTTTGTTCAACGACTTCCTCATTTCGAGGAACAGTTACAAACGATAAGTTCACATCGTCCTTGAAGTAGTGAGAAAAAATAAATGAGGCTTCTTCTTCAAGATATAATTTGCATATCGAACCCTCAATTCGGGCTTTTTGTCGAATCTTCTTCTTCAGATGATTTAAGTACCTATTAAGATATCTATTACATATTTAGATATACAAATTTGAATTTGAAATTGACATGAACATTGCACGTGTTAATTTACCTCTCAAACAGATACATCCATCCATATTGCACAGGACCTCGAAGAAGTGCTTCGGATAGAAGATGAATAGGTAAATGCTCCATTACGTTAAAGAAACCAGGCGAAAGTATTTTCTCCAGTTTGCATAGCAATATGGGTATTTCTACTTCATGTTTACGTATACGATCCACCTTTAATGTTGTCGAACAAAGCTATTTATAAAACAAACATAACTCTGTTATAACGTTCCATACTTTTACGGACAACAGTTCTTTGAAAGCCACGGACAGTAAATATTCCTTCATGATATGACAATCGTGACTTTTCATCCCACTCAGTTTACTTTTTTTGAAGTCATCACATCTACGAAGATTGGAAGAAATCCCATCGGGAAATCTTAATTCTTCCACCCACTTTAGCACGAGTTTTACTTGCTTATTGTCTAGCTCATAGCATGCTTTCGGTTTTTTTATTGTCATTAGGTTCGTATGAAGTTTCGGACGCTTACAATAGTTTGCTATATCAAGCCTTGAATTCAAATCGTCTTTGGTTTTGTCCTTTACATTCAAAATTGTATTAAACAGATTATCAAACACGTTCTTTTCGTTGTGCATCACGTCAATATTATGTCGGAGTAAGAGATCTTTCCAATATGGTAACTCTGAAAATATACTTTGTTTGCACCAATTATGAATATCTGACTTTCCTGGGATTTCAGTCTGGACTCCAGTTTCATGTATCTTTGGATAGTCTCTCACAATTTCGTATATTTCCTCGCCTGACCAAACCTTGGATGGTTTCAGATTCTCTTCTCTGTTAGCTATGAAAATTTTCTTATCTCTTCTAAAAGTATGATTGGGATGAAGAAAACACCGATGACAATCAAACCACGAAACCTTCTTCCCATATCGTAACGAAAATGCTCGTGTTTCTTCCATACAATAAGGGCATGTTAGACGACCGGCCGTACTCCAACCAGAAAGCATTCCATATGCAGGAAAATCATTAATAGTCCATAACAAAGAAGTGAATAACCGAATTTTTTTCGTTGATACATCGTAAGTTTAGACTCCTTCATTCCACTGTTTCTTCAACTCTTTGATCAATGGTTGTAAATAAACATCAATTCCTAGGGTTGGATCATGAGGGCCGGGAACGACAGTGGTGAGAAACATATATGGTGTCTTCATACACATCCATGGAGGTAAATTATACGGAGAAACGATAATTGGCCAGGATGAATATTTACTACCAAACTGTGAAAACGGTGAAAATCCATCCGTACATAAACCAAGTCTGACATTACGGCTTTCCTCAGCAAATGCGGGATAAGTCTTATCGAAATGTTTCCATGCTTCTCCGTCGGATGGATGTATCAAAGTTCCTTCTTCCGTTGTTCTCACACTATGCCATCGCATATGACAGGCCGTAGCAGAAGATGCATATAATCTTTGAAGTCTGGGAGTGATGGGTAAATAATGCATTCTCTTGTACGGGACTTCTTTCCCTTTCTTCTTTCTTGGTTTGTATCTTTCTTCGTTACATATTTTGCATTTTCTGAGGTCAACGTCGTCCTTCCAATACAACATGCAACCTTTCACACATGCATCTATCTTCTCGTACGGTAGACCAAAAGTGGACATCAATTTTTTTACTTTATAATGACTATCGCACATCAGATTATTGGGTGACATGCGTCGTTTTGCAGCTTGTACAACTGCTGTAAATGCAGCTTCCGTAAGGTTGAATTTTGATTTCATAGTTATGTATTCGGAGGTTACTGAAAGTTCGGTTTTGCTTTTACATCCGTCCCACAACGGTTTCTTAGCAGAATCCAACAAATCGTATATTTTTTTAGCTCCCGCAGTCGGTTCTTCTTCGACATTTTTGTCTTCATCGACAGCTTCAGTTGTAGGAAGCATTGATCGTGCTGCATCGTCCATCATATTTTCTATCGGATTCGTCATCATATTACCGTCCTCTAACACTTCAGTATTAGGTGTAGGTTTAACGAGTTCTCCATGACGATCCCAGAAATAATAACCAGGCACGAAACCATATTGATACAAATGTACTTCAACTATATCTAGTTTTCAATGCTTCAAATGTTGGCACTTACTACACGTGCAACGAATTTCTGTGTTGTTTCGGTAATTAGATTTAGCAACTCTAATAAATTTGTGTACACCGTTGTAGAAATGTTGCTTTATTGATCCCTTCTTTCCAGTTCTGACTTCATACATCCAAGTACGGTCGAGAAAATAATTGAACATTTTTCCCGATTTGAAAATGTATGTTAGACAATTTAAATCATTAATTTTCAACCATTCTCCATTGTAAACAGTCCATCGTTGTAGAAAATTCAAAATAAAAACTTCACTTTATTTTTTTATTTTTTGGTAATTTGGTTTTCACTTCGGTGGTCAGTCATCCTACTTCCTATTACAAACACAATAATGTTATTATATTTTATAAATCATTTCAGATTAAACGGTTCAACAAAATTTCGGCAGCACTTCTCTTCTGTTCCCTGTATCGTACACAAATGCGTGTACACATGGAACGTAAAAGAAGTGCTGTCGAAATTTTGTTACCGTTTAAAATGAAATGATTTATAATATGTAATTACTTTATTGTGTTTGTAACTTGTCCAATATAGGGACAAATCCGACAAATATTGTATCAGATGAATATAAATGTCCGTTCCATTACAAAACGAACATCCATATAACGATCATATACAACACTTGCCAGACGGGGCCAAAGTCAATCTAAGGGATAAAAAAAATTCTTTAAATTTTATCAAATATTGTTGTTCTTTTCAAATTTTGACAATGTTTCAACTATTTAAATTTTATCAAATATTGTTGTTCTTTTCAAATTTGTATATTTAAATTTTAGTTCAACATTCAATTAACAATTTTAGTTCGATATTCATTTCTTTATTTTTTTACGACATAGATTTTAGCGGAATATTTGTTGTTGTTATATTCATTTCTTAATTTCTTTACAAAATCGATTTTAGTACAATATCAGTTGTTTTTAAAGTCATTTCCTAATATATTTTTAAAAAAAATTAGATATTCGCAGAATTTTTAATGTTCTCATATTATTTTTTAATTTTTTGTATAAACTTTATTTTTGTACAATATATACAACCTTTTGCATTTTGGCCGTCGCTAGCAGTCGCTAAAATTATTAAAATGGCCGTCGCTAGCCGTCGCTCAATCAACAAGATAAATAGAAGAATTATCAATGAAGATAATTAGAAAACAACAAAATCTAATTATCAAATAGATAATTAGAAAAGAATAAAAATCTAATTATTAAATAAAAATTTGTCAATTTAAATTCACTTAACAAATTAAATTTGTAATTTATCAATTTCATAAACTATGAAATACTTTCCTGTAAATTTATCAATAACCAAGTTAATCATTAATATACACTATTTTTTCACCTAACACAACTAACCATGTTAATCGACAACACTAATTATCTACATCAACCATTTATTCAACTTCATGATAACTAATTAATCTAATACCTAATTTAACTTCATGATAATAAACTAATTAATCTACCATATCAACATACAACACTACTAATACCTAATTTAACAACACTACTAATACCTAATTTAACAACAAATCCTAATTTAACTAGGGTTTAAACTAAACCTAAAAAACTTCAAATTTACATTCAAAATAGAGACTAGAAGCATACCTAGGCGAATTTGGGTGATTTGGAGGCGGCGGAAGGCGGGGCGGCGGCTGCTGTGACGAGAAGCGGCGGATTGGGGGGAAGGAGGGTTTGGTTTTGGTGGGAAAATAGTGAAAATCTGGTCGCGGGAAGAAACCTGTATATCCCGTTTAGCGACGGCTAGCGACGGCCGCATTTTTTAGCCGTCGTAAAGGCCCGCCGCTAAACGAGGCCTTTCTAGCAGTGAAAGTAGCATACAAATGCATAAAATGCAAATCATATTTGGAAGAAACAATCTTAGAAAATTTGATTGTATCGAAGGAAACTATTAATAAATTATATTATTAATGAGATTCATATTTATAGATCCAGAAGTATCTATAACCAATTTGAGTTATCGAAATACGAATATGAATTCAGAGGAAAATTTTAAATCAGGGGAAGCATCCATAAGTATTTTATAATGCACTCTTTTTCCTTAACTAAGATTTTTCCCACTGGGTTTTTATTAGTAAGGTTTTAATGAAGCATTATCTTGATCCAGAAGTGTCAACTTCCTAATAACATTTGAAAATAAGTTACAATGTACTCTTTTTCCTTATTTAAGATTTTTCCCACTGGTTTTTCTTACTAATGTTTCAACGAGGCATTGTCTTGATCTAGAAGAATCAAATGTCTTTTCAATAAATAACATCTCAAATATGTTATTTAATTTAAATTGTATTTTTATCCTTGACTAAGGTTTTTCCTATCGGGTTTTCCGATGTAAGGTTTTTAATGAAGTATTATATTGATCCAAAAGTTTCAAACTCTATTTGATTCTGTAAATTACTGAAACATCTCATACTATATTATACTCTATTTTCTTCACTAAGATTTTTTCCCATGGGATTTTTCTTAGTAATATTTTAATGAGGCATTAGTTTGATCCAGGAGTATCAAACTTCATTTGAAGAAATGAGAAAATAAGATATGTCATTGCACTCTATTTTTCCTTCATTAAGATTTTTCCCATTAGGTTTTTTCTTAGTAAGGGTTTTAATGAGGCATTATATTATCCCCAAGTATCAAATTCTTAGAAGGAATATCATTGTATGATATCTATGATTTCAAGTTGCACTCTTTTTCTCGTTTAAGGTTTTTTTCATTAGGTTTTCCTAGTAGAGGTTTTTAATGAGGCAACAGACAATATCTATATCGATTGAATCGGTAAATGCAAGCAAGATAATAATGAGGGGGAGTAATTATCATACACGATTTGAAATGGAAAATTTCAAGTTATCAGAGCATTCAAGATTTTGAAGACGCATATTCAAGGGGTGTGTTACAATATATGTAAATTATGAAATCAATATGCTTTTATGTTGTTTTGTTTAGTCCCACATCGTGGAATATGTTAAATGCTTAGCTCTCAAGCCTTTATATAAAAGAGGCTATGTAATGTAAATAAATGTCTAATTTCAAGAATGAATAATATATCTTCTGCCTCTCTCTCTAACGGCTTCTACTTTCTTCATTTTATAATACATCGAATGTTCTAATCAAATAAAATACCCCAAATCGGACAGATCCGCATCGATACACTTCAATTACGGTTTGAATGATTAAACCGACCATATTAAATTGGACCGAACCGAAAATTTACGCTATTAATTTTTTGAATAAAAATACAAGCAACTCCTATACCGTATTAGATTCTAATGATGTATATCCTATTTTCAATGTATGTTGTTGTTATATTGATAATAATCGTTGTCAAAAAGAAAGAAGCTATAGTTTTAGTATAATATTTTTCATCTCATTTTGTTAAATAAATGCTAAGTATAATCTTATTATAATCATTTTACTTAATGGTCATGCATTGATTAATGTTGATGTCTGGTTAACTGTGACGACCGACTTTCTCACCACAGAAAATCGCATAATCTTGAAGAAAGAAAGGGATAGAAAAGAGAAAAGAAAGTAGGGAAAGAAGAAACCACATCAGAATCTCAACAGCGGAACGAATAAATTATATTAATAACATAAATATTACATAGTTTACAACCATTATTAGAGTTACACAAATTATACATCACATACTAGACAGTTATAAACACCTATCTAGTTATACAACTTAATACAATACAAGAAAACTTCTCAGAGAAACCAACACAGCGGAACACTATATATCTACACGCTGAAGCCTCCTGCTCCATTGCTCCTCCCTAATTCGTCAAAGCTAACCTGAATCCCTTGGCTACTCGTAAAAATTTGAGTACCCAAGAGTTTAAGAAAATAGAAGATAAACTCCGGGTCAGACATGGGTCTTGTGTGAGTAACAGGTTAAGGTTGCTTAACTTTAAAACCTATTGAAAAGAAAGGTATCACGTAAGACTTCCCACACATAAACATGGAAAAGTTTTTACCTTACGCTAACCAAAACATTTGATAGGAAATCCGGTGATACTATAATAGGTCTAGGGTTTTCAAGTAAATATGAAATAGCCAAAATTGTTACATGATTAAATTCCATCTACTAGCCACAAAAGTGGGTAATACAATCAAAACCGTTGGCACTTATTGGATTTTGGATTCCATACAATAGCAGGGCTACTGGGGTACCGCCCATCACAGTACGTGGCCTAGATCAACGTACCGAGGATCACTCCTAATCCCCTACAACACAAGGCCGGAACCATCCCTTATTGGACAGTCCCGAACAAGACAACCCCGGCAGTTGGAGCTCAACAACTGCCCACACAGCCGAAATAAAAGGGACCTCTAGACAGGGGAAAATCTCGTCCTACTTGGGCCTGACCCACTTAGCCTTGCTGCACCTCCCCTGTTTTAGCCATTCCCGGTTGATGTGGCTTGAGGCTATGATTACCTTTATAGAACACATCACTTAGAATGCTCATCGTCCACCTGATGATGTTTTGAAAGCATTCAATCCATACAAGTTCGTTCCGGGTTCGAACGAAACCGAAGGCATTATCTCGTTACACTCATTTTGGAATCACCCTCAGAGTTAACGATGATAACCCTTGCACTCTGAATCTTCATCTTCACTTGAGATTCACGACCTATCGTTAATTTGGATCGATGTGGTTTTCGAATATCCAAATATGGAAACCCGATCCCGGTCTCATCGAAATCCAAAACGTGTCTTTTAAGGCCAAGTTGTTTTAAAGTTTAAAACAATTCAATTATCTATATACACACGGATAGATAACTCACAAATCACAATAGATAATCAACATTATCATTATAAACAGATGATCCACATTATCATTATAAACAGATAATCCATACTATCATCGAAATAGATAATCCACATCACAATGCAACCAAAGCATTCATATCACACAGCATCACTAATCTCATATCTGAGATCACAAACTATACAAGGCAATCAATATCATTCATCCATATATAAGAAAAGATTTACTTAATCACATCATCTATAATTAGTTTAAAATGAATTAAATTAATTACCTCCATTTTTAATTAATTTAAAGTGAATTAAATTAATTACTTCATCTTTAATTAATTTAAAATAAATTAAATTAATTACTTTATCTTTATAAATCTTGCTTAGCTTACCATTAATTAATTACAAGTCAATTAATTAAGCATTCAAATTAATCACCTTAATTAATCACCCTTGATTAATTATCCTTAATTTCATGCAAGTAATTATCCTTTAATTAATTTCAAAAATCAATTATTCTTACCCCTTACAGTAATTAACCTTTAATTACTTCAATTAATTAATTAATTACATTAATCCTTAATTAATTACATTAATTAATTACCTTTAATCACTTATCATCGACTAATTAAATCTTAATTAATCAAATTTAATTACATCATTAATTATATTAATTAATGATCCTTAATTATATTTTAATCAATTAATTTATTTAAATTAGTTTCCTTAAGTACTTAACCACAATTATTAATCATTCTAGATTAATCACATTCAGTAATTAACTAACCATAATTACTTCATTAAATAAATTAATTACTCCTAAATTAATTTCTTAATTAATCCCTTGATTAATTACAAAGTAATTTAATCCAAATTACTTTCATTCTTAAACCATCTTCAATTAATTACATCCTGTAATTACCAATTAATTACTTCACTATGTAATTTCCAATCCATTAATTACATCAAGTAATTACATTAAATCATTCAGTGTTTAAAATTAATTAAACTTAATTAATTAATTCAAACTAATCCCATTAAACTCAATTAATTACATTAAGTAATTAATTCCTTAATTACTTCCATTAAGTGATTACACTTGAACCATTCATAACTGATTATCTTTAATTAATTAATCTAATTAATTATTAAAAATTAATCACATTAATTAATTATTAAATAATCCTAGTTAATGACCTTCATTAACCATTCTTTAATTACTTCCATTAAGTAATTAAATTAGATTAACCATTATTAATTACAAATTACTTTATCTTTAATTATCCATTAATTAATCTCTAATTATTTAATTAATTAAGTGTTAACTGTAACTTAATCAATCCTTAATTACTTGATTAATTATCCCTGATTATAACTTAATTGCTTAATTAATAAATCTTTAATCATTAATTAATAATCTTTGATTATCTAATAATGATTTTAATTACCAATTGATTAACCCTTAATCAATTATTTATTAATCCCTAATCAATTAATTAATTAAATTAATTATTCCTTAATTAGCTCATTAATTTAAGTTAACTATAATCATTAAATCTTAATTTAATTTTAAGATAAAAACATTTCTTAATTATGGCTAATTTTTCATTAACAAATTTATTTGAAATCAATTTACTTTTGAATTTACTTTAAAATTTCATTTCAATATGAGATTTAAAATGAATATAGTTTAACTTAAACACAGTTTAAACAATTAAAAAACCTTTTCAAAATACATGGCAAAGAAATGCTTGTCTTATAAAAGAAATTTATAAGAGTTTAAACTAAATTCATTTTTAAATTCAAATAATTTAAATTTACACTTTAACATGCAAATTTGTTTAAATCTTCCAAAATTAAAAACTTCTTTTATTTCAAACTGAAATTCATATTTAAACCTTTGATTTCCTGAATTAAACTTCACTTTAAAAAACTTACTCACATTTTTAAAACTTCATTTTTTAAAATTCAAACTACTTACCATTATAAATTAGTTTAACAAGTTCAAGTTTAAAACTTTATTATTATTTTTTAAATTAAGATTAAATCTTAAACTTGAACTCTAGATTTCAAACTTGAATTTAAAACTTAGTTTAAACTCAAGCTTTACCTTTATAAACTTCAGTTTTTAGAATTCAAAAAAAAGCCATTACAGGTTTTCTTAAACCTGTAAACAATGAAATACCCGAGACACCATCCTATATGCTTCGAGTTCAAACCCCATCCTCCCCGAGCCAACTACCCCACAACTTCAAGTCAAACCGAGATTTACTCGAGCATAAATCATCACCACCAAACTTCATCAGATAACATGGCCGTGCACATACACGTAGCCACCAGTCATCTCCGATCATCAGTGATGATCGTTCCACATCCAAAATCACTCCATCACCCCAACTCGATCATCAGAACGTTCTCTTAACCTCGAATTCGAATTTGAGACGACTCACTCAAACCTGGAACTACAGAACTACATAAACCCAAATCCTGAAATCGCCTCGCCAGCCCAATTCCGACCACCGTGACCCCTAGAACTTCGGCATTGACTTCAACTACGGCTAAGCAACCACTACCCAAAGAATTGAAGCACTCGATCCTCTGAAGAACCCGTAGTGATCGAATTCCCTAAGCCTAGTCAAAACTAGGGTTCCAAAGGAAATTTCACTACCGCAACTTGTTTGATGAATTTTATCACCATCAACAATTTTTCTTAGCATCTACTAACACTCCTCTACCATCTGGAAGAACTCTGTCCCCTCCAGTTACATAGATCACCAGAAACACCACTATTCCCATTCCAGTTCATCTCATTACTGCACCTTCAACTCGAACCTAAAAACTATAATTCTTGTTTTAAAAATCATATTTTTGTTTATGTATTGAGTTCATAATACTGGATTTACAATTTAAAAGGTTTGAGTTTTGATTTTGTCTAACATGCACTGATGTTTTTATGTTTCCAGAGACATTAAGCTAAATTTTTGACTTACTTAAAATTTTAAATATTAACTTAAGATAAATCAAACAAGTTTAATTTATATATTACATCCTATCAGAAACTAATTAAAAGATAAGGATTTTAAATAAAAATTTGTGCCTGGAAAACAAAACAGAACAGGGAAATTATAAACAGTATGCACAGAAATACATATTCACATCAGACATTTACTTATAAACACATTCAATACTTATTCATCTCAGCATACATGCATGCAACCAATTTTTAAATTTTAAATTTTAAAAAGTTACTCACATATTCCTGAAGAAGACAGAGCCTCCATCTGAAATGCTTTTGATACTTTTAAAACTGCAGTTGCCCCTTTTGATTTTAGTTTAAAACTTAAGTTGCTTTGAAAATGCAGGTTTGCATGCAGAACCAATCTTCCAGATTTAAGAAAAATGCGGATTTGCTTTTTGAAGTGAATTACATGAAAATGGATTGCATGTTTGAACTGAGGCTTTTGAAGATGATTACTGACTTTTGATATGAAGGGTTTGTAAACTGATTTTTGTATTGAACCTGTTTTTCTGGATTTTTGGTTTGAAGAGTTGTTTCAGGATTGTTTCAGATTTGGTAATGAGGACTTTTGATTTGCATGAGAACAGGTTTTGCATAGGGAAGTGATTTTCAGGAATTTAGATTTTGATATGAAGAGTTTAACTTGCATTTGTAAACTGATTTTGATTTTCGAAGTGTTGTTTATAAATTTTGTTTTATGGTTTAGAAATGAGGTTAGGAAGAGAGAAAAAAGTGAAAAATGTATGTTTATATAGGCATAATTTCAGATTTTATTAAATAAAAGAAAAAAACAAATTTAAAGAAGCCACATGTAAATCATTTCAACATTTGTCACATTTGAAAGTTTATCTTTTAACATTTGTTATATGAATCTTAAGAAAACAACACTTGTCTTAATAAAGTAGTTAGTATTTAATTTAAATGTTAATATATAGGTTATGCCTAATTGATTAGTTAGTTAGTATTTTATATGTATATAAATTTTTAAAAGAAATAAAAAACCAATTATATTTATGAATAAAAGCTTATGCATATAAAAATCAAAACAATTAAAAATCTATACCTTGGATTTTCAAAACTTTATATTCAAATTCAAATCAAATTCAAAAATCTAATATTTAAAAATCAAGTTATATATACAAATTAAATTTGAAATAACAAAGCTATTTTTATTCAAAATCTATTTGTAAAAACAACATTATTAATATTGTTTTAGAAATGACTCATTATCAAATTAAAATAATTATAAAAGAAATTATGTCTTTATTAATAAATTACTTATTTTATTAAGCTATATTTCAAAAAGAAAACAAAACAACCCTTTTTGTTAATTCATTTAAATTTGAAACTTAAGCCAAAATCATTTTAAACATTTAAACATCTATCTTAACAATTTAAAAACATTAGTTAATTATTAAATAACTTTGAAAAACTTAATATTAAATTAAATCAAAATTTCCAAATATTAATATATATGTTAGAATTTGAAATCAAAATTCATTTATTAAATTTAAACCAAGATTATTTATTTAATAACTTTGAAAAGCTTTATATTAAATAAAAACAAATTTCCAAATTACTAAAATATTAGAATTAGAAAATATGCTTTATTTATTAAATTTAAAACAAAGCTAATCTATTTACAATATAAACCATATATTTATATTAGAAATAGAAACCAATTTATTAGCTTTAAAAGATAAAATCTTCTAATTAAATATTTATTAAAGAAGATTTTTAAATCAATTCAAATTTTTTTTAACAAAAATTATCAAATCAATTTAATTTTTAATACAGATTATTAAATTGATATTGTCAAAAATTCCGGGATATTACATTAACCTACTAAAAAAACCTCACTTGTAACTAAATATCAAATTGAAATATTCATACAATTGAGAACAATCATTATGTGTTTTAACTTTTAATTATAAAATCTTCACACAGTTACCTTCGTAAATTAATTATTGATGGAAGCAATTCTCTTGTTTCATGTTTAGTATGGGTTTAAACCAAACCAGACCAAAGTTGGACCATATTACATTAAACCGGATCGAAACCGAACCGTTGAAAAGATTAGTATAATGGTTTTTATTTTTAATTAACCGTTTGATGCGGTATTAAAACATTTTCAACTTCAAACAGCACCAAACCGACCTGTCATACAACCCTGTCGTGCTTGTATACAAATTCATATCACGTGTTAATCAATGCAGGAAAAAATATGTAATGCTTCAATATATTTTCAAATTCCTGTGCATATAAAACCAAAACATCATAGCCAGTTACAACCATCGATTTAGGGAATCTCAATAGTAATAAACCTAAAATTCTTCAAGTCTGAATTAGAGAAAATTCTTCAATAAAAAACGACTATTTAATAAATATGTATATGTAAAATATAGGCCACTTGTTCCAGTTGTAGTTTAGCAGTGCTGAAATACTATGCATTATCTGCAGCGATACATTCATTTATAAATCTAGGATTCCCATTCTCCTATTAAAGATTATTACTTATTATGTGTTTTAAAATCATGAATACATAAGCGGCTATTTAAAAATCTGAAACCTTTTGCAAATAGTAGCATGCAAAGTTGCAAACCGAGACTCAGAGGAATCCACGTTGATATTGGATGTACGAACTATTCTTGCCAAAGGCCATCCTTGACAAATATATTGTATGAGTGTAATGGCACATGTTTCGCGCGTGAATTGTTTTTCTTATAAATTGTATATGTTTAAATCAATCGAAAAAATATTTTTTTATTTTTAAGTGATATTTTGTAAAGAAGTATTTTGAATCTTTAAAGAAGGTTTAATTTTATATCCTATTTTTAGAAGTGTTTTGAATTTTAAAGCATGTTAAGTTATTAGATCTTACTTTTACGGGCATTTGAATTTGTAAAAGAAATTTAGTATTAGATCCAATTTTAATTTTTTTTGAAAACCCAGGAGAACCCGGCGGGCCGGTAAACTCCTGAGGAGGGTATAGTAAAGCCGTCCGCTGATCTAAGCCCCCATACCCCGGGTAAATTTATATAGGATAGAGAAGCGCATGGTAGGAATCGAACCTATGTCTTTTTACCAGAACCCAAGCCTCCTTTCCACTGCGCCGCACTCGTGGACTGTAGATCCTATTTTTAAGTAATTAAGATTGGATAATATATGTAGAGGGGCATTTTTGATAGTTAACGTTGATACCAAAAAAGTGTGACACCAAAGCTATTACAACTATTATTAAAGATTAATGCCCACGGCATTCCACCAAAAGTTATAAACCTATTACTCATGTCCATGTCCACCTCTACAATTGCACTAATGACAAATAAGATCGAACTACATAAAAAAAGTCATTACAACCACCTAGCCGTGAACTCAACAGTCAAGGAGATGGATCATAAAATTTCAATAGCCATCAATTCTGCAAAGCGATAGTTAATACCGACGATTCACTTTCATGTAGAGCTGGTATATTTTCACGACTGTATCGTCTGTGTAATTGCTTTTAGTAGCATTGCCAACGTTGTACCTGATGTGGAATCCAAGAGTAAAGTGCAAGTGGTTGCTGGAGGATTCAAGTAATGGATCGTATTAACATTTAAAGGTATGGTACGCTACTACAAACCTTGATGCCGAAAATATGGAAGCATGTTGACAACATGGATGTCAAAAAGAAGGCAAGGGAGCACATAAGAGGGGATGGTTAATGTCAAAAGCATGAAATAACATGTCGATGTCTAGAATGTCGAAGTCCAGAATGTCGAAGATAAAGAAAAAGAGGTATGACAAAGGATGTCGCGCCTCAAAGCGCCTTAGAAGGATATTAGGTACCTGAGGATGTCGAACTGCAAAGATTATCAAATATGAACAATAAGGAAGCAATGATGTTGAATACCATCAACCTAAGCGACATAAATATCACATGTTATCAACAAAGCAAGAGGACTATATGGGAATTGATGTCATGGATTGTCTACAGGCAAGATGCCGCACTTTGTCAAAATGAAATCTGATGTCGAACACTAGCAAGTGAAAGGATTTCGAAAAGTAGCATCGCACAAAAGCATGTCGAAAATCATCAATGCGATTAGAGATATCATATATCATCAATGTCGCTCTTCATCAATAAAGGTTGATGTCGAATGTTAGCATATGGAGGGTTCTTAGACTTCCGAAAGCAATATGCAAGGCAGATTTCGCTAACCATCAGTTGAAAGCAGAGGTCGCATATCGAATAGCTGTAGTATGATATCATGATCACCAAGAGGAGGCCACCATATTCTAATAATACAAAAAGACTTGTCGAATGTTACCTATTCAGTAAGGGATAGCGTAAGCTATCAGCCTTTAAAAGATGCCGTATGCCTTTACTTTCCAAGGTGATACCGAAAGCTATAAAGGCAGATATGGATTTTAAATACCAAAGTATGATGTTGTGAATCATCAACATACAAAGGAATGTCGAAGATCTTAAAAATAAAGTATGGTGCCGAGCATCATCGAGATAGCTGATGATGTCGAAAGTCTAGCATTTTGAAAGTGACACGTGGCAGCCATGTCGTCCATCTCCACCTTTATAAATACGGAACGAAGGATATTGGAAAAGGGGCGATTCATTCTTTTCTCTCTTATTACTTTTTAAACTTTGTAACCCTAAATCAATTTTAGGATTTTTAGTGTCTACTGTACTCTTATAACTTTTTTGCAAATAAGAGCTTGTACAGTTACCAATCGCATAACATATCAATAAAGCGACATGATATTGGAATTATATTAAATCCTTCATATGTGATATAGCTTCTTACACATGAGACATAGTTTCTTATACATGCAACCTT
Organism: Allium cepa; assembly: GCA_030765085.1. Lineage (NCBI taxonomy): Eukaryota > Viridiplantae > Streptophyta > Magnoliopsida > Asparagales > Amaryllidaceae > Allium > Allium cepa. The sequence goes on along the minus strand of CM060941.1, from coordinate 10,239,687 downwards.
GCTTTGGCTTCACACCATGCGATGTATATATTCCTTACAGGTTGGCATAAGATCTCTTTGGCCGATTCCTGACCAAGTTCCACTCATTCTTCACTTTTCGAGGTTAACAAACAAATATGTTAACATTTGGTGCTAGAAGGAGAGGTTGAACCTTCAATCTTCCACATGTCCTATAATTTGAACTATTCTTAACCTATATATATATATATATATGACATAAGGACTTATCCCTATGAGCATATCCCATTAAGGAACAATTCCAAATTTCATACAACCTCACTTGGATAATGACTATACCCGAACAAGAATCCTTCGAGTCTCAAGTGGCTAGGCCAACCTACCAAATCACTAGTAACCCTTGATTTCATGAGGAGCTAGTCTTAAGGATGGCAGCACTACAAATAATGAAACACAAGAAAAGGCAAGTAGCTCCTTATGAACCGGATAAATGGAGCCTAAGCCCATTTCATATAGGACCTGCGCCAATCTTTGCCTTAGAAAGGAAAGATAAAAAGGATAAAATATTTACATGAATGCGAAAGAATATACAATTTTGAGTAAAGGTAACTATTTTTGAGAAAGAAATAGCAAAGGACTTTGACAGGTTTGCTAGAAAGTGAGGAATGTGCTTGATCGTTCCCACATATCAAATGAAGGTCGAAGCCCTTTAAAGAGAACCATAGAGGCTAAAGGGCCCATCACATGCAACAAAAAGCTAAATGGGAATCAAAGGAATCATTCTTTAAAAGTTCACGACATTCTAAGAACCATTCTCTTACTGCTTCTCATGAGGATATTTACCTCCTCACTAAGGAAGGATTAAACTATTGGTTTTCTCAAAAGAAACGATCAAGGAATGAGCAAAATCTCGAAGGTCTGTATTGCCATTATCACTGCTCAAATGGCCATGACACTAAGCAGTGTCGATGTTTAAGAGGAATGATCAACAATTTCTTAGGGCATGGAAAGGTTAAGGAATTTGTGAAGAAATGTAGAGCAAGTTGATAATAGGAAGATTCTTAATTAAAAGAATCCATAACTAAAAAAAACTTTTGATCCTACCTAGATGTCCTAATCAAAGCACCTCCTAGAGGGAGGTCAAAGTGAGCTTTAGTCGCGCCTAAGATGGCCTAGCCAAAGCACCGCATGCCTTGGGTCTCATCTATGTAACCTGGTCGGAGCACCTCCTAGAAGTAGAATGAAGTAAGCCTTTGGTTCTGCCTAAGATGGTTTGCCCAAAGCAATGAACTAGCCTTTAGTATGGCCTATAAGGCCTGACTAAAGCGCCTCCTAGAGGGAGGTCGAGTAAGACTTTGGTTTTGCTTAAGATAGCTAACCAAATGCACCAGGCAAAAAACCTAAACCACCACTTAAGACGGTGATAATGGGATCTGTCCAAGTCGAGGTCATCACCTAAGATGGCGACAAAGAAATCAATCAAAGCATAATTCGTTCCCTATTGTGGTAATTAGGGAATCAATCAAAATTATTACCTATTGTGGTAATCAAGTATCAACCAAAATCACTACCTATTATGATATTCAAAATTCAATCAAGATAAATGCCCATATGGTATTCAAGATTCGATTAAGATCATTAACTGTTGTGGTAATCGTGATTCATTCTAAATCAAAATCATTACCTATTATGGTAATCAAAAACTCAATCAAAAGAAAAATCTTTACTTGTTATGATAACAAGGAAATCAGTCAAACAGATCGAAAGAAGATCAAAAGCAGTCAATTGTGAATTATCTCACTTCAAGGATATGAATATGGCATCTTCGGAGGAAAGGCCAAGAATTATTTATAATCGAGCTTCAAATATTAGACATTATTATTTAGAAAAGGACAATCTATTACTCAAGCATGAGGCTATCAAATCGACTCCCAATCTTTTAGTTCCGAATCAGAATTCAATTTTCCTATTAAAGTAACAGGAATCTCCATTTCTAAGTAGGCTATCGGGTATTTATTAATGAAAAGGAGTACTCTTATATTGAAATCAAAGTTTACGGTCATATCAACTGAGGTTTTGAATACTCAACCAGCAAGGCTTCTGATTCTCTTATTAAACAGATTATCAGCCTATCTATTAGCTTGAAACACAAGAAGGCAAATTTATGCTCAAAACAATGATTATAAAGCATCAAATTAGAACTGGGAAGCTATTTGCAAGTCTCAAACAAAAGCAAAGAATAAAATTCAAAATATTAACTATTCAACTATGAGTTTATTTTTCATTTAATACATGGTACACAAATATCGCAGGAACATAAGATTGGACAACAAGTGAGTCTAATTAAAAAGTTTACAAGTAACAAGAGTCAAAATCTTGAGCCATTCTTCTCAAATCATCAACAACTGAAGAAGAGTCGGTAATGTGATGAATCGCTACATCTAAAAGTTGTTTCGGCTTCTTTTCCTTCTTTCGAATAGTGTTGTCGTCATCAATCAAATCAATTTGAATTTTTAATGCAAGATCGAGCGCCTTATTTGCTCCTTTAAGATCCAAATCTTTCCTTTTCGTTTCTCAACCTCCTGCTCAAGAAAATAATTCTCAAGATCAAGCCTTGGACCTTGCCCTTATCAGAATTGAGATGTGTGGAGATGTTATCGATCCACTGCTTGTTTAAAAATTGAACGCACTCATATCTAAGTTGTAACAACCCACCATGGAACATGCCTAAATTTTGACCAGAAAAGGTCCATCGAAACTTAAATCCATTCCAAGTTAAGTTGTTGGTAGTAAAAAGAAATGACATTACAGAGCCATAACTAAAATTTCAATACTCACAACCGATGCAAAAAAAAATATAATATTAAAATGTACCCATTTATTTCAAATTCAAATCAATGCCAAAATACAAGATACCCCCAAACCGTAACAAGGTAAATTACAACAATAGTCTGAAAACATGGGTGCACATGAAAGAAAATAAAAATGGTAAATACTGCCACAAGTCCACCACCTCCATCTCCAAGTGTCACCTTATTCATCAGCATCTTCAACCTGCGTTGTAACGAGGATGAGGTCAGAACAACAATGCCTGGTGAATAAAAACCTCGAATCTTACCTTTTAAGTACTTAGGCAGTACATCTCAAGAATATGTCTATGAAAATAGACTAATAAACCATTTAATACTTCTTTAAAAAAGAAGGCTGGTACAACCACTTAATACCTTCCATTCTAGAAGCAGGATTATAGAATTTCATATTCCATTCATACGTCATAAACAGCTAATAAAGTGAGAGACGGTATCCAAACTACTTAATATCTTTTATTAGAAAATAGGTAGATTCTGGTTATTTAATACCTTAATAAACCATCATTTAATACCTATTTCCAAGGCATGCTACTCATTGGTACTATCTAGCCGACATCATATGGAATCTCTTAGGCCAATTATTACTTCCTTATGTAAAATAGGCAGACTCTTACAATTTAATACCTTAATTAAGGTAGACCCCATCATTTGATACATATTTCTAAAAGCAGACCCCTATAGAGATACCGCCTAACGTGTCTCCTAGACCGTTTAATACTTTATTTGGAGAAAATAGGCGGGCCCTCAAACAACCACTTAATACCTCAAGACCCCCAAGCAGACCCTTCGTATTATGGTTCATACTCACAATGACATCTCATATTAGTGTGACTATTCCTAGGAACCGATAGCCAGATTAATTGGGTATAAATTTCCCTTATAAAATTCGAGACTAATCTTACGTCATTACAAATATTTATCATAAGGACATCTCACATCAATAGAAAGTGTACACAGCTACTGGTAGTCTCAAAGTGAAGGGCAAACTTCCGTCATGTAACTCTATTGACCTCGCATCCCTATGAATTAGCCATAAATCAATTACTCTCCATATATACATATACACACTCATCTCACTTTTTCATAAATAAAGGCCTCAAAGGGATCCTTCCTTGTTAAGTCTTAAAATAATGATTAGGCTATATAAGAGTTTCCTCTTGTTTTTGCCTAACAATCAATTATCTTCCTAATGGGAAAAATAAATATAAAAAATGTCTAATTAACTATGCCTTATATGAAATAATTATACGTAAATTACGCAAATAGAGATGAATAAATATTCGCGCCTAATAAGTTCTAAATGCATGGATTTTACACTCTAAATAGCGTTAAATGTCAATTCCCTAACCGAATATTATTACAGGTCATTTTTCTTCAAATTTTCAAGATTTCAACATACCAAAATAAGGGATCTAATATCCAAAATAAGGAATAAATATTCATAATCAAAATTGCAATAACATACTTGTTTGTACCAAAAATGGTCACAAACACCCAATAGCCGTTGAAAGCACCCGTTCACAATCACAAATCTCAAATATCAGATATGTATAGAAATATATATGAAAACCACTTAGCAAATTCACAGTAAGAACAATAAACAACATAGGATTTATAGTGGTTCGGCGATCGTGCCTACGTCCACTTTGAAGTTGGTGACTTTATTGATATTTTCTTGATGATTACAGTTGGTTACAACAAGTTACAATGGATTATAGCTCTGAAACTTGAATGTAACAGCGACGATAAGGTGTAGAATTGAATCCGGTAGAGTCTTGGCGCTTCATAATTCCGATCCCCTTTTCTGAATGACCTGGGGCTCTATTTATAGCTGTAGGAGGCTGATATTTCGCCCAAATTTAGGGAGACCACTTCTGGCACGTGAGGGGGACCACATGCCCGGCCTCAGGAAATTTGGGCCCACTATGGGATCGATTCGAACTCCATTCGAATCGATCAAGAAATCATCCAATCAAGATGAAATTTGGTGTGGACGTTCTTCAACATGTATGTAAGTTCCTGTGAAAATTTCATTGCATTTGGACTTGTAGATCCTAAGTTATGATCGATTTGAAATTGCGTTCTTCGTCTGTTCATCTTGTTCGAATCGATCCATTCGCATCGATTGCTTCGAATCGATGGTAGCACGCGACTTCGTGATGACGTGGAGCGGAACTTTCGCATCGATCCTCTTTCTTCGCCTATTTGATCGAGTCGTCCCGGAGACTTCGCTGCCTTGACTCGATGGACTCGGAAATATCAACAGCATCTGGACTCGAGTGAGGCTTCGTTCGTATCGATCGGGATATGCCTCAGTCGATCGATACGAATTGGTTGTAGCAGGATGGATTCGAAGTGGATTAACTTCATGGATTCGAAGGACTTCAACTTGATGGATACGAACCAGGTAGACGCGAGGCTAATTCTTTTCTGATTGATGCGAACGCAATGGATACGAAGTCTAGCAATATTTATGGATTCGAATATATCTTCTGCCGATGGATATGAAGTAGGCATTGGCTGATTGATACGAAGCACACTATCTGTTGATGGATGCGAAGTGAGATCATCTGATGGATGCGAAGTGAAGTCACCGATTGATTCGAAGAGCGGTTGTCTGATGGATTCGAACTATTTCTCGCTGATGGGTGTGAACTAGATGGAGTCGACCGATGGATACGAACAGAGGTCGTACTGATGGATTCGAACTAGACAGACAGCGATGGATACGAACCCTATGGATTCGAACAACATACTTTGACTAACTTGCATCGATCATATCTCATTCATATGAACTCCGATTAACCTGAAATTTGGAATGCTGGTTCCCATGACTTTTCTTACCGTGTTCTATCAATTGTAGCCTGATCCGGGCTCAGACAAAATTCATCGATATCCATAGCGAAGCAATGTATAACCAATCTTTGAGACGAACTACCTTCGGTTTCTGATCGATCTTTTGGTATCACAGCTTTTTCAAAAAGCGGGATAACATTTTCCCCCCAAAACATGCCTTGCGGTAGGAAGGTGTGTTTTGTAATGCCTTGAGTTGGATGTTCATATCCCATCAGCAACCTGTAAAGAACTTGATAATTTCATATGACCTCAAATGACGATCGTTCGGGATCGTATGTCATTTGAGATGAATCGGGACCGTTCGCGGTCGATACCGTTCGCGGTGAAGGATGGAATGGGACCGTTCGCGGGAAATTATGATCATTCGCGATCGTGCGCCGTTCGAGGCGAATTGTGACCGTTCGAGGTCGGGTGCCGTTCGAGGCGAATTGTGACCGTTCAAGGTCGGGTGCCGTTCGAGGCGAATTGTGACCGTTCGAGGTCGGGTGCCGTTCGAGGCGGATTATGTGTGCCCGGGGGGAACTTAATATTATCGATGTCAGGCTCACGTTCGAGTGGGTCCCTGAATCGTTTGTCAGGGCGGTTTATCGCCTTCTCAGAGCATGCCTAAGGACCGTTAGCGACCCCGTACATGTGTAAGTAGCTTAGCCATTTTAGAATTATCAGAACCAAATATCTATTCAACTTGTGAGTTTTAAAATAGAAATGTCCAAATCAAAACGAAACAAAAGCGAAGCAAGGATGTCAAAGTGTAAGTTCCCACTACGAAACGGTCAATGATCATTCAGAGCATGCCTGAGGATCGTTCGCGATCTCATACATGTGTAAATGATTTAATCGTGTTAGTGGGAAGCTTACGACTTATTCATCGTTATTTCAATCAATTGATAATCATACGGTGTTCCGGTTCAGGGCCACCCCTGGCTGATGTAGACGGTGGTTGCTCCGGCTCCACCGCTGGAGCTCGCCTCCTCACGTATCGAAGCAGCATGCCATTCCTGATGTGCCCTTCCACCTCATCCTTCAGATGCCTACAGTCGTTTTTGTTATGACCGTTCAACTCATGGAATGAGCAATACTTGCCCGACCTTCGCTTGTTGCTAGTCGGATCTCTTCTCGTTGGCTTTCGATAAGGGACTTGCCCTTTAGTGTCCTGGTATATCTGTTCCAAAGTCTCGTTCAACTCTGAGTATGTGGTGAATCTCGGTTCCCTCCGCGGTCGCACTGATCTGTCATTATCATCCTCAGCCTTTCGTTTTCCCTTGATAATTTCTACACCTTTCTCAGGGGGATTTCCTCATTTGATCGCATAAATATCAATTCCTTCTCCTTCTTCTCTTTCGGCGTTTGCATCTTCCAATCGTAATAACTTTTCTGCCTCGTCGTAGAATTCCCCTAGATCCACAGGTGGATCTTTAGTCAATGAATTTTCGAACTCTGTGCCGTCAGCTACTCCGGACACAGCTGCCATCACAACCATAGATGGATTTGGTCGATCCACTGAAGCTGCTGCCACATTGAAGCGCGCCAGAAAATTTCTCAAAGTCTCCTCGGCTTTCTGTTTTAGAGTTTCCGAATTCATCACATTCTTGGGTCTCGCAATGTGAACCCTGAATTGCCTCATGAATCTCTCAGTTAAATCTGCCCATGTTCCTATGGAGCCGCTCTCCAGCTGTCTAAACCATAACGCCGCAATATCTACCAAGTACAATGGAAAGCACCGGGCCATAACTTCGTCTGATGCCCCCAGCACCTTCATATGCCTCATATATTTTGTCAAATGAACTGTAGGGTCTGTCCTTCCATCATACATATCTAACGATGGTAGCTTAAAATCTGATGGGTTCCTTGCTCGCCTGATTGCCGTGGTAAAAGGGCTCCTATTAACATCCTCTAAATATTTATTTACTAATCCACCTCTCATGGCTCGTCTAACCATCTCCGCCAACTTGTCATTGTCTCCAAGATGCAATCTTCGTTCATCACTTTCGACCTGCCCCCCGAGTTCACGAGGGAATTCTGGGATCTTCCCCTTGACTGAGCGTTCACTCCTCTGCTACTCCCAGGTTGCGCAGATGCTCCTCTCTCCCTCTCCGATATTGGATCAACATTCTCCATGTGTGTGCCTCCTAATCCAGGTGCTAGCCAGATGGCCCTGGTCCGTTCTGAACTCCATCCGCTTCTCTATTCTGTGATCCAAGTTGCCCTATCTGTTGAAATAAACTTTGGATCAACTCCTCCTGTTTCTTCATCATTGTCTCCATCTCGTCCCTAGTGATGAAGATCGACGCTTGATTCGCTCCTGAGGAAGCCACTTGACTTCCTTGGTGTTCACTTCTCTCTGGTCTTTGTCTCTTACTTGTTTGCCTTGTCATAGCTCTTAGATCTGAATTCTTAAATCTTCAAATTCAACTTATCCTGAATCAGCTTTTCTCAGTGAAAGCACCAAAATGTTTGTACCAAAAATGGTCACAAACACCCAATAGCCGTTGAAAGCACCCGTTCACAATCACAAATCTCAAATATCAGATATGTAGAGAAATATATATGAAAATCGCTCAGCAAATTCACAGTAAGAACAATAAACAACACAGGATTTATAGTGGTTCGGCGATCGTGCCTCGTCCACTTTGAAGTTGGTGACTTTATTGATATTTTCTTGATGATTACAGTTGGTTACAGCAAGTTACAATGGATTATAGCTCTAAAACTTGAATGTAACAGCGATGATAAGGTGTAGAATTGAATCCGGTAGAGTCTTGGCGCTTCATAATACCGATCCCCTTTTCTGAATGACCTGGGGCTCTATTTATAGCCGTAGGAGGCTGATATTTTGCCCAAATTTAGGGAGACCATTTCTGGCATGTGAGGGGCCCCACGTGCCTGGCCTCAGGAAATTTGGGCCCACTTTGGGATCGATTCGAACTCCATTCGAATCGATCAAAAAATCATCCAATCAAGATGAAATTTGGTGTGGACGTTCTTCAACATGTATGTAAGTTCCTGTGAAAATTTCATTGCATTTGGACTTGTAGATCCCAAGTTATGATCGATTCGAAATAGCGTTCTTCGTCTGTTCATCTTGTTCGAATCGATCCATTCGCATCGATTGCTTCGAATCGATGGTAGCACGCGACTTCGTGATGACGTGGAGCCGAACTTTCGCATCGATCCTCTTTCTTCGCCTATTTGATTGAGCCGTCCCGGAGACTTCGCTGCGTTGACTCGATGGACTCGAAAATATCAACAGCATCTGGACACGAGTGAGGCTTCGTTCGTATCGATCGGGATATGCCTCAGTCGATCGATACGAATTGGTTGTAGCAGGATGGATTCGAAGTGGAGTAACTTCATGGATTCGAAGGACTTCAACTTGATGGATACGAACCAGGTAGACGCGAGGCTAATTATTTTCTGAATGATGCGAACGCAATGGATACGAAGTCTAGCAATATTTATGGATTCAAACATATCTTCTGTCGATGGATACCAAGTAGGCATTGGCTGATTGATACGAAGCACACTATCTGTTGATGGATGCGAAGTGAGATCATCTGATGGATGCGAAGTGAAGTCACCGATGGATTCGAAGAGCGGTTGTCTGATGGATTCGAACTATTGCTCGCTGATGGGTGCGAACTAGATGGAGTCGACCGATGGATACGAACAGAGGTCGTACTGATGGATTCGAACTAGACAGACAGCGATGGATACGAACCCTATGGGTTCGAACAACATACTTTGACTAACTTGCATCGATCATATCTCGTTCATACGAACTCCGATTAACCTAAAATTTGGAATGCTGGTTCCCATGACTTTGCTTGCCGTGTTCTATCAATTGTAGCCTGATCCGAGTTCGGACAAAATTCATCGATATCCCTAGCGAAGCAATGTATAACCAATCTTTGAGACGAACTACCTTCGGTTTCTGATCGATCTTTTGGTATCACGGCTTTGCCAAAAAGCGGGATAACAATACTTGTAATAAAATAGAAAATCAATTCATTACACTAATTCAATGAATAATCTCAGACAATAAGAATTGCAATCTAAATTCCATATTCTATTCAAATCCTCTTTTATAAAGAAATATATAAGAATAAGTGGTGTAAATTATGAATAAAATTTGTAATCTAAACCTCTTATTTCATTGAAGAATCACAATTTGAACCAAAGAAGAAGGGGGAGTGGTATGAATTACCAAAATTTGCATAAACGAAAAATATTCCATTAAATTAATGTACATAACTAAGAATCTTAATATAGAATTAACATTTCGAAATAAAAAAGAATTTTGGTGGGATTTTATCTATCATATTTTCGAAATCCCACAATCCCTAAGGCAAATTCAAATCCAAAAAGAAATACACTAAACAATTACTGAAAAAGAAATACTAAGGCTTCCTTTCACATATTAGCCTAAGCTTCACTTAAATGGATTTGTAGCATTCCAATCCTTTCTAGAATCTCTCTCTTTTGACACACACACACACACAAATATATGCATACAATATGGAAGAGGTATATATATTCATTAGGTTTAGAATAATTGGAAAATGACAGAATAAAAATAGACGGGAGAAAGAAGAAATAAATAGAAAATAGATTTGATCCTTACCTGAATTCTCCATAGAGTTTCTAAATATAATTTGATGAGATAACAATGATAGAGTTTCGCTGGATTTCCCAAAATAATATGAATGGAGAGGATAGGATTTTGTTATAGGGGTTTAAACGCACCAGAACTGTGCGATGAAAATAGGTTTAAAAGGAGAAATCTGGACCAATCACATCCTCAAACCCTAGCCGCCACTGCCCTTTTTCAAGCACGACCGGTTGACCTCCTTCAACCAGTCGACCACTAGGGTTGACCGATCCGAATAAAGGGGTCGATTAATACGTTTTTTTGGAAATATTTTTATTTCTGTTGCTTTTAATTGATTTCTTCCCCTAATCAACTTTAACGTTAAACGTTAATTAACATTTTCATAGTCCTCAAACTAATTTTTAAAATTCAAATCCTAAATTTAAATTCTCATTTGTATTTGAATTCCAAACTAAATTAATTTAATTTTAAAACTTAAAATGGTCATAACTTCTTCGTTCTAGCTTCGTTTTCAATATATTATATATGGAAACAGATTAGATATTGAAAACGAAGCACATGTCAAAACTTAGCTATGCTTCTCTTCATTCCATCCCAACAGAAAATTCTCTTCATATCCTTATATATCTTACCTCCTTTCGGATGAATGATCATGCTTAAGTGTTGACATCCCATAAGCACATCTCTCATCAAATCCTAAATCATCAACACACAAAGACGTCCATCTCTTCTTAAACATCCCTTCTCACCAACTGAATACCTTCTAGCATGAGGGAAATGTTCTCCTTTTCTCATTTTTTCCAAAATCTCTACTAACTCCTCATCCTTCACTTGCTCATGCGCTATACAATCCATTACGGCCGGTCCTATCTCCATAACTACTAGAAAATCTTGGATGGGTTCTATTGATAGTTGGTGTTAATATTCAAGAGAAACTCCAACTATCTCCATTCATATATAGTACTTAGGGTAGCATGTCTCTGAATAAGGTCGTTGACGACTACGTTCCCTTTTCCAGTGGTATATTGAACACTAAAGTCAAAGGATGCTGCATACTTCATCCACGTCTGCTACCTAAGATTCAATTTTTTTTGGAAAATAGGCATTTGGGTGATTTATGATCAGTGAATAACTCAAACTTTTCCTTCAAAAGATAATGCCTTCACATCTTTAAGAAAAAAACAATGGCTTCCACTTTTGAATCATGCACTAGATACCTTTTTTTATGGTCCTTCAGTTGTCTACTAGCATAGGAAACTACATTCCCTTATTGCATAAGAACTGTCCCTAATCCTGTGCCACATGCATCTGTGAAAACCGTAAATGGCTTTGTTCTATCTGGATTATTGAGCATAGGTGCACTAGTGAATGACTTCTTAAGCTTTTCAAACGCCATGGTGCATCTATCATCCCAAACAAAACTACATTCTTCTTAGTCAATTGAGTTAAAGGGGCTGCTATTTGTACAAAGTTCTTGATGAACATCCTTGTAACGTCCCCTATCTTAAGGAACGAAGCTAAGAGCTACAACTGCGGTCGTCTATAGTATTAGCTTCCGGTGATAAAATACGGTAATGTTAATGGTATCCATAATATCAGAAGCACAGGATATGAAACAAAATCACAGATTCAAGAAAATACAATTTTACTGATTACATTTTAAATCCATGTTTCATATTCTATTGGATAATCCCAAGGGATTCCCAGATTTCGATTAAATATAATTATTACAATTTAGGACACATACGAAGATGCCACTTAGATGCTTAGAGTACTCAATAGACACATCAGTCTTAAATACACCACAGCAAAAACAAAACTAATTACTCCTATATAGCTAACTTTGCCTCCTGCACGTCTTCGGAAGCTTATTCGTCCACCTACCGAACCTGTAAAAACCAAACTCTCAATCTACTCAAATTAATTTTGATCATCCGAGAGTTCAAGGGCAAAACATAAACTTCGAGTCAGAAGTAAATGCTAATGTGAATAATACTATTACACCTTGGTTTACTGATATTAAGTGAGTCCATGCCGCTTAGTCGAACGAGTTTCCCTCACTAATATCCCTTTTAAAACATTTTTTTGCAAATCAGAATTCTGCATTCAAATTGAATAAAGCAATAATAGAAATATCATATATGCACATAAATTAGGCAATCAATAGACTATCTGTCCGAAAAATGTACTTTTGTTTGGCTAACTACTAACCATTGGTTGACTCAGGCCTACTAGACAAAATAAATAATCTAACTTCTGTTAGATACACTCCTGCACAGTCTGTACCTAAATGACTTCTTCCAAGGTGATGTGCATGTGAATGTGTGTATTTCTACTTTCATATTTAATCTAATTTAATTACATAAATGAGCGTATAGGGTATTTTAAAATATTTAAACCCAAATTTCAATTATTTTCAAACCATCATTTATTCATCTTCATATAGGAGCAAAATGGTTATTTCTTGTCCATATATTAATTTTGAGAATATTTATTTGCACATTTTATTTTTATTTGTAGGAAATTGAATGAAATATGGAAGATGCTTCATTGAAATATGCATGCATAAGATTTAGAAGGCAAATGAAGATGAAAATAAATCAATTCATGAAATCATGGAGGACCCCACCTACCCACTTATCATGATCTACAATTAGGAGCTAATGCACATGTTAGTGGAGATTAAAGTTACATGCACATTTAATGGTGGATTAAGCTCATGATGACAACTTGGATGCCACACTTCCTAAAGGGTATTTTGGGTAGTCCTCAAAAATATGCATTAGGGTTTTAGGCATGTATAAACTACCCCTTATGTTTCATGTAATGAAGCACTTAGCACCACCTTGTAGTTAGTTCAGTGGTAAAAAAAAAACTCTTTTTCTTCTTTTTAATGGCTTCTTATCCTTTTCTTCGTGTAATTTATTTTTATGCAATTTTAATTCAAGTTATTTTCTGGTTTATTTTTTCTTATATTAGTAGTGTAGATCTCTTTATTTTATGCAAGTAATTTACCTTTTATTTTATTTCATTAGCTCTCTTTTTCCTGTTGTTTTTGTTCTATGTTACAATTTACGTTTGTTGACATGATAACAGATATGGAAAGCAAAACCTCTTCAATTTAGGGGTAATAAAACTCTCTTAATCGTATAAATTCAGCACAGTGATTTCGTTTGATCTCTTTTTGTGCTTAATGGAAATGTTCGAATAGATAAAATTTTGTTGTTTTAACTTTGAATTTGATAGCCTATGATGTCGATACCAACTAGGTCATGCTTGAACAAATATAAGCACATATCACCTCTTCATCTACATATGATGTTGGTAACGAAGTGATTTCAGAATCAAAATTTGATGGTTTATATTACTAATCAATAGTAAATAGATCATTCTTAGAATAGATTTTATTTTCAACTTCATTATCATTTTCATGAGAGTTAATAAGTGGTTTAGTGAGTGCGTTATAGTTTGATAGTTTATGTTGGACTAATCAATAGCACAAATATGTCATACTTCTTATAAACACATCAACTAAATTTACTATTGACCAAAAAGAGAAATCATAATTTCATTGTGTTGATTTATGTGATCATGAAAAGGAGTTTGCCTCTAAATTTCTTTCTACTCTCATATTTTTATCCACTTGTAGTTTTTGTTAGTTTTTAGAAATTTGTAGTTAACACATTTCAAATTCTTCGTTTAATTCGATTTAGTAGAAATTTTAAAGTCATTTTCAATTCTCTATGGATCAACCCATACTCGCCACGTATTAAATTGTACGCCATATGCTTGCGGTTAATTTTTTATCACATAACTTGTTGGCTATTTTCTAATCCGATAAAAAATTGGTCGATTCGCCAAGTTATTATTGTTTGATTTGATTTTATTTTTATTCTTTAAATTATTGTTGTTTATTGTGTGTTCATTTTACGTGTTAGCTTGCATTTAGAAAATAATAATTAGTGTTGTGTCTGTGTAATTTTTGTTATCATTTTCGTTGTGTGCATCTCCTGTTTTCTACTTTCATTTGCATTTGCATTTCTATTTTTTTTTTAAAACATACACATTTCAAAACAAAAAATATTATTTCATTCCCTATTCACTGTTTTCATTTGATTACATTGTATTACATTTCTCAATTTGAATACATTTCATACATTGCTTTCATTCACTGTACACTCATCAATACACTGTGCACTGCCTGCCATTGCAACTATCATATCCTCTGTTACATATTTCACCATACAAACATCTGCCTCACTGCAATACACACAACCACTGACATATACTTCGACTTGCCTGCAAGCCCAACTGGCCTCAATTTGCCTTAACTAACCTATACTTCAAAATACATCAAAATACATCAATATACTTCAACTTGCCACCACTGACATATACTTCAACGATCCAGCACTGACATATACATCAAAATGCATCAACAATCCATCAAAATACCCCTATACTACAACTTGCCTCAAAAACCACTTACATACTTCCTTGCAAACCACGTATATACATCCAAACTCAACATACTTCGCATACATTTTAACGCTTCACCATCCCTTTGCCCTTCATACAAACTGTGTACCAACCACATCAATCCTCTAGTTACTGTCTTGCACTTCATATCCAAACCACCTATATCCTTCCCACATGACCATACAACCACTTCAAAACTGTGCACTTGCATACGACAGTCACCAAAAACTGCCACCACTGTATAAGATCACTGATCACCTCTGTGCACATCAACATTTACTGCACTTACCACTTCTATCATTCATACAAATATCCCTCCATGTTACAACTCTCTTCCATCAAGCACATACTCCCATCATAACATCATAACCGCCACTCGTTTGTAGCAACCCTACACCGTGCATAGACCTGTCAAAATTTGACCCAACCCATTAACCCAACCCATTAACCCTACTTATAGATGGGGTGTGTCAACCTATTTACGAATATTATTAAATGAGTTATGAGTTGAGTTGACCTATTTTTAAAAAGGTTATAAATGGGTAACCTATTTACCAATTTATTAAAAACATTAAATTTTAATATAAATTTGAAAAATAAGAATTTTGAACCTACATTATAATTTTTCATGGAGACTGACAGTTGTCCTTAGAAAACAACAGACTACCGCATCCCCATGTTTGAATTCCGTCTAATGCAGAAGCCGCTATTTTTTTGTTCAGACTGCAATAACTTCTTCATTCGAACCGGAATCAACCGAGACTTCGACCGAGCAACTCCAACCTAAATTACGGACAGTACGAAACACTCGGATACTTCATCATGTGAACGTACACCGCAGTTCTCCAAGGAGACTGACAGTTGTACTTAGAAACTAACATGCTACCACATCCTCATATTTGAACTCCGCATAGTGCAGAAGCCACTATTTTTTTTGTTTGGACTGCAATAACTCATTCGTTCTAACTCGGAATCAAGCGAGACTTGACGGATTAACTTTCACCTAAATTACGGACAATATGTAACATTCGGATACTTCATCGTGTGAACGCACACTGTAGTTCTTCAAGGGGACTAACAGTTGTACTTAGAAAATAACAGGCTACCACATCCCCATATTTGAACTTCGCCTAGTGCAGAAGTCGCTATTTTTTTTGTTCGGACAACAATAACTCCTTCGTTCTAACTTGGAATCAAGCGAGACTTCGACCGATTAACTTCCACCTAAATTACAGACAGTATGAAACACTCGGATACTTCATCGTGTGAACACACACTGTAGTTCTCCAAGAGGACTGACATTTGTACTTAAAAAATAACAGGCTACCACATCTGCATATTGAACTCCGCCTAGTGTAGAAGCCGCTATTTTTTTTGTTCAGACTGCAATAACTCCTTCGTTCTAACTCGAAATCAGGCGAGACTTCGACCGATTAACTCCCACCTAAATTACGGACAATATGAAACACTCGGATACTTTATCGTGTGAACGCATATTATAGTTCTTCAAGGAGACTGACAGTTTTACTTGAAAAATAATATGCTACCACATCCATATATATGAACTCCGCTTAGTGCAGAAGCCGCTATTTTTTTCGTTCAAACTGCAATAACTCCTTCGTTCTACCTCAGAATCAGGCGGAACTTCAATCGATTAACTACCACCTAAATTACGGATAGTGTGGAACACTCAGATACTTTTTCGAATGAACGCACATTATAGTTCTCCAAGGGGACTGACAGTTGTACTTAAAAAATAATAAGTTACCGCATCCACATATTTGAATTTTGATGAAAAATAGAATTACAATTTCAAATTTTTGTCGGATCTTAAAACATAAAAATTAAAATTATTTTATATTTATTTGTTTTTTATTAGTCAAATCAAATTTAAATTTTTAAATGGGTTAAATGGGTAACCCGCTTATTAAGTAGGTTGGGTCATAAATGGGTTGGGTCAAACTCGACCCAATCTATTTTGACCCAACCCAACCTGTCAACCCGTTTGACAGGCCTAACCGTACCACATAACGGCCATCAACCCCTTCCACCATCATCAACATCATCACAGTATCACCACTGACCAACATTGCTTTTCTCCACTGCCATCTTCCAAATCACTGATGTTATACTTCAGTCACTACATACATACATTACATTACCACCTCCACTTCTGCAACATCCACATTCCATTATCTCCTCCCCCGGCTCTGCCCTCTGCCTCAACAACTCAACCAACATCAAACATTCACCTTCAGCCTCCATCCTCTTCTACAAACCTCAACCACTATCTCGTCCAAAACCTTGAACTCCATTTAAAAAAAAACAAATATCATCAAACCTTACCACGACTTGTTTGCATCTCCAACTACTCAATTCCAACCTCAACAAACCAATCGCCTACAAATCCAAATCGAATTCCAGCATTCCGATTGCCAAACCTGAACAACCCAAAGTCCATCGCTTTACCCAAATTGCCCATCGACCTCATCTAATTGTGGCCGATAAGATTTCACATATTTTCTTTCATTGAGTCGCAATTTTTTATTTCAAAGAGGAAGAAACGAAGTGATGAAACCATTTTGGGGGTTTGAACGGGTCGAAGTGTTCACCTGGTTGAGTAGAGAGATATGTTTTAAATTTTATTTTATTTTCGTCTTTTTGTCTGGGGTTTGCTTGTGGACATATGGGCTGGGTTTTGATATTTGTTGGAATTGTTTTAGTATAATTGTTCTTTAGTTTTATAAAAAAAGGAGTTTGTTTTATTTTGTTTGTAAATTCATTTCTACTAAAAAAATCATTTTGATTTTGTTTGTTTTAGTTCATGATGGTTTGGTGAATTGGTTTAGATTCATTTGTTTTCAGTTCTTACAATTTTTTTTTGCTTTCATTTGGCTTAGCAATTCAAGTTTTAGTTCAATTTCTTTTTATTTAAGTTTTCTTTTAAACAACGTTCTTTCTAGCTAGTTTTTTTTTGTTAAACGAAAAAAGGAGGGTTTTGTTTGACTTGAATAATTGGATTGAATTCAAAATTTTTGTCTGAAGTTTTTTTTTTAAATTTGCTGTCCATATTTGGCTTTCTTTTTTAGGTTGTAAAAGAAGAAGGACCAGCGTGCTAAAAAATTGCTTTGTTTGCTTTTATATATATGTATATACATATACATATACATATACATATACATGTACATATACATATACATATGTAATGTCACTTTAAAATAAATTGCTAATAATTCTGCAAGCTCTGATATCGTACCCTTATCTCTTGCTTTTATTTGCTTGCATTGTTGGTTGCTTGCATTTTAAAAAAAATTCAAAAAAACAAAAACAAAAACAAATTTTGTTCATAGTTGCATCGTTAATTCACGTTTATTTTCAGTTTTGCATTCATCTCATCTCATTTTTATTTTCTAGGGCCATATCCAAATTCACATAAGGTTGGAGATTTCATCACCCCTTCCTTGGCCCACAAATCGCATTTCATTTTAGAATTTGCTAATAACAATGGTTAGACACTTGACCTAAGGATGTTGCAAGCTCACCTAGGGCTTAATTGTATCTTGAAAAGTTGTCTTCTTTGAACAATTTTTTTTCTTGGTGTCTAGGCTACGGTAGAGCGATAATCAGTTATAAATATTACGTTGGTTCGTAAATATTATACTTATTGTTTCTCTGAAGATACTTAAACCTTCGGTTGCATTGCAACGGTGATTCGTGGTGCACTAATAAATCCAGCTCGTTACTTGGCTAAGAATTTTTTTGTTGAATTAGAACAAAGTGTGATTATACAATTTTGGATTAGGAGCTAGTTAGGACAGAAAAATTGTAATTAAGTCATTGCATACATTTAGTTATATTAGTTCGTGCATATTTAAAAAAAAAATCAAAATTCAAAACTAAAAAAATTGTAAATTTTCCTTAACTTAGTTTTTAGATCTTTTTTTTGTAACTTTTAAATCAAAATAAAAAATGCAAGAAAAAAATTTTGAAGTTAGCATTTTAGGAAAACAAAAATCCAAAAAAAAATCTTTTCAAAAATATTTTTTTTCAAAATCCAAATAAAAAACAAAAAAAAAATCAAATTTTCCCTTTGAAAAATAAATTCCTTTTAGTCAATATTTTTCCTTTATAAATAAAGTATATTTTGAAAATATCTGAATTTTCCTATTCACAAGAATTGTACAATAGTTGTAAAAATCTATATAATTCATATAGTGTCACATCAAACTCTTATGGATATTTTAATGACAAATATTGTACAAATAATTCAAAATTTGCACCATAAAATTTTCAAAATAATGATCAACCCTCAACTCTTGAAAATAGTATTGAAACAGTTTCGTCTTTACTTGAACTCTCTAAACAAAAATCAAATGATAAATGATTTCTGTAATTCATGTTTGTGTAATAACTCAAGTCAAAGATTTCAAATAAACAAAATTTGAGTTCACTTCAAAATTCAAATGATTTCGATTATAACTCATGCCAATACAACTTCGAACTCCAAAATGAATTTCAAAGTCAAAACGAAAATGGGAACAACTGTTTAAATGATTTTGGCAATGGGAGTTATTTCAATGATGGTGATATTTTTGTTCTCAACAATTTCAGATTGAAAATTCTTAAATTAATAATTGTAAATTTGTTTTTGTCGAGCAAATGGAAGAAATTCACAAAGATCACACATTGTTATTTGAAATGTAACGATCTTGTTTCTAAACCAAATTTAAATTTAGTAATTAATATTAATTTTGGAATTTAATTGTGAATTAATTTGAATTTTTTCAAAACAAATAGATATGTGTTGAATATATACATATATATATATATATATATATATATATATATATTGTGAATAGAATTTTGAATTTGAAATTCAAAAATAAATATCTTAAGAATAGATGGAATTTAAAAATAATATATATGTGATTTTTATTAGTGTATAATTTAGTTATAAAACATATTCTTTGAAATTTTATAAATATAATGAAGGAAATGTACTTTATAAAATTAGAAAAATAATTTAAAATTTATATAAAAACATATTCTCATGCAAAAATACAAGTGTAGGTTAATAAGACATACAAATAACAAGTGTGAGTTAAGTAAGACATGTAATTAACAAGTTTCTTAATTTTATTTTATTTAAAAAATAAATAAATAAAAAAGAAATCAGGGCTATATATTTCTAGCTCTCCTAACTTCTCATTTTTTTAATCTGTTCGAAACTAAAAAACCTGTACAAACTAGAGATAAAAGAAACCAGTAAAAAAAATTCAAAGATCATCTCAAGCAAAGATTCATAAAGTAAATCAAGATCAAAACATCAAAGCTCAACAACAACCTCAGTTTCAACCTGAGCAAGATTTAAAGCAATAAATCAAACTTTCACAAATTTTCAAAACCTGAAGTAAAAGCAAAAGTTCAACTCAGTTTCAAATCAAGTAAAGAGCAGATCAACTCAACATCAAGTGTAGATTCAAATAAAAAAAGCAGATCAAAATAAATCCTAGTTTTTAAATCTCAAAGCCTGCTGTTTGTTTAAACTAGGTGAGTAAACTCCTTTAAATCTGGATTATAACTTGTTGTTTGTAATCATGCTTGAAGTAAAGTTGTAAATTGTTTGCATGCATACAAATATGTGTATATATATGCAGATATTGGTGTGCATGTCTAGGAATAGGCATAGTTGCCTCTGTTTGGTTACAAGTTTCAAAACCTGTTTCAAAAAATCAAATTCTCTTCCTCTGATTCTTGTTGGGCTTTAAGATCTAAACGAAACTTGTTTGTATAATCAAGATCTAAGTTTAAAAAATATTTTTGAGAATAATTAGTTTAAGTTTATCTAGAAAATTTAAATATACAGTAAAACTTTAAAAACATGCCAAATTCGAATCCCATGATTTCTTGATTCACCAACATCAACCTGTTCGCCTTCATAAACCATGAATTTTAAAAATAGAATCAAGATTTTAGTGTCGTATTGATTGAGAAATTCAAGGATGAACGGTTTAGGGACTTTTGGCAATTTCTGGTCATCGACGAGGTAAGGGAGGTCGTGGTCATGGCTGGAGGAAGCCTGAGTGATGGGGATTTAAGGAAAAATGCTCGGGAATTTTTTAGATGATCGGAGCAATGGGTCGACGTTGATTTAGGGTTTAAACCTAGTTTCTGATCGATCCTATTCTCGAGGCAATTGCGTCGTCAGTGTCGATCGGACTACACCGGGGCAAGTGGAAACGAAGCATGGGTCGTTGACGAAGAGATAGACATGATGGCGAGGTTTCAGGTTATCTGGATCGACGAGGCGAGTCGATTTTGTTGATCGGAATTTTTGTTCCAGGTTGTGTTGAGTAGCTTGATTTCGGATTCGTCGTCATTTCGGGTTTCTAGGTGGTCGGAGACTTAGGGGAGGTCATCGACGTCTTGCTGATGGTCTCAGCATCGACCGGAGGTGGCCGGAATCTTTGTGTAGGTGGACAGAATCTTTGTGCACGTGCACGAGGAAGTTTTGTATCTGGGTGATTTTTTTTGTTGGGGAAGAAATGTATTCTCGGGTTTTCCTCGAAGTAAACTATGGTTTCTCTCGAAGGAATGAGGCGGAAGTGAGAAGCTCAGGAAAATTTGTATCTGGCTCGGGGATTTCATTTGTTTGACTCGGGTCTGGAGATTAAGTGTAAAAACAACTTTAAACTTTTGAAACAAAATCAAGTTTTACTTAAAACAATTTTGTTAAAACCACTTCTTTTGTAAATAATAAATGTTTATCTAAGTTTTGAATTAGTTAACGGTTTTAAAAAAAATTATTTTAAATTAATTAAGTTTAAAGTGTTTTAATCTATATAACCTTTGTTTTAAAAGTTTATTTTAAATAAACTTAATATTGTAATTAAGTGGAAAAATTAAGAAATGGAATGTTTTTAAAGGTTAATTTAACTTGAAGGTTTTAAGTTAATTGGTTAATGATAATTAATTTCAAGGTTTATTAAATAGATATAAATGATAATTAAAGTAATTAATTAAGATAAATTGTTTATCTTTTAATTAATTAAGGTCTTAATTAATTAAAGATTAATTAATTAATGAAAGTAATTGAAGGATAACTACTTAACTTAATATAGGTAATTAAGGATTAATTAAGGTTAATTAATTAATAATTAAGGATTAATTAATCATTAGTTAAGGATAATTAATCATTAATTAAGGATAATTAATAAATGTAATTATGTGATTAATTAATTATAATTAATTAAAATAATTGTAGTTACTTAATAATAATTAAGCAGGACTTAAAATTAATTAATTTAATTTATTTGGAAAATAAAATTGAATTAACTGAGAATTGAACGACTAATTCATCTTGCTTATAGATGATTGGATTATTATTGAATGCCTTGGATTGGTTGATATGTCTGATATGTGATTGTGATACTTTGTGATATGAATTGCTTTGTTTTGAGCTGTGACATCTGTGATATATTGCTATGTGATTGTGAACTTCTGAAATGAAGTAAAATTGTTGGCCTTTAAAACGACATTTGACTTTCGATGCGACCGGGGGTCGGATTCCATATGGTTATCCGAAAACCACATCGAATCTTAAAGGTGAATCTTTTGTTTAATAGATTATAATGGAAAGTTGTTGTGACTTATGTATCCACGTGTTTTTAAAAACATAAGCACTCATTATTTGGTTGAGCCCGAAGTAGGCATTAAATCATAAAACCCATTCCGAATAATGATACGACGAAATGGGAGTGCATTTGAAGACGATGGTTGAAGACCGGGTATTTTCGAGAACGAAAGGATTACCTGTCGATAGTCTCTGCACTGAGTTGCTCCGGTATAAAGATCTCCATATGCGATGGGAAGTCCGGTCGGGATTATGGACATCCGGATTTGCAAGGACTTCTTATGAAGTGCCTTCGGTTCCATTCGACCCAGGATGGACTTGCATGGATGCATGTCCGACATTAAACTTTGAGATATAAAGCTGGTTTCTATCAAATACATTTCTGTTTGTTGGCGGAGAATTTATTCTCTTAGCTTAACATCCTTCTCTGAGATATACGTGCTCAGAGGTTATGTAGTTGATGGTTATTAGTGATATACTCCCAATTTGATAGTGTGGCACGCTAAGTGCTGATCATTGATTGATCAAAGCATGGCTGTTGTGAAAAGCGTAGCTTTGTGGGACGAGACCTCATCGAACCTCACACCCCTAGAAATGGTCGAAACAGGAAGGATGCGGCAAGGTTATGGTGGTCGCGCCCCTCAAGGTATGTGCATTTCCTTTTGGATAAAAAGTGGTATTCTGATATGGAGTCTAGATATTAACTTATGTGGTTGTTGGTTGTTGTTGGGGCCCTGGATAAAGGTCAGTTACGACCGGGGGATGACATACTCGTGACAGTTAGTTACCTGATTACAGAGGTAACACAGCCTTGTATTAGCAGAGATCTGGTTAGGTTCTCGATGCTTCCCTCCAGAGGCGTACCCATTCGAAAAGGAAGTTCCTTAGCAAGGCCATTTGTTGGAAATCCAATCACTCAATACGAGCCCTTTACGATTTCAGTTGTATAACCTGCCACCTCAGGTGGTAGCTATAGTAGGCATAATATAATGGTACCTATACTGGCTAAGATTAATATTATACTTTTGAAAGTTTTTTCACACTATGTACTAATAATAATATCAAAAGGATTTTCATGTATCAAGCATGTTTGACTATCATAAGGAGAAATTTCCCTCAAGTGTGCGATTGCATTGTGTGTGTGCCGGGAGGCCTTATAGTGGTTTCATTTTCCAAAAAGCATAACGGATTTCTTTTGTAATTTGTTTTTGTTCAAACAACTGTTTATGTTTACTTATACCAGTTCCATGTCTGACCCAAAGTTTATTGTTCCCCTTCTAAACTCTGGATGCCCATAATTTTCCACATGAATAGCCTAAAGTCAGGTTATCCATGTTCTAGAGCGAAGTTGGAATGCCGATTTGGACTAGAAATCTTTTGAAGCCTTTGGTCTTTGAAGTTTTTGGAAGCTTTTTGGTTTGGAGCTTTGCAGTTTGGATTGAAGGTGCTTATGTTGTATTCTCACTCTCTCTTTCTTTTGAAGACCCCGTTGAAGTTATTGTAGCCTGTTGTTGTTCCGCTGTGTGTTATTGTTCAGTTGTTGTATCATTTACATCGTGCTCTGATGATGGTGTTCAATTGTTGTAATGATGTTGTATCCATGTTATATCGATGTTGTGATCAATGAAATTCATTTTGTTTCCGCTGTGTTGTTATCATCTAATGTTGTTATAAGCTCCAGCGAACTGGACTTCGACGTTTGAATCTCCGACATTCGAATACGAGTGAGGTATTGGATGTCGATTTTCGGACGCTGGATTCTGGGTCGACACAAGTGGTATCAGAGCTAAAGGTTGAGTAAGAACTTTAGCTTTGGAGTATAACTCATTAGGTGACTCATTAGAGATAGGGTTAGAAACACCCTAGAATGAGTATATTCCCTAAGATATCTCGTCCGTTGGCCTAAATCAATTTTCTTACTATTTACAGATAGTGAGAATGAGCGCAAGAAGAGGAAGAGGTAGGGGATGGGGAAGTACTGCTACAACTGTTCGAGACCCTGCAACAACAACAGCAATGGAGAGAGCAGTTATTCCTATCCAACCTCAGTCGAATCTGGATGATTTGTATCGAAGTTTCTCAAGACTTGGGGGAAAACCATTCACAGGCAAGGAAACTATTATAGAAGCACAAGCCTGGATTTGATTTTGCGAAAGAATTTTCAAAGGATTGAAGTTGGAGGATGATCGGATGAGGTTGATAGCTTCTTGGCAGCTCCAAGGAGAAGCTTTAGCATGGTTGGAGACTATTACATTGGTTGAGCCAGAGGATGAATTTACTAGGGATCGATTCAAGGAAGTGTTTGAGCAGCGTTATATGTCGTCTACTGGTATCTCCAGGATGTATCAGTAGTTTACTGACTTGAAGCAAGGGAGTTTATCTTTTGAAGAATACTTGAACATGTTTAAAGAGTTATCCCAGTTTGGTCCTGAACTAGTGAATACCCCTTAAAAGTTGAATGAGAGATTTATCATAGGGATGAACAAGAAGTTTCATGAGAGGATGACAACCCATGTGAAGGAATCTTTTGCTGATCTGATAGGTATGGGATATAGATACGCTACCCTGGATAAACAAGAAATTACAGAAGAGAAGGGAAGAGGAAGCAATTCGAATTGGAAGAAGAGAAAGTTTGGAGGAAAGAAACCGTGGCAAGGTAAAGAAAAGAAGAATAATCAGGAGAACAAGGCGAAGGATGTTACTTGTTTCAATTGTTTGGAGAAAGGACAGTATTCGAGTAGTTGCAGGAAGCCTAAGAAGCAAGGAAAGAGGGATCAACTTATGAAGACAAGTCACGGAGCCAGAAAATGCTATTATTGTCCTAAGCCAGGACACATGGTTAAAGATTGCCCGGCAATGAAGCAGGCCTAAGTAGCGAAGGTGTATGCAATCAAGGATGACCCTTCGGCCTCAAAGGCAGATAAAAGAAAAGGAGTTTTAGAAGGTAACCTTCTCATTTATAATAAAGTTGTTAGAGTTCTGTTCGACACTGGAGCCACACTAGCTTTATTTTCCAACAAACCGTAGACGAATTAAAACTTTAACCCAAATTTTTAGACGAACCAATTTGCATGAAGAACCCGATTGGCGGCCCTAAGAATCTTTGTTTACGTTGTAGAAAAGTTCCTATCTCGTATTCTCATCATCAGTTTTCTATCAGCCTTTTCGTTCTAGACTTTAATGAATTTGAAATTTTACTTAGAATGAATTGATTAACAAAATACGAAGCTAAATTAGATTGTAACAATCGAACGATTTCCGCAAGAACCAAATTTCAGAGTTTCGTTGTGATTTCTTATGAGGACCCAAGTCCGAAAAGGGATAAGCTAATGTATACTTAAGGGTGTTCCGACCCAGGTTTGGAGTCCATACCTATTGTTCGAGTATTTCCGGACGTATTTGAAGAGGTTAAATCTTTACCTCCACATAGGGAAATTGAATTCAGAATCGATTTGTTTCCCAATGCTCGTCCTGTTGTGCATGCAAGTCGCAGTATGGAACCAAGGGAAAGAATAGAAATAGTCAAGCAAACCCAAGATTTGCTCGAGAAAGGATTCATTTGACCCAGTCGTTCCAGTTGGGGATCAGCTGTTATGTTCGTAGCCAAGTCTAAGGATCTTTAAGATTGTGTGTAGACTACCATGATCTCAATAAACTAACTCTTAAAAATAAATTTCCTTTGCCTCGAATCGACGATCTGTTCGATTAACTGCATGGTGCTCGATTATTTTCAAAGATGGATCTAGCCCTAGGATTCCATAGTTGAGAATTGTTGAAGATTATATTCATTTAACTGCTTTTACGGGTCCAGATATAACCTATGAATGGTTAGTTATGCCCTTCGGACTAACCAATGCCCTTGCATATTTCGTAGACCTAATGACCCGAGTATTCCGAGAGGTGTTGAATAAATTCATTTTCGTATTTGTTGATAATATTCCGATCAATTCAAAAATTGAAGAAGAGCATGCCAAGCACTTAAGAATTTTTTTTGGAAATATTGAGGAGAAATATTCTTTTTGCTAAATTTTCTAAATGTCATTTTGGGTCAAGGAAGTTAGATTTCTCGGACATATTGTCACCGAAGAAGGAATTTCTGTAGACCCTGGTAAGGTTTCCGCTATTCTAAACTGGAAGCAACCAACTACTCCAAAAGAAGTCAGAAGTTTTTTAGGATTAGATGGATATTACTGAAAGTTTTTCTAGGATTTCTCTAACTTAGACAGTCCATTAACTAAGCTGACTATAAAGAATGCCAAATTCGATTGGACTCCAAAGTGCGAGGAAGCGTTCCAGGAATTGAAGAGAAGGTTGACCACTGCTCCCGTTCTTGCTATTATTAACGGAAATCAAGGTTTATATGTTTACACAGATGCATGTAGTGAAGGTGTGGGTGTTGTTCTAATGCAAGAGGGTAGAGTGATTGCCTACGCAAGTAGACAATTGCGACCACATGAGAAAAACTACCCGACCCACGATCTTGAGCTCTTGGCAGTTATCTTTGCTTTGAAAATCTGGCGTCCTTATCTTCTGGATGAAAATTTTGAATTCACCGACCATAAATCTTTGAAGTATCTCTTTACCCAGACAGATTTGAATCTAAGGCAACAATGTTGGTTGGAATTCCTAGCGTCATACAACCTAGATATTCAGTATACACCTAGTAAATCCAACGTGGCAGCTGATGCTTTGAGTAGAAGACATGTTGTTCTTGCTTATCTTGTTGTCAGTCCTACTCTTCTTGAGAAGGTTGCTAGTAAGCTAAAAGAAGACAAGTTTCTTCATGAAATTTATAAGAGAATATGTCAAGGTGAAGATTCTAACTTTGAAGTTGACAATATTAAAATTATAAGGGTGAAAGGGAGGATCTGTATTCCAGATATCTCAGATCTCAAACGAGAAGTATTGGATGAATGTCACAAATCCAAGTTCAGTATCCATCTAAGAGTTAATAAGATGTATCGAGATATTAAGAAGTCTTTCTGGTGGAAAACGATGAAGAGGGATATATCTATTTATGTTAGTCGATGTGCAACTTGTCAACAAATAAAGAGTGATCAAATGAAGATGGTAGGTTTACTTCAACCACTAGAAGTGCCTAAATGGAAATGGGACTAAGTGTCTATGGATTTCATAAATGGTTTGCCACAAACTCGGAAGGGTAATGAGACGACTTGGGTTATTGTGGATCGTCTGACCAAGACTGCCCATTTTATTCTAATAAAATCGACCCGAACGGCAACGAGTTTGGAAGTGTTATATGTTAAAGAGATTGTTCGTGTCCATGGAATACCAAGTAGTATAGTGAGTGATCATTATCCGATCTTCACTAGCAGATTTTGGGAGGCATTTCAAGCTGCACTAGAAACCAAGTTGAACTTCAGTACTGCTTATCACCCGTAGTCTGATGGGCAAACTGAAAGAATAAATCGAATCTTGGAAGATCTTTTGCGTGCTTTTATTGTTGATTTTGGAGGTTCATGAGAGGACCATTTTTATCTGGTTGAATTTTCATATAATAATAGTTATCAGGCCAGTATTGGGATGGCTCCTTTCGAAGCATTGTATGGTCATCCTTGTAGATCACCTGCATGTTGGATTGAGTCAGGTGATAGGCTTGTTCTTGGTCCAGATATGATAAAGGAAGCTATTGCGAAGATTGATTTTATTCGGAAGAAAATGAAAACTGCCCAAAGCCGACAGAAAAGTTATGATGATCACAGTAGGAGAAATTTAGAATTCCAGGTTGGAGATTCAGTTTTCTTAAAGGCGCCTTCAATGCGTGGAGTTTTGAGATTTGGAAAGACGGGTAAGCTGGCACCACGATATATAGGTCCTTTTCCTATACTTGAGAGGATTGGTCTTTTGGCTTATCAAGTGCAGTTACCTAATTGGCTATCTGTCATACATACTGTGTTTCATGTTTCACACCTTCGGAAATATGCACACGACCCAGATCATGTTATTGAGGAGGCCGCTTAGCGGGATTTAGAGATCACACCTAATTTGGCAGTGAAGAGAGAACCATTGAAGATAATCGATCGAGATGAGAAGCAGTTGAGGAATAAAGTAGTGAAATTGCTGAAAGTACAATGGAGTGGAGATCTAAATGATTGTACTTGGGAAATAAAGGAGAGCATGCATAAGTTCTATCCCAAGTGTAGAATGGATATTTCGGCTTGATCTGGTAAGCCATTTCTCTATCTTTATGTATTCATATATTATTTGTTTGTCTCCCTGTCTTTCAAATTTCGGAGATGAAATTTTCTTAAGGGGGAATCTATAACGATCCAGTTTCTAAACCAAATTTAAATTTATTAATTTAATATTAATTTTGGAATTTAATTGTGAATTAATTCTAATTTTTCAAAACAAATAAGATACATGTTGAATATATATATATATATATATATATATATATATATTGTGAATAGAATTTTGAATTTGAAATTCAAAAATAAATATCTTAAGAATAAATGGAATTTAAAAATAATATATATGTGATTTTTATTAGTGTATAATTTACTTTTAAAACATATTCTTTGAAATTTTATAAATATAATAAAGGAAATGTATTTTATAAAAATAGAAAATATAATTTAAAAATTATATAAAAACATATTCTCGTGCAAAAATACAAGTGTAAGTTAATAATGTTGGAATCTTGATTTTGATTATGACAAGCTACATAAAATATCTGTGTATACTAATTATCTTTGCAGGAGATTTGTTGCAAATTCCTTTTCAGATATTTTAAAGCTAAAGTATGATGTGTCTAGAGTCTGTACTTTATTTAGAAATTTGGTAAGATCTCTCCTGAAATGATATATACACACACACACACACACATGCATGCATACACATGCACAAAGGTCTGAATTCAGATGCCTGAACTCATTCATTCAGACGTCTGAATGTTCAAACCTGAATATTGTTTCACAATATTCAGACGCCTTAATGAAAATTTTTCAAACGTTTGAATTTAGTCAAAATTTGCCTAAAAGCTTGCTGTTTGCGTTTCAATCTAATTCAGAAGTCTGAATTTTTTAATTCAGACGTCTGAATATTTCCAACTGCTATTTTCTTGAAAATTCACTTCTCTTCACCGAAGAGAAACGTTTTCAAAATCAATAGTTGCACCTATTCTTTTCAATATAACTTTTTTATCTATAGTTGCAACTCTTTATACACTATAAATAGATTAAAGAATTCAACAAACAATTCACCGAATTTACTTTTAGCATTCTTGAATTCTCATCTATTCTTAAGCTTTCGAATTGCACTCAAATTTCTTACATACTTTGATCATTGATCACTTTATCTTCCACAATTCTCAAAGCACATCACACTATATATAATAAAGGAGAAGATTGTAGGAAGATTGTGCTTAATTGACTTATCAATGTTATTTAAGAACACACAACAGTCAGATACATTTGTTATTTGTAAAAAAGTCTTGTTCGGTTGCTCGGGCAGTTAAAGTCCTATTCGGTTGCTTAGGCAGGTGAAATCCTGTTCGGTTTCTCAGGCGGTGTAAGCCTATTCCTCCGGGTTAAGTAAGGGTTGTGTTAGTGAAATTCCAGAAGGAGTCTGGGATTGGACGTAGGATGGTGCTCCGAACCTGTATAAAACCTCTGGTGTCATTTACTTTACTTCATTTACTGTTTATTTACTTATTCCGCACAATTAGTTTATCCATATTACTCGATCCTATAGCATAGCTTCTTTTCATTTGGTATCAGAGCAAGGTTTCATCTAACCGTAACATAGTTATTTGATTCGTTGCCAATATGGAGAGTAACACTAGCGCTAGCACTATAAGCATAAGTACTATAAGCACTAACACCAGTTTTATAGAAGGTCAATCCACTGCACAGCCTCCGTTTTTCAACGGTTTGAACTATAATTATTGGGCTACTTTTATGAGAATCTATATGCAATCAAATAGCTTTGAATCATGGAATATCACACAAAATGAATACACTCTTCCTACAGGAGAATATTCCACATGGACAAACACAAAAAATTAGATGCTTCTGCCAATGCTAAAGCTATGAACATGTTATTTTGTGCACTAGATAGAAATGAATTTAATCGTATTAGCATGTGTCAAACTGCTTATAAAATATGGAGAATGCTTAAAATCACTCATGAAGGAACTAACAAAGTCAAACAAAGCAAAATCTCCATGCTCAAAAATCAGTTTTAAAATTTTAGAATGAAGCAAGGTGAATCCATCAATGATATGTACTCCAGATTTCAAGATATCTATCATTCACTATTAAGATTAGGAGAAAAGTTCATTGATTTTGATATTGTATCAAAAATCCTAAACTCTTTAACGGATGAATGGGGAAAAAAGTCTTGGCTATTGATGAAGCTAATGATCTCTCCACCGTAAAACCAAAAGAGTTAATAGGAAACCTAATGTCCTATGAAGTGAATTTGCAGGCAAAACGAGTACAAGCACAAGAAAAAAAGAACATAGCTTTCCATGCTGAAGAAGAAAAGGATGAAGATTCAGATGAAGTAGATTTAGCATTTATTGTCAAAAATTTCAAAAAGTTCTTAAAATTCCAGAAAAACAACAGAAACAATGGAAAAAGCAACTTTAGCAAACCATCATCTTCAGCACTAGAATGTTTTAATTGCCATAAGAAAGGTCATATCCAGAAAGAATGTCCAGAATTAAAGAAAAAAATACTTCAACAAGGGCAGAAAAGATAAGAGAAAGAAAGCATTCTCTATTACATGGGATGACTCAGATACCTCTTCATCATATAGCAACAGTGACAGTGAAAATGAGAAGGCTAATGTTTTATTCATGGCTATTGAAAAGGAGGTTAGTAATTTCACCTTTGATGATATGATAGAGATAAATTCTGAACTAGTTGACATTCTCAGAAAACTCAAAAGAAAATATAAGGAGACTCATGAACATCAGAACAAAGCAGAATTCGAAATAGATTTGCTTAAAGATGAGAAGAAAATACTAGAGGAAGAACTTGATAATTTACAAGAATCATTCTCTAATATTAATTCTTAACTCACACTTTTGAGTCAAGAAATCGAAACTCAAAAATAAAAGAATGACGCTCTTGTTTCTGAAAATCACGAATTAAAAACAAAAGTAAAATTAATAGTTTTTGATAACACTAGTCTCAAAACTAAGTTAGAAAGCATCACCAAAAATGTTTCAAATTTTAATAAAGGAAGAGAAACTTTATCTAAAATTATTGATAGCTCTCAATCTGTTTCAAGTAGGAAAGGATTAGGATATGTTAAGAAAACAAAAGCTCCACCTAAAAAGAAAATTAGGAGAAATATTAATCCTACTGCAAAACAGTCAAAAAGAAATACTTACCCGAAAAACATCAAAGTTTGGGTTCCTAAAACAAAAAACAGTTTGATTAGGAAGAAATATATTAACACCTTTTTTGAAACTGTTCATAAGACTAAAGATTACATATTCAAATGGGATACTGAACCCTCTTGGGTTTGGTTTCCTACGACTTAACTCTTAGGACCCTATTAAAAAGGTGGGTACCAATGTTATCTCATATGTTTTGTAGGTCCCACTCAATAAAAGAGGAAAATGGATACTTGACAATGGTTGCTCAAAACATATGATAGGAGACAAAGATATGCTATCAAACATTACTTACTCAGGTGGAGGCTCCGTCACATTTGGAGATAACTCCAGAGGCTACATCATTGGCAAAGGCGATGTAAGCAACAACGGTATTTCAAATTTACGTCTTATTTCAAATGTTTTACTAGTCAAAAATTTAAAACATAATTTACTTAGTGTCATCCAATTATGTGACAGAGGATTCAAAATCACATTTTCTGAAAATAAATGTAGTGTTTTTGATCAAAATGAAAAACTTATCTTTGAAGGGAATAGAGACAGAAATATCTATGTTTTTAATATGAAAATAAACCATAATTCAGATATGTGTTTAATAGCCAAAGAAACTGATCCTTGGTTATGACACAAACGATTAAATTCAAAGCTATAAATAAGCTTTCTAAAAATGATTTAGTAAAAGGTCTACTAAAAATGAATTTTAAGATTGATCATATTTGTGATGCATGTTAGTTAAGAAAATTAACTAAGTCATCTTTTAAATCTAAAAAGGTTATTTCAACTTTACAACCACTTGAATTACTACATATGGATTTATTTAGACCAACACAAAGTACAATCTATTAATCACCATAGATATGTGTTTGTAATTGTTGATGATTTTTCTAGATATACTTAGACTATTTTTATGAAAAATAAAAGTGATACTTTTGATAATTTCAAAACTTTTGTCAAAAGTATTCAAAATTTGAAAGGACTGAAAATAAAAAACATAAGGAGCGATCATGGAGGTGAATTCGAAAACGAAGCTTTTGAACATTTTTTTAAGAAGAAAGGAATATTCCATAATTTTTCGTTTCCTAGAACTCCACAACAAAATGGAGTTGAAGAACGTAAAAATAGAACCTTACAAGAATATGCAAAGACTTTGTTAAATGGAAGTACGTTACCAAAAAATTTCTGGGCTGAAGCAGTTGCAACAGCTTGTTATGTTTTGAATCGTGTTTCTATTCGACCACTAACTAAGAATACTCCTTATGAACTTCTTTATAGTTGAAAACCAAATATTTCTTATTTTAAAGGTTTCGGTTCAAAATGTTTCATTTTAAACACAAAAGATCAGCTTGGCAAATTCGATCCAAAATCCAATGAAGGAATCTTTGTAGGATATTCAAATCGAAGCAATGCTTATTGAGTTTATAATAAAAGAACCAATATCATTGAAGAAAAACTTCATATATCCTTCGATGAAAATTTGAATCAAATAACAAGTATAAGAGATGATGAAGAATTCCCTGATAATATCAAAAATACAGAAATTTCAAAATTTGAAAATAATGAAAACATGATTAACAATAACAATGAATTAAGATCTCCACCTAGATTATTAAGGGATCATCCTTCTGTTAATGTCATTGGAGAACTCAATTCATCTGTTAGAACAAGAAGTCAATTAAATCAAATGGGTCATGTAGCTTTCCTTTCTCATATTGAACCTAAAAATATTAAAAAAGCATCCACCGATGAAAATTGGTTAATTGCTATGCAAGAAGAGCTAAACCAATTTGAAAGAAATGACGTTTGGGATTTAGTTCCAAAGCCTAGTGATTAATCAGTTATTGGTACAAAGTTGGTCTTCAAAAATAAAGCAGATGAATAAGGTAATATTACTAGGAATAAATCTAGATTAGTTGCATAGGGATATAATCAAGAAGAAGGGATTGACTATGAAGAAATGTTTGCTCCAGTCGCTAGACTAGAAGCAATACGAATCTTACTAGCCTATGCATGTTTTCATAACTTTAAATTATATCAAAGGATGTTAAAAGTGCTTTTTTAAATGGTTTTATAAAAGAAAAAGTTTATGTTGAACAGCCTTCTTTATTCATACACGAACGATTTTCTGACCATGTCTATAAACTTAAAAAGGCCTTATATGGTTTGAAACAAGCACCTCATGCTTGGTATGATCGTCTTAAAAGATATTCAGTAGATTCTGGTTTCGAAATTGGGAAGGCTGATCAAACTCTTTTTATTAAAAGAAACAATCAAGATATTTTAATTTTTCAAATTTATGTTGATGATATTATTTTTGGATCTACAAATGAAAAATTATGTTAAGAATTTTCTAAAATAATGACTAAAAAATTTGAAATGTCACATATGATGAATTAAATTATTTTCTTGGTTTACAAATAAAACAATTAGAAATGGTATTTTTATAAATCAAGAAAAATATTGTAACAATCTAATTAAACGCTTTGGTATGGAAAATACTTCTACCAAACCAACTCCTATGAGTACAACTATACATCTTGATAAAGATGAAAGTGGCAAAATTATTGACCAGAAATTATATCGAAGTATGATTGGATCGTTACTATATTTAACAGCTAGTAGACCTGACATAATGATGAGTGTTTGCTGGTGTGCACGATTTCAAGTAGTTCCCAAAGAATCACATTTGCGACCAGTAGAACTCATACTACGTTTTCTTAATAAAACCACGGACTTTAGAGTATTCTATCCAAAGGGATGTCCTTTTGAATTAGTGTCCTATAGTGACGCTGATTTTGGAGGAAGCTGGACAGATAGAAAAAGTACAAGTGAGACTTGTTACTTTATTGAACGGTCTCTTGTATCTTGGTTTAGTGAGAAACAAAACTGTGTTATTATCGATATGTGAAGCAGAATATATTTCTGCAGCTTTGGCATGTGCTCAAGTTATCTATATGCAACAAACACTACAAGATTTTGGTTTTAATTTATTTAAATAAACTATTTATTGTGATAATTCTAGTGATATAAATTTATCTAAAAATCCTATTAATCACTCATGAACAAAACATATTGACATTCGTCATCATTTTCTTCATGATAATATTGAAAAAGATATAATAAATCTAGAATTTGTGTCCTCTGACAAACAATTGGCAGGTATCTTTACAAAACCGTTAAATGAAAATACTTTCATCAATTTAAGACGAGAACTTGGAATCGTCTCTATTAAAGATTTATAAGTTTACGTATTTTTAAAATATATGGTTTTTATATTTTACATAATTCATAGCTTACTAGGAATCGTATCAATAAAAAAATAAAAATAAACAAAAGAAAGAGTAAATCTACCAACTCCCACACCAATTTATGAACTGGTTCCGATTTTCCACCCTTAACTCATACTGGATATACTCCACCAACTAAAAGAACAAGACGGTCTCTCTTTTTTGGATCACCATCCACAAAAGGGAAAATAGATGATATTCGTCACTATCAGAAAGAAACATTAGAATTACAGTGCGAGTTATACTATGAACAAAAAGTTAATGCCAAACGGCTTAGATTTTTGGAACAAATCGCGTTAAAGTTCTGTGGTTCTTCATCAAAAGATACAGTTCATCAACCGTCTACCATTCGTTCTCCAAATCATCACAATCCCTGGGAACCATCACCACAACATCCACCGACATTACCAAATTCTTGGGAACGTGGCAACAGATGGTCTCCACTTCGACCATTTGTAGAGAACACTAAAATTGAAGAAGAGTCATATCATACTCCGAGTTCTTCTTCAAAATCTCTTTAATTTTTTGTTATTTTTTATATACTATTTTTCATTTGTAATTTCATTCTGTATGTTCTAAAATTATATTATTTAAAATTATTTGATAATATTTTTTTTTTCTATATTCAATAAAGCTAATATGTGCTTCTGAGCAAAATTCAAACGGCTGTTTTATTCAAAACAGACGTCTGAATATTCAAGGTATAAAAATTTTACCCCAGATTTAGACGTCTGAATCAAATAAAACAGATGTAACGACCCGTAAATTTTCGATAATTAAAATAGCTCATTTAATAAGATTTCGTGATTTAATGTTAGAAATTTTTTTGTAATTCATTTGGAATAATAATAACTGGAATGAATTGCAACAATAATTATCCAAGTAATTATTTATAGATTGAATGGAGTTCCAATCTAATTGAATTGACTCAAATGTTATAACTTGGTTATAAGGGAATATAAAAAAAACAAATGTAAATAAGTGAATAAGAATTGTGAATTATTTAGGTAGTAATACAAATTTTAATAGATTGGTTTCGAAGATTTGAATAGTAATAAGTATTGAAAAATAAATGCTACTAAGTGAACGCCTTTGTAATCAATAGTTGGATAGGATAATAAATGTTGAATTCATTGGGTATAATAGAGTAATTGATTGATAAGTAAAATCTATTTAAAATCAAATAATTGAATATTGAACAGGTAAATTGTTTAAAGTAAATATTTAAAACTTATTGAATAATTGAATAAATGTAAAATGGAAATAGTGTTCTAAGATGTGAATTGGTTTTAAAAGTTGAATCTTATAAGTTCAATTTCAAATATTTCAAAGGATAATGAATTATTGGATAATTAAATCGATTATTTAATAATTGAAATTACAGAAATAATTGATAATTTGGGTTTGATATGATTAAAAATGATTTGGAAAATTTTATTTAATCATGTTGGAGTTATAGTGATGTTATAGAACTTTTAAAATTGAATTTTAAGTTTATTTGTGGAAATTGAATATTTTAATATTTAATTATCGACTGGAAAATAGCCATTTTTCAAACAGTCTCGGAATTTGACGAAACCAGTTTCATCGGATCCGTAATGTTATATTATTGTAAGGTTTCAAATTTCAAGTCAATCGGATTAATCGTTTGTCCGGGGCAAGCCAAAACGCATAGAAAATCGTTTAACCGATTTAATTTAAAATCGATCGTTTATTGCCATAACTCGCACAGATGACCGAATTAGCTCCCGAGACCTATTCCTTTGTGTCTGGAACGTGGGATAAACCCTAGAAACGCCGGTCACCATGCGTAAATCGGAGTTCGGAAAACCCGGGATGAATAGTGTTCGTCGTTTTTCTATAAAAGCACTTCATTATTTTCTTTTTCTCAAAATAAACCCTAACCCTAAAAATAAATGGCCGGCCGCCTCCTACAGTTTTAAAGGCCAGAAACTTCCCGTCTTCTTCCCCTCCGATCTCCCAATCCGTCGACAATTAGGGAAAACTTCCAACTACAAAACGAGAGAGGGCGTTGAGATCTCTAAAGTGTACGGCTACGATCGAAATTGGAGCGACAAGGTGGGAGCTACGTGGCCGCGATGGCCGGCCGTTTGTCATCAAATTTCGTGCTCCAGGGGAGGCTGATTTCAACGTGGTGGAAGGCGTGGGTGACGCGCGTTGTTGTGGAGGCGGGTGTGGTCGTTGATCGTTGTGAAAACGAAGGGGTTGGTCGCGATTGTTAACCCTAATTTCGAAATTATGGGTTTGCTCGTTCGTTCGTTTACTAGAAGCAAACGTGAGAGGGGAGAAGAGAAGAAACGTGGAGCGGCCTTGATTTTCTACTTTGAATCGAACGACAAAGATTTAAGAAAATGACGAAACGAATTGCGTTGCAATCGTTTTGTCAAGCACTACGCAATGCAACTGGATTGGAAGCGATTGGAGTCAGTGAGAATTTCGGGTAAAATTAAACGTCCGTTTAATTTTATTCGAAATAAAGAGCTGGAACTACATTGAAATCAAGGTGAGTGTTTTATAACGCTCACAACGTACTGAATGTCTTTATGCTAGTTAAATTTGACATTATGAAGTGTTATGAATTTTATTTGTCGTTGTTTGATAAAAATTTAATTGTCATTTGAATTCACCATTGAAAATTTAATTGACAGTCAAATTGAAATTAAAAATTGAATTGCGATTAAATTACCTGATATTGATAACTATGAAATTGCCGTGAATTGTATTGTCTATTGGATGATGTATTTCGATGGATGCTATTGGTTGATACTTAAATGGTTGGATGTTTATTTGCTTATATATATCCTGTTATGCATACATATGACACTGTGATTTGATTTAAGTGATATATATTCATCCTTAACATTTAATTTAAATAACTAATCACTTGGCCATAGGATAACAAATTATATACGGACACCGGATTGGCTAAATTAATAATTTTTAAAATCGTCGATTTGAAATTTATTTAAATGTTTTGATTTAAAAGTTATAAATAGAAATCAATTTATAGAAATCGAATTTATCGAAAAACTGAGTTTGGAATGTTGAAATAAATTTTGGTTAAAGGAAACTGTTAAATAATTTAAGTTGAGGCTTTAAGATTAAAAATCGGGATATGATTGAATTTTGAAGATTGATTTGTTTAAAGATTGAAGCTTAATTCAAGCTTTGAATATTACTAAGTAAAAGTGATATAAAAATAATATTTTGAAATTGAGCTTGAAATTGAATCATATTGAAATTTGGATTTAAATTTGAATATTGAAGGATAATTTTGTTAAGTGTTGTAAATTGATATTTTGAAAAATCAAGCTCAAAATCGATATAAATTTGAATTAATTGAAGGTGAATGTAGAATTGAATTGATTTGAAGTCAAAGTTGACATTGATTTGAATTGAAATCGAAATTGAATCGGTAGAATGGAAATTGAAATTGATTTGAAGTGGGAAGTTATAATTGAAACGGTTTGGTTTTGAAGCTGTTCATTTTGTTTTCCAAATTACTCTGTTATATGAACCATCTTTAAATACTTAAACTATTTTAACCTATATTAACTATATTAAATTATTTTTAACCCATCTTAAACCATGTTAACTTATTTAATCTATTTTAAATCTATTTAACCCAATTTAAATTATTTTAAATTAATTTATCTATTTGAAATCCATTTAAAGATTTTAAGTATTTTTAACTATTTTAATTATTTAAACTACTTTTAAACTACTTAAACTATTTTTCTAAAATTTCAAGCTAGTCAATAAGGTGAAATGTTTATGTCTAAATCTTGAATTTAAATACGAATTCGGTTAAATGAAGTTGCAACCTAAATTGATATTCGAAATGATCTTGAAATCGAAATGGGATTTTGAGGCGCAAATGATTTTTGAAACGGAATCTTACATTTTGAATAGCTATGATGATATTTGAAATGGATTTGATTTTTGAAGCGAATATGATATTTTGATATCAATTATGAATTGATTGAAATGTAAAGGAGCCATTGGTGTAATAATACATAGTTATTAAAGAGACCGGGATCGGATATGGACATACTCTCTGTCGATACCGAAAACCACTTTAATAACTAGTATACGTGGAGTGTTGATCCAGAATGAAGTGGATGGTTTGGTGAACGCGTTGACTGAAGAAAGAGAACGATATTGGATGACCCCTGACATGACTAAAACAGGAGCCGCGCCGGGCCATTAAGGTTCGCCATCTCTAGCGGACACACTTCTTCGATACCATATCTATTACTTTTGTGATTCGATTTGGGTGCACCCCTTGATTTGGGAGTGTTGTTTCGCGGTGTTGAGGTAGCTGCTGGCTTTGCTCAACATCAGTCCAGATCACGCAACTACTAGTATCCTAGTTGGTATCGCCTCATGTACCTTGTCATACTGATTATCCTATTCGCAACCACTACGTTTTGTTTTGTGTTATACCTATGGGGTACCCTCTGATAACCACCAGTTTACGGTGGGGCATACGGTGCTGTATAGACTATGGCATTATAAAAATGTGTTAAGGGGAATTATGGTAACGCCTTAACGCTAATACTTTTACTTTACTGTAGACATATTATAATAGCGTATTGTACTACATAGTAGATAGTTTAACGGATCCTTGAGAGATGGAAAATCCCGTAACATCTTTTAAGTTATTGCACGCATGTTGACACTGGATATGAGATGTCAAACCACGTAAACATCTCTGACGCCGTTACACTCATATTTATTTACGATTGATTTAACTTTCATAAGGATATTTTAGTCCTGACTCGAGTGTTTTGTCTTTTCATTACGCTCGGGTCAGTCCTGAGTTTTCAGATTTTTGAAAATCTATTCTGGAGGATGAAGACGAAGATTCGGTATACTATTACTATTATTATCCTTGCATCATGCTGTCTGCTGCATCATTTTATTGTTCTGTTGTATATGTATAACTCTGATAAATTTTGTATAAATAATGATCAAAGTATTGTAAACAGCTTCATGAACTGTTTATTTGACTATTATATTTTATCGTTCCGCTGCAAGATTCTGTGTTGTTTCATTTCCTTTATTTTCCTTCCCTTTCTTTTCTTAATTACCCCAATGACCATCTTCCCTTTTGAATGGTTTGGAACCGGCACGTGTATTGGAACGTCGGTTTAAACTGTCCAAAAAGGCGGGTCGTTACAACAGATATCTAAATCAGGTCGAATTCGAAATATTTCTTTACGGGTTGCAACTCAGTCCAATTCAGACGTATGAGTCAAATAATTCAGACGGCTGAATTTTTCTGAGCCAATTTTTTTCAGCTTGCTTCTTTATTTTCTTTCCACTTATACCCTGCCTTTTCACCCTCTATATATTGCCTTTTTCACTTCATTCCCAATTATTTCATAACCCTAGCCCCCATTTTCAACTCTTTCAAAGCTTTTACCTTTCCTCTAACTCTCAAATGGCACCAAGATCAAAACGTAGTAGAGAATCAACCTCCGAACCATTCGAAGATCAAATTTGGTAATAGCCATGGAACGATGCTGTTGTTTTCCGGTATAATTATATGAAGAATTCCAACATCATCGAAGGAGCATTCATAAAATTTTCGGATTTCGCAGCTTATCGTGTTAGAGAGTTGGCAGAACAATTCCACATCGATGGCTTAATTGGATATACTCCTAACAATGTTAAGATTAATCATCTTATGATTAAACTTTTTCTTGCAAATTTGAATTTGGATCATCATAATCCCTGAAATCGTCAAGATTGTGTTCGGTCAATAGTTTGTGGTGTAAGAATTTTCTTACCTTTACAAAGATTAGGTCATATTTTAAATTATCCTTATCAAGGAATTGATATTAATGAGATTGAAGTTGATATGGATCATCGAGACGAAGTTTCACATCAGTTCTTGTCTGATCAACTTATAAATATTGGCAATTTAAAATCTACCTTCTTAAGGCCACAAGCTAGACTCATTCACCGTGCACTTATTCGTTCTTTACAACCGAGGATGGGGAGTTATGAAAAAGTTTATAAAGAAAAATTCCAAGCTCTTTATTCTATCTATTCCAATCAACTAGTGACTTGGGGAAAAATTATTTTGGATGAATTTCAAGGCATCACAATATGGAGAAAATATAGAACCATTCATTGTGGTGCTTTTATTATGCACATCTCCTCAATGTCGGTGTACCAATGCTTGACTTCGATTTTACAACTATTAGTGAGTTAGGCACTAAAACTTTAGGATTGATGGGTCGTCCACCGCGGCCTCCTCCTCAACAAATCATCTCCTTCCATCAATGGTCTCAATATATTCAA
This sequence comes from Allium cepa, assembly GCA_030765085.1. Classification (NCBI taxonomy): domain Eukaryota; kingdom Viridiplantae; phylum Streptophyta; class Magnoliopsida; order Asparagales; family Amaryllidaceae; genus Allium; species Allium cepa. The sequence goes on along the minus strand of CM060941.1, from coordinate 10,198,295 downwards.
CAAGGTGTTCCTCAACCTCGAGGCACTAGTATTGCTTCTTCTTCTCATACTCAACATGAAGAAGAAGAGGAGGACGATGATACCATTCAAGAAATTGGCCCGGAAACTTCTTCAAGACAAGCCATCACTACTCTCTTCCGAAATCAATCAAAGATTCGTCGGGAAATTAAGGCAGTTGAAAAGAAGACGGATAGAAAATTCAACTCTATCAAAGGCTTTCTCAATAAAATATGGGATCGAATTTCCTGTTTCGGTTCTTCATCCACTCAAGCTTACAACGTTTACCCTTTCAGCGGTCTTCCTCAAGCTCGAATTCTAATCATATTGATCCGTCTATTGCAAGTCAATTTGAATTATCTATGTCTATTTTTAACTTATGATTGATTTGATTATGTTTTAACTTTGCTTGTCAAGTTGTATGAGAAATTTCTTTTCTATTATTCCTATTATTTCTTCATGTATTAAATACTCTACTTGCTTTATTGAGATGATCTATCTATTGTTATCTATTCTCTCTTTTTTGTCGATGACAAAGGGGGAGAAATTTAAAAATTGTGCATATTGACAGGGGAGTAACAATATTATAAATATCTATTATTGATTATATAGTTGTCATCATCAAAAGGGGGAGAATGTTGGAATCTCAATTTTGATTATGACAAGCTATATAAAATATTCTATGTATACTAATTATCTTTGCAGGAGATTTGTTGCAAATGCCTTTTCAGACGTTTTAAAGCTGAAGTATAATGTGTCTAGACTCTATACTTTATTTATAAATTTGTTAAAATCTCTCCTGAAACGATATATATAAATATATGCACACATGCACACACATGCACAAAGGTCTGAATTCAAACGTCTGAACTCATTCATTCAGATCTCTGAATGCTGAAACCTGAATATTGTTTCACAATATTCAGACGTCTGAATGAAAAATTTTCAGACGTCTGAATTTAGTCAAAATTTGCCTAAAAGCTTGCTGTTTGCGTTCAACCTAATTCAGAAGTCTGAATCTTTTAATTCAAACGTCTGAATATTTTCAACTGCTATTTTCTTGAAAAGTCACTTCTCTTCACCGAAGATAAACGTTTTCAAAATCAATAGTTTCACCTGTTCTTTTCAATATAACTTTTCATCTATAGTTGCAACTCTTTATACACTATAAATAGATTATAGAATTCAACAAACAATTCACTGAATTCACTTTTAGCATTCTTGAATTCTCATCTATTCTCAATCTTTCAAATTGCACTCAAATTGCTTACATACTTTGATCATTGATCACTTTATCTTCCACAATTATCAAAGCACATCACACTATATATCATAAAGGAGAAGATTATGGGAAGATTGTACTTAATTGACTTATCATTGTTATTTAAGAACACACAACAGTCAGATACATTTATTATTTTTAAAGAAGTCCTGTTCATTTGCTCAGGCAGTTGAAGTCCTATTCGGTTGCTTAGGCGGGTGAAGTCCTGTTCGGTTGCTCAGGCGGTGTAAATCTATTCCTCTGGAATAAGTGAGGGTTGCGTTAGTGAAATTCTAGAAGGAGTCTGGGACTAGACGTAGGACAGTGCTCCGAACCAGTATAAAAACCTCTGGTGTCATCTACTTTACTACATTTACTGTTTATTTACTTATTCCGCACAATTAGTTTATCCATATTACTCGATCCTATAACATAGCTTCTTTTCAAATAAGACATACAAATAACAAGTGTGAGTTAAGTAAGACATGTAATTAACAAGTGTCCTTATTTTCTTTTATTTTTTTAAAAAATAAGTAAAAAAGAAGTCAAGGCTATATATTTCTACCTTTCCTACCTTTCTTATTTTTTTAATCGGTTCAAGACTAAAAAAACTGTACAAACTAGAGATAAAAGAAACCAGTAAAACAAATTCAAAGTTCATCTCAAGCAAAGATTCAAAAAGTAAATCAAGATCAAAACATCAAAGCTCAACAACAACCTCAATTTCAACCTGAGCAAGATTTAAAGCAACAAATCAAACTTTCACAAATTTTCAAAACCTAAAGTAAAAGAAAAAATTAACTCAGTTTCAAATCAAGTAAAGAGCAGATCAACTCAACATCAAGTGTAGATTCAAATAAAAAACAAGCAGATTAAAATAAATCCAAGTTTTCAAATCTCAAAGCCTGTTCCTCTGTTTGTTTAAACCAGGTGAGTAAACTCCTTTAAATCTGGATTATAACTTGTTGTTTGTAATCATGCTTGAAATAAAGTTGTAAATTGTTTGCATGCATACAAATATGTGTATATATATGCAGATATGGGTGTGCATGTCTAGGAACAGGCATAATTGCCTATGTTTGGTTACAAGTTTCAAAACCTGTTTCAAAAAATCAAATTCTCTTCCTCTGATTCTTGTTAGGCTTTAAGATCTAAACGAAACTTGTTTGTATAGTCAAGATCTAAGTTTAAAAAATATTTTTGAGAATAATTAGTTTAAGTTTATCTGGAAATTTTAAATATACAGTAAAACTTCAAAAACACGTCAATTTCGAATCCCATGATTTGTTGATTCACCTACATCAACCTGTTCGCCTTCATAAACCATGAATTTTAAAATTAGAATCAAGATTTTTAGTGTCGTATTGATTGAGAAATTCAAGGATGAATGGTTTTGGGACTTTTGGCAATTTTTGGTCATCGGCAAGGTAAGGGAGGTCATGGTCATGGCTGGAGGAAGCCTGAGTGATGGGGATTCATGGAAAAATGCTCGGGAATTTTTTAGATGATCGGAGAGATGGGTCGACGTTGATTAAGGGTTTAACCCCGTTTTTTGGTCGATCTGCGTCGTCAATGTCGAATCGAACTACACCGGAGCAAGTGGAAACGAAGCATGGGTCTTCGACGAAGGGATAGATGTGATGGCAAGGTTTCAAGTGGTCTGGATCGACGAGGCGAGTCGATTTTGTTGATCGAAATTTTTATTCCAAGTTGTGTTGAGTAGCTTGATTTCGGGTTCATCGTCGTTTTGGGTTTCTTGGCGGTCAGAGACTTAGGGGAGGTCGTCGATGTCTTACTGATGGTCTCAGCATCGACTGGAGGTGGCCGGAATCTTTGTACACGTGCACGTGGAAGTTTTGTATCTAGGTGATTTTGTCTTTGTTGGGGAAGAAATGTATTCTTGGGTTTTGCTCGAAGTAAACTATGATTTTTCTCGAAGGAATAGGGAAGAAGTGAGAAGCTCGGGAAAATTTGTATCTGGCTAGGGGATTTCATTTTTTTGACTCGGGTCTGGAGATTAAGTGTAAAAACAGTTTTAAACTTTTAAAACAAAATCAAGTTTTACTTAATTTTTTTTGTTAAAACCACTTCTTTTGTAAATAATAAATGTTTATCTACGTTTTGAATTAGTTAAAGGTTTTTAAATAAAAATTATTTCAAATTAATTAAGTTTAAAATGTTTTAATCTATATAACCTTTGTTTTAAAAGTTTATTTTAAATAAACTTAATACTGTAATTAGGTGGAAAAATTAAGAAATGGAATGTTTTTAAAGGTTAATTTAACTTAAAGGTTTTAAGTTAATTGGTTAGTGATAATTAATTACAAGGTTTATTAAATAGATATAAATGATAATTAAATTAATTAATTAAGACAAATTGTTTATCTTTTAATTGATTAAGGTCTTAATTAATTAAAGATTAATTAATCAATGAGAGTAATTAAAGGATAGTTACTTATAGTATAATTACTAAATATAGGTAATTAAAGATTAATTAAGGTTAACTAATTAATAATTGAGGTTAATTAATTAATTAATAATTAAGGTTAATTAATTAATAATTAAGGTTAATTAATTAATAATTAAGGATTAATTAATTAATAATTAAGGATAATTAATCATTAATTATGGATAATTAATGAATTAATGAATTATAATTAATTAAAATGATTGCAGTTACTTAATAATAATAATTAAGCAGGACTTAAAATTAATTAAAGTAATTAAAGTAATTAATTTAATTTATTTGTAAAATTGAATTAATTGAGAATTGAACGACTAATTCATCTTACTTATAAATGATTGGATTATTATTGAATGCCTTGGATTGGTTGATACCTCTGATATGTGATTGTGATACTTTATGATATGAATTGCTTTGTTTTGAGTTGTGACATTTGTGATATATTGTTGTGTGATTCTGAACTTTTGAATTGAAGTAAAATTATTGGCCTTTAAAATGGCATTTGAATTTCGATGCGACCGGGGGTCGAATTCCAGACGGTTATCCGAAAACCACATCGAATCTTAAAGGTGAATCTTTTGTTTAAAAGATTATAAATGGAAAGTTGTTGTGACTTATGTATCCAAATGTTTTTAAAAAAATAAGCGCTCATTATTCGGTTGAGCCGGGAGAGGACATTAAGTCATAAAACCCATTCCGAATAATGATACGATGAAATGGGTGTGCATTTGAAGACGATGGTTGAAGACCGGGTATTTTCGAGAATGAAAGGATTACCTATCAATTGTCTCTGCAATGAGTTGCTCCGGTATAGAGATCTCCATATGTGATGGGGAGTCCGGTCGAGATTATGGATATCCGGATTTCCAAGGACTTCTTACTAAGTGCCTTCGGTTCCGTTCAGACCCAAGATGGACTTGTATGGATGTATGTCTGACATTACACTTTGAGATATAAAACTGTTTTCTATGAAATACATTTCTGTTTGGTGGCGGAGAATTTATTCTCTTAGCTTAACACTCTTCTCTAAGACGTACGAGCTTAGAGGTTATGTAGTTGATGGTTATTAATGATATACTCCCAATTTGGTAGTGTGACATGCTAAGTGCTGATCATTGGTTGATCGAAGCATGGCTTTTGTGAAAAACGTAGCTTTGTGGGATGAGACTTCATCGAACCTCACACCCCGGAAATGGTCGAAACAGGAAGGTTGCAGCAAGGTTATGGGGATCGCGCCCCTCAGGATATGTGCATTTCCTTCTAGATAAAAAAAGGGTATTCTAGCATGGGGTCCAGATATTTAACTTATGTGGTTGTTGGTTGTTGTTGGGGCCTCGGATAAAGGTCGCCTACGACCGAAGGATGGCATACTCGTGACAGTTAGTTACCTGGTTATAAAGGTAACCCAGCCTTGTGTTGGCAGAGATCTGGTCAGTTTCTTGGGGCATCCCTCCATATGCGTACTCTTTCGGAAAGGAAGTTCCTTAGCCTGGCCATTTGTTTGAAATCCAATCACTCAATACGAGCCCTTTACGATTTCAGTTGTATAACCTGACACCTCAGGTGGTAGCTATAGTAGGCATAATATAATGGTACCTATGCTGGCTAAGATTAATATTATACTTTCGAAAGGTTTTTCATACTAAGCACTAATAATAATATCAAAAGGATTTTCACGTATCAAGCATGTTTGACTATCATAAGGAGAAATTTCCCCTAAGTGTGCGATTGCATTATGTGTGTGCTGGTTGGCCTTATGGTAGTTTCATTTGTCAAAAAGCATAACAGATTTCTTTTTATAATTTGTTTTTGTTCAAACAACTGTTTATACTCATACCAGTCTCATGACTGACCCGGAGTTTATTGTCGCCCTTCTAAACTCTGGGTGCCCATAATTCTTCACACAGGCAGCCTAGAGTCAGGTTATCCGTGTTCTGGAGCGAAGTTGGAATGTAGATTTGGATCTAAAAGTCTTTTGAAGCATTTGGTCTTTGAAGTTTTTGGAAGCCTTTTGGTTTGGATCTTTGAATTTTGGATTGAAGGTGCTTATGTCGGATTTTCTCACTCTCTCTTTGTTTTGATGACCTTGTTGATGTTAGTGTAGCCTGTTGTTGTTCCACTATGTGTTATTATTCAGTTGTTGTATCATATACATCGTGCTCTGATGATGGTTTTCAATTGTCGTAATGATGTTGTATCCATGTTTTATCGATGTTGTGATCAATGAAATTCATTTTGTTTCCGCTGTATTGTTATTATCTAATGTTGTTATAAGCTCCAACGAATTGGACTGGACTCCGACGTTTGAATCTCCGGCACTCGAATACGAGTGAGGTATTGGATGTCGATTTTCGGATGCTGGATTCCGGGTCGTCACATGAAACATACATGAAACAACATGAGAAACAAAATCCAATCTCAACGTGTGACGAGTCAAATGATAATCCACTTTTTACCAAAATTAACGATTTTCAAATAACAACTTTTGAAATGGAAAAAGGCAATCTTAATAAAGTTGTTGAAAAACGGTAATTGAGTTGGATTTCAATTCTTTTGACAGTATGGAATCAAAAAAAATGATCTTCCTTTTTCAAATTTTGTAAAATTAAATGTAATAAGATTTTAAAATTGATACATGTCATGAAGTTGTTGACAATCCAAAAAAGAAAGACGAATTTAGTGAACACAATTTCTTTGGACTTTTCAAAGATGAGTTGTTTAATTCAAAAGGGGTAGATTTAAATCACCATTTTGATTTTGGAATCAATAATTCCGAAGAAATTTTCAATAATAAGCTTAACTCTCAAATTGGTGAAAATAAACATGAACTTCAACAAATTATTCTATCAACCCTAAAAATCATCAAAAATAAAACAACTCATATGATTCTTAATAAAACGAAATTCGCTATTCCAAATCAACATCCAACTTTGAAATATTTCATGATTTTGTTTTCTGTGCTTAAGTTATGTCTCTCATACTTGACGAGACAAATGAATTGGTCTTTGCAAGACTATTTAACGACATATTTTCCGATGTCATGTAAATAATAATCCTTTCATTCTCATGTAAATATAAGTCATATTTTTATTTTTATTTTTCTCCTTTCACTTGGGTTGACTATGGGGACAGAGTCAAAATCAAGTGTCCTGGGAGTCTCATCTTCTTTTTTGATTTTTTTATGGTTATTTTTACATTTTCTTTCCAAAACTCAAGAAAATTAAAATTTAAAAAAAAAACCAAAAAAGTACAAAAATCAATTTTTTTTTGCATTTTAATTTATTTTTGACGAAACACTATAACATACGTATAGATTTTTGGTTATTAAATCGAAATTTTTGAAAAATTATTTGTTTTAACAAAAATGAAAATAAAGTTTGATTACAAGTAAATATGATTTAACTAGTATGTAGGAAGATCCATAGGTGATAATTATGAGGTATATCCTAATTGGAATCTTTGTTTTAAAAGTGGTTATTTAAAGTAAAGGCTATAATTATGAGGTGTACACTTGCCATGCTATGTACCCTTCTCACGTAAGTCCGAAAGGCAGTGCATGATCGGTATATCCGACCTCAGTTTATCTAAGTTCGGTGTATGTATACAATTTTTTATTATTAATAATGCCTACAGTCGATAGGTGTACACACTTGTATGTTCACTTGCCATGCTCTGTATTCCTCTCACGTAAGCCTACAAGGCATTGCATGAGTGGTATATCTGGCCTTAGTTCTGTGAGTTAGGCATATGTAAATATTGTTAATATCAACAAAATTTTCAAATAAAGAGAGCGTAAGCAACTGAAATCCAAGCACTATTTTCACTTATTTGATTTGACTTGTTATTTAAAAGAAATGAAAATATCACTTTAAAAAGCTTTGATAATTAACTAAAGATCCATTTCATAGTTGCGCTATGTTATTAACCTAAACAACTAGGCAAACTAGAGTCTAATTGTGACGACAACTTAACTTTTAATGGAAATTTTGACAACTAAAAGGATTTAAATTTCTTGATAATGACCAAAACTTATATATTACTTATTTGTGTCAATTTAAAAGTAAATTCTTCATTTGTAAATATATTCAAAAACTCACATTCGTATCTTTGTATATAAATCTTGCATATAGGAAACTTCATGTTGCATCTGGATTTATTGGGTAGCATCCGCTGAAAACCCTCACAAGAAAACACTCTTCCTACTAGGGACATCTAGATGTTTAATGGCTTGTTGGATACGCTCGATGCAATTGTGCTTCCTAAGAAAACGGATTTATCGCAGGTTTAGTTTATTCAAGGGCGAATAAAAAGATAAGTGTGGAGGTATTTGATATGCACGTAAATATGCATATTTTTACTTTCATATTTAATCTAATTCAATTAAATAAATGAGCATATTGGGTATTTTAACATGTTTAAACCCAAATTTCAATTATTTTTAAATCAACATTTATCCATCTCCATATAGGGGAGAAATGGTCATTTTTTGTGCATATATTAATTTTGAGAATATTTATTTACACATTTTATTTTTATTTGTAGGAAATTGGATGAAAGATGGAAGAGGCTTCATTGAAATATGCATGCACAAGAGTTAGAAGGCAAATGAAGATGGAAATAAATCAATTCATGAAATCATATAGGACCTCACCTACCCATTTATCAGGATCTACAATTAGGAGCTAATGCACATGTTAGTGGAGATTAAAGTTACATGCACATTTAATAGTGAATTATACTCATGCTAATGACAAATTAGAGGCCACACTTCCTAAAGGGTATGTTGAGTAGTCCCCAAAAAAAGGCATTAGGATTTTAGGTATGTATAAATACCTCTTATGTCTCATGTAATGAACCTCTTAGCACCACCTTATAGTTAGTTTAATGGTAGCCACAAAAATAAAAAGAAACTCTCTTTCTCTTTTTAATGGCTTCTTAACCTTTTCTTCATTTAATTTATTTTTTATGCAATTTTAATTCAAGTTTTGTTGTTGTATATTTCTTCTTATGTGTGTAGATCTCTTTAGTTTATGAAAGTAGTTTAGCTTTTATTTTATTTCAATTAGCTCTCTTTTTTCTCTTGTTTTTGTTCTATGTTGCATTTACATTTGTTGACATGATAACAAATATGAGAAGCTAAACCCTTCAATTTCGGGGTAATGCTCTTAATCATGTAAATTCAACATAGTGATATCGTTTGATCTCTTTTTGTGCTTAATGGAAATATTTGAATGAGTAAAATTATGTTGTTTTAACTTTGAATTTGATAACCAATGTTGTTGACACCAAATAGTCTATGCTTAGACAAACATATGCACAAATTATCTCTTTATCTATATATGATGGTGGTATTGAAATGATTTTATAATCAAAATTTGATGGTCAATATTACTAATCAATAGTAAATAGATCATGCTTAGAACAGATTTTATTTTCAACTTCATTATCATTTTCATGAGAGTTAACAAGTGGTTTAGTGGGTGTGTTATAGTTTGATGGTTTATGTTGGGCTAATTAATAACACAAATAGGTCATACTTATGATGAACACATCAACTAAATTCACTAATGGCCGAAAAGAGAGATCATAAATTCAATGTGTTGATTTATGTGATTATGAGAAAGGATATGCCTCTAAATTGCCTTGTACTCTCATATTTTTATCCACTTTTAGTTTTTGTTAGTTTTTATAAATTTGTAGTTAACACATCTCTAATTCATGGTTTAATTTGATTGAGTAGAAATTTTAAAATCACTTTCAATTTTCGACGGATCGACCCGTATTTCCACGTACTAAAATTGTACGCCATGTGCTTGTGTTTACTGTTATTACAATTTTTCAGTGATTTTCTAAACCGATAGAAAGTCTGCCATTAATCAACACAGGCTCAACTGATCCTAATGATTTTGCGGGTTCACCAATAACCTATCTTTCTCTGTGTATCCTTTTCTGTGTGTAACATCATTTAGTCTTACCTATGACAAAGCCTTACACACATGAATTTGGACTTATATTAACTTGGTGCTACTAGCTAAAGTATCGGGCGTGACCCTATACCAGTCCCATATGGTGTTCTAATATCTAATTCATTTACTTAGGATTAACTACCCTATCAAATTTTCCTTGATAACATTTCTTTCAAATTGATTTAATCCTTTAAATCATACTTAAACAAGGAAAATATATTCTTTACTTTACTCAAATATCTTTGCCATTATATATGCTATACACAAAACAATGTTGATGAAACCCTAAATCAATATGTTTATCTATCCCTTTAAAATAAGTTAAATCCCTTCTTTAACTTAGAAAACATTAGGTTTTGAATCCAAGATATCACCTTTGATACCCTTGTTTAAAAACTTTAAACAGTCCTTTTCAAATCCATTGAAAGTACCCATTTCAAAATAGGTTAACTACTTCACCTTGAAATACTAGGCCGAATGACGAAAAAATATGCGTTTCGAAACCTTTAAAAATAGACCTTTCGAAATCATTGAAAGTATCCCTTCGAAAACTTTATAAAAACTTAGACATCCTCTTTTGAAAATACTTTAAACTTGCCCTTCAAAAGCATTGGAAATCTTCCATTTAAAGACTCAAGTAAACCTTTTGAAAACATTGGGGTACCTCCCTTTAGAAACCTACATTATATACTTTTCCAAAGTATTAAAATTCCTTACTTAAAACAAACCTTTCGAAAGCATTGACTCCAAGTAAAAATTTGTAGAACATAACTTTGAAACCATTTAATACCTTTCCTTTTGATATCTGTGGATTTATCTTTTAATTGAACAATGGGTATTTAAAGAATTGAGGCGAAAGCATTACTTTCATAAGCATTATTCATATGTAAACAAAGTGGTAGATTTCGAAACCAACCCTTTCAAAAGCATGGAGTAGCGGCTTGAAAGTTTAAACGCAAAAGTACCCTTTCGAACGCATTGATTTAAAGGGTGGAATGGAGCAGCACTGGTTTCGAACCCCTTCGAAAGCTTCATTTTAAAATTAAATGGCGGAAACCGCTTTTGAAAGCCCTTTTGATCAAACAAAGGCACATTTGACTAAGTCGAAAGCTAATATAACTCCTTCGAAATGCTCCTTCAGAAACATAAGTGATTCGTAGTCAAAATAGTAGCTTCTACCCCTTCGAAAGAATGTTTTGACTATGTACCTTCCGCCTAACTCCAGTCCACTACAAAGGCATTGATACCATGTTTATTGGTTTCGACTTGCTTGGGGTGGAATTATGGGGTCGAAAGGTAGCTGCTGTAAGTGGCGAAGTAATAATTCTTGGCAAAACTGATTATTGGCTTTTTTAAGTAATATCTTTCCAACTAACTTGCCTTATTTGTCAATATATAATTGGTTGCCAATTCTTTTCAATTTTTTATATAAAAGTGATACCAAATTTAGTGATTAATAAATAAAAACATTTAGCAAATTAGCCCCTTCTACTTTTAGAAGCATATAAAACATTTAAGTCCCATATCTTAAATAATTTTATATCCATAATAAAATACATAGGAAATTTTTTCAAAAGTTGACATAAATTATTTTAAATATGTTTTCTAACATATTTAAATTTCAGACCCATGGTTATCATATATTTGCCGAAAATAATTTAAACCCAATTTAACCATTTTCTTTCCTAGAAAATTCATAATAAATCCACGTTAATTTAGAAAATTATGAATCTTGAAACTTATCTTTAAAACAATGTTTTTGACCTTATTTCAAAAATGCAAGTCATTAGTATGTTATTTAATAGGTCTTTCAAATCAAAACTTATCACAAAATCTAGATGAAGCCGCATAAATCATCAACATGTATATATATCTAATTAAGCAATCAAATCATGACATTTTACTTGCAAATAAATTCGGATCTCATTTAGAAACCGAAAATAATAAAAATGGGATGTAATCTATTATTCACCTTATCTTGTTGTCAAGGAGGTTGAGATTTGCTCTTGAATTGATTTGATTAAGCTTCTTGCTTGAATACTTGCTCATCTTTCCTTTTGTTTTCCCTTAATGGTGGCCGGCCAAGCTTTGAACATTCTTAGTTTTGTTTGCAAATGTTTAGAATGGATAAGAAGTGAAAGTAAGAAGGTTTAGGTTATAATAACTTACCGTATTCCTATTTTTCCCTTATCTTATTCCTCTTACTTACTTCATTTTAATTCTCTTTGGCTTATTAGTTAATTAAGGCACGACTACCCAATGATCATACAAATCTCAAATCATTAACCATCTATGTTATTTCATTTAATTTATCTAATTAAATGCCATAAACAATGGTAATCAAAATTAGGATCATTACAGACTCCCATCCTTAAAGAATTTCGTCCTCGAAATTACGATAAGGTACTCATAACAATAAATCATAAAGGTAAAACATACCAGGAAATAAGTTATGATAAGTATCTCTAATCCGGCTTTCCGTTTCTAAAGTACAGTCTCTCTCATCGTCACCCCACTGGACTTTGACTAATCTGACTGTCTTATTCCTTAGTCTCTTCTCTTCCCTCGCGACTATACGAACTGGTTTTGTAGCTAATGACAAATTAGGTTTCACTACTAAGTCATCTAACATAGTCTGTGCTATAGTAGTCTCTAGATCTCAATTACACTTCCTTAGATGAGAAATATTAAAAACATTGTGGACCCCTGCCAAACTACTTGGAAACTCCACCATATACGCGAGTTTCCCAATCCTTTCTATAATAGGAAATGGTCCAAAGAACCTTAGTGCCAATTTCCCTAATTTTCCAAATCTAATTAAATGTTTCATCGGTGATATCTTGACGAAAACATGATCTCCAACCGAGAACTCTAAGTCTTCATGTCTTCAATCAACATAACTCTTCTGCCTAGATTGAGCTTCCTTCATTCTGGGGCGAATGAGCATAATCTTTTCTGCAGCTTCTCTAATCAAATATGGACCAAAACTAAACTATCCATGGTTTCCAACCAACAAATGGGAGATCTACATGGACTTCCATACAAAGCTTCAAATGGTGTCATCCATGTACAAGCCTGATAATTGTTGTTATATGAAAATTCTATTAAATGTAGATAGTTTTCCCATAATCCAAAGTCTAGCACACAAGCTCGTAACAAATCTTCTAAGATTTTGTTAACCTTTTCCGTTTGCTTACTGTTTGCAGATAATAAGCGGTACTCATCTTGAGCTTGGTACCCAAAATCTCCCGTAGGCTCTTTCGGAACTTGCTAGTGAATAAGAAATCTCTATCACTTACTATACTACTAGGAATTCCATACAGTCTAACTATATTTTTTATGAATAATTTATCCAAAACAAGTGTCTTCTTGGTTGACTTAGTTGGAATAAAATAGGCACTTTTGGTCCATTTGTCCACTATAACTCGTATGCTTTCATTCCCTCGACTCTATCTTGGCAAACCATTGATAAAATCCATTGAGAAAGAATCCCATTTCCATATTGGAACATCTAATAGTTGAAGTAATCCACTTGATTTCGGATATTCTGCTTTTATCTGTTGACAGTTCAAACACTGTTTCACCCATAAGCTTACATCTCTCTTCATACCTTCCCAGAAGAAACTTCTTTTCATGTCTTGATACATCATAGTTCCTCCCGGACGAATGATGAACTTTGAACGATGGCATTTTCTAAGAACTTCCTTCCTAATGTTTCCCACATTCGGAATACACAGTCTTTCTTTCTTCCTTAACCACTCATTTTGGTCAAGATTGAAATCTTTCAAGTCGTCCTTCGTTTCATCCCATAGTTTTCTGATCCATTCAACTAATAATTGATCCTCTCCTTTCTTAAAAGCAATCCTTTCGATCATCACTGGTCGAACTTATAAACATGATGGCATAGTAGTTTTCTTACTAACTCTAGCTTCAAATATCCACTGTATTATGCATGTAGTCAATGCTTCTAAATCTTTCCACTCAGCTATCATTGCCAATACTGCATTCTGATGTTTTTCGTTAAGTGCATCTGCCACCTTATTGCCTTTTCTCGGTGTGTACTCAAGTCCAAAGTCATAAGTGGCTAAAAACTCTAACGACCTCTTCTCATATTCAACTCACTCTACGAGAACAAATATCTCGGTGACTTATGATCCATATACAACTCAAATATTTCTCTCAAAATGTAATGTCTCCACATCTTCAATGCGAAAATTATTGCAGCTAATTCCAGATCATGAGTTGGATATCTAACATCATGCAGTCTAAGCTATTGTGAAGCATATCTTGATACATCTTAGTTCCTTCCGGATGAATAGTGGACTTTGAACGATGACATTGTTCAAGAACTTCCTTCCTAATGTTTCCCACATTAGAAATACACAGTCTCTCTTTCTTTGGTAACCATCCTTTTTGGTCAAGAATCAAATCTTTCAAATCATCGCTCTTTGTTCCATCCCTTAACTTTCTGATCCATTATGCTAATATTTGATCCTCCCCTTGCTTTGAGGCAATTTTTTTGATCATCATTGGTCGAACCTCCAAACATGACAACATAGCAGTTTTCTTACTAGACCTAACCTCAGGTCTCCACTGTATTCTACATGTAGTCAATGCTTCTAAATGTTTCCACTCAGCTATCATTGCTAATACTGCATTCTGATGTTTCTGCTAGTGCATCTATAACTTTATTGCCTTTTTCTTGGTGTGTACTCATTACCAAATTCATAAGTCGTGAAACACCCTAACCACCTCTGTTGCCTTATATTCAACTTCTTCTGAGAGAATAGATACTTCAATGATTTATGATCCGTATACAACTCGAATCTTTCTCCCAAAAGGTAATATCTCCATACCTTTAATGCAAAAATTATCGAAGATAATTCCAGACCGTGAGTTGGATATCTAATCTCATGTGGTTTAATCTGTCGAGAAGCATAGGCAATCACTTTACCTCTTTGCATTAACACGGCTCCTAATCCTATTCCACATGCATCCGTATACACTACTAAGTCTTGATTTGCCTCTGGAACGACTAACATGGGTGCATTAGTCAATAAGTGTTTCAATCTCTGGAATGATTCCTCACACTTATTGGTCCAAACGAACTTCACATCCTTCTGCGTTAGCTTGGTCATCGGTGCTAATATCCATGAAAAATCCTCAATGAATCTCCGATAATAACCAGCTAATCAATGAAAACTCTTTATCTTTGTCAGTATCTTGGGTCTCTTCCAATTATTCACTACCTCAATCTTAGTCGGATCTACAGACAACCCTTTCTATGAGACTACACAACCAAGAAACTTCACTTCCTTCTTTCAGAAATGACGCTTAAATTTTTTCGCTTTTAGTTGATGCTGCCTCCACGTCTCAAGAACTACTCTAAGATGAAATTTATACTCTCTTTCATATTTAGAGCATACCAAAATATCATCTATGGATACCAATACAAACCTATCCAAGTTCTCTCGGAAAACTCGGTTCGTCAAATCTACAAAGAATGCCGACGCATTAGTTATCCCGAACGGCATTACTAACCATTCATACGACCCATATCTAGTTCTAATCGTCGTCAAAGGAATACTTGCCTCGGCCACTCTAAGCTGATGGAACCTTGTTACCAAATCTAATTGGGAAAATATTTTGGCTCCATTCAACTGGTTGAACAAATCGTCAATTCTAGGTAACGAATATCAATTCTTTATAGTCTTCTCATTCAACTTACGATAATCGATACATAACCTTAATGATCCTTCCAGTTTCTTTGTAAACACCACGGCTGCTTTCCAAGACGAACTGCTTGGTCTAATAAAATTCTTGCCTTCTAAATCCACCGACTACATCTTTAGCTCCCTTATCTCGGTAGGTGTCATTCTGCTGGGCTGTTTACTCATTGTCTATGCTCCTGGTACTAAATCTATCTGAAATTCAATAGCTCGTTTCGACGATAGTCCTATTATGGGCTCAAAGACATCTGTGAATTCTCTAACAACGGAAACTCGATTCAACTCGTCGTCTTCCTCCACAACTCCCAACAAAGCATTAACCTCAAAACTAGGGTTTTCTATGGAGTATATAATCCGATCACCATAATCAGGGTGTCTAAGTGATATTTTCCTATCATGGAAAAATATCCTAGCATCGTATTTACTAACCAATCCATACCCAAAATAATTCCGAACTCTGCGAAATCAAACACATGCAAACTACAAACAAATTTATGATAACAATTCAAACTCTAACAGGTCACACTCACTTCATCCCAAGTGGTGCATATCCTCCTATTGGATTCGCAACCCTTTAGGAAGTAACTAGGTTTGAGGGTTCTAGATGAAGCTTATCTACCAAACAATGAGATATAAAAGAAAGCGATGCACCACTATCAAATAGAACACTAACCGATACACCATGAATCAAGAGTGTACCTCTCAACACAGCTTTTCTCTTACCCTCTGCTTTTGGTTCGACATAGCTGGTTCCAATGAAAACATCATGCCTTTACCATCCTTGGTTGGCTCCTTGCATTAATTCTTATAATGTCCAATTTGATCGTAGTTGAAACATCTCACTCCTTTGTTGTCAGCAGTTTTCTTCCTTTTGCCTGTCTGGCACTCATGAGCATATTGTCCCTTCTTATCACACTTATAACATATTACTTCTATCTTCCTTTCTTGGCATCTCTACTCTTATGAGCTCCCTTCTTATGGAAAAACTTCCACTTCTAGTTATGCCTTCCTTGAGCTCTTCCTGCTTTGTTACCCTCAAGAAAAGCAAGCATCTCTTCTTGCCTTAAAGCCATCTCAACAACTACATCGCACGGATCTCTAATATGCGATAATGTGGCCTTAACAAGCTCAGGCTTCAACCTACGGATAACTTCCCATTCCTTCATAACAGTATCAACCATAGTGTATCCGTATCTCATTAGCTCCTCAAATCTGGTTGCATACTCAAGCACTGTCATATCTCCCTGCTCCAACTTACCAAACTTCTCGAGAAAATTTGACTTAGCAATCTACGACATAGATCTTTCTTTAAACCTCCTTCTTAACTCAGCCTAAGTCATGGTCTCCTCATTAACTCCAAACATAACACTGTTCCACCAGTACATTGCTGCTCCCTATAATTGCCTAGAAGCAAGCCTCCTTTTATACTCGTTATTATGCCCTAAATCGAGAAAAATCCTCTCGCAATGAAGCAACCAGTTCTCCACTTCAGTTGCGTCCTCAGTCCCGATAAATGGTTTTCCTTCCAGCCTGGCATTATCTCCACTCAACACAGCATAACTATTGACCATTGAAGCTCCCTGATTTCCTCCTTCAACATTTCCTACAATTAACCCGCAGCAACTCCAGCCTACATCTTGTTAACGAAGAACTGATACGTAGCAGCCATATCTACTTGCGACATTCCAACACCCACATTAGCAGCTTGCCTGACCTAGATTCCTCCTAGTGTTTGGTCTAGCATTCCCATTAGTTATGGTGCTTCTCCATCAATGTTAACCCTTCCACTTTTAGCATCTATATCTTATGTCCTTAAATTTTGCATTCGAATCTTTGTAAGATACAGAAGAATAGCCTAAGGAAGTTGGAAGAATAGAGATAAAGCATATATATACATACAAACCCCCCCACACACAGATATATATATATATATATATATATATATATATATATATATATATATATCAAATACAAGTATGTTGCTATAGCTTTATCCCATACTCCAATCTTTTCTCTTATTCCTTAGGATTATGTTTCAAAATCATTTTACGTTTGAAATTTCTTTTAATTTTTCATAAACCTATGCTCTGATACCAAGTTGTAACATCCCCTATCTTGAGGCCCCAAGCTAAGTGTTACAGATTCTGTAGTCATCAATAGTTTTAACTTCTGATGACAAAATATGGTAATATTAGTGGTATTCGTAATATCAGCAGCACATGAATATGAAACAAAGTAACAGATTCAAAAAAAACAATTTTACCGATTACATTTTAAATCAATGTTTCATATTCCATTACATAATCCCAAACGGTTACCAGATTTTGATCAAATATAATTATGACAATTTACACCAAGAGCGACATATGAAGATGCCTCATTGCATGATCATAGTACTTAATAAACACGTCAGACTTAAATACATCGTAGCGGAAATAAAAATAATTACTCCTATAGCTAACTTTGCCTCCTGCATGTCTTTAGAAGCTTATTCGTCAACCAACTACACCCGTAAAACCTTAACTCTAAATCTACTCAAATTAATTTTGAGCACCCGAGAGTTTAAGGGGAAAAACATATACTTTGAGTCAAACATAAAGCCTGGTGTGGATAATACTATTTATCTCGGTTTACTATATTAAATGAGACCACGCCGCTTGGGGTAATAGGTTTACCCTCTCTAATATCCCTTTTAAAACATATCTATTGCAAACCAGAATTCTACAATCAAACTGATTAAAGCAATTTCATATATGCACATAAATTAGGTAATCAATGGACTATCTATCCGAACAAATAGTTGTGTTTGGCTAACTACTAACCATTGGCTGACTCGGGCTTACCGAACAAAATAAATAATCCGACTTCTGTTAGACACACTCCTGGATGGTCTGTCCTTAACTTACTTCTTCCAAGGTCAACTGATCCTAATGGTTTTACGGGCTCACTAATAGCCTATTTTTCTCTGTATATTCCTTTTTGCGTGTAACGTCATTTTAGTCTTACCTGTGACAAATCCCTACACATTGGAATTTTGGACTTATATTAGTAATGGGCTATTAGCTGAAGTATAGGGCACAAACCTAAACTAGTCCCATATAGTACTTTAAAATCAGAGTCATTTACTTAGGGTTAACTATCCCATAAAATTTTCCTTGAAAACATTTCTTTGGAATTGATTTAACCCTTTAAATCATACTTAAACAAGGAAGATATACTCTTTTCTTTACTCAAATATCTTTGCCACGATATATGCTTTACACAGAACAATGTTGATGAAAACCCAAATCAATATGGTATCTATCTCTTTAAAATAAGTTAAAGCCCTTCTTCAACTTATAAAACATTAGGTTTTAAATCCAAGATATCACCTTCGAAACCCTTATTTAAAAATATTAAACAGTCCCTTTCGAATCCGTTAAAGTACCCCTTTCAAAATAGGTTAACAACTATACCTTGAAATACTAGGCTGAAAGGCCAAAACATACCCTTTGAAATTTTTAAAATAGACCTTTTGAAATCATTGAAAGTATCCCTTCGAAACCTTTATAAAACATTAGATGTCCTCTTTTCAAAATACTTTAAACTTGTCTTTCAAAAACATTAGAGACCTTCCATTTTAAGACTCAAGTAAACCTTTCGAAAACATTGGGTAACCTCTCCTTCGAAACCTACATTATATACTTTTCGAAAGTATTAAAATTCCTTACTTAAAACAAATCTTTATAAAGCATTGTGTCCAAGTAAAAGTTTGTGGAACATAGCTTCGAAACCATTTAAAACCATTCCTTTCGAAACTTTGGGTTTACCTTTTAATAGAATAAAGGGTCTTAAAAGAACTGAGTCGAAAGCACTACTTTCGAAAGCACAATTCCTAAGTAGAGAAAGTGGATGCTTTCGAAACAACCCTTTCAAAAGCATGGAGAGGTGGCTTCAAATTTTAAAGGAAAAATTACTTTTTCGAAAGCATTGATTCGAAGGGTTGAATATGGTAGCATGAGTTTCGAACCCCTTCAAAAGCTTCATTTTAAAATAAAAAGGCGGCGACCCCTTTCGAAAGCCCTTTGAATAAACCAAGACACATTTGACTAAGTCGAAAGCTAATATAACTCCTTTGAAAGCGTCCTTTATAAACATAAGTGATTCATAGTCAAAATAGTAGCTTCTACCCCTTCGAAAGTATGGTTCGACTCTATACCTTGCCCCTAACTCCAATCTACTACGTACTAAGGCATTGATGTCATATGTATTGGTTTCGACTTAGTTGGGGTGGAAATAAGGGGACGAAAGGTAGCCACTGTAAGTAGCGAAGCAATAGTTCTTTGCAAAACTAATTATTAGCATTTTAAAGTAATATCTTTCCAACTAACTTGTCTTATTTGTCAACATATAATTGGTTACTAATTCTTTTTCAAAATCTTTTTTCTAAAAGTGCTGCCGAATTCAATAATTAAAAATTAAAACATCTAGCAAATTAGCCCCTTCTCCTTTTAGAAGCATATAAAACATTTAACTCTCATACCTTAAATAATTTTATATCTATAATAAAATACTTAGAAAAATTCTCCAAAAATTCACATAAATCATTTTTAATATGTTTTCTAACAAACTTAAATATCAGACCCAGGCTATCATATATTTGCTGAAAATAATTTAAATCCAATTTAACCATTTTCTTTCGTAGAAAATTTATAGTAAATCCACATTAACTTAGAAAATTATGAAACCTGAAACACATCTCTAAAATAGTATTTTTGACCTTATATCAAAAGCACAAGTCATTAGGATATCATTTAATAGGTTCTTCAAATCAAAACTTATCATAAAATCTATGTGAAGCCACATAAATCATTAACAAGCATGTATATCCATTTAAACAATCAAAACATGACATTTTACTTGCAAAATAAATTCGGATCTCATCTAGAAACCGAAAATAATAAAAATGAGAAGTAATCTATTACTCACCTTAACTTGTTGTAGGGAGGTTGAGATTTTCTCTTGAATTGATTTGATTAGGCTTCCTACTTGAATTCTTGCTTCTCTTCCCTTTTTTTCTCCTTTAATGTTCGCCGACTACGCTCTGAAATTTCTTTACTTTGTTTGCAAATGTTTAGAATGGATAAGGAGTGAAAGTAAGAAGGGTTTAGGGTATAAGAACTTAATTTATTCCTATTTTGCACCAATCTTATTCCTTTTACTAATTTCATTTCAATTATCTTTCGCTTATAGGTTTATCAAGGCACAGTTACCCTATGATCATGCAAATCTCAATCCATTAAACATATATATTGTTTTATTTATTTGATAACCGGAATTTTTGGCATTTAATAATTGGATAATTAACTAATTTACAAGTTGAACAAATAGAATTCTGATGAATACATATATCTGGATATAAATATTAGTTTTGATAATCTTCTTTTAAAATTATTTAAGTTGGAAAATTTATCTTTTCAAAACAAATTAAAAGATGTTTTATAATTATAATATATATATATTTATATGTATGTATATTGTGATTTGGAAGCATTGGTTTAAATTCAATATAATAGTTTTCAAAGAGTATTTAAAGTTAAAATTCTATATTTTTAAAACTCTAAAGATAAATATTTATCTATTCAAAAGTATGATAGTTAAAATAAGAATTAATAAAGGTTTATTCAACTTTCTTTTTAAAAAATTCGTGACTAAATATGGTTTGTATGTATATATAAATAAATTAAACATAACACATAAATAAAACATAAGAACATATAAAACACATAAGAAATATTAAATAAAGGGTTTAAAACATTTGTAAGCCTTGTATATCATCCATTAAACATTTGTAGCTAAGATAACATGCAAATTACAAGTGTCAAACTTAATTATTTTCTTCATTTAAAAAATAAATAAATATAATGGATTAAAAAAAACAAGGCTATATACTCACATATAGCTATACTTCTTCTCCTTTCATATAGATCTCCTCTTCTTTCATCTTTCAAATTATAACTAAAAAGAAATCAAACTTTAAAGCTTTCAAAATGAAATCAAACAACTTCAAATTCAACTGAAGCAAGCAAGATTCAAGCTTCCAGTTATAGATCAAAATAAATCAATTCCAGAACAAAAAGGAAAAGCCTGTTCTCTGCTATCAACATATTCCAATGAGTAAACTTCTGTTTTAAAAGCTCAAATCTGTTTTTAACTTTGATGCATGTGATAAAATTTTGTAGTAATGTAGTGAATACTGTTTGCATGGATGAATGGATGTGAATACATGTATATGAATGTGAAAAGTACTGTGCATGTCTGTGTATATATAACTTCCTCTGTTTGAATTACGGCACGGATCAACATAAATAAATTCATATCATCCCAAAGAAACATTGTTAGACTATGATCTCTAAAGTAAAATGACTATAACAATGTAATTTCATTTTTAGAAATAGTTTCAAGTGAAAATACTTAATAAATATTTCTAAAATAGGATATTACAGTAAAACCTTTTCAAATAAAAAAAAATCAATGATCATAGTTTAAATTTTTTATTTCAGAAACAGGTTCGTATTTGAAAATGATGATTTTAGATAGTGGTTTCATGATTTTTAAGTTTGTATATGTTAAGAATTTCTGAGTTGATCGGTATATGCTTTTTCCTCGATTTCCGACGATCGACGAGGAGTTGGTTGTCGTGTTTGACGCTGAAGGTAGCTCGTGTGGCGAGGAGTTAGGGAAAAATGGTGGATGGATTTTTAGGTGGTCGGCGCGGCTTGGAGACGTCAATTTAGGGTTTTATCGACCAGTTTGGCTGATTTTGTTCCTCGAGCTCGTGCGACGTCGTGAGTGAATCGAAATCGACCGGTGGTAGAGGGATCAAAGCATGGGACAGTGACGCTGCTCTGGGATGGTCGGCGGGAAGTCTAGTGGTCATTCGTGGCGGTGCGAGATGAATTTGTTGATTAATTTTTGGGTTCCAGTGTGATCGAATTGCTCGATTTTGATTTCCAGTGGAGTTCGCCGAACTGGGAGGTCGGACTAGTCGGTGGGGTGATCGGTGACTTGTTGAAGGTCTCGGCGAGGGTCGGAGTTGATCAGGTCAGAGATGCACATGCACATGTGCAGGTTTGTGTCTGATGTGGTTGTGGATCAAGGAAGAGAGGTTTGGCTCGGGTTAGGCTCGTAGTCGATCGCGTGTTGTCTCGAGGCGAATGATGTGAGTTTTTGCTCGGGGTTTGGCTTGGGGGTTCTGCAGTTTGGCTCGGGTAAGGGTATTATTGTAGACCAGTTTTAAGTTTGTAAAGCAAACAGGTTTTACTTTAAACAAATTTCCTAATCGGGTTTTTAAATGAAAGCATGATCAAGTTTTAAAGTTTTTTTAAAAAATGAATATGTTTTAAAGGATGTTAACCGAGTTTTCAAAGTAAATTTATTAACAAGTTTTCAAACAAGTTCAAGGATTTAAAATGTTAAAATTTAAATGTTTTAAAAATTGTTTTGTTTAAAAATTATTATGTTAGGTTAATTAATTAAATTAATCCGTAAATGTTTTTCAAATGAAATTTAATGATATAATTAAGAAGTGATTAAGGTAAGCATATTAAACTTTAATTAATAAAAATATTCTCAAATGTTTTTGTATAAATTGACTACGAGAATCTAATTTAAATAAGATTTAGATGATAATTAAGTGATTAATTAAGGTAAGGGTTTATCTTTAATTAAATTAATTAGGGTCTTAATTAATTAAGTTAATTAAGAAGGATTTAAAATTAATTAATTTAATTTATTTGGTGATTAAATTAAATTAATTAGGAATTGTATAACTAATCAATCTTGCTTATGGATGATCAAATTGTATAGAATGTCTGAATTGACTATAATCCCTAGACTGATAATTTATGATGCTCTGTGATATGATTTATTGAGTTGAACCATGATAATCTGGGTTATCTATCGATGAGGAATTGTTGTGTAAATGTGACATCCTGTTTAAAAATTGAATTGTATTCATTTAAACAACTTGGATTAAAGATTACATTGGATTCGAAGAAACCGGGGTCGGGTATCAGCAAATACCCGAAACCACTTCGATTGGTCACCTATAATAATTCTTTATAGATTTTATTTTAGAATCAAATAGGCTGGAATGGAATATTTAAGTAACATGACCATTTGAACTGAGTAACAGTTCTAAAATATTGTTTTGTAATAAATGATTGACTATAACATGTTAAGAACTCGTAGTGAGGTATGAGTTACCATGGTTTTCGAAAAAAAAAAGTTTTATAGCTCAGCATTTCAAATTATATGGGTTTATTTACACTGGTTTCCAGCCTGACTCCGGTGTTACTTTAATGTAATGCTCGGGTCAGACCGAGTATTACAGATTTTCAGGTTAGGACGTTCTGGAGTCCAGGAGACGAGCTGGATGGCAGGAACGTATGGAGTATATATCGCTGTGTATTTGAGATTGTATTGATATTATTCTGGGACAATTTGTTACAACTGTCCAGTTTATTTGTGAATGATTATAACCTGATATATCGTATGTAAATTAACAATTACAGCTTTTCGTTGTGTAAATGCTGTTATTTGATATTATATTTTATTCCACTGCGAATGTGGGTTTCTGTGCTGTTGTTTCCTTTTTCTTTTTCTACCTCTTTCTTCTTTACCCTAATAATCTGGGATTTCAGGCATTCGATTGCTCGACACTTCTACAGTGAACGTATTAGGGTCAAATTTCGAGGTCGAAAATTCTGAGTCATTACATTTTGGTATCAGAGCTAAAGGTTAAGTGAGAACCTTGGCTCTAGTGGGGTTACTCATTAAGGATAGGGTCAGTAGTACCCTAGAATGAGTTTAGCGTATTATATGAGAGCGTACTTTATATAAT
Source organism: Allium cepa (assembly GCA_030765085.1). NCBI lineage: Eukaryota > Viridiplantae > Streptophyta > Magnoliopsida > Asparagales > Amaryllidaceae > Allium > Allium cepa. Next base: position 10,173,994 of record CM060941.1, on the reverse strand, counting down.
GATTTTAAAATAGTTTTAAAAATGATTTTTATATAAGCTTATATTTTGATATAAAGCAATAATTTTGTCTAATTATCATATACATTAGATAATTGGTTGATGATTACTGAAATTAAATATATTAATAAGATTTAAGTGGTGGTATATATAACCAAATAGGAATTCAACATTATGAACTATACAAATAAGATAAGCTAGAAATGGATTAAAACCAGATAATATCCTGAAATTTGTAGAAGTGTTTCCAGAATGTTGAAATAAGTTTTCCTGATTTTATTTTCCAACAAATTATGAGATAATATCTAGTAAATTTGTTTCCAGATATGATAATCTTGGTCATTATCATAAGATGGTTGTTGTGTCTAATAATGAGATGTTTATTTTCTAATAATAATTAATGATAAAGCAAAATGGAATGTTTTAAGGAAGTAACAACTTAGGTAAGTATGCTTATAAATTGAAAAGGATTTAAATTGTGAAGTTTTTAAATCTAAGTCCATAAATTTAAATTATTTCAAAGTATTTATAGATATAATAATATTTTTAAATGTAGGAATCTTATTTTAAAACAAGAGTTGTTTTAATTTTTTTAAAGAAATTTGTTTTGAACCAAAAACCAAGAATGGTTTAAAATTTTAAATATGACTTAGGGTATAAAAGAAATAAATATGTATATATAAGTGGATATACATAATACCAATGTTGATTTGGGGTAAACACTAAGTGTTGAGTTTTGGAATTTTTCCCTGAAATGTGTTGTAAAACCCAAAGAAAAATAAGTTTTGAACTTATAAGTGGGGAAGGATATTGACAAAAGTTTAAAAATTTGAAATGGAGAATTCAAATTGAGTAAGGTTGACTGGATTAAATAAATTAAATTTAACTTAGGGGAAGTTAAATAACAAACAACCTGAATTGGTAATTTCAAGATGAAATTGAGATTTAACTTAGGGAAATTAAATGGGTTGAATTGAATTGGGAGTTATGTGTGATCTCAAAACAAGTTTGAGTTCTGAAAATCGGTAATGGATGCTATTGATGAATATTTTAAATAATTTGGATGTTTATTTACTTTGACTTATCCTGATATCATCCTATTGTTATTAATAATCTATGAAACTGAAAATTGGATTATTTTAGTTCAATTAAGAAGTGGATTGAGATTATATATGTGTATGTATGTATGTATGTATGTATACATACATACATATATATACACATTACTAAAATAAAATGGAGATGAAAGTTTAATTTGAAATTATTTAAATGATTTTGATTTTCAGAAATAAAATAGAAAATTATGGAAATGTAATCACTTTGAACTTAAGATTTAAGTGTTAAAATAAACTTGCAAACTAAAATTGTTAAGAATTGGTTTCATGGTTTGAAGTTAAAATTGGGTAATAAATTGGATTCCGAAGATTGAATTGTTTTAAAAAGTTTTGAACTCTTACTTGAATCTTGAAATAAGTTAAGTAAAAGTAATTTAAAATGAATATTAAAATCTTGGACTCAAATTAAACTGTTTAAGGACTTGGGTTGTTAAATTAAAAGTAAAGATTAATTTGATTTAAGTAATTAAATCAACGTTTGAAATATTAACTCGACTTTATATAATTCGAGATGGTTTAAAAGTAGAGAATGGAATTGAAATTAATTCAAATTGAAATTTGTTTTGAATTAATGGAAATTGAAATCGAAGTTGAATAAGTAAATTCAAATGGGAATTGAAGTTAATTTAAATTAAATTGAAATTGAATCAATTTAATGGGATTGGAAATTGAAGATTGATTGAAATGGGAGATTGGAAAATTGAACAGTTTGAGCTCTGAACTATTTTCAAATAAAATTGTTTTAACATAAACTTTCTTAAAACTATTTTTCCTAGTTATTTACTATACAATCTTTCTTTAAAAAAAGCCCAAACTATCTTATACTTATTTTACAACTATTTGACTATTTCACAATAATTTTATAACTGTTTTATAAACTAATTACTATTTTACAACTACTTTATAACTAGTTACTATTTTGCAATTATCTAACTATTCAACTATTTTACAACTATTTTATAACTACTTAACTATTCTACAGCTATTTTGCAACTACTTATCTATTTTAAAATTTTCAAGCTACTCTCTAAATTCAAGATGGTCAGAGTGCAAACTGTTTATAAAAGAAGTGATAAGCCAAATGGGAATTTGAAGCAATTGTGAATAAGTGAATAGAATCAAAATGAAGGTGAATAAAAAAGAGAATTGATTTAGCTAATAATCAATGAAGATGAATACGTAGGAAGTACGTATATTATTCTATTAGCATAATGATTTGATTCAGATTCGAACATAGAATTTCGAGATAGTATATCGATTCGAGTTGAGGTTTTTCACTCGATTTTCGACGACGAACCCTGTATATGGATTTTTGATTGATTTTGGAAATTCTCTATCATAGTTATGGCTATGCAAGGAGAATGACAGTTTCTCATCAAGAAACTAGATTTGAGTCCGCACTAGGAAGTCGGGTGAGCAATACTAGTTCGAAAGTGAAATTGTGTGATCGAGTAAGCGATCGGATTTGATATTGCATACGGATGATATATGTACATCATACGTGCTTAAATGTAATAGATTTTGAAAATTTTGAAAAGGAAAGTAAAAATTATTTTTGAAATAGATAAGTATATTTTGAGAAATATAAGAGTGGAAATTGGATATCACTATAACTAAAACTCATTTTATAAACAATAGGTAATGTGGCAAGTAACTTTATAATAGAAATCAAATTTTAATATTGATTTGGCATAGGTAAAGTTATATATATATATATATATTGGTTTTATATGATAAACTCTTTTTTTATTGAATCTATAATCAGAAGAAAAGATCTTTGAAAAATATTTGAAGTATAAAGGTAATTTATATAAGTATAAAGTGATCCAAAATATTTTTGTTCTAGTGTAAACTTATATGTATATATATATATATATATATGATTTTATGAGAACGATTTTAGGAAAATGGTTTTTGGAACCCATGGATTTCAAAAGGCTTTTTGATTTTTGGGAAAATCAATTTTGGAATTTGGAAAGCCTAGTTTGGAACTATCAATTTGAGATATCGATTTTGTGTAAAGGAGATTTATATGTGATACATATAAAGAGTATGATTTGAAAGATACTTTATGTGTATAGTATAAAATATTTTGATATTGGCTCTGGGGAAAAAGGCGCTCCCATTTAAATGAACTTCTAGTAGGAGATCCACGGGGTGGTTCTGCCTTGAGCCCTAAGGGTGGTTCTAAATTTGATTTTGGGAGGAAGTCCGGACTAACTGAAGTTCCTGAGGATTGTGGTTGGGGTAGCGAAAGTCGAGGGCGTTGATGCCTATAGAGACAATTGGGTTATGCTGTGACGACAATGTAACTTGATGTCATTGCGATCTCCTACGGACCATAGCGGAAATCGAGGGCAGTGGTTTTCTATGGTCTATGTTTGATGGGAGAGTGACGTAACGTTGGTAGACTGCGATCTATGAAGACATAGCGAAAGTCGTGTGGCAGTGGGTGCCTACAGGCTACATTGGGACTCGATTGATGTGGTCTGCGATCTATGTGGTCTATGTGGATGAGTTTCATTTGGTAGCGAAATTCGAGGGCGCTGATGCCTACTGTTACGTGGGTTTTTGCCGTAATAGCGACGTAATCCTGGGTGTAGCTGTGATCTGTGGCGGGTTCCATGGTGTAATCGAGGGGCGCGGAGGCCTATAGTTTTCTATTGTTTTGCTGGGATGGCAACGTAATCATCGGTTTAACTGCGACCATGGAGGGGGTGATAATTTCCAGAGCATTCTCACCAAAAATGATTTCTGTATTTTAAAAAAATGTTTTCTATATTTTCACCAGAATATTTTTCAAGTATTTTCACTAGGTGTTGAATTGGGTTTACCAAGTACTTATAGGTTTTCAGTCCTACGCCTGATCAACGTATGACCGAATTTCTATGAGAACAAGGATGGAGTTGTTGAGGCATCGAGTTATAAAAAGTATTTTTATAAAGCTTTTTGGCAATATTATGTATATTTTAAAGTGTTTTAAAAGTTTTAAAAATTTAATAAAAGAGTTTATAGTTAAAAATGTTCAAAGAGTAATTAAACTGATAAAAAACATTGTAATAAATTCTGGCTTTGTTCCTTTTAGAGGACGAAAAGTTTTAAAGGGGGAGCAATGTGATATCCCGGATTTTTGGACACTTAATAATTGTATAATTAACTAATTTATAAGTTGAACAAATAGAATTCTGATGAATACATATATCTGGACATAAATATTAGTTTTGGTAATCTTCTTTTAAAATTATTTAAATTGGCAAATTTATCTTTTCAAAACAAAATAAAATATGTTTTCTAATTATAATATATATATATATATATATGCATGTATATATATATATATTGTGATTTGGTAGCATTGGTTTAAATTCAATATAATAGTTTTCAAAGAGTATTTAAAGTTAAAATTCTATATTTTTAAAAATCTAAAGATAAATATTTATCTATTAAAAAGTATGATAGTTAAAATAAGACTTAATAAAGGGTTTATTAAGCTTTCTTTTTAAAAATTCTCATGACTAAATATGGTTTGTATGTATATATAAATAAATTAAACATAAAAACATATAAAACACATAAGAAATATTAAATAAAAGGTTTAAAACATTTGTAAGCCTTGTATATCATGCATTAAACATTTGTAGCTATGGTAACATGCAAACTACAAGTGTCAAACTTAATTATTTTCTTCATTTAAAATATAAATGAATAAAATGGATTAAAAAAACAAGGCTATATACATATATCTATACTTCTTCTCATCTCCTCTTATTTCATCTTTCAAATTAAAACTAAAAAGAAATCAAACTTTAATGCTTTCAAACTAAAATCAAACAACTTCAAATTCAACTTAAGCAAGCAAGATTCAAGCTTCTAGTTACAGATCAAGATAAATCAATTCTAGATCAAAAAGGAAAAGCTTGTTCTATGTTATCAACATATTCCAGTGAGTAAACTTCTGTTTTAAAAGCTTAATTCGGTTTTTAACTTTGATGCATGTGATAAAACTTTGTAATAATGTAGTGAATACTGTTTGCATGGATGAATGGATGTGAATACATGTATATGAATGCGAAAAGGACTTTGCATGTCTGTGTATATGTATATATAACTTCCTCTGTTTGAATTACAGGCACGGATCAACATAAATAAATTTAAATAAATTCATATCATCCCAAAGAAACATTGTTAGACTATGATCTCTAAAAGTAAAATGACTGTAAAAATGTAATTTCATTTTTAAAAATAGTTTCAAGTGGAAATACTTAGTAAATATTTCAAAAATAGGATATTACAGCGAAACCTTTTCTAACCAGAAAAATCAATAATTATAATTTCAAGTTTTGATTTCAGAAACAGATTCGTATTTTAAAATGATGATTTTAGATAGTGGTTTCATGATTTTTAAGTTTGTAAAAGTTGAGAATTTCTGAGTTGATCAGTATATGCTTTTTCATCGATTTCCGACGATCGGCGAGGAGTTGGTTGTTGTGTTTGACGCTGAAGTTAGCTCGTGTGGCGGGGAGCTAGGGAAAAGTGATGGATGGGTTTTTAGATGGTCGGTGCGGCTTGGAGATGTCGATTTAGGGTTTTATCGACCAGTTTGGTCGATGTTATTCCTCGAGCTCGTGCGACATCATGAGTGAATCGAAATGGACCGGTGGGGGATCGAAGCGTGGGATGGTGATGCTGCTCTGGGATGGTCGGTGGGAAGTCTGGTGGTCGTTCGTGGCGGCACAGGATGAATTTGTTGATCAAGTTTTGGGTTCCAATGTGATCGAACAGCTTGATTTTTATATCCAGTTGAGTTCGTCGAACTGGGAGATCGGTCTAGTCGGCGGGGTGATCGACGACTTGTTGAAGGTCTCGATGAGGGTCGGAGTTGATCAGGTCGGAGGTGCACATGCACATGTGCACATTTGTGTCTGGTGTGGTTGTGGATCGGGGAAGAGTGGTTTGGCTTGGGTCAGGCTCGTAGTCGATCGCGTGTTGTCTCGAGGTGAGTGATGTGAGTTTTTCCTCGGGGTTTGGCTCGAGGGGTTCTGCAGTTTGGCTTGGGTAAGGGTGTTATTTTAGTATTAGTTTTAAGTTTGTAAAGTAAACAAGTTTTACTTTAAATAACTTTCTTAATCGGGTTTTTAATTGAAAGCATGATCAAGTTTTAAAGTTTTTTTAGAAAAAATATGTCTCAGAGGATGTTAACCGAGTTTCCAAAGTAAATTTATTAACAAGTTTTCAAACAAGTTCAAGGATTTAAAATGTTAAAATTTAAATGTTTTAAAATTGTTTTGTTTAAAAATGATTATGTTAGGTTAATTAATTAAATTAATCCCTAAATGTTTTTCAAATGAAATTTAATGATGTAATTAAGAAGTGATTAAGGTAAGTGTATTAAACTTTAATTAATAAAAATATTCTCAAATGTTTTTGTATAAATTGATTTCAAGAATCTAATTTAAATAAGATTTAGATGATAATTAAGTGATTAACTAAGGTAAAGGGTTTATCTTTAATTAAATTAATTAGGTTCTTAATTAATTAAGGTTAATTTATCATGATTTAAAATTAATTTATTTAATTTATTTGGTGATTAAATTAAATTAATTTTGGAATTGTATAACTAATCAATCTTGCTTATGGATGATTAAATTGTATAGAATGTCTGAAATGACTATAATCCCTGTATTGATAATTTATGATGCTCTATGATATGATATGTTGGGTTGAACTGTCATAATGTGGGTTATCTATCGATGAGGAATTGCTATGTAAATGTGACATCCTATTTTGAAAATTGAATTGTATTCACTTACAAAACTTGGATTAAAGATGACACTGGATTCGAAGAGACCGGTGTCGCGTATCAGCAAATACCCGAAACCACTTCGATAAGTAATCTACAATAATTCTTTATAGATTTGATTTTAGAATCAAATAGGCTGGAATGGAATATTTAAGTAACATGACCATTTGAACTCAGTAACAGTTCCTAAATAATGTTTTGTAATAAATGATTGACTATAACATGTTAAGAACTCCTAGTGAGGTACGAGTTACCCTTGTTTTCAAAAAAAAAGTTTTATAGCTCAGTATTTCAAATTATATTGTTTACTCACGCTGGTTTCCAGCCTGACTCGGGTGTTACTTTAATGTAATGCTGGAGTCAGATCGAGTATTACAGATTTTCAGGTTAGGATGTTCTGGATCCCAAGAGGCGAGCTGGATGGTAGGAACGTATGGAGTATATTTCGCTATGTATTTGAGATTGTATTGATATTATTCTGGGACAAGTTGTTACAACTGTCCAGTTTATTTGTGAATGATTTTACTCTGATATATTGTATGTAAATAAAAAATTACAGCTTTTCTTTGTATAAATGCTGTTATTTGATATTATATTTTATTCCGCTGCGAATGTGAGTTTCTATGCTGTTGTTTCCTGTTTCTTCTTCTATATCTTTCTTCTTTACCCTAACAATCTGGGATTTCCGACGTTCGATTGCTCGGCACTTCTACAGAGAACGTATTAGTGTCGGATTTTCGAGGTCGAAAATTCTGGGTCGTTATTGTTTACCTAATTAAATGTCCTAAATAATGTTAGTCAAAATTAGGGTCATTACAATCCTATAGTAGCCTGCTAACCCAAGAAAACTCCTAAACTCTGATACATTACTAGGAATCTTCCATGATTGAACAATTTCCACTTTAGCAGTGTCCACAGTCAATCCTTGTTCCAAAACAATATGCCCAAGGAACCTAACTTCAATTTTTCAAAAGTGGCATTCAAAAAACATGGCTTTGAGTTGGTTTCTTCTCATGCTTTCCAATACATCCCTAAGGTAGTCGTCATGTTCCTTCTTGCCATTGCAAAAAACCAAGATATCATCAACATACACAATGAAACATTTATTAAGTTTCCTTATAAATACACTACTCATCAAATTCACAAAGTATGTTGGGTCATTTATCTGTCCAAAAGACATAATTTCGCACTCATAGAGCCCATCAGGAGTATGAAGTGCGGTCTTTGGCTTACTTACCTCTATAATCCTCAACCGATGGAATCCCATTGTTAAGTTTAATTGTTAAAAGACTTTAGCCCTGATAAGTTGGTCAAACAAGTCATTTGTTCTAGGTAGAGGTGTAACATCCCTAATTTTTGATAACATTATTTAGGAAGTTTAATTCGATAAATTAAATAGAATAATGATGATAAGGAGATTGAGATTTGAGTAAATTATACATATAGGGTCGTTCTTATTAATAAAATAAATGTGCTTAAATTTGGTTATAAGATAATTAACTTACATAAGGCCTTATTAGTAAAATAGCCGCACTTTATATCCACGGGCATACATTTGCCTTTGTCTTTTTATGTTCATATTTCTTAAATCAAAACAAACGCAAGAACACTATTTAAACCAGCCATTAACAAGGAAGGGAAAGAGTAAATTTTAATTAAAAGATAAGATCAAAGCAAGGAAGGAATAAGCTACAATAATGCTCAATATCCTTATCAACTCTAGGGTGAATAATACTCTCTTACCATCTCTATTTTTGTCCTATGATTATACGGTTTCAAATTTATGATTTAAATTCGTTTTTGTAATTAAATGGATGATGATATGCTTGTTTTATATTATGATGATTTGTTTTAATTCATAAGCACATGTATTTTCACGATTTTGACATAAAACTAAGAATATATGATTTCAGGTTGCCATGGAAAAAAATTATTTTAAGTAAAACAAAATTTTGGAGATGGTTTTTAATTTTTAGATTTTTCTAAGCTGTGGAAATTTAATTATGAATTTTTTATGAAAGATATGATATAATTGGGTTTAAAATATATTTCAAGAATTTCAGGAAGGAATTGGGTCTAAAATATTAAAATGTTTGATTACACAATGAAATCAATTTTCTATGATTTTTGGGGATTTTCCTAGTTGATTTATTTAGGGAAATAAATTATTTTAAAAGAAGGGCTTTTTTGAAATAATTGGTATTAGTATATGGAAGGGCTAAAACGTTGCATTATTTAATGGTTTTAATCTGAATAAATGCAGCAGTTTTGAAAAGGTAAAGTATATGAAAAAAATTTGTTACAGCCAATCAATAGTTTATAAATAGGCAAGTTGTTAGAAAGTAATTGCTAAAAGTTGCTATAATTCGGACTTTAAACCGGAAAAGGGTGTTCTGCCCCTATTAGTAAGGACCTTTCGACTCCTTTGATTCTGCCTTATCCCAGTCGAAACTAACATAGTCGAAACCCACATAGTAGAAACCAATGCACAAGATATCACTTAGATGGTATGCAGTGGATTGGAAGGAAGGTGGAAGCCATGGTATTGAAAGGGTACCTTCCGATGGGGTCAACACCATGCTTTGTTTTAAAAAGTTAAAGTCTTTCCTAGTTTTACCAAAAGCTTTCGACGTAGTCACAAGCTATGCTTCCAGAAAGGTTTTATAATTAGCTTTCGAAGAAGATTGTCATACGATGTTAAAGTATTTGCTTTCAAAGGAGTACCTTTTTCCTTTAAATAACTACTTTCGAAAGGGTAGGTTTCGTCCCAGTCGAAACCAAGCCGCTAATCCCCCTTTCATCTGATTTGAAGTATCTATGTTGTCGAAGCGGTTACTTCTATTTTACTTAAGCCTTTTTCCTGAATTCTTTCGAAGGGGTTGAGGGTTTTGATGGTGTCGGAGTCGAAAGTGCATTTCGACATCGCCGGTCGAAATTTTGATTTTTAAAGTCTTTTGCTTTCGACTATGATGGTTCCGACACCATCAATTTTTCCCCAAATTTTTTTTGTCGATTTCAAAAGAGATTCTTTCATATATAACCATTTTGACTCAAATGATTTTTTAAAGAGTAAACCCAATGCTTTCGAAATGGGTACTTTCGTTTGTTTCGAAGCTCTATATTTTTAAAAGATGATTTGATAACATCGAAAGGTATAATAGGTTTTGAAAGAGAATATTTATTAAGGGCTTCGAAAAATATGTATTCAATGTTTTGAAAAGAGGTCTTTGCTTTCGAAGGAGGCTACCCAGAGGTTTCAAAAGAGATGTTTTTGGTTTCAAAACATAAACCCCATATCAATTTAAAGTAATAACCATGGCATGAATAAAAGATTTTGAAATGTTTTTCACATTGTTAATAAACCATAACGATACTTTGGGGAAATGGCAAAATAACTAGTTAGGTTGACCCAGTAGTGAATATAACTTAACAAATGTTAAAATTTTTAAATAAAGATATTGGCAGGGGACAATAGGTTTACAATGAGCCCGTGAAAACTGTATGACATTGGCAGAGACCAATAGGTTTATAGTCAGTCCATGAAAACTAGGATTTGATACTGGCAGAGGCAAGTAGGTTTGTAGTTAGCCTATGAAAACTATATCCAGATTAAGATATCGACAGTCAGCCAATAGGTTCCTTGTTAGCCCATGAAAATTAGGATAAGAAATAAGATATCGGAGTTACCAATAGGTCCTTAATAATCCCACGAAAACTATGCAATTGGACAGATAGTCCTTAACATTTAACAGGTCAATAGTAATACTAGAAACTATAACTGAGACAGATAGTCAGAATGAATGGGGATGGGTAATCCAAAATTGATTTAATTGTTTTGCATATCGTCATAATTTTTTGAAATACTATGTTTTAACCATTGTCGATGCAGAAGCACAGTATATTGTTTTATAAATGTTTTAGGATACTATTGAGGGGAAAACCCACTCTGCTAAGCGGTGTGGTCTCACTAAATATCTAAATGGTATGAGATGGTAAACTATTATTCATACCAGGCTTTATGTCCGACTCGAAGTTTTTGTTTTTCCCTTAAACTCTCGGATACTCAATTGATTTTGAGTAGGTTGAGAGTTAATGTTTCCAAATAAAAGCTTTCGAGGACGTGCAGAAGGCAAGATTGCTATTAGAGTTCTTTTATATCCGCTGTGTGTTTTGTTTGAAAGGAAAATTATTTTCTTGCCTATCTATACACTCTGATCTACCAAGGGCGCATCTCCATATATCGCTCTTGGCATATTTTGTAATAATTATATGTATCTGAACGTGGTTTGCGAATTGGGATTATGTAATCAATATGGTATATTTTGAAATGGAATCTAGAATTTTTTTTACTATTTAATTTGTTTTCTATATACTTGTGTTTCTATGTATCAATGTATCTAATATTGCCGTGTTTGGTCATCGAGAATTAATAACCGTGGATGATGTTGCATCCGTAGCCGTTAGTTTTAAGCCATTAAATAGGAGGATGTTACAAGTTAGTATCGAAACATTAGTTTATGAAACTTTAAAAGAGACTTAAACCTAAAAGGTTTTTCCAAACATAATCCAATGAATTAGATAATAAGATTGGGGTTTGGGTTAACATTATAGTTGTATTTTCTATATATAGTTATATATAAGTACGTATCCCTTGCTCTCGTAGACCGTTCTTCTGTATCTTACTAAGGCTCGTATGCAGATTTATGAGAAAGGAGATATGGAAATAGAAAACAAAAGAGGAATTCTTGGTGGAGGAAGCACCACAACTAATGGGAATGCTCGACCCTCTATATGAGGCACCCGGGTCGACGGGCTAATGCTATTAACCAAAATGCAGAAGACAATGTAGGTGCTGGAAATCTTCCAATAGGTACGCGGGCGATGTATCAGTTCTTGACTGGTTTGATGCAAGCTGGAGCTGCTGCTGGAGTTGCTGGAAATAGAGGAGGAGCTAATCCTATGGCTTCGGTTAGGAATATTGCTTTGTCGAGTAGAGATTACACCAATTTGGGTGGGAATCCATTTTTAGGAACGGAGAGTGCCGTAGAAGTTCAGAATTGGTTGTTGTATTGTGAGCGTATATTTACTAATTTGGGTCTGATTAATGGACAAAGAGGAGTTTGGCCTCTAGGCAGTTGAAGGGGTCAGCAAGGCACTGGTGGAATGTCACTCCCGGAATGCCGGAAGAGTAGTTAACTTGGGCAGATTTTAAGATGAGATTTGAGCAGAAGTTTGAATCTGAGTTTTCTAAGTCTGATTTGATGAGGAAATTTATGGATTTAGTAAAAGGAGGGATGTTAGTAATGGAGTATGATACTAAGTTTGAAGAGTTGTCTAGATATGGATATGCTATTATAGATACTAACATCAAGAGGAATGAGAAGTTCATTCGAGGATTGAGTCCCGAGCTTGCTGGAATGATCATGACCCATGTCTATGATCCTTGTAATATAGTGGTGGGGATGGACATTTGCCATGAGGAGTTGCTTGCTGATTTAGTTAAAGAAAAGTATGTGGAAACCCAGGGTTCTCAGGGGAAGAAGAGGAAGTTCTTTAAGAAGAAGGGGACCCAAAAGGGAGATACTGCCAAGAAGTCAAAGGCTGGGTTAGTTTGCTATAAGTGTGACAAGAAGGGTCACTTTGCTAATGAATGCCGATCAGGAAATGGAAAGAAAGATGCAGTTAAGAAGAATGTGAAATGCTACAACTGTGATTAAGTTGGGCATTGCAAGAATCAGTGTCCGGAGCCTGTTAGGGAGGATAAATGAAAGATTTTGCTATAGGACCAGCTAGGACCACTGTAGCAGATAAGGGAAAGGGCTGTGATGCAAGGTATGCTTTTGATTCAGAGTGTTTCATTTAGAGTACTTTTTTATACCGGTGCACCACATTCATTTATATCTCAATGTTTGGTTTATAGATTATGTCTAGAACGCACCTACCTTGTTACTTCCTTAAGGGTTTGCGAATCCAATAAGAGGGTGTGTAATAACTCTTTGGTTAAGATGTGACTAGTTAGAACTTGACTTGTTAGGTCATAAGTTTGCATGCAGTTTACACGTTATTGATTTCGTAGATTTTGGGATCATATGGGGTAGGTATGAGGCTAGAATATTTTACCAGGATAGGGAAAAGGTAAACATCATTGAGACTCCCTGATATCCATAACCAAGTGATATTCTCAGTAGAGAATACTGACCGGAGTGTTATTGCTATGCTTAATGCTATGGAGGTACGAAATGAGTTAAGCTAGGTTAAGGTAGCAAGAAAATTTGTAGATGTTTTTGATCCAATCACTAGACTACCCCCTAAAAGAGCTGCCGAGTTTAGAATAGATCTTGTACTAGGAGCTGAGCCTGTAAGTAGACCACCTAGTAGGATGACACCAACTGAGATGAAGGAATTGAAAGTGCAACTAGCGGACCTAGAAAGAAGGAATTTTATTAGACTAAGCAATTCGCCTTAGGGAGAGGCCGTGGTGTTTGTGAAGAAACCAAATAGGTCCATGAGGATGTGTATTGACTATCATAAGTTAAACGAAAGGACAATTAAGAATAAGTATCCTTTTCCAAGATTAGATGATCTATTTGATCGGTTGAGTGGTGCCAGAGTATTTTCCCAGTTGGATTTAGTGACATGTTTCCATCAGTTAAGAGTGGCGGAGGATAGTACTCCTTTGACAGCATTTCAAACTAGATATGGTTCGTATGACGTAATGCTATTTGGATTGACGAAAGCACCTGCTTTCTTCGTAGATTTGATGAACCGTGTTTTCTAAGAGTTCTTGGATAGGTTTGTACTAGTGTTTATAAATGAAATTCTAGTTTACTCTAAAGATGGGAGAGAGCATGAAGTTCAACTTAGAGTGGTGCTTGAGATGCTGAGGAAGAATCAGCTAAAGGCGAAGTTTATCAAATGTCATTTCTGAAAGAAAGAAGTAAAATTTCTTGGTCACATGGTTTCGGAGAAAGGTTTTTCAATCGATCCAGATAAGATCGAAGCAGCGAATAATTGGAAGAGATTAATGACAGTGATTGAGATCAGGAGTTTTCTTAGACTTGTTGGCTACTGCCTGAGATTCATTAAGGATTTCTTGTGGATAGCGGCACCCTTAACTAAGTTAACTAGGAAGGAGGTGAGATTTGTTTGGTTCGACAAATGTGAGGAGGTATTCCTTAAGTTAAAGCTTTTGTTGACCAACACACGAGTATTTGTAGTTCCAGACGGAAACCAAGAATTTATGGTGTATACTGATGCATGTGGAACTGGATTAGGAGCGATATTGATGTAGAATGGTAAAGTCATTGCCTATGCATCTAGGCAGCTTAGACCACATGAAGTTAGATAGTCTACTCATGATTTGGAGTTGGCAGCTGTGATCTTTGCATTGAAGATTTGGAGACATTATCTCTTAGGGGAGAGATTTTAGTTGTATACAGATCATAGGTCTTTATGGTATTTATTCTCTCGGAAGGAGTTCATATGAGACAACAGAGGTGGCTGGAGTTTTTGGCTGCTTATGATTTGGTATAGAGTATACACTAAGGAAAGGTAATAAGGTGGCTGATGCCCTTGGTAGGAAATTTCAGAATGCGGTGTTGGCTATGTTTGTGGAGTGGAAAGAATTAGAAGCGTTAGTCAGTTACGATGTGCAGTTAAGGTCGGCTGCTGGCTCTAGCCGGAATATCGCCGGCTTGTTTTGTTTAGAAGTTCGACCAATATTGATTGAGAGAATTGCTTCTAAATAGAATAGCAGAGAGGATTAGAAGACTTGAGGTTGGAACAAAGATCGATGATTTAAAAGATTTTAGTCTTGACCGGAGAGGATGGCTAGGAAAGAATGGACGATTCTGTGTTTCGAATATGGAGGACATAAGGAAAGAAGTTCTCGGAGAATGTCATCGATCCAAATTTACGATTCATCCTGGAGGAACCAAGTTGCATCAAGATATGAGGAGGAGCTTCTACTGGGAAGACATGAAGAGGGATGTTGGCTTGTAGGTTAGACAGTGTGCAAACTATCAACAAGTGAAAGCTGAACACCAGAAACCAAGTGGGATACTACAACCTTTAGAGATTCCAGTTTGGAAATGCGATTCGATATCCATGGGTTTTATAGATGGGTTGCGAAGGTCAAACAGAGGTAATGAAAGTATATGGGTTATAATGGACAAAGTGACTAAGAGTGCCAATTTCATTCTAGTTAAATCAACCAGAACGACACCTGTTTTAGCTAAGTTGTTAATGAAGAACATAGTTACACTGCATGGAGTTTCTAGTAGTATAGTCAGTGACAGAGATGCATTGTTCTCAAGAGAATTCTAAAAGAGTCTACAAGAAGTGATGGGTACCAAGCTTACTATGAGTACTGCATATCACCCTCAGACTGATGGGTAGACAGAGAGAGCCAATAAGGTACTCAAAGATTTATTGAGAGCTTTTGTATTAGACTTTGGTGGATCTTGGGAAGATCACCTACATTTGGTTGAGTTTTCGTATAACAATAATTATCAGACTAGAATAGGAATGACGTCGTTTGAAGCTTTGTATGGATGGCCATGCAAATCATTGGCATGTTGGTTGGAGATTAGAGACAGATTAGTCTTAGGTCCAAATTTGGTTAGGGAGGCATCAGAGAAGATTGAATTAATCCGAGGAAGGATAAGGAAGCCCAGTACAGACAAAAGAGTTACGCAGATAAAAGACGTAAGGACCTAGAATTCTCATTTGGAGACAAGGTTTTCATTACGGTATCACCTATGAAGGGCGTGATAAGATTTGAAAAGTCTAGGAAGTTGGCCTTAAGATATGTAGGTCCATTCCAGATTATAGAGAGGATTGGAAAGCTCGCATACAGAATAGAGTTGCCGAGCAGTTTGGCAGATGTCTATAATGTATTTCATGTGTCTCATCTTGGAAAGTATGTGCGTGATCCAGAAACTACTATTCCTCCGACAGGGTTGTATGACTTAATGGTAGAGCCTAATTTGACTTTTGTTAGACAACCAGTTCGGGTTGTAGCTAGAGATGAGAAAAGATTAAGAAACAAGACAATCAGGTTGATGAAAGTTCAGTGAAGCAACAACGGGAAGGATTGTACTTGGGAGACAGAGGACAAGATTAGAGAAACTTTTCCTGATCTGCTTTGAAGATATGTCTATATTAGATTTATATAGATATTGGTAGTCAGTTAGACTAATATGGTTATTAGGAGTTGCTACAGATGATTGCTATGTTCAATGTTTAGTCCTTACATAATTTCGAGGATGAAATTCTTTATCGGGAGGAGACTGTAAAATCTCTAAATTTTTTATAACATTATTCAGCAAGTTTAATTAGATAAATTAAATAGAATAATGATGATACGGAGATTGAGATTTGAATAAATTATACATACAGGACTGTTATTATTAATAAAATAAATAGGCTTAAATTTGGTTTATAAGATAATTAACTTACATAAGGCATTATTAGTAAATAGTTGCACTTTATATTCACGGCTATACATTTGCCTTTGTCTATCCACGTTCATATTTCTCAAATCAAAAACAAATGCAAAAACACTATTATAACTGGCCATTAACAAAGAAGGAAGAGAGGAAATTTCAATCAAAAGATAAGATCAAAGCTAGGAAGGATTAAGCTACAACAAATCTTAATATCCTTATCAACTCTAAGGTGAATAATAATCTCTTACCATCTCTATTTTTGCTCTATGATTAAATGGTTTAAGATTTATGATTTAAATTCATTTTAGTGATTAAATGGGTGATGATATGCTTGATTTATATTATGATGATTTATTTTAATTCATAAGCACATGAATTTGCACGGTTTTGACATAAAACCGAGAATATATGATTTCAGCTTGCCGTGGAAAAAATTTATGCTAAGTATAACAAAATTTTGGAGATGGGTTTTAATTTTCATAATTTTCCAAGCTATGGAAATTTTATTATGAATTTTTTATGAAAATATGATATAATTGGGTTTAAAATTTGTTTCGAGAATTTTAGGAAGAAATTGAGTCTAAAATTTTAATATATTTGATTACATAATGGAATCAATTTTCTATGATTTTTGGGGATTTATCCTAGTTGATTTATTTGGGAAAATAAATTATTTTAAAAGAAGGGCGTTTCTGAAATAATCAGTTTTAGTATATAGAAGGGCTAAACGTTGCATAATTTAATGGTTTTAATCTGAATAAATGTGGCGGTTTTGAAAATATAAAGTATTTGAAAAGTTTTTGTGATAGCCAATCCATAGTTTACAAATAGGCAAGTTGTTAGAAAGTAATCACTAAAAGTTGCTATAATTTAGCGTTTAAAACCGAAAAATGTGTTCCGTCCCTACTAGTAAGGACTTTTCGACTCCTTTGATTCCGCCTCATCCTAGTCGAAACCAACATAGTCGAAAACATAGTCGAAACCAATACACAAGATATCACTTAAATGGTATGCAGTGATTGGAAGGAAGGCGGAAGCCATGGTGTCGAAAGGGTAGCTTCCGACGAGGTCGAAACTCTGCTTTGTTTTCAAAAGTTAAAGACTTACCTAGTTTACCAAAATCTTTTAACACAGTCACAAGTTTCTTGCGAAAGGTTTTATAATTTACTTTCAAAAAGGGCTGTCATACGGTGTTAAAGTATTTGCTTTTGAAGGAGTGCCTTTTTCCTTTAAATAATCACTTTCGAAAGGGTAGGTTTCCTCCTAGTCGAAATCAAGCCGGTAATCCCCCTTTCGACTGCATTGAAATCATCTATGTTGTCGAAAGGGTTACTTCTATTTTACTCACACCTTTTTTCCTGAACGCTTTCAAAAGGATTGAGGGTTTCAAAGGTGATGGAACCGAAAGGGGTTTTCGACTCTGTCGTTTGAACTTTTCTTTTTTAAAGTCTTTTGCTTTCGACTAAGATGGTTCCGACACCATCAATTTTTCCCAAACAAATTTTTGTTGCTTTCAAAAGAGATACTTTTGTATATAACCATTTTGACCCGAATGATTTCTTTAAAGAGTAAACATAATGTTTTCAAAAGCGGTACTTTCGTTTGTTTCGAAGCTCTATATTTTTTGAAGATGATTTGATACCATCGAAAGGTATAATAGGTTTCGAAAGAGAATGTTTATTAAGGGCTTCGAAAGGTACGTATTCAATGTTTTAAAAAGAGGTCTTTTCTTTCGAAGGAGGCTACCTAGAGGTTTCACAAGGGATGTTTTTGGTTTCAAAACGTAAACCCCATCTCAATTTAAAGTAATAACCATGGAAAAATATTTTGAAATGTTATTCACATTATTAATAATCCATAACGGTACTTTGGAGAAATGGCAGAATAACTAGTTAGGTTGACCCAATAGTGAATATAACTTAATAGATATTAAAATTTTTAATTAAAGATATTGGTAGGGCCAATAGGTTTATAGTAATCCCATGAAAACTGTATGATATTGGCAGGGGCAAAAAGGTTCATAGTCAGCCCATGAATACTATAATTTGATGCTGGCAGGGGCCAGTAGTTTTGTAATTAGCCCATGAAAACTATATCCGGATTATGATATTAGCAGTCAACCAATAGGGGTTCCTAATTAGCCCATGAAAACTAGGATAAGCAATAAGATATTGGGCTTATCAATAGGTTCTTAGTGATCCCATGAAAACTATGCAATTAGACAGATACTCCTTAACATTTAACATGTTAATGGTAATCCTAGAAACTATAATTGAGATAGATAGTCGGAATGAATGGGGATGAGTAATCCAGAATTGATTTAATTATTTTGCGTATCATCATAATGTTTTGAAATATTATGTTTTAACCATTGTGGATGCAGAAGCATAGAATATGATTTTATAAATGTTTTAAGATACTAGTGAGGGGAAAACCCATTCTGCTACGCGGCGTGGTCACACTATATATCTTAATAGTTTGAGATGGTAAATTATTATTCATACCATGCTTTATGTCTAACTCGAATTTTTTGTTTTTCCCTTAAACTCTTGGATACTCAATTGATTTTGAGTAGGTTGAGAGTTAATGTTTCTAGGCATTCTTTTAAACGAATAAAAGCTTCCAAGGACGTGCATGAGGCAAGATTGCTATTAAAGTTCTTTTATTTCTGCTGTGTATTTTGTTTGTAAAGGCAAATTATTTTCTTGCCTATCTATATACTCTGATCTACCAAGGAGCATCTTCATATGTCGTTCTTGGCGTATTTTGTAATAATTATATGTTATCCGAATATGGTCTGCGAATTGGGATTATGTAACCAATTCGGAATATTTTGAAATGGAATGTGGAAATTGTTTTGTTATTTAATTTTTTTCCATATTCTTGTATTTCTGTGTATCTATGTATCTAATATCACCGTGATTGGTCGTCGAGAATTAATAATTATGGATGACTGCAGCATCCGTAGCCGTTAGTTTTAGGCCTTCAAATAGTGGGATGTTACAAGAGGGTACCTATTCTTCCTTGTCAACTTGTTCAACTCCCTATAATCGATGCACAGTCTCAAAGAACCATCCACTTTAGTAGCAAAAACAATGGAGGCTCCCCATTCAGAAGTACTCCTATGGATGAATTCTTTCTTCAATAGATCTGAGATTTGATTATCCAATTCCTTTCTTTCTTTAGGGCCATATGTCCTAAAAGTAGAATGATGGGCCTTGCATCCTTCTCCAAATCAATTTATGGCTCAATCTCCCTATAGGATGGAGACCGATACCTTCGAAGATATCAAGAAATTTACAAATTACGGGTACAGATGATGGCTCTCCAACAATAGATAGACTTAATGGGTATAAAAGGCTTATTTCAACTAAAGCTTTGGTGTACAAAGAAGTTCTAAATCACGATCTCCATAACTCCTTAATCATACTGCCTCTTATCATAGTCAAGAGAGGCTCCATAATATGACAACCCATCCATATCCAAGGTAAGCCTATACCCCTTAAAATTTAGAACATATGTAGTACATATAAAATCAACATTGCATATGTCTAACACTAAGTCTTTACAAATAAGAGAAAGATGGGTTGAACCCTTAATGGGATTGGAAACCACTATTAGACTGTTGACTATCTGGGTTTGAAGGTTTAAGAAATTTATTATATCCCTAGCTATAAAGGAATGTGATGCTCCTGAATCAAATAGGGTATGAATAGTAACCCTAAAAATATGAGTTATACCTTATAGAGTTGTTTTTCCTTGGTATCTTGGTGGCATACTGGCAATAGGGACGACTTCAATAACGTAGGCCTGTCCGCTTGATCCTTCCTTAGCCATCTTGGGACACTGACTCTTGTGATACCCTTT
Organism: Allium cepa; assembly: GCA_030765085.1. Classification (NCBI taxonomy): domain Eukaryota; kingdom Viridiplantae; phylum Streptophyta; class Magnoliopsida; order Asparagales; family Amaryllidaceae; genus Allium; species Allium cepa. Next base: position 10,153,766 of record CM060941.1, on the reverse strand, counting down.
CTCGTGGCAGTTAAAGCACCTAAATTTAAAGGCTTCCTTTATCTAACTCACCCTATAACCTTTAGCTTCTTGACCCTTTATTTGGCATTTCTTACACACCTTCCAATCCTTCTTAAACTACCCCTTCGACTTCTTATTGGCTCAAAAGCTTCCCTTCTTAGACCCTCCTTGGTTTTGGGTCGATGCAAACTTGGGTTAACAACATTTCTCTTAGCGGGAAATTTAATCCCTTCATGAACTTCATGACATTTTTCATAGGTGTATTTATTAGGCTAATCTCGAATTTAGCTAATTCAGTAAACTTAGCTATGTACTCCTTAAAGGTGGAATCTCTTGGCCTCAACTGAATGAACTTTTTCCATTGCAAGCTAACCTCTACTCTAAACATGAATCTCATCTCAAATCTATCCTTGAATTCATCCTAAGAGAATATCCTTCTAGGGTGCTTATCAATCATAAAGTTCCACCAATTCAAGGCTTTTTCCCTGAGGTACCAACCTACTATTCTTCTTCTTAGCTATCCATCCTAACCAAGCTCTCTAAATATCTTCTCATAGTTATTAATTCAAGCTTTAGCTTTTGAATATTCTTTGGTTCTAGAGTATGTATTCCCTCCCATATTGAGAAAGTCCGTACATAATTTAGGAAAGTTGACGGGATGGGATGTTGCATCAGTGGGCAGGGCAGTTGGTGCAGTTGAAGGAATAGGTATTTTCTCGACAATACTAAGATATTGTTTAAAAAATTCGAGCATTCCATGAATGGGTGCTCTTCCATGGGCAGTGTCTCCTTGTTCGGAAGAAGATTTATTATCATCCATATTGACTATTTGTAGGTTCATCCTTTAATGATGATTTCCTAAGGTAGCATTTATATGCTGAAAGAAATGGGTTGCTTAGTGTATATGCGTATGTTCCAGAAAATAGGTATGTATGTATGTGTGTGTAGTAAGAATAATTTTAAAATTCTTTTTGAAAAAGCTTTTTCAAAATAACAAATATGTCTCTCATACGTGTAATTTTTCCCTATTGGTCTAGTAACCTAGGATCTGATACGAAATGTAACAACCCACCCTGGAACAGGCCTAAATTTCGACCTAGAAAAGGCCTATCGACACTTGGATCCATTCTAAGATAAGTTGTTGGTAGTAAAAAGGAATAACATTACAGATCCATAACTAAACTTTCATAACTCATAGTGTATGGAACAAAATATAATGGAAAAATGTACCCATTTATTTTAAATCATAACAATGTCAAAATATAACATACCCTCAAACCGTAACAAGGTAAGTTACAACAATAGTCTGAAAACCTGGGTACATATGAAAGCAAATAAAATTGGTAAATACTATCGTAAGTCCACCACCTCTATCTCCAAGTGTCAACTTTTCCATCAATGTCTTCAACCTGTGTTGTAATGAGGATGGAGTCAGAACAACAATGTCTAGTGAATAATATCTCAAGTCTCACCTTTTTAGTACTTGGGCAGTATATCTTAAAATAAGAATATGCTTATGAAAATAAACCATTAAACCATTAAATACTTCTTTATAAGGAAAAAGAGGTGGGTCCAACCACTTAATACCTTCCATTCCAAAAGCATATTTCTAGAATCTCATATCCCAATCATACATCATAAACAGCTGATAATGTAAGAGGCGGTACCCAAGCCACCTAATACCCTTAATTATAAAATAGGTCAACTTCGATCATTTTATACCTTAATTAAGGCATAACCCATCATTTAATACCTATTCCCAAGGCATGCTCCTCACCGGTACTATCTAGCTGACATTATATGGAATATTTTAGGCCACATATTTCCAAAAGAGGACTCTGGTCATTTAATACCTTAATTAAGGCAGATCCCATCATTTAATTCCTATTTCCAAAAGAGGACCCCTGTAGAGACACCACCTAACATGTCCCATAGGCCATTTAATACTTCGTTTGGGGAAAAGAAGTAGGCCCTCAAACAACCACTTAATACCTCAAGATCCGAAGCAGGCCCTTAGTATTATGGTCCATACACATAGTGACGTCACACATCAGTCTAATTATTAGTAGAAACTGATAACCAGATTAGCTGGATATATTTTCCCTACAAAATTTGGGACTACCTTGTGTCATTACAAATATTTATCATAAGGACATCTCATATCAATAGAAGGTGCACACAACTTCTGGTAGCCTCAAAGTGACCTCGCATCACTATGACTTAGCCATAAATCAATTACTCTCCACACACACACACACACACACACACACACACACACACACACACACACACACACACACTCATCTCACCGTTTCATTAATAAGGTCATATAAGGATCCTTCCTTATTACGCCTTAAAATAATAATTAGGCTATATAAGAGTTTCCTCTTGTTTTCGCCTAACAATCAATTACCTTCCTAATAAAATAAATGAAAATAAATGCCTAATTAACTATGCTTTTATACAATAATTATATATTAATTATGCAAATAGAGTTAAAAAAATATTTGCATCTAATAAATTCTAAATGCATAGATTTTACGCTTTAAACTAGCGTTAAATGTTAATTCCCTAACCGAATATTATTACAAGTCCTTTGTCTTCAAATTCCCAAGATTTCAACATACCAAAATAGGGGATTCTAATATCTAAAACAGAGAACCAAAACTGCAATAACAAACTTGCAAGTAGAATCGGAACTCAATTTATTACACCAATTCAGTGAAATATCTTAAACAATAAGAATTGCAATCTGAACTCTATATTCTATTCAACTCCTCTTTTACAAAGAAATAGATAAGGATAAATGGCGTAAACTGTGAATAGAATTTGTAACCTAAACCCCTAATCCTTATTTCATTGAAGAACCATAATTTGAACTAAAGAAGAAGGAGAAACAGAATATACTATGAAATTATCAAAATTTGCATAAGCGAAACGAATTCATTTAATTAATGTAAATAATTAACAATCTCAACATAGAATTGACATTTTGAAATAAAAGGGAATTTTGTGGGATTTTATCTATCATATATTCGAAATCCCAAAATCCTTAAGGCATATTCAAATTCAAAAAGAAACACTCTAAACAATTACTGAAAAGAAATACTAAGTTTTCCACATACAGATTAGCCTTACCTTTGCTTAAATGGATTTGTAGCCTTGCAATCCCATCCAGAATCTCTCTTTTGCTATATACACACACAATAGGGAAGAGGAATATATATTCATTAGATTCAGAATAATTGGAGAAGCATATGATAGGAAAAGATTGGAGGGAGAAAAAATAAATAGAAAATACATTTGATTTTTACTTGGAGTCTCTACAGAGTTTCTAAATCTAATTTGGAGAGATAATAATGGCAGAGTTTTGCTAAATTTCCTAAAATAGTATAAATAAAAGCGGAAGGATAGGGTTCTATTTATAGGGGTTGAAATGCACCAGAACCATACCATGAAAATAGGTTTAAAAGGAGAAATATGGACCATTCATACCCTCATACTCTGGCTACCACTGCCCTTTTTCAGGCATGATCGGTTGACCACCCATTTAACTGTGGCTGCTAATATCAATGGTCTGGGGTCAGCGGTACATTTGTTTTGGGAATGCTTTTATTTCCATTGCTTTTAATTGATTTCTTTCCCTAATCATCTTTTACGTTAAACGTTAATCAAACGTTTACTTAGCCCCCAAGCTAATTTTTAAAATTCAAACCGTAAATTTAAATTCTCATTTGTATTTGAGCTCCAACTAAATTAATTTAAATCTGAAAACTTAAAACGCTCATAACTTCTTTATTTGAGCTCCGTTTTCAGCATATTATATATGGAAACAGATCAGAATTTCACCACGAATGCAAAGGAATAAATTTCGTGGTCAATTTCTAAGTTTCATAAAATTTTCATATTCAACCCTTATCATATTTAATTCAATTTACTTCATTTATTTATAGTTCATTTCACGAGGTGTTATATAAAATTTCTGCACCATTTAGAGATTTCTTTATTATCTAAATACTTGGGAGGGTTCAACAAGGAGGAGAATCGTTCCATGCCAAGTAAAAGGGTAGGAAGGTTGGAATTGCTTCTGCTCGCAGTGAGTTCCAAGGATTGACAGTTCACTTGGATTTTCAATAATTCTACCTCAAGTTCCATCACCTTTCGATATAAACGTGCAATTTCTACACCAGCTTCAATACTTTGGATAGAATATCCAGACTAGCTAGTTACATTTATCTTTTCTTTCAGCTCCTGGGTTCTTCCATCCTTTTATTTAATTTTCTTCTCTAAATCGAAAATCATCTCTTTCAAATTGCAGAATATTGACCTTGATTTGTAGTACTTGTCATGCCATTTTTGCGAATCTAGATTATCAGGAAATTGTAGAGCTAAAATGCCTTGAGGTGAAAGTTTTGTCTCAAATTCCGCTCCGAATCTATCTTCAATAGAATCGAGTCGAGCATCAATATCTATGCTGCTAGATACAAGTGTCGATTACTTTTCCTAATAAATTAAATAGAAAAGGAAATTAATTGATAGGAAACATTTTCGTTATTAACAATAAAGGTTTACAAACTTGAACAAATCCAAAATTACATCAACGTTATATACATCTAACTCTTAAAATTTTAAGATAGCAGTTTGAGCCTTTTTATGTGACCTGAGACATAGTATGTGTAGAGTTAGAAGAAACTTTAATCCCTTTCGGGGAATTAATTGGAGGGAATCGATGGTAGTCGCATTTTCGACCAGAGGGCTGGTGTGGCCACATAGCAATTTAGCATGATTAGTTCGAATCTCACTAAGTAGTTTATCCTACCGTTACCCAAGAAATCAAAATAGAAGTGTTGGAATCGTGTATAAAATTCTTGTAGATCATAAAGAAAGCAATGCTTTGCTAACTGAGATGTTTTGAGAATTAAAGAATTCTCCTTAAAATCCATCTTTAAGTTGATAAATTTATCTAGAAGTTCCATGGAAATGAGACTACTTAAGGGGACCTTAATCTATATAACATATGAAAAGTAAGCTAAGTTGAAAAGAAATAAAAGCGATAAAATTTATAAACTGCTTGAATCACACATTACAATCACACAATTATTTGGCTTCATGCAAAATTGATTCTTTGTTAAATTTAGAAATAAATCTCTCCTTAATATACTTGATTTTCTTGGAAGGAAGAGTATTAGGATAAAGGGGAATGGTAGCAATCCTAGGAAGGTTCCAACAAGCCCTAGGATGAGGGTCACTTTCGTGATCGTCTAAATATCTTTTATGAAGGTGCTTAATTAAACACCCCTCCACTTTTCTCCCCTAAGAAAGAAAAGTTGGTAAGGAGACTCCTAGAATAAACTTATAGAGAAACTCTACTAGGGCATCCCTATCATTAATTATCATCCAAAAGAGAGTCATCAATTCAACATTTTTCTTTCGTGATTTTATCTGGATGAAGGCGAGATCTCTCCAATCACGGAGCAACCTGCTTTTCTTTGAAATATATTAATCACATAGCATGAGCAGAAAGGCATTTGTATTTATCTAACAGTTTGTTATACTCATTGACTAATCTCTCAACTTATCTATGTAATATACACACCTCCTTTTGACTCTTTACAGATAAAGTCTCATAATAATCCTTCCTTAACTAAGATTATAAGCTTATTAACTAATGACTGCTTGGAAAATTTAGACATTTGAATAAAAAATTCCAAACCTATGAGATTGGACCTTGAGTTTTCTCTTTTGGTTGATGACTGGAGGGAGTAGTATCTTTTAGGGAAGTATTTTTCCTTGTAGCATCCTGAGGATTGGAAAATTCGGCAAAACCCGCATCATGGACAGTTGAGTCTAAGCTGAGAGTATCTGATCCATCTCCCCCGTCTTTTGTTCCTTCAGGACCCTTGCCATCGCCGTCACCTCCATCATCATCATCATCATCATTATTACCATCATCATTACCATCATCGTTGTTGTTATCATTGTTATTATCATCGCCATTATTTTCCTCTTCATCAGAATCTTTATCCTCTTCGAATGGGGGGTCGTTAAAGGACAACAACTTTTCAGTGTTAACCTCTTCCTCTTCAGGGAACTCTTCATAAAGTGACCCCAAGCGCTCTTTAAAATGAGAATAAACTTTATTTTGAACTTTGCATTTAAGTCTAGGAGGGAACGAAATCTAAATCTAGGCATTTCTGAATGTTATCACCATAAGCCACAAGTAAGGCGTCTTTATAGCATCAACTACCTTAGCGACAGATTCACTAATGGGAGTAGTTTTTATCAGCTTATCTAAGGTGGGAGCACCATTATTGGCCACCTTCTCCTTGGGGGAAACAAAGAGAGCAGATGAGCCTAAGTCAAAGAGAGAAGTTCATGACATAACGACATAAGATATTCCATTTAGGTTATAATTAATACTTATCAGGAGGTTTAATTTGGACAGGAGATGAGATATAGAAAGCTTTCTGGTTACCAACGATCATTGATCATTTTCCTTTAGCATTCCCTTTCACCATTGGGCGTTCTCTTAATATTTTGTGGTGATCTAGAATTAGAGAATGGTAATGGAGATTCGCCTATGTCAAGAGTGTAAGTCCATCCCTCGTACTCTTGGATGCCTGGTCAAGGACTTAGTAGTATCGTTGACAGAAGGGCTTGGCTATTTAGAAGAAGGATTTAAAAGAAAACATTTATCATAAAAGGATGAAAAATATAACATAAATTATAGAAAGCATAAACGTACCAAAAACAGGGAAGGTTCCCTAATCTTAGGGGAGTAGCATTTGACATAGATAAATTTGTTCTCCCAATCCTTTGTCTTGTTATTTGAATGGGTATTTAAACTTTTCGAGAATGGACGAAAGGCGATACAATAGACTATCTAGTTGTTCGATTATCCTCACAGGATCGGCTAAGATATGAAGAGTCTCTGCACTGATTAGTTAATTTTAAATACCATTATTAAAAGTAGTATACAACACACGTACGTGCATCTAATATCGAAGGATGTTTACATTGGATGGATGTGTGTTTTAAGTGGAAATGTTTTTATAGTTACAACATATTTCAAGTTGTTTTGTTGGTGAGTTCGATAACAAATTGATAGTAAAATTCCGTCGGTGAATGGACGAAAAAGGTGGTGAGATTCTATTAACGAATGGGGGTAATTTTGGAATTTCAAAAACATGTTTACCTTGAATGGATGTGTATTTTAAGTGCAAATCCTTTTGTAGTCACAACATATTTCAAGTTATTTTGTTGGTGATATCGATGAAAAATTGATAGTAAAATAATGTTGATGGGTAGGCGGAAAGGGTGGTGAGATTGGGGTAATTTTGAAATTTCAAAAAGATACCATGTAATTCATGTTTTTTGAACTCTCTTTATTAATAGTAGAGATAGAGAATAGAGATAGAGATAGAGATGTTGGAACAGATATGGTGAGGACGGTTAGACTGGTAAAGTTGAATTTGAATTTTTTAGTATGAAATGAACATGCAAGCAGGATTAAAAAATTGAAAAATAAAATATCATTAACAGAGTTGTCATTTTTTTTATAGTGGAATAACTGAGTGTGTTAATTGTAGTCACATCTTGTTGGTGATGGGCTATATAGTTGAGCATCATATTTATGTGAGTTTTGTTTACATATTCCTTGATGACAGAGACATACTACTGTACTGTTGTTTTTAAACCTTTCAGGATACGTCCGTGTCGGTTGCTTCTGTAGATCGGTATTCATCTTTGTTTTTTTATTTGCCATATTTTGAATTAAAATTACGTGATATCCGAGAAAAATCCCTGAATTTTATAGCAATTTTTGTTACGGTGGAATTTTACATTTCGCAAATCGTTACCGACTCCTACTACAGTGGACCCCATTTCTCATTACATCAACCAAGCAACACCATAAAAATTAAAGTAGTTATGCGTGGAAATAACTTAATTTTAAGTAGTCCCACATCATCAAAATATCTTAATTATCAGTGTATATAAGCTAAGAGAGGAAACATAAGGTTGTCAATACATGCAGGTCCTATAAAATTGTGTTGAAGTGGAGAGGGTAAATGAAGTCAGGTTGACCGCATAATAATTGAATGATAGTATGCAGCAATACCAAGAATGCTTCTTTAGGTGCTATTTAAGTCCAAACATTCGAAGGTCATTTAAGATAAAGATGATCCAAGGTTCCAGCCTCTACAAATTTGAACGATTAATTTATAAATTATGCTCATACTGTTTTTCCCTACAGAAGCTTGTTTTCATTTTTTCTTTTGTCATGCAATTTGCACTACAAGGTTTCATCTCTCTTGCCGCTTCTCAACCCAACAACACGTTTCCTTTTATTTTATTTATTTGTGCAAAAGAAAATGCTTCCTAAGATCACTAACGTAATGAACTATGTTTATTTCGAAAATTTAGATAAACTTCGGTATAAAATGTATAGTAGGATTCAGTTCAGAAGTTCATTTATAGCATAATATAATGATGAGGTATGAATCGGTTTGTCGCTTTCTCAGTCTTTTAGTTGTTAATTATTGAATGACAGTATGCAGCAATATCCTATTTAAGTCCTAATATTGGAAGGTCATTTTGCACTTTGGTGATGCAAAGGGCGTTTTGGGAATTTCAAAAAGACACGGTTGATTTTCAGTTCATTGAATTACCATTATTAGTAGTAAAAATGATTGATTAACTTTAATACAGCAATATTTAAATAATTAATTAACCTTAATCGCCATTATTTAAAATGATTAATTAATTTTTAATACTATTATTAAAATGATTGATTAACTTTAATGGCATTGGTACTTGAATAATTAATTAACTTTGTAAAAACCTATGCACAAGATTAAACCAAATGATTTCAAAAGAGATGGTATTTTTCAAATTGTCGATATAGCGATAGTCGCTACACGGACACTTCCATAAACACTTTCATATTTCATCTATTTATCCAAGCATCACAAAACATAAGTACGGGCATATATACAAAGGTAAATAAAAACTATGCAGTAGGGAGGGAGCTTTACTTACATCATTTACATAAACTTTTTGACTAATCTCAAGCCGTTAACTAACTACCAAAGATGTCATCTTTTTAGAGAGAAAACCAAGCCAATGGTCACAACTTTCTATTATAAAACATGTAACTAGCAACCATTATTATCAACAATAAGAAAATTCATACTTTAGTTTATAACGATGAGATTTTACTCACTAAAACTCTACATTAATGTAAATTAAAGCTTCCACACCCTAGCACTAACACCCGGATCCACTTTCTTTTACAAAGATTTGATTTTTATGGGTCTAGAGGGTATTATGTGGTTCAATCTAGGCACATATGGGTCATCCATGTCTTTGAGAGGGAGGTTTGGACTTTTTTTTAATGCTAAGAGAAGTATAAGGGAAAAGAAAGTATTTTAACAAAGTTTTAAGTGTTTTAAAGTAAAAAAATGGATGTTTTTTTAAACTTGGAATTTCAATGAAGATATGGACATGGAAATAGAGCTTAGAAAAAAAGAAACAAAAGTTTGGAAATAAATGAAATGAAGTGAAAATGAGAATATGGAAAAAGAAATTTGTTTTTATATGAAATGGCATATGAAAATTACCCTTTTGCCTATAGCTCTTTTACCCTTCATATCTTTATGTCACATCACCCCCTCTCCCTTGTTCTACACATCACCCACACTCTCCAACTCATCCCCATCATTTCACTCCTTTATTCCATCACTTATTTACTTTTGTGATGTGACATTACCTTTTAACCTTTTCTTTTATTTAAAATTTTAAAAGAAAAGTCAAGATCACTTTATTTACTTAAGTAAATATTTTTTTGAAAGGCAAGAGCAAAGAGCTCACTTTATTAACTGATGTATCATTACAAACACTAAAGCTTGACTTACAACCAAATACAAACACAATGACAATTCTACAAAATTACAACCATACTCAACATTAACTTGACTGCTACCAATGACAATAATACAACCAAATACATAAACAACAACAGGATTACAGATAAACTAAACACAATATAAAAATACATGCCAATACAGTAAACTCAAATGGACCAGTGGAGAAAGCAAGCAAAGGCAAAAGTATGATATCTCCATCAGCTCTCATGACAGTAAAATGACACCATCTTACTTTAAATCATTCTTGATAAAACCTGAAATGAAATGACTAATGCAAAAACATCAGATTTCTAGAAGTTTACATGGCAGCAAGATGATACATCACACCTTAAACCCAAGTATATTACCATGAATCTGATTAAACAGCTGAGAAGAAGTCTTTATACCAATACCAAAAATTCTATTATTCCTCTCTTGCCATACCTCATAAATCAATCTCTTAAGTAACTTTAGCAAAAGCCTAGTTTCACGAGATTTCCATCTAGTTGCTTTGAAAATATTAAACCACTCAATAGAACTTACAAGCGAAGGCTTATAAAATCCACCATTGGGTAACAGTCTGTACCAAATTTGAAATACAAAAGGACACTCAAAAAATAAATGAGTATTGCATTCTGTTCCAGACTTACAAAAAATACATAGATCTTCAGAAATAATGCCAATTCTACAAAGTTTATCCTTGGTATTTAAAGCATTGGCCATCACTTTCCATAGCAACAAATTTTCTTTTGCACTACAGCCTGTTTTCCAAATTCTAATATGCCAGGGAAACTGTGAACTATTATCACAAAGAGACTTGTAAACAAGCTTAATAGTAAACTTCCTCCCAGACCAGATTAGAGCATTGTCAGCATTGATAATAGGGTTATTTGAAATGAGATTCCATAAATTTCTTTGTTGAAATGAACTAGAATATGGTAAAACTATACAGTCTTCATGAATAAAATCATCAACTTTAGCCTCATCTGAAATTCCAGAATTTCTTCTCAAATTATAATCAACAATAGTACTTAAGATTAATCCCTGTTTAGCCCATGGAGAATGCCAAAAGGATAATCCTTTAATCAGAACATAACTGCATGTCTTTGGTAAATATTGTTAAACCTATTTTAACTCAAACCATTTAATTTTTTTATTATATAAGCATGTGTTTATATGTCTTCTAGTGTACATAACTTTTCCGATAACTTCTAGATGATGAAAAGTCGAAAATCCAAAAAATGATTTTTAGTCACATATTTTTTATTTTTCTTCGAACTGATTGTTTTTGTAAACCAAATTTTTAAACAACATCACCATCATTATTGATTACTTAAAAAAGATTTATGTGAGTTATAAAATTAGTTGTTTAAATATTTTAAATATTAAAATTCAAAGCGATTGAATTATGAGTTATTACAAAAACTCCACACCTTGGCTTGGCCCATGAGGCGGAGGTAACTAAATTGGGGACAATATCTATATTAAGTGAGGTGCGGGCTATTACAATTGGTATTAGAGCTTATTGTTTTGTGCAGGTGATAGGGGGTTCTTACCTTGTGATCAGTAGCGACGCATTGACTCTTAGCCCCGCACGTCCTATTTTATGGGTTGGTTGCAATTGAAAGGTTGGTCGTAAACCAGTGTCTGAGGTACCATTGGTGGCCACAACGGAGCCCCTACTCGTGAAATACATGGTTACAATTGGTATCTGAGCTTATATCCAGGCGGAATTGGGGACTGTTCGTGTTATAGCCATAATGCCTAGTGGAGTTGTGTTCATGAGCTAACGAGGGCATTAGGCATCAAGAGGAAGTTGTAACAATCCTCAAAATGTTAATAATAGTCCCATATCGTGGAAAAACACCATGAAGTGGATGCTTATATATAAAAACCTTCACCTTATAATAACGTCGAGGTTGTTTGAGTAACAAAACCGCACACCTTGGCTTGGCCCATGAGGCAGAAGTGACTAAGTTAGGGACAATATCTACGTTAAGGCAAGTGCAGGCCGTTATAGGTGTAGTATCAATTAAAATATTGCAAAAGAGGAAAGGTGAATTAATCGTTGGTGCCATCCTTTTCTCTTTTCATTTAGATTTTGGCGTGATTATATCTAGATTAAAATTTATGTTTGTTCCCATCTTTGAAAATCAAAGTGCCTCGATGCTAGTGAGAGTGATAACTGAGTTTATGGGTTTCAGATAAGATTCAAGGATTGATACGAATGTTTCATTCTACAAGCATCATACATAAGAAAATATTTCGACAGAAAAATCAAACAATTAGATTAATTGTCAAACCAGAGGAAGCATGTGCCTATAAGAATTTTTTTAAAGGTCTTAAGGTATTTCTATGCTATAAGTAAACAGTATACTTTTGTCGATTATTTGCCTATGATAAAAATAGTTTAATTTGATTTTTTAATCTTTGCTATCATAATTGAATATGGTATATTTTATAGTTAGTTATAAAATAATATTAGGAATGAACAAATTATCCACAGACACTATATTAAAATGTTTAGTATGGAACATATAAGATGGATTCCTTGTGTTGGGCGATATGTATTACCTTACATGTTGTATTGTCTATAGTATCATATTTCACTTGTGTATTTGATACATGAAGCAAGTATCAAATCAGAAAAATATTGCTAAATGGTAGCTAAGAGTGCTCTCAAATATTTGACGAAATATTATATGATTGTTCATGGAGACATCAAACTTTTTATGGTGGAGTATTCAAAATAAACTTCATAAGTAGTATCAAATATAATATGTCAATCCTAAATCATGCTCAAAACCTTAAATAAGAAATTTAAAGTTGGAAATGATCCAACCAAGGGGTTATGGCTGATTCAACCAAAACGTTAAGTACAATGCCTTGAATGAGGCCATAATGAAAGCATGTATAGATGAATGCACAAATTTCAAACTGAGCTAGATGGGATTTCAAATATTGAGAATCCTATGATATTTTTATATGATAGCAATGTCACAATGCAATTCATAGAAAAACCTAAAGCATACTAGAAGTCGAGAAATATAATCTAAAAAGTTCCATATGATAAATGTAGATCATCGGTGTCAATGAGGGTCGATTGACAAAGTAAATACTTAGAACAATAGAGAAAGCCATTTATGTAAGGAACTAACATGATCAGTTCTGAGAAAATATTGACATTGTAACATCCGGCCTTTTTGTACGCTTTAAATCGACAATATACCACACATGTCAGACTCAAACCATAGAGAAGGGCGGATTATTATTAGGATGAATAAGAAAAAGCAGAGAAAAAAAAAAGCAAAGCAGAATCTCATAGCGGAATGACAAAATATACTAACCAAATAACAGTTCATGAAGCTATTTTACAAAAATATTTGATTATACTTATACAACACAAATTAGAGTTACACATACCAAAGAATAATAAATAATGCAGCGGAATACATGATGCAGTGAAATATAATAAATAATAATAGTAATAATACAATCTTCGTCTTCGTCCTCCAGAAATAAGGTCTTCGAATCCTGAAATGCTCAGACTGACCCGAGCGATTTGAAAAGACAAACACTCGAGTCAGAACTAAAAGATCTTATGTAAGTTAAATCAACGATAAATAATATGAGTGGAACGGCATCAGAGATGTTCATGGGGTTTGACATCTCCTATCCAGTGTCTAATGTGAGTTCAGTAACTTAAGAGATGCTCGGGATTCACATCTCCTAAAGATCTGTTAAACTATCTACTTTGTAGTAATATTTCGCTTTTATAATAATGTTTATAGTAAAATAAACTTACTTTAAAATAGCGTTAAGGAATTACCCAATCTCCCCTTTAACACAATAATAGTCCCAGTAGTCCATCCAGTATCAGCGCATCTCCAGATAGGGAGACTACCTTAATACTCCACGGGCTACGGGAGAAATCCAAAATCGCACAAGGCATGCTAGGGTAGGTGACAAGATACAACTAGGCAATGTCAGGGTAATTATACCAATTATGCTTCCAGACCGGTGGTAACGCGTAGCAGCTACTACCGCCCACCTCGAGCCACACCTCCAAAAAAATCAAAGGGCCCCAATCAATTACAAAGTAATAGGATGGTATCGAAGGAGTGTGTCCGATAAGAGGAGCTAGCTTCCTCATTAGCCTGTCGATCGCTCCTGTTTTAGGCACCTTATGCCAACTCACGGGAGTCAGGTCCATGTATATACCTCAAAGGAACGCGAAGTTGATGTTAGGTTATCGATACGAAGCCGATGGATACGAACCGAGCCATGCCGATGGATTCGAATGTGACACTCTAGCCGAAGTTTTATCGATACGAAGTCCATCGGTGCGAAGGCCTGACCGCTCCGATCGATGCGAAGCCGATGGGTACGAACATGCTGAGACGATGCCCACCTGATGCATTTGAAACCGACTGATTCGAACTGACTGTTAACGTTGCCGATTCGAACTCGATCAATTCGAGGTGTGTGGAACCTGATGGGTTCGAACAAGGCAATCAATGATGGATACGAACCCCATCGATTAGAAATGGGCATCTTCTCAACAATTTGATGGATACGAACTGTGTACTTTGGCTAACTTGCATCGATCATATCTCGTCCATACGAACTCCGATTAACCTGAAATTTGAAACACTGGCTTTCATGGCTTTGCTTGTCATGTCCTACCAATTGTAGCTTGATCCGGGCTCGGACAAAATTCGTCGATATCCATAGTAAAGCAGTGCATAACCAATCTTTGAGACGAACTTTCTTTGGTTTTCGACCGATCTTTTGGTATCACGGCTTTGCCAAAAAGCGGGATAACATTGCATAATCGGACTTTAATCGTTTCACTACATATTTGACTACCCTTTGAGGCTCGTTGATAGGACTGTAACTTAATAAAATCTTAACAAACTGTAACCCGGATCGGTCTCTTAAATTTGAATGACATGGTTGTGATGGTCAGTGATGACGGTCACCCCAGCGTAATTTCGAAGTCCCGTCGTTTGAATATTTTCTTAAACTCTGTACAATTTTTCAAATTATATGTAGCACTGCACAACACATTCACAAACCATGGGCTTATTATCGTCTAATAATGATTTCTCATAAGTTAGTTAGTTATGGAACCTTCATTCTCACAACAACTGGAAGTTTAGAGTTCACTCCTCCAACAATCGAGATACCGGCCATCGCGGCGGAAGTCATAGATCCAGCCTCGGATGAGATACCAGGTGTTGTTTTCATCTACACTCCACCAGATTCTGTACCGTCCAATGTTTCCGAAGACATATTGGGACGGATATTCTTAAGGCACGGTTTGTCATTGGATGACATGCTATTGCCGGGACCGAACGATAGACTGCATTTTCCACCGGAAGGGTTTACTGCTTTTAACCGCCACGCATGCGCAGTTGGAACACTTCCTCCCTTTAACCAATACATTTAGGAAGTGTTGTATTTCCTATGAATTGCTCCATCTCAACTACACCCCAACGGATATGCTCCATTGAATAGCTTATTCATTGTATTCATGGAACATCTCTTTCGACCACCGATCCCGATCGAGATTATATACCTATTTAGCGTCAAGAGCCGGGGAGATGGCCCTTCTTTCATGTTTCTAGAAGCGGTCAGGAACTGTCAGGCGGTAACGTGTTCTTATATCAGGTTTAGCTACTTCAAAACAGAATGGTTGTACGTCCGATGTCCCTCGGGATTTGCTAGTCGATGGTTAGCCAGACGTAAGTGCTGCAACTTTTCCAGTAGTTAACAAGACAATCATAATCGATGTCAAACTAATATTTCCTTTTCCTTTACATTTGCAATTCCACGACCCAAAGGCATGCATTTCAAAGAAATGGTATAGGTTCAAGAAGTTCCAAGCGAAATGAGGGAGATCGACCAGATTCTAACAGATAGGTATTTGAGAATTGTTGGATTGATCGAGCATAGCCAAAGTATAAAGCTTGAGGTAACGCTAAGGGTTGTCTCGAAGATATGAGTGAAACGTAAGACGCCCGATGTTGTTATTACCGAGGAGGTTGATCTAGAAAGAACACCCACCGATGATGAACTTGTGGCTGGGTCTTCCAATGCCTTTCAGGGTTCCAAGGGAAAGAGAAAAGGCAAGGTAGATGCTTTCAAATGTTTTAAATCCGAAAGATGGAAATCTATGATCGTGTCTTTGCCTGTTCCTGGGATTAGTATTTCGGAGGCTCCTCCCTCGCAGGTGGAAAACCTTTTCGAAGGGCTCGTCGATATTCCAATTTCGGATTACTTGTCATTCCAACATGATGCTAGATTGGAGGAGGTTCAACATACTTTAGACAAGCGAATCTCTTCCCACTAGCGTGGCCGACACTTCGGTTGGTCGGGGGGTTGCACATACATACACACTTCACGGCACTACATGATTCCTGACCATAAGTTGCTCACTTTGGGAGATTACTGACTCTATTCTTCTTTTACTTTGCAGATATAATGACTAAGCAGGGTTCTATGCTTGGAAGCCTCCGTTCAGCGCGTTAGTTATCGAGTTCATGTTATGAGCCCCGTAAAAGCGAAGATGATAGAAACTGCGACCGCGGTTATTCTGGTCAGGAACGATATGACAGAGATAGGGATAAGGGCTATAGACATCGATCCCGATCCCGTTCTTCACCTCCTAGAATTTCTACACATCCCTAAAACTATGAAAAACAAATGGTAAAGCCTCCCTGTCCGAAATCGTCTTCTCAAGTCTCTAGGCCTGAATCTCACAACCACAGAACTGAAACAATGGCCCCCATAATTGCAGAGCAGGTCCCTATCGAGCTTAGGAGAGCTTAAAATCGCTCAATTGAAGAAATATTTTCCATATATAAGCTTCGAGGGCTATATTTTCCCCCCGCACTTAAAATGAATTCCAGCGGAGGTTGAGAACACAATGCATGATTACATTCATGAGATTTACACTCAATACAAGGAGTGGGGGAAGTGGCGAAAAAAGCATCGAACCTGGCCTTTGAGCGAGCGACCACCATTGAGAAGTTAGAGAATGAGCTTGCTCAAAAGGGTCGTAATGTCCAGATGCTCAATATTGAAGCTGAGTCCTCTTGAAAATCATAAATGGAGGCCATTCATAAGGCTGATGAGGCCAACTCGGCCATGGAGAGGATGAGGCAATCACACTACGCCCTGGTGGAGGAGATAGGCCATTGTAACACCACCGTTATTGCCAAGCGGGATGCGTCCCTCAAGGAGATTAACGAGCTTAAGTCCAAACTTTCTGAGAGAGGGATGACACCATACCGCAGCACATGAGGCATGTGATCAAGCCATGGTGCTTCGAGGTGAACGAGACGCGACAATGGAGAAAGCCCGTGCGGTGGAGACTGAGGTTGAGGAGAGGATCCGTACAACGAAGTCTAGGATAATGGATGACATCGAAGATCTCCTCATTACTTACAACGCTAACATGCTGAAGCACAGGAACTTGGCCTAGCTCGAAAACTACTCGGTGCATCTACACAACGCTTGGAGCCGATTGGTTGAAGAGGAGAAAGCGGCGCACCCAGATGAGTCGATCGACGAATTTAAGCTCGAGAATCGTGTGCTGAACGAAGATAAGAGAAAGATTCTCCATGAGTCAATGATATCGCACGAAAAGGAGAAGCTTGGTTCCTAATGCTTGGAAGTTGGGGAAGGTTCAGGTGTTGAGCATCATGATACAAGTCTGGATATTCCTGCGCCAACTCAATCTGATCCTGCACCAGCGGTTGAACCCTAATCTGTCCCCGCTTATAATTCGGAATAGCCGCAGCTATCTCCTGTTAAAGAGCATATTTCTGAAGCTGCTTAGCCGTCCACTAGTCTAACTGAGGAAGGTACTTTGAACATTCTTCATATATGTCCAAAGTAAAAAAGCTTGATTTGAAGCATTTACAAACAGTCTGTCTTTTTCTCTATGTAGTGACTGGAGTTACGCTGATAGCGCCTCCTGCAACCCAAGAATCACATCAAACGCAGGAGGCCATTATTACCGAAGCGATCACTACAGCAACGACTGAGCCGGTCAATGGAACGCGGGGGGCACTCTTTCTTTTGACAAGCAGATGATGGATGAACTCCTCAGTCACCACAATGACCCCTTTGCGGACCTATCATTTTCCATAAGTGGAATCGCGCCTGCTACTGGCTCTTCAATGCAGACCACCAATGCCTCCAGCAAGGCTCAATCGATTCGTGAAGAGGAAATATTGGCTGAAATTAACATCGAAATGGATGCAGCGGCTCATGGTGGCAGTTCTAGAGGTGGAATGGCGGCGCCTGACCCGGCTCCGCAGAGAATGATATCGACATATGGTACAATTGTTGATACCAGTGTGCCCATTCCGCCCCCGTAGTTGATCTGACCCCTCCGACTCCACCTATAGAAAGTATTCCGGTACACTCGAGTTCGGAGGAGGACGTTGAGATCAAGCTCCCGCCTAGAGACCATCCGCCAAAAGGCAAGAGCTCAAAGTGGAAAATCATTAGCAGCTCCAGCGGATCCACACCGAAGAGGAAGCCGAAAAGGAAAAAGGAGTAGATAGGCCTCTTCAACACATTTTTTGGTAGATAGAAATTTGTTTTTGCTTTCCTTTTGTAGGCCTTGTATAGATGCGGGTTCGGCTCCTACTAGTAATGAACTTCATTTACAGTTAATTGAAATGAAATTTTGTATCTGGCTTCAACTCTATTACTGCCTTCTATGCTTAAGTGTTCCATCATTTGAGTTTCAGTCCAGTGCACTTGTAGAGTTTCAACCGTTGAGTCGAGTTTGTTTTTATTTTCCAAGTCCGAAAATCACAAACATGAGTTATGACCGAGGATTAAGTTGAACTTCGATGTTGCACTACTTCTGTCGATGGTTGGCACTTAAGCTCTGCCCCCAGTTTCGTGGATGAGTTGTAAAGATTGTCCTGCAATTGCATTACGCCTTTATTTCGCCGAGCTTAACATCGTCGAATCGATGCTAACACCGGTGTGAGTTGAGTGGTCGAATCCTACTCGCTCACTTAACAACGATCACATCCGCTCTCCGGGGATTTGTATTTGAACTTCGACGGTCTATCATGCCTGTTTAAGTTTTTAAGTATGTGTCCACGCTCTAGGGACTTAAGTTGTTTCACGAGCGGTCAATCATACCCGAATTATGTTTATACTCTGACCATACTCTGGAGACTCGGAGTTATTTGCAGTCGACTCCCTGGTTCGCACTTTAGGAATCCGAGGACAGTCGATATTTGTACTCTGGTTTACACTCTGGGAACCCGAAGTTAGTATTAATACTCTAACTCGCACTCTGGGAGTTTGGAGTCGTGCTTATAGTCCAATTCATGCTCTAGGAATTCAGAGTCGGTGTTTATACTCCAGTTCGCACTCTATGAACTTAGAGTTGATGTTTATACTCCCACACTCTAGGAATTTGGAGTTGTCGATAGATGGTCGGTCACATCTATTTAGGCTTTTAGGATTTCGTTCGCACTTCGAAACGATGCATTTATCGAGATCGTGGATGGTCGGTTCACATCCACCTCGAGTTAACAAGTGAGGTCGTTAGATGGATGGGTCCATCCTCCTCGAACTTAGTTAGGAGACGGTCGAATTCGTTAGGTGGATGGGTCCACCCTCTTCAGAACTGCATTTATGAGTTTATACTCCAACTCGCACTCTGGGAGTTTGGGGTTAGTCAAAGGATTGTCATGTATCAATCTTTTTTTGGCTTTAGTGTAGTGACTTGTCCCGAGCTCGGGTTTCACTTAGCGAGTGGTCAATTGTATCATAGTCACTCCCTATTTGAATAAATTCCACCGTATGATGGAACTTAGCTCTTCGTGCATCGTGATGGTTGTATGTCACATTCAATAAATCACAGCTTTGGCTCGAAAAGATGGCATTTTATTGCTGAAATGAGAAAATATGGAAAAGTCAGTTGCCTTAGTAAAAAATCAAATTTCGAAATGAAGAAACAAATTGCAAATGAAAAATAGACTAAAATAAATAAAACCTGTCATGTGTAGTAGCGACGGAGACTCTCGCTATTCCAGGCTCTCGGCAAAGTGAGACCATCAACGGCCGATAACTTAAATGTGCCATCTTCGAGTTTTCGTTCAATCACATACGGTCCTTCCCAAGTTGGTTTCATGTGCGAAGGAACCAGATAAATTCTCTTGAGGATGAGATCGTCGAGTTCAAAGGTTCGTGGTCGGACCTTGGCATTATATAATCGGAAGACTCGACTTCGGTATGCGGCTGCCCTCAAATCAACCTCTTTACGCTTCTCGTCTAACAAATCCAAGGATTCAGCAAGTAATATGGCATTTGTCTTTAGATCATAATAAGTCACACGATGAGAAGGTACTTCCATCTCGACTGGGATAATGGCTTTTGAACCATAGGATAGAGAGAATGGAGTGTGTCCGGTCGTGGACTTGTGGGTTGTCCGGTACGCCCATAAAGCAATAGGAAGTTCATCAACCCACTTACCCCCAGCCTTTTCAAGTTGCTTCATTAGAATTGACTTGATAACCTTATTAACAGCTTCAACCTGGCCATTCGGTTGAGGGTGTGCAACTGTAGAGAATTTCTTGTGGATGTGGAATCATTGGCAGAAATCCCTGAATTCAACACTGTCGAACTGGGTTCCGTTATCAGTGGTGATGGTATGCAGGAGACCAAATCGGCAGATAATGTTGCAAACTACAAATTTGATCACCTTCTTCGTCGTGATTGTGGCAAGAGGATCAGCTTCGGCCCATTTGGTAAAGTAATCAACTACGATGATGGCGTGCTTCGCACCACCTTTGGCCAAAGGTAGAGAGCCAAAGATATCAATGCCGCATACTGCGAATGGTCATGGACTGACTATTTGGGTTATCTCACTAGGTATGGCTCTAGGAATTCGAGCATGCTTTTGACATTTATCACATTTCCTGGCATAGTCTGCTGCATCACGGTTTACAGTTGGCCAATAATACCCATATCAGAGTACTTTCTTAGCGAGAGCTTGCCCCCCAGTGTGATCGCCGCGTTCTCCTTCGTATACATCATATAACACTCGTTTAATTTCATCGTGGGTGATACATCGGAGGAGAGGAATGGAATATCCTCTTCTATACATGACTCCATTATGAATGGTGAACTATGAACCCTTCCGAAGAATCTATCTCTTCTCACTCTTGCGCTGAGTCAGCATTCCATGCTCGATGTAATTTTGGTACGGAGTCATCCACGACTCCATACTGGAAGTGATTTCAAATACACAGTCTGTCTCCATCTGATCAATGTTTGGGGAAGATAACGTCTCTATAGGAACAAGCCCCATTTGCTGTGCTTCGCCCATACTAGCTAACTTTGCCAATGAATCAGCCTTTTGATTGCGCTCATGGGGTATGTCAAAGATGGCATAGTAATCACACTGATTAAGTATTTCTTAGACTCGAGCTAGATAAGCAGTCAGTCTTCGATCATTGGCCAGAGATCCACCCCGAACTTGGTGTTAACCTCGTTCCAGCCTACAAGTTAAGGGGCCCACGAGTTAGAGGAATCAACGAGTTAAGGCCTGGGGAGAGCTACGACTTAAGGTGTTTAATGGCTCAGGAAGGATCTACGACTCAGGAAGCCTCACGACTCATCGAGTCACCGACTCACTAAGTTAACGACCTAAAGTTGAAAGCGACTTAAAGGGTTACGACTCAAGGGGGTTAACGGCTCACGAGACAGACCGGCTCAAAGCATTACCGACTCATCAAAGGAATTGCTTTAACGACTCAACTGGTAGCGACTCAATTGGCTGACGAGTTAAGGCTCAAGGCAGCTTAGAGGAATGGAACGGCTCATGGAGGTTAGCGGTTCATGATACAGGCCGACTCATTGAGTTACCGACTCAACGAAGTTCACGGCTCGTACGAGACGACTCAGGGACTGGACCGACTCATCATAAGAAACGACTCAGGAGGATTGACGACCTAAGAAGTGACTTGACGACTCATAACCCAAGACAACTCGTCCGCGACTTAAAGCCACTGAGTCGTATTCTGTTACAACGATGCATGTCCCAGTGAGAGTTGACTCGCCAACGACTCAGGACTTGGCTTAGAATCCAGCAAGAGAATGAGCTAGTGAGAAGACCAAATGCAGATAAGCCGGCCACGACTCAACTTGACTCGGCCACGGCATAGCCTGAGTCGGTCACGACTCATGACTTAACAATTCCAGCCCAGAAATTTGCCTAGAAATACATGGCCACATCCAACATTCAAAGGACTTTTGGCTCATTCATTTCAAGCGCCGTTACTCTGCTGCATTAGGAACTACTTCAACACCTTCAAGGAACTTCACGAAGAAATCGAACATGTCTAACATGTGTTCAAAAATTCGGATCGACATTGAAGTTTAGACTACTTGTTCTAAATCACTTGAAGCTCAAAGTGTGTTGTAATCAAAGTGTAACTGCATTGATTTGTAATCGAATCGTCAATAAAGATATTCAAAGTGGACGTAGGCTCTCTCTTAAGCCGAACCACTATAAAATTGCTGTTGTTTACTACTTTTTCACTGTTATCTGCTTATAATCTGTTCCCGAGCTATCGGGTGGTGCTTTCACAATCTCACTTCATACACCAGGGTGTTAGCGTTCAAATTTTAGCGTTAACATTTTTGGTGCTTTCACTGAGAAATCGAACTCAGGCGAGTTATCATCATTGCTTCACAGAGATTTGTAGAGAGAATTTCCTTGAAAACCAGAAGTCTATCCGAGATTATGGCTCCTGGAAGGAAGAGTAGATCTGTCAGATCTGGGAATATTCAAGAGGGAACCTCCGCTTCCCCTATATCGAATCAAGCCACTCCAGCTGTCGGAGTTACAAAGGCAGAGTTGGATGCTGCAATTTTAGGGCTGAACCAACAGATCAATGCCCAAAATGCATAATTTGAGGCTCGGAATGCCCAGAATGCCCTAATTCTGAATAGGTTGAACGATTTGCTTGGGGCAAACCGCCAACCGGAAGATAATGAAAGGAATTTGGCTGGCAACATTCGTGATGCTGAAGAAAGAAATGCTCCTGAAAGGGCTGCTAGCCCCTTTGAACGAACACTTCCAGAGGTTGGTGGATCTAGAACTCGACATGATGAGGAGTATCTTTCTGGAATGGTCCGACAAATTATGAAAGAAAGTATGCAGAGGGTTGAAGACGAGAAAGAATGGGGTTTCGCCCCAAGTAAAACTCCTTTTACTGAGAAAATCTTAAAGGCTGAATTCCCAAGGAAGTTTGTCCCACCAACCATTCCAGCTTACAGGGGGACGAGTGATCCGAACGAATTCTTATACAAGTATGATTGGCACATGACAGGTGCCAGAGCCTCTGATGAAATAAAGTGCCGATATTTTCCTGTGTATCCCGAAGGTGTAGCTCTGCTTTGGTTCACCAAGCTTCCAGTCCGATCTATCGATCAGTTTTCTGACTTAACCCGGAAGTTCAAGGAGCAGTTCAGACTATACGCCTCAAAAGCCAAGGATATCATGTCACTGTCAAGTTTGGAACAAAATCCGGGGGAGACTATCAGATCTTTCTTAAACCGCTTTAATATAGCGCTAGCTGAGGTGGACAATGCAGAACCGCGAATGATATTGACTTATCTGATGAAGGGTATTGACAAGTCGAGCGAGTTTGGGAAATGGCTAAACATGAAAGAACCAAATTCCCTTGAAAAGTTCTATAAAAAAGCAGATGAATTCATACGCTTAGAAAGCCGTCCCGTACCGGTAAAGGCAGTATTGGAAAAAGCCGAAGATAACACTGTTGTTCCACGCAAGAATGAATCTGTAGGGCAAAAAAGGGAAAATAACAATGGGAAGAAGCAGAGTAATCTGAAGAAGCCTCGATCCTTCAAGCCATCAGAATATACTCCCTTATCAGATACGCCGGAGCGTATCTACCTTGCCACTAAAGATTCTATTGACTTTCCTAAACCTCCTCCTCTAAGGACAGGGAAAAAGGCTATACAGAGTGGGAAGTTCTGCCGCTTCCATAATCAACCCGGTCACGAAACCGACGAATGCCGACAGTTGAAAAATCTGATTGAAGAGTTGCTAAGGGAAAACAAACTGCAGCAATTTGTGAAAAAGAATAGCAACAATCCTGCTTCATCTAGTCAGGGGCAACAGGCTCCTACTCATCAGCCTAGGACGATTGAGAAGGCTTCAGGGCATGAATCTGGAAGGCCCATTATCAATGTCATTACAGGAGGACCTCACCCAGCGGGCAGAAGCTGGGGTGAGATGGAAAGGTATACCCGAGCTTTAAAGTATGTACCGACCGAGGAAGATGTATTCGTTTTGGAAGGTGCTACGCCCTTGAAGCAACAAAGAACTCTTGATGATGATATTGTATTCAAAGCTAGGGATTCCGCAGGTATTGAAGCTCCTACCTTGGATCCCTTAGTCATCTCGGCTGGTATCGGGCCAGCTATTGTCAGAAGAGTTCTCATTGATTGTGGCGCATCCTGCAATATCCTCTTCAAGAAAACATTCGACCAAATGAAGATCCCTATGGCTGATGTGCAAGCTTCATCGCATAAAATTGCTGGCTTCACTGGGGAGCCAAAACAGCCAGTAGGAACCATTGATTTGTTTGTGGAACTTGGAGAAGGAGAGAGAAAGATGGTCCGCAAACAAACTTTTGTGATTGTCGACGAATTTTCTGCTTACAATGCTTTCCTTGGTCGTCCAACTCTGGCAGCGTTCAAAGCTGTTCTTGCCCCGTGGTGCCTCACCATTAAATTCCCTACAGACAATGGAGTAGGAGTTATAAAAGGGGATCAAAATGCTGGGCGAGAGTGTTATCTGACAGAGCTACGAGAAACCAGAAAAAGAGAGATGGAAAAGAATGCGGCAGCCCCAGTCCGCATCAAAGAACCAGCCTTGTAGCAATTACAGGGCGGACCCTGCACTGGCGAGCACAGCGGAGCAAGGAAAGAGATGGACCCTAGAAAAGTCAGTGCAGGGGAAAATAGAGTGGTACCGGTGGAAACGACAATACCAATACCTGTTGACCCAAAGGACCCAAACAAAGTGTTGAATGTGGGTTCACAACTTAATGCGTCAATTCAGAATATCTTAATATCTTTTTTAAAGGCAAATCTGGATGTTTTTGCTTGGACTCATGCCGATATGTGGGGAATATCCCCAGAAGTTGCAGTGCATGCTCTAAATATTGATCCAAAATTTACACCTGTGAAGCAGAAAAGGAGAACTCAAGGTCCAGAAAGGTCAGCGGCATTAAAAGACGAAGTTGATCGGCTCATGGAGAATAATTTTATCAAAGAATCTACCTATCCGAATTGGGTTTCAAATCCAGTGCTGGTTAAGAAAGCCAACGGAAAATGGAGAGTATGCATCGATTTTTCAGATTTAATCAAGGCCTGCCCCAAAGACTGCTTCCCATTACCCAGAATCGACCAACTGGTAGACGGAACAGCGGGACACGAATTGTTATCTTTTATGGATGCTTACTCCGGATATAACCAGATCATGATGCATGAGCCAGATCAAGAGGACATGAGCTTTATCACCGACACTGGTCTTTACTGCTACACAGTTATGCCCTTCGGGTTGAAGAATGCAGGGGAACATACCAAAGACTCGTTAATGCTATGTTCAAACCGCAACTGGGCAAGACTATGGAAGTCTACGTCGATGACATGTTAGTAAAGTCTAAGAAGGCGGTGGATCACATAGAACACTTAGCAGACATGTTCGCAGTCCTTCGAAGATACGGAATGAAGCTCAATCCTTTAAAATGTTCATTTGGAGTGGAGTCCGGCAAGTTTTTAGGTTTCATCGTGAGCGCTAGGGGCATTGAGGCCAGTCCAGCTCAAATTAGTGCATTGAAAGAAGTCAAAGCTCCTAGAACAAAGAAGGAATCGCAGAGTCTCAATGGAAAAGTCGCCGCCTTGAGTCGGTTCATTTCCAAAGCCACAGATAAATGCATCCCATTCTTTGATGCCCTAAAGAAAGGAAAGAAAAACTTCGATTGGACTCCCGAATGCCAAAAAGCCTTCGATGAATTGATTCGCCATATGGAGACGCCTCCAATACTTTCTAGGCCTGGCGATGGCGAGGATCTTCTTATATACTTGGCAGTATCATCTCATGCTTTAAGTGCAGCGCTGATACGGGAAGACAAAAGGATTCAACATCCAGTTTACTATATCAGCAAAAGACTCACTGGGGCAGAGATGAATTACTCTAAGTTGGAAAAACTCGCCTATTGCTTACTAATTGCGTCTAGGAAGTTGAGGCAATATTTTCAAGCTCATCCTATCAGAGTCCTCACTGATCAACCTTTAAAGCAAGTCCTGTTTCGCCCTGAAACTTCGGGTCGTCTTCTAAAATGGAATATTGAACTCAGTCAGTATGACATCACTTATCATCCCCGGAAAGCAATCAATGGACAAGCTTTAGCGGATTTCATTGCAGAATTCACAGATAAGGGTAACAGTGAGGAGGAAACGGTCGACAATTCCCCAATCCAGTGGAAGTTATATGTCGATGGTGCGAGAAACGACTAATGTTCTGGAGCCGGAGTTGTACTTGAGACCCCTGAAGGTCGATCATTATGCTATGCACTAAGATTGGAATTTCCTTCGACAAACAATGAAGTAGAATACGAAGCCCTTATCGCTGGCTTAAGGATTGCTAAAGAATTAAACATTCGAGCGTTACAGATATTTAGTGATTCTCAGCTTATTGTATGCCAAGTCAAAAAGGAATTCCAAGCAAAAGGGGGGAATCTGCCCGCCTACTTGTCAAAGGCTTGGGAACTCCTGGGTGATTTCGATCATTACATGATAAGTCACATTCCTCGAGAAGAAAACATGAAAGCAGATTCTCTCGCAAAGTATTCTAGCACAGGCGAAGCTCAATTTCTGGGGCTAACTCCAGTGGAGATCCTGTCGACTCCTAGTATTGATGAGATGGACATTAATTGGATCATGAGCATGTCTCAAGAGCAAGAATCATGGATGACTCCGATAACAGAATATCTGCTCAATGGATCTTTACCAGGGAACTCAAAAGAACGACAAAAGCTACTGAGAAAAGCCTCTCGCTATGTAATCCAGGATGGCCGATTATGCAGACGGGGATTCTCAATGCCATTACTTCGATGTGTATCCAGGGAAGAGTCCAAAGCAATCCTAACGGAGGTGCATGGAGGAGAATGTGGTGATCATTCAGGTGGCCAAACATTAGCAAAGAAAATTCTCCGATATGGATACTTTTGGCCAGAAATTAATCGAGATGCAGCAGAGTATTCCCGAAAATGTGACAGATGTCAAAGATTCGCCAAAATTCCTAGAGCTCCTTCCACTGAACTCACACAGATGGTCAGTCCATGGCCGTTTGCAATATGGGGAATAGACCTTGTAGGACCGTTACCAACTGCCAAATCTGGAATTAAATATGCCATTGTTGCTGTAGATTATTTTACTAAGTGGGCAGATGCTGAACCACTGGCTACTATCACCTCAAAGAAGATGATAAGTTTTGTGACTAAAAACATCATTTGCAGATACGGTGTGCCTCAAAAAATAATTACAGACAATGGTACTCAGTTTGAAAGTGAAGAATTCCAAGATTTTTGCAAGCAATTCAAAATCCGGAAAAGCTTTTCAGCAGTGGCTCATCCGCAGGAAAACGGGCAAGTGGAAGCCGTGAACAAAATTATTAAGTCAACCATCAAGAAGCAACTTGAAAAAGCAAAAGGTGGTTGGGTCGATAAGCTACCACTGGCACTATGGGCATACAGAACCACTCACAAAACTGCGACTGGGCACACCCCGTTTGCATTAGCATACGGGTCAGAAGCAATGATTCCGGTAGAAATAGAGGTCCCTTCACACAGAAGAATCCATTTCAATCAAGCAGAAAACGAAAAGCTACAGCTCGAAGTGCTAGATCTCCTTGATGAGAAAAGAGATGAGGCTAATCTCAGAATTGCAGCTCATCAGCAAAGGATAGCCAGACATTTCAATTCCAAAGTTCGCCAACGCAGCTTTGAGATTGGAGACCTAGTCCTGAAGAGAATTATGACAGCGACAGGTGTGTTTGGGCCAAATTGGGAAGGACCATATGTCATAGGTCAGAAGCTTCTTGACGGCACATTCAAACTCACTACTGTTGAAGGAGATCAAATTCCAAGGGCATGGAACAGCAACCATTTGCGTCCATACTTTACTTGAAAATTTTGTTGAAATATTGTAAAAAGAATTATGAATGTATGATTCTTGTAATTGAAGGCAATTGTAAAACTGATGCAAGTAAATAATGAAAGAATGTAAAGTGGATGTAGGCCCAATTTCCTGGCCGAACCACTATAAATCTTGTGTTCCTTATTATTATAACATGTTTGCTTTATTTTCGATATAAAAAGTACATAGAATGTGTTGCTGAAATGTCGATTTAAATTTTTGCAGACAATGGAAGTGAAGCTTGCACATAAAAAGACCAAGTGATCCTCGCCAAATTTCAAGTCACAAAAGCCCCGAATTCAAATCCTAGATAGGAAGTACTTCAATTGAACGGCCTATGATTTCGACAGAAACGGGTCTTTGCTAATAAATTGAGATCGTTTGAGCAAACAAACATCCAATTATGAACCTAATGCTCGTTCTCACGAAATTGCCTGACAATGAAGCACACTTCCTTGGATTAAACAAGTTACTTGTGAGAAAAGGGAATGAAAGCTAAAAAGAAAAAAGAAAAGAGCAGAGGATCATTGAAAAGGCTAAGCAAGTGGACAGAGGAACAACCAAAACCATCATCGGCAGCACAAGTCCTCTTCGGAGGCACAACTCTTCGGAGGATAAAGACCTCTAATGGGTCATACGCCACAAAAAAGAAAGTTCTCTACTCAACAAAAAAGATTGGAGGAGTCATGACCCTCCAACCATGAGAGCGTAACTTCCAGGCGATGAAAACCCTCTCTGAGACACATTTCACCAGGAGTTGAAGTGTTACGACCGCTCTTTGGAATTTCACTTCACCAAAGTTGAAATGCAAACAAAATAAAAGACCTCTTCGGGGGCACATTTAACCAGGAGTTGAAGTGTTATGACCGCTCTTCGGAATTTCACTTCACCAGAGTTGAAATGCAAAACAAAATAAAGACCTTCCTGGAAGCCCACGTTTCACCGAGATCGAAATAAAACTTCCAAGTGTTGAAACGTGAAAAAGCTTTCTTCGAAGGCACAACTCTTTGGAGGTACACGTTTCACCGAGATTGAAATAAAACTTCCAAGTGTTGAAACGTGAAAAATCCCTCCTCAGAGGTACAACTCCCTCCCGGGGACACAATTAAAAAGAAAGACCTCTTCAGAAGCCCACGTTTCACCGAGATCGAAATAAAACTTCCAAGTGTTGAAACGTGAACAGGCTTTCTTCAAAGGCACAACTCTTTGGAGGTACACGTTTCACCAAGATTGAAATAAAACTTCCAAGTGTTGAAACGTGAAAAAACCCCTCCTCAGAGGTACAAATTTCTATTTAAAAGAAAAATCCTCATCAAGAGCATACTTTAACTTTCAAAGGAAGAGTGATTTACCTGTTCTAAAAAAAAAAGGAAGAAAGTTAAAGTACATTCAGAGGTCCGCTTTACCACATAGAAGAATTCACTTGGCAAAATGTGTACATACGCAAAAGAAAAAAGTGATTTCTTCGAAGGACAAAGCGTAAAACTTATATGAAAGGAGTTGTACTCTATGAAAAATTTCTTCACGAATGAAATAGTCATTCTACAGAAAATAAGAGTGCAAGTCCCCTTAAAGTATAAAACATTGCAGCAAGCTTATGGTATGGGGGCAACACGGTATAGTTACATACAAAATGGTATAGCTACATCGGTAAAGTACGCTCAAACAACATACCACAAGCTCACCGCAATATCATATAAATAAACTTGTGCAAAAATGAATAATAAATGCATTCTCAAATTCAAACAAGAGTCTGTACGAATAAAGGATCATTTTATTCAATTGCAGATACAGGTTTCAAAATAAAAAAAGCAGGGGCCGGTGCCTGCACATCATCCGACCATTACACAAAAAAGGAGTCAAAAAGCCCGAAGTCCGACTCTTCACTTCTTCTTGCCACCTTTGGACCCTTTGCCTGGCCGAATGATTAATTTTTCAGGTCTACCTATAGGCATAAGGGAAGAAGGAGAGGGAGGTGCAACCGGTGCAACTTCCGGTTCCTCTTCAGTAGTGATGATTTTCTTCCCCCTCCTCTTCGATGTTCCGTGCTTCTTTCTTCTCTTTGAAGAAGACTCACTCCCTGGAGTAGCAAGAGCGGACAAAACTACGTCATCAGAGGGAGTCCGCTCCGGAGAGATCTCGCCTCCTTCAAGTCCCTCGTCCTTCTGCTCTTGCGAAGCGATAGGGTCATCCAAGCCATGAAGAGCCTCAATCTGTTCCTCTTGTGACCCGGGTTGTGAAGCAGAAGGAGGAGTCACCTGAAGAGATGGAGGAGGGATAACCGGAGGAAGTGAAGTCTGCACAGCACTTGGTGTTTCAACTGCAGAAGAAGAGAAATTAAAAATATTAGTATCTCCCCAAAAGAAGGGGGATATGGGTTCGTCGAGATTCAAGAAGTAATCCAGAAGCTCATCAAACTTTTGAGGAGTAAGCAGGCAATCCACTTGAATCAGACTAGTATCAAAATTACCTGAAGATGTTTGCTTCGTTAGTTCAATCTCATAATTCTGAGCCCCGATATCCTCCAAAGCTTCATCATCAGTAGGGGTGATTACCCCGGTTCTTGTAGGAGGCAGCGAATGAGCACTGGAACCTGTACTGTCCACTTCGAAAGAAACTAAAGGACGTTCAGAAGTGGTAGGTGGTATTTCTTTCTCAGAACATTCCCCTTCCGCCATTCCGGCCCGTACCCTGGCGAGTTGCTCTTTTCCCTTGGCAAGAGCGGCGCGGGCATCATCATCAAGATAATGCTCTTCAAGAGCAGACTCAGCGTAGCCAGCACCTTTACCACCGAGCATATCAAGTGCTGCCTTCCAAACTTCAGCTAGCGTAATTTCATATTTAGGGCCTAGAAAGGCAAGGCTGCCACGCCCCAAAATGCTGTGCAGATAGAAATCAAATAATGTGGAGCTAATGTCAGCTTTGGTTGCTTGATGGGCCTCTTCGGCCGCGAGTTTACGAGCAACAGCCTCGTCACGCTCCTTTTCGGCCATAGCA
This sequence comes from Allium cepa, assembly GCA_030765085.1. Lineage (NCBI taxonomy): Eukaryota > Viridiplantae > Streptophyta > Magnoliopsida > Asparagales > Amaryllidaceae > Allium > Allium cepa. The sequence goes on along the minus strand of CM060941.1, from coordinate 10,122,585 downwards.
AGTCGAGCTTTTAGCATCTCTATCTCCAAGCTTTGAAAGCCGGTCTGTTCTCGCAGCTGTAAAGTTTCAGCGCGATATTCTTCTATGACCTTCTCCCGGTGTGTAAGCTTATCTTCGGCTGCCCTTTGACTGGCATGCGCGTCTCGTACTTGTTGCTGAAGCATGCTCTCCTTTTGAGAATAGGAAGTAGATGAAGTAGCTAATTCTTCCTTAAGCTTTTCTACTTCCGCTTCCAGTTTTTCATTATAGGAAGCAATACTTCTCATTTCGGCGTCATGCTGTTCGAGAGTCTTCTGCCACTCAGCCTTATCGTTCTCCATTGTGAGCATGGCCTCGAGATTGGCTCGGTTAACCCTCTGAAGCTCGTCGACAAGTTTTTGCCAGTTCGACGTTCTTTCAATATCGGTGCTGACAGTATCAAGATTTCGCTGCATAGCCGATTTGTCGAGAGGAACCAAGTCGAGATCAAATCGAACCCCTCTCAAGCACCACTGAGGAAATCGACTTTGAAGAGTGGGAGGACCTTGCCCGACTTGGTATGCGGGCCGGTTGATGATTGCTTGAATGTCGGAGCGAACGGGAGCAGGAGATTGAGCAGGAACATGTTCAGAAGCTGTCGGCATTGTTTCTTCGGTAAGTCTAGCCCGCTTGCTAGAAGAATCGTCCAAGTGACCTTTACCTCTCTCATCGTGAGTCTTTCTTTTCTGGGTAGCATCATCTCTGTGGGGAGGGTCATGTCTTTCTTGTTCTCTTCGGTGACGTTCTTCATATGCTCGTCTCTCGTCTGCTTTCCTGATGGCCCTCTCCTCATCGGATTCTCTGTAAGAAGGGAGGTAACGCCTATAATCATACTGGCTACGCCTCCCGTGGCGCTGGAAATCATCATAGTACGAGCCGCTGCGCCCCATAGGAGAATCTGGAATAAAAACAATAAGCTTTAGAAATCTTTAAAGTATAAGAAGATAAGTGCATAGAAGTGATGAAAAAAAATCCTAAGTGTTGTGTAACGTGTAAACTACACGCATCGAGTTACAAACCACTCTGTGGAATAGAGGTAGTGATAACTTGAGTAGGAGGAGTTGACATTTGTTGTAGAGAAGATGTCGCCTCGATTACAGAAGGGATGGTTTTGGAAACATCATCTTTGAAAAGTTCTTGAGAAGTCACAATTAAATCGCTCAACCCCTCGAAAACATCATCGCCATCATGTTTTTTGGGACTTGCTTTCTTAACTCCTTCATTAGTAAATTTTCCGGAAGATCGTGGAGGTTCTTCCTCTTCGGTAACTGGGGCAAGTACAGACTTGTCAGATGGCCCCACAACATCCTTCGGAATTGAACACTTTACTAGTGAAGTCTCTATAGAGGTTCCTCCCTGCATGTGCTCTTTAATAGAGACCGGGGCATCAGGAGTTTCCGTCGGAGAATCGGGAATTTCAGTTGGGACTTCACGAGGCAGAGTGAAGCGAGAAGAATGAAGAAGCCCATATTGATGTAAAAATCCATCATTTAACAAGAACTTTATACTCCTCTCTTCTGCCGCCACGGCGTTCAATCTCTCAAAAATTTGTTTATAGCATGGATCTCTAGAGGGAGGAGGAAGTGCTAAAACAGGGAAAAGAAGTTAGCATTCAGCAACTCAAATTTTGAAAAGTCCAAGAATGGAGAAATAAGAACAGGAAAATCTTACTTCCTACTCTCCAGATGGCATAAAACCCTGGAGGGCAACGAACAAAGAAATACTGATTTAGAAATCCATGAACGCTTTCAGAAAGATCGGTGATGAGTTTTCGGTTTCGAGCACTCCTTATGATTATGATAGAGGGATGATCTTTAATTTTTGTGAATGAGCAGAGGTAGCAGATTTCCTCAAAGCTCGGTAATCGGTCCAGGACTCTACTAAATAGCACACATAACCCCATCAGAATGGCATGGCCATTGGGGTGCAATTGGAATGGAGAGATAGATAATCGAAGCAGGAACTGCCGAAGGAAGTCATTAAAAGGTGGTATGGCACCGCTCAAGCACATTTGGCGGTTGACAGCAATAAAGCCAGAGGGGGGCCTATCTGCAGTATCATTTGGCCCCGGCAGTAAGGCATCAGCTTCGGCAATGCCAAATTGGGTGAGCAATTGATTAAACACCCGTTGATTCAGAGTGGTGGGAGTTCTCTCCGGAGGATTATCCAACAAGTTGGCTACTGGGAAGACATCTTCAGCCTGGCCCATCGGTTCTTCTTGTTGAGATGTCATTCTACACAAGCAACTGGGTGTTTAAATGCGAAGGTGCACGTTTTCTAAAAGTGTGAAGTGTTGTGCAGAACTAATGAAAATAACAAGTAAATATAACTGGAATTAAACTGGTTGACGATTGATCGACAATGGTAATTTCAAAACTTGTTAATTTAGAGTTCAAGCATAATATTAGTGCAGGCTGGTCAGTTTCAATTGATTGTTTCAGTGTTGCTTTAATATTCTACTTGAAATCGATAGCACTTCGTTCACACGATTTGTTTAAGTTAATTATCTGTTATTAACTAATCTGTCATTTGATATGGGCAATCGATGACAGTATATTCGTCCCAGTTTTCTGTGAATGTTGTATTGAACAGGTTGTTAGCCTGCAAGTCAAAATAACCTGTGAATGAATGCAATAAAATTCAACAGTTCAAAGTTAATGCAATGGTCCAAAGTTCAAACAAAATTCATGCAAGTCATAACTCGTCAACGGTTCAAAAATTCTGAGTCGGCAGTGCCCTAAGTCATGAGTCGTAGAAACAAAGAGAAAATCTCCAAGTCTTATCTCGGCCACGACTCAAGGGTTTTATCTCGGCCACGACTCAAGGCTTAGGTCGTGGAGCATGTTGAGTCGTATCATGGTTAAATCGCAAAGGTCGCTGGATCATACGAAAATAGCCGAGTCATGCCTACGGCAATGTTCGAATCAATCTGACCCATTAACCATCTAACTCCTAACCCATTAACCATCTAATCCATAACCCGATAACCCAATAACCTCGCAATGGTTAACCCCAGTTCCATCACACCACTAGGTCGCCTCAAATCTCGAATCGTTACAAGTAAGATCAAACCGCCTGCCTTTAATCCATCAATGTCCGATGTAATAATATTCACAAGGATCAAGGGGGAAAAACAGAGGCGGAGATCGGCAATCATCAGCAATTGAAAAAAGATGCAAAATATCTTACACGGTGTGATGCTAAAGATGATCGAAAATAAATCAGGTTGGAATCGCCTTTGAGAGCTCGAAGATGCGTTAATGGCAGACACGGTTCAAAGGATAAGAAATAAAAAGTGGGAGATAGGAGGAACGAGTCAAGCGCTTTATACCTGGAAGAGCTGGAACTTGAATCGGCTCGCCCGAGTTATGATAAGTCGAAGCACACGACTTACGACTTAACCGTGCGCTTCGAGGGGCAAATGTTAACCTCGTTCCAGCCTACAAGTTAAGGGGCCCACGAGTTAGAGGAATCAACGAGTTAAGGCCTGGGGAGAGCTACGACTTAAGGTGTTTAACGGCTCAGGAAGGATCTACGACTCAGGAAGCCTCACGACTCATCGAGTCACCGACTCACTAAGTTAACGACCTAAAGTTGAAAGCGACTCAAAGGGTTACGACTCAAAGGGGTTAACGGCTCACGAGACAGACCGACTCAAAGCATTACCGACTCATCAAAGGAATTGCTTTAACGACTCAACTGGTAGCGACTCAATTGGCTGACGAGTTAAGGCTCAAGGCAGCTTAGAGGAATGGAACGGCTCATGGAGGTTAGCGGTTCATGATACAGGCCGACTCATTGAGTTACCGACTCAACGAAGTTCACGGCTCGTACGAGACGACTCTGGGACTGGACCGACTCATCATAAGAAACGACTCAGGAGGATTGACGACCTAAGAAGTGACTTGACGACTCATAACCCAAGACAACTCGTCCGCGACTTAAAGCCACTGAGTCGTATTCTGTTACAACGATGCATGTCCCAGTGAGAGTTGACTCGCCAACGACTCAGGACTTGGCTTAGAATCCAGTAAGAGAATGAGCTAGTGGGAAGACCAAATGCAGATAAGCCGGCCACGACTCAACTTGAATCGGCCATGGCATAGCCTGAGTCGGTCACGACTCATGACTTAACAATTCCATCCCAGAAATTTGCCTATAAATACATGGCCACATCCAACATTCAAAGGACTTTTGGCTCATTCATTTCAAGCGCCGTTACTCTGCTGCATTAGGAACTACTTCAACACCTTCAAGGAACTTCACGAAGAAATCGAACATGTCTAACATGTGTTCAAAAATTCGGATCGACATTGAAGTTTAGACTACTTGTTCTAAATCACTTGAAGCTCAAAGTGTGTTGTAATCAAAGTGTAACTGCATTGATTTGTAATCGAATCGTCAATAAAGATATTCAAAGTGGACGTAGGCTCTCTCTTAAGCCGAACCACTATAAAATTGCTGTTGTTTACTACTTTTTCACTGTTATCTGCTTATAATCTGTTCCCGAGCTATCGGGTGGTGCTTTCACAATCTCACTTCATACACCAGGGTGTTAGCATTCAAATTTTAGCGTTAACACTTGGCATATGACTAATTACGAATCACAATAAATTTCCATAGCAATAATTCTCAAATCTCAGGCGAGTTTCAATCCAGCAAGCAGGGCTTCATATTCAGCTTCATTATTGGTCGCATGAAAATCAAACTTCAGAGCATAACATATGGATCGACCTCCGGGGGTTTACTACTCCAGCACCCGAGCATCGGTCGTTGATGCACCGTCGGTATGCAGCTTCCAGATATATTCGGGAGATTCACTAGTTTTGGGCGAGTCCTCTGGGACGGTAAATTCAGCTATGAAATCCACTAGGACTTGTCCTTGAATACATCACCTTGGAGTGTAAGTGATATCAAACTGGCTTAGTTCAATGTTCCACTTTAGTAACCTACCAGACGTCCCACACCGCGTAAGGACCTATCGTAACGGCTGATCGGTGTAAATATTGATAGGATGAGCTTGGAAATAGGACGGAGCTTCCTTAAGGCAATAACAAGACAATAAGCCAACTTCTATAGCTTCAGATAATTTCTCTCAGCTCCAGTTAGTCGTTTAATAACGTAATATACCAGTTTCTACACTCGGTCATCCTCCCGAACTAAGGCCATACTGATTGCGTTTTCTGATACCGCCAAGTAAAGGTATAATTGCTCATGATCAATGGACTTTGGCAAAATCAATGGTGTGGAAAGATGTTGAATCAGTGCTTGGAATGCGCCTTCACACTCCATGGTCCAATCAAAGTTTCGTTTTCTTTTTCGGATCAGATCGCAAAAGGGAATGCACTTGTCGATGGACTTTGAAATGAACCTACGCAATGCTGATACCTTCCCGTTGAGACTCTGGGCTTGCTTTATGGTTTCGGAGTTCCAAGATTTCTGATCACCCAGATCTTTTCGGGATTTTCTTCGATTCCTCGAGCGTTGATGACGAACCCAAGAAATTTTCCAAATGCGACTCTAAAGTGACATTTCAGTGGATTGAGCTTCATCCTGTATTCTCGAAGGATGCTAAACATTGATTCCAAGTTTCTAACATGATCAGTAGAGAATCATGACTTCACCAGCATGTTTTCCATATACACTACCATGGTCTTTCCGATCTGGTTGGCAAATATTCGGTTGACTAGTCATTGGTATGTTGCTCCGACGTTCTTGAGTCCAAAAGGCATGACTCTATTACACTAGAGTCCCAGATCGGTCATGAAGCTGGTATGTTCTTAGTCGGATAAGTGCATGGGTATCTGGTTGTAACCGCAATACGCATCCATAAAAGATAATAACTCATGCCCAGCCGTTGAATCTACGAGCTGATCAATTCGGGAAAGTCGAAAACTGTCTTTCGGGCAAGCTTTGTTCAAGTCAGAGTAATCAACACACGTCCTCCATTTTCCATTCGGCTTTCGAACAAGTACGGGATTAGGTACCCGTTTCGGGTATAAGGCATCTCGGATAAACCCATTCGATTTCAACTTATTGACCTCTTCTTTAAGGGTGGCAGATCTCTGTGGATCCATACCATGCCTTTTCTGCTTGACCGGGACACACCGCGGGGCTATATTCAGGATGTGGCTCGCGATGTCCGGCGAGATCCTACACATGTCAGAATGCGTCCAAGCGAATACGTTGATTCGTCCAGAGAAATTCAACTGATTCCTGCTGCATTTATTTGCTTAACCGCGATCCAATCTTTATCATCTTTGAATCGTCATCATCGTCGATCGGGACATCAATTGTTAATTCGGCCAGGGAAGCTTGACTGTCTTTAGTTTCATCCTTACTTTCAGTATCTCTCAGGTCAAGATCCTTTTAGAATTGGTGGGGGTGCCCGGGCCTTGGCTTAGGCACTAATTGTCAATTATCATCAAATTGGACGCAGAGAGATTCCTTTACGCCCTTACCTTTCTCCTTTCGTTGTGCCCCGCACAACTCACAAAATAACAGGCGCGTCCAACAGCCTGATCTCCTTGAACGACTCCAACCCCACGATCGGTGGGAAACTTTAGAGTCAAGCACCATGAGGCAATAGTTGTCCGGAATTCAGCAAGGGTCGGTCGACCCAAGAAAGCATTATAAGGGTCCGGCGTTCTCCAACACCCAACTGCACTGGTAGTTCCACCACTCTAGTGGGTATAGTAGCACTACCATTAAAGCCATGGATTCGAGACTGATAGGGTTTCAAATCTTTGGCTTCCATCTTCATTTGATTATACGCTCGTTTAAACAAAATATTCACAGAGCTCCCACTGTCAACCAAGATCCTCTTCATCCAAGCTGGACCTACTTGAGCAGATATGACAAATGGATCGATAGTGGGGGCTTCGACCTTATCAGCATCTCTGTTTTGGAACACGATGTCATCGGTCATCGTCTTCTGTTGCTTGGTCGGAGCCCCATCATCACAACTATTACAACACTCGAAGTCCGCATGCCTAAGAGAGCTGGCATACGACTCCATTTCCCTCCAGCTTCGGTCTGCTGGATGAGGACCACCACTTATTGTCTTTATCACCAAACTCCCACCGGTACGAGTGGGTTCCTTCTGTCTTTCCTGGTTTGGTACACGATTCTGAATTAATGGGCCTACACCTCCTAGTTGTGGCGCCCGCAAAAACAGATCCAACTTCCGTTCACGTATCAACTTTTCAATGAGTTCTTGTAAATGACGACACTCATTTGTATGATGGCCATAGGTTTCATGAAATCTGCAAAATTTCCCTATTTGGATTTGTCTCTCCGACGATGGCTTCGGAGCAGGCTTTTTATACTGCATAGTATTGCAAGTTTGCAGATATACATTCTCTAGCGATGTATTTAGTGGAGTGTAATTATCAAATATTTGAGCTCTATGTCGTGGGCCACGGTTCTGATCTCGTTTTTTTATTTTGATTTCCATTATCTCTCTGCTGATTTTGCTTGTTTTGAATGTTCAACTGAACCTTTCCAGAATTCTCCCTGGACTGCTTGACTGCAATATTACTTTGAATTCCTTCACCGCTAGGCCTCGCGTCATCCTTCTTCCTAGATTGTTTCACGTCCTCGCTTCTCAAGAATTAGGCTGCCTTGGAGTAGAAACGGTCTAATGACGCGGAAGGCTTCCCAGCCAACCAATTTCCTCGGATTCAAGATCCATTCCCTTAGTCAACGCCATCAAAATAGAGTTGTTATTGGGATTGCTTATCTCTGCACATGCAACATGAAACCTCTCTAAGTAGCGTCTAAGTGTCTTTCCAAGAGCTTGAGTGACACTAGATAGAGTGTTAATATCCTTTGGCCTTGCAACATGCATTCGAAACTGCTCAACAAACTTGGTTGTTAGTTGGTCAAAGAAAGAAATAGATCGGGGAGGCAACGAGTGAACCACATGGTGGCTATGCCCCTCAAAGAAATAGGAAAACTACGACATTTCACTGCATCATCAGCTTTCGCAGCATTCATCAGCCATTCGTATTTCAGGATAAGTTGATTCAGGTTATAACTTCCTTCATAGACTGGTAGAGCCGGCATTCTGAATCGCCGAGGGGGTTTAGCATAGAGTATTTCATCTGTGAAAGGGGCACGACTCCGGGAGATTCCCCAGTCGTCATTAGTAAGACCTTGATTCTCACAGATCAACTGACGAATCATAGTTGGTATATCCGGCATCTCGACATTCTATGCACGTTGAGCCAAGGTGTTGTCACGTTCCACAATGCGAGGCTGGACCAGACGTGGTCGATGGTCCATGTCACGCCTCCTTGGTCCCAAGTCTTCAGGGATCTATGGTTCGGGAGTACGTCCACGCTGATGATGGTTCAGATCTGGCTGATTCTAGGCACCAACCTCTGGTTCAGCAGCGACAGTGATAGCACGATTATCTGTGGTGTAGTGAGGAATAGTACCTCCCCAGGAGGAGGGTCCAGCCTGGAAGCTGGTCGTTGGGCCAACTCTCAGTTGTCCAACGTTCAAAGTTGGTTGATGTCCGGTGGCTTGGGTGTAGCTCCTGTCTAGTCGGGGATGTGTAGATCTGTGATGGTAGTCGGATGAGGCTGAACTCTTGGTGGAGGAATGAGAAGCATGATCACTTCTGCATCCTCTGTGCCTTTGGCGATTCAGCGGTTGTTAACTCTGCGTTGGCCCGCAGCTTCTCAGTTAGTTGTTGTTGACTCTTGGTCAACTCTTGAAGCAGCATCTGAAACTATTGTCTGGTAACCGGGCCTGATGGATTTGAAGGTTCGGCAGCATTTTGGTTGGATGGAGGAAATTGTGCGGGATTCTGTCTATCCTGTCTTTCTTGATCTGTAGCTATAGAGGCGGTCCTTGTGCTAACCATGGTAGACAATGAAGTCCTTTCCAAGATTTTATGCAAATTTGAATAGGTTGGAAGGATTCTGAATTGGAGATCTGGATCTTCTTCTTGGATTTGTGCAATCCGGTATCGATAGTAGACCCAAGGAATAGGAGAAAAACTGTGTTTTCTCGATGAAAGCACCAAAGTGTTTGTACCAAAATTGGGCACAATACTCTTTGGAAGTATTTGAAGAGATAAAAATGATCAAGAAGACTACATAACTGACCTAGGATTGTGCTGTTACCTTTTATGTCATTAGATCTAAGGAATGTAGGAACAACTTACCACGTATTGGTGAATTTTATGTTCAAGAATCAAAGTAGGCATACAATAGAGGTCTACGTGGACGATATGTTGGTGAAGTTACAATGACCGGTTGCCCACTTGGAAGACCCGTCAATGATGTTTGGTATGCTCCAAAGACATGGGATGAAACTCAACCCATTGAAGTGCTTGTTCAGGGTCGCATCTAGAAAATTCTTAGGTTTCGTAGAAAAATCGAGGGGCATAGAGTCCAATCCAAAGAGTATTGAAGCCCTAAGGAAAGCCCTAAATATGATAAAGGATATACATAGCTTGAACGGGAAGGTAGCCGCATTGAGTCGATTTACTTTCAAAGGCTACAGAAAAATTGTTTTTGTCAAAATTGGGCACAACACTCTTCGGAAGTATTTGAAGAGATAAAAATGAAGAATAGAAATGTAAAACGAGGATTATCTAATGAACACTTCAAAAACAAATATGAAAAGACGCAAAAACACAGCAATTTAGAGTGGTTCGGCATATGGCCTACGTCCACTATGAAGTTGATAGCTTTATTGATATTCACTAGCTAATTACAACTAATTACAACGGATAACAGCAGATTATAGTGTTGAAATTCGAGTACAATAGCAACTATGGAGTACAAAAGTAGTTTGGCAGAGTCTGGACATCAATCAGCGAAAAGATCCTTCTTCTATAGGCCCCGGGGCTCTAGTTATAGGCGTAGGAAGAAAATATCTCGCTCAGATCTCGGGAGATTTCTTCTGGCATGTGGGTGGGCCCACGCGATCGATCCCAGCGGTTTCGACTCGATCTGTGATCGATAAGAACGAATTTCGTATCGATCGAGATTTTCTCCAATCGAGACGAAATTTGGTAGGAACATTCATGTTGTACGTAAGCTCCTATGAAAATTTATAGCATTTGGACTTGTGGATTGCAAGTTATGATTGATGCAAGATTGCGTTTTTTTAAGCTGCTCTATTAGAATCGATACGTTTGCATCGACTACTTCGACCCAATATTGGGCACGTGCTCATGAGTTGATGTGGCGCATGACATTCGCATCGATCTGTAGTGTGTCCTTCATATCGATCAATGGCTGATCGATATGAAGTTCGAGAATAGATTGATCGATTCGAAGTGAATGTAACGATCGATATGAAGCGACAATCCTTCCATGGATGCGAACTAGTTGATGATGATGGATACATAGTGTGGTCGCTTAGATCGATACGAACATGAGAGATAAGAAGAAGGCCACCTTTGGATGGATACGAAATGGACTTCTGTGTTGTAGTTGGTGGATGTGTAATAGGCAATAGTCAATCGAGACGAAGTGCACTCGTATGCCGATGGATTCGAACAAGGCACTTCAGCCGATGTATACAAAATGATGCGCTTTGATGGATGCGAATAGAATTGCTGCAAGGTGATGGAAACGAACAGAGGCCTCCTTTGATCGATACGAACTAGATGGGTACGAAGTGAAGGTTGATTTCCCTGGATGACATCGATCATATCTTGAGCATACGGACTCCGATTGACTTGAAATTTGGAATATTGGCTTTCATAGCTTTGCTTGTCATGCCATATCAATTGTAGCTTGATCCGGACTTGGAAAAATTCATCGACATCCATAGTGAACCTGTGCTTATTTGACATTTGGGATGAGCGATCCTTGTTTTCAGTCAATTCCTTGATATCTCGGCCTTGCCAAAAGGTGGGATAACACAAATGCATACCATTCTTGACATCCTCAAAATGGGGAACCAAAATTTTGGTTAAATGTAGGAATATAAAGACTCTTTCCAAGCCTTACTTGATCATTAGGAAAGAGTACCCGTCTTATCAAGGGCTTTCGAAGGGGGAGATTTATTTGTTTTCTAGGTGGTTTCTATTTATGTTTTGAGCGCCGCCTTGGTATGCGAGGAACCAAAATCCAAAGGCTGGTCTATTCAGCAAGCGGTCAATAGAAGAAGAAAGGAATCATATGAAGTTTGAAAAGCTAGCTTATTGTTTGTTGATTACATCAAGGAAAATCCATCCTTACTTCCAAGCCCATCTAGTTAAGGTGATGATTGACAAATCTTTAAGGAAGTTTCCGCAATGACTCAGGGCTTCGGGAAGGTTATTGAAGTGGAGTGTTGAATAAAGCCAGCACGTTATATCATATCATCCCAGGAGAGTTATCCAAGGACAAGCATTGGCTGATTTCATTTTTGAGTGCACTGCTCGGGACGAGGGGAAAGAGGAAGGTATTGAGAGAATCAATCAATGAAAGTTATACATGAAGGGAACATCCAATGGAATATCAAATTAATATTGCTTAGGGGCAGGAGTGATTTTGGTAACCTATAGAGAATGACCAATTTTCTATGTCTTGAAACTTGAGTTCCCCACAACAAATAATGAAGTTTAATATGAAGAACTGACCGTAAGGCCCAAGCTAGCAAAGGAATTAAGAGTCAAGACCTTACATACATAGCAACCCTCAATTAGCAGTCTGCTAAGCGAGGAAGGAGTTTTAACTAGCTTCCTAATTGGTTTCCTGATACTATGTGCATTGGTATTTGATCTAATCGGAAGGTTTGATACCTACCAACCTTGTTGGAAGGTCTTGAATGAAGACGGAAGCTCTTGCCGAAAGAGTTGAAACAGTGAAAATACTGTTTAAAATGGTTCTTTTGTACCCCACCTGCCTTGTTTGTCAAAATCGGATTGGTTGCTAGAATTTTATATTCGAAAATTACTATCAACTTTCCTTATTTGGAAACTTGAATAATTTTAAAAAATCACTTTTCTCCTTTATAATTATATAAAACATTTAAGTCCCATACCTTAAATAATTTTATATAAATATCAAATCATCTTGAAAAATTCTAGAAAGATTCCAGAAAACAAATTAATAAGTTCTCTTCAACATATAAAAATTTCAAATCCAAACGATAATTATTTTACCTGAAAATAATTTTTATAATCCAAATTAACCTTTTCTTCCTTAGAAAATTTATAACAATTCCAAAAAAATTCATAAAATTCTAAAAATTGAAATTCATCTCTAAAATAACTTTTCAGATCATCATAAAAATTTCAAGGCTGACGGATGTAATTTAATAGGGTTTTCCTCTTAAAACATGTCATAAAATCTATATGAACATACATAAATCATCGATGTTTATATATGTATAGATATGTATGTATACGTGTGTGTGTATATATATCATTTTATCTTTCAAAAACATGGAAAACCTTTGCAAAATCATTTGGAATTAACCTTAAAACCAAAACCATAAAAATTTAGAGATGTGAACATTATTCACCTTATGCATTAATGATTAAGGAGCTTGAGATTTGAACGAGTTTGATTTGAATCTGCTTTCCTTAAGCTTCTCTTTTATTTCCTTTTCTTCTTCCTTCGCTAATGGTTGCCGGCCGAGCTTTTATTTTTGAAAGTGAGAATGAACGTGTGTTGAAATACACGGCCTAAGGAAGATGATATAGGAATGGCCTCTTTTTTATAATACCCCCTTATAATTCATTTTTAAACCCTTCGTTTGATTTATTAGTTAAAAAGGCATGGCTGCCTTAATTAAATCAAATCTCAATCTCCTAGTCAATACATTAATTTATTTAGTTTATCTAACTAAATTTTCTAAACAACGTTATAAAAAATTTAGGGTTTTACTAACTCCCCTCCTTAAAGAATTTCGTCCTCGAAATTACAATAAGGCTAAAAAACAAACAAGAAGGTAAATATACCATCAAAACAAATCAGGATAAGTATCTCTAATCCTGCTCTTAACTTCCCATATACAGTCTCTATCACCGTCATTCCATTGGACTTTGACTAATCTGAACGTTTGGTTCTAAGCCTCTTCTCATCTCCCACAACAATGCGAACTGGCTTCCTTACAATGGTCAAGTCCGGGTCTACCACTAAATCATCTAGCATTATCGACGCAATAGCAGTCTCCGGGTCTCTAACACTCTTTCCGAGCTGAGAAATATGAAAAACATCGTGGATACCTGCCAAACTACTTGGTAACTCAAGTCTATACACGAGCTTCCCAATCCTCTCATGAATAGAGAAAGGTCCTATGAGCCTAGGAGATAACTTCCTCGACTTCTCAAATTTAAGCACACCCTTCATCGGTGATACTTTGACGAAAACCTGATCCCTAATTGAGAACTCCAATTCTTTCCGTCTCTTATTTGCATAATTTTTCTGCCCAGACTGAGCCTCCTTCATCCTATCTTGAACAACCTCAATCTTTTCTGTAGCTTCTCTGATCAAATCTGGACCAAGAATCAACCTATCCCCGTTCTCCAACCAACAAACAAGAGATTTGCATGGCCTTCAATACTAAGCTTTAAATGGTGTCGTCCCAATACTAGTCTGTAATTATTGTTATATGAAAACTCGACTAGATGCAGATGGTCCACCTATGATCCCCTAAAGTATAGAATACAAGCTCTCAACTGATGTTCTACAATCTTGTTAACTCTTTCCATTTGCCCATCTGTCTGTGGATGGTAAGCGGTAGTCATTATACGCTTAATTCCCAAAACTTCCTGCTGAATCTTCCAAAACTCGCTAGTGAACAAGGAACCTCTATCACTAACTATGCTACTAGGAACTCCATGCAGGCTAATCACATTCTTCATGAACAACCTTGCTAAAACAGATGTCGTCCTGGTTGACTTAGTTGGAATGAAATGGGCACTCTTGGTCAATCTGTCCACTATAACCCATATACTTTCATTTCCCCTGTTCGACCTTGGTAATCCGTCTATAAAGTCCATAGAAATAGAATCCCACTTTCACATTGGAATATTTAACGGCAGAAGCAAACCACTCAGTTTCAAGTGTTCGGCCTTTGCCTGCCGGCAAATCAAGCACCGCCTTTCACACAAACCAATATCCTGCTTCATTCCTTTCCAAAAGAAACTCCTCTTCATATCCTGACACATCCTGGTACCTTCGGGATGTACAGTGAAAACGATGGCATTCATCTAAGACTTCCTTTCTTATGCTTCCTATACTCGGAACACAAAATCTTCCTTTCTTTCTCAACCACCCATTCTGGTCAAGACTGAAATATTTCAAGTCATCACCCTTGGTTCCTTCCTTTAGCTTACTAATCCTTTCAGCTAACACTAGATCATTTATCTGCTTAGAAGCAATCTGCTCGATCAAAATTGGTCGAACTTGTAGACAAGACAACACAACTGTATCTCTACTAGACCCTGCCTCGGATCTCCACTGTGCTCCGCAATTTGCTAATGCTTCAAAATCTTTCCACTCATCCATCATTGCCAACACTGCATTCTGATGTTTTCTGCTAAGTGCATCTGAAATCCGATTGCCTTTCCCTAGTGTGTACTTATTCTCAAAATCATAAGCGGCTATGAACTCTAACCATTTCTAGTGTCTCATGTTCAGCTCCTTCTGAGAGAACCAATACTTCAGTGACTTATGATCTGTAAATAGCTCAAACCTTTCTCCCAAAAGGTATTGTCTCCACAATTTCAAAGAAAAATCACAGCAGCTAACTCTAAATCAAGCATTGGATATCTGACCTCATGTGGTTTGAGCTATCTAGAAGCATAGGAAATCACTTTACCCCTCTGCATCAGCACACATCTCTTAATCTTATTCCACACGCATCGGTATAAACTACCAAGTCCTGATTCCCCTTTAGAACTATCAACATAGGTGCATAGGTCAATAAATATTTCAAACTCTGTAATGCTTCCTCATACTTTTCGGTCCACACAAACTTCACATCCTTCCTCGTTAGCCTGGTCATCGGTGTTGCTATCCGCGAAAAATCCTTAATGAATCTTCAATAATAACCAGCCAACCCAAGGAAAATCTTAATCTCGGTTATTGTCTCGGATCTCTTCCAACTATTTATTGCCTTGATCTTACTCGGATCTATTGCTAACCCTTCCTCTAAGACTACATAACCAAGAAATTTCATCTCCTTCTTCTAGAAATGACACTTTGAAAACTTCGCTTTCAGTTGATGTTGCACCAACGTCTTAAGCACCGCTCTAGGATGAAATTCATGCTCTCTTTCATCCTTAGAGTAAATCAAGATATCATCTATGAGAACCAGCATGAACCTATCCAACTACTTTTAGTAAATCTGGTTCATCAAAGCCAAAAAGAAAGCTGGAGCATTCGTCAGTCCGAATGATATAACTAACCATTCGTACGATCCATATATGGTCTTGAATGCTGCCAAAAGTATACTATCCTCTGCTACGCTGAGCTGATGGAAACTTGTTGCCATATCCAACCGAGAAAATACCTTTTCTCCACTTAGATAGTCGAACAAATCGTCAATCCCGGGCAATGGATATCGATTCTTTATCATCCTCTAATTCAACTTACGATAATCGATACATATCCTCCTCGATCCATCCGACTTCTTAGTAAAGACTTCCACTATACCCCAATGCGAAATGCTTGGCCTGACAAAACTTTATCCTTCCAGATCTACCGACAACACCTTCAACTCCCTCATCTCTAAAGGGTTCATCCTGCTTGGCGGTCGACTCACTAGTTCTTCTCGCGGAACCAAATCTATTCGAAACTCAATGGCTCGTTTCGACGACAATTCAACTACATGCTCAAACATGTTTGCGAATTCTCTAAGCATGAAAACTCGACTCAACTCATCATCTGAATCCAATGCATCCAGCAAAGCAAACACTGCACTGCTGAAACCTCCTACGGTGAAAACAATCCGGCTGCTACAATTCGAGTGTCTAAGAGATATCTTCCTATCTTGAAAAAATATCTTAGCATCGTACTCACTTAACTAATCCATACCTAGGATTATCTCGAACCTCACAAAATCAAACATATGCAAGCTGCACTTAAATGTATGACCTAACAGGCCAAACTCAAACTGGTCACAGCTCAAACTTAGAGTTGCACACCCTCCTATTAAATTCGCAGCCCGTAAGGAAGTAACTAAATATGTGGGTTCAAGGTTAAGCTTACCTCAAACATCTAGATATAAAAGAATACGATGCAACGATATCAAATAAAATGCTAATAGACATACCATGAATCTGAAGCGTTCCTCCAAGAACCAACTTTCCCTGGGCTACTGGCTTGGAAGCGGCAAGCTCCAATGCATACACCTTGCCCTTACCATCTCTAATGGGTTCCATGCACTGGTTCTTATAATGGCATATCTGTTCACAGTTAAACACATTAGATTCTTCTCTTTAGCCACATCCTTCGCTTTCCCTGAGCGACACTCGTTAGTAAAGTGCCATTTCTTGTCGCATTTACAGCAGAAAA
Source organism: Allium cepa (assembly GCA_030765085.1). Classification (NCBI taxonomy): domain Eukaryota; kingdom Viridiplantae; phylum Streptophyta; class Magnoliopsida; order Asparagales; family Amaryllidaceae; genus Allium; species Allium cepa. The sequence continues at coordinate 10,106,089 of CM060941.1, read as the reverse complement.
CTTCAGACTTCACTTTCTTGGCTGCTCATTCCTTCTAAGCACCCTTCTTGGGAAAGAACTTCCTCTTCTGGCTCTGCCCGACCTGGACCACTTTTTCCTTGCTCTTCTCCAAAGACTCAAGGACTTCTTCCTGCCTCAAAGCCGTCTCTATAACAATATCATAAGGATCTCTAAGATGAGACAAAGTAGCACTAGCCAATTCTAGCTTTAATTCTCTGATAAACTTCTAATTCCATTTCAACACGGTATCCACCGAAGCATAGCTATACTGGGATAACTCTTTGAATTTCCTGCATAATCAGCAACATACATCTCTCCCTGCACCATCTCATCAAACTGCATAATCAAAGCTGACTGTGCCATTACTGACATAAACCTCTCCTGCAATCTCCTTTTGAAATCCCCCCAGGTTACCGTCACCTCATCAACTGTTGCTAGTACACTGTTCCACTAGAACAATGCAGTCTCCTGAAGCTGCCTGGATGCCAATCTCCTCTTCTACTAGAGCACTAAATCTGCAAAAATCCTTTCATAGTGCAACAACCAATTCTCCACTTCAATGGCATTCACCTTTCCCATAAACGCCTTCCCTCCTAGCTTCACATTATCGCCGCTCATCTTAGCGAAATGATTAACTACCGGACTTCTAGAACCCCTACTCCTGCAGCATTTCCTCCCACCACTCCGGCTGCAACTCCTGCCTGCATCGTATTCCTAAAAAAATGATACATGGCTTCCATTCCGACCTGCGGGACTTCGGCACCAACATTCTCTGCCTGACCTTGACCTCTCCCTGCATTAGGTCCAACATTCCTTTCGGTGCTTCCACCTCCTTGGTTAACTCTGCTTCTTCTATCATCCATATCTGTATTCAAACCTCATGAGCTATAGAAAGAAAACATAATCAAAGATAGATGAATGGAGATAAAACGCATACTTATATATAATAAATTCAAGTACATTACTATAGGGTTAACCCAATCCCAAATCTTACTCCAATTTCCTCGGATTTTTGTTTTCAAAACCAATTTTTAGTTAAATTTTTCATAAACCGACGCTCTAATACTAAGCTGTGACATCCCGTATCTGGAGGTCGAAACCTAAGCGCTATGGATGCTATAGTCAACCACAGTATTAACTTCTGGTGATGAAATACGGCAAGGTTAATGGTATCCATAATATCAAAAGCACTTGAATATGAACAAAATCACATATTTCCAAAAACAATTGTTTCAGTGATTATATTTTAAATAAATCATATCCAAGTTACAAAAATCCCAAAACGTAATCCCAGGCATTTGATCAAACATGATTTACCACAATACGTCAAGTGCGACATATGAAGATGCCCCCTTGGATGATCAAAGGAATATAGACATTGTTGACTTAATACACAACAGAAAGAATTTTAAAACAGAATTTCTGAATTATCTACCCCTCACTAATATCTCTTCGTAAAACATATATTTTGCAAATCCTTTCCTGCAACCAAACTGGTTAATCAACATATTTTAATAATAAAGCAATATCCATTATGATAAAAATAGGAAATAAAATAGACTATTTGTCTAAATCTAAACTATCTGTTCTTTACTAGACTATCTGTCCCAAATTCTGAGTTAACCGCTCGTTTGTAGACCATCTGTCCTAAAACTAGTTATACCAAAATAGCAATATCTTTTCTATTAGATAATGGGCTATCTGCCCAAAATAGGTTAAATGGGTGGACTAACTGTCCCTAAAATTTTAGCGAAATTCGTTATGCTAACAAATGAACTATCTATCCATATCAGAGTTGACTGCTCTTCCTGTACTTATTTTCCTCTGGGTTGACTGCCCACAAAAAGGACCAACTGTCCGAATTTAAACAGGCTGACTGCTCGAATTTTCTTTCGGGTTAACTACCTTTTAAAATATCTGGGCTAACCGCCCTTCAAATATCTGAGCTAACTGCTCTTTAAAATTTTCCTTGAAAACCTTTTCAAAACGATTTAGTCCGTCAAATCATATATATACACACACACACAAGGAAAATACATCTTTAGCTTTACTCTAAGCTACTTTTGTCATGTTATATATACTTTACCCAAAATAATGTTGATGATGTTCGATAAGGATTATCTATCGTTTTAAAATAAGTTGAAGTCCTTTATGACTCAAAAAACATAGGCTATCTTCCTAGTCCTTTCATTCAAAACCTTTGTTTAAAATCTTTAAGCAACCTTTCAAAAACATTGAAGGCAAGTCCTTCAAAACCATCTATAAAACCCTTAAAAGGTATTGAAGGTAAACCCTTCGTATCCTTTATTAAACCTTTCGAAATCATTGAAGGCATCTCCTTCAAAACATTTATAAAGCCTTCCTTTTACAAGCTTTAAAACATATGACATCCACCTTATAAATCCTTTAAAACTTAGCCTTTTGAAAACATTACAAAACAATACCTTATGACCTTGCCGAAAGGTCCTACCTTTCAACCTTGTCGGAAGGTTTCTTTTTGACCTAGTCGAAAGGTTTCATCTTTCGACTTTGTCGAAAGCCTGGGGTTCCTCCATATAAATCATTTACAAACCTTTCGAAAGTAATGTAATTCAAAATCTTTCAAAGGCATTGGGTTTAATTTGAAATAGGTGGAAAACATTTCGAAACCATTCAAAGTTAACTACTTTGAAACCTTTAAAACATTTCAATTTAAAACATTTGGATTATGCAAAAGGATCAAAAAAACATTGGAGTCGAAAGCAACTGCTTCGAAACCTAAAACCTTCCGAAATCATTCGAAAATAATGAAGCGTTAGTATTGATACAAACCCTTCGAAATAAACGGAGAGAGGTGGCAAGTTTTAGAAAATGAAAGATAACCTTTGACTCTATCTATGTCGAAAGGTTTGGAAGCGGCAAATATGCTTCCGACCTGGCCGAAAGCTATACCTTTCGGCTTTGCCGAAATGTTTCAATTAAAATAAGAAAGCAAACCAATCAAAACCTTTTTCCTTTTTAAACCATTTGACAATGTCGAAAGCACTTTGTCAAAAGCTAGTGGGTGTATTTTTCTTTAAAACCAAAACAAAACTTCATCTCTTCCGAAAGCTATAATCCTTCATCCCCAACCTTTCGACTTCTTCCAATTCACTACATACCAATTTCTTGATACCATGTGCATGGTATTTGATCTAATCGGAGGGTTTGACACCATTCGACCTTGTCGGAAGGTCTGGAATGAAGACGAAAGCTCTTGCCGAAAGAGTTGAAACAGTGAAAATACTATTTTAAATAGTTCTTTTGTACCCTACCTGCCTTGTTTGTCTAAATCTGATTGATTGCCAAAATTCATATTCAAAAATTACTGCCGACCTTCCTTATTTGGAAATTGGAATAATTTTGAAAAAGCTCCTTTCTCCTTTATAATTATATAAAACATTTAAGTCCCATAACTTAAATAATTTTATATAACTATCAAAACATCTAGAAAAATTCTAGAAAAATTCCAGAAAATAAATTAATACGTTCTTTTCAACATATAAAATTTTGGATCCAAATAATAATTATTTTACCCGTAAATAATTTTTATAATCGAAATTAACCTTTTCTTCCTTAGTAAACTCGTAACAATTCCACAAAAATTCAAAAAATTCTGAAAATTGAAACCCATCTCTAAAATAACTTTTTAGGTCATCATAAGAATTCGCAAGGCTAACAGATGTTATGTAATAGGGTTTTCCTCTTAGAACATATAATAAAATCTATATGAACGTACATAAACCATCAACGTTTATATATATGTGTGTGTGTGTGTGTGTGTGTGTGTGTGTGTGTGTGTTTGTGTGTGTCTATATATCATTTTATTTCAAAAACATGGAAAAAGTTTGCAATATCATTTGAAATTAACCTTTTAACCGAAACCATAAAAATTTAGAGATGTAGACGTTATTCACCTTTTGCTTTAATGATTAAGTAGCTTCAGATTTGAATGAGTTTGATTTGAATTTACTTTCCTTGAGCTTCTCTTTTGCTTCCTCTTCTTCTTCCTTCATTAATGGTGGCCGGCTAAGCTTTTAATTTTTGAAAGTGAGAATGAACGTGTGTTAAAATACATGACCTAAGGAAGATGATATAGGAATGGCCTCTTTCCTATAATACCCTTCCTCTAATTCATTTTTAAACCCTTTATTTGATTTATTAGTTGAAAAGGCACGACTACCTTAATTAAATCCAATATCAATCTCCTAATCAACACATTATTTTATTTAGTTTATCTAACTAAATTTCCTTATAATGTTATCTAAAATCCAGGGTGTACATTACTGGTAGGTCTTTTAAACAAAACCAGGAGCTGCACCCACATAACATATGCATACGCGCACAAAGGGAAATATAAACAAGAAAAACTACCACTATACATTCTTCCTCTCTTTCTCCCCCTCTTTGAAAGAGTGTGAAATATGCCTCTTACGCAGTTTTCTACCTTTTCATCCTTTTGGATGTATAATCATAATAACATCTCAGAGATCTAGGAGTCTTACTTAAGCATTGCCTGAAGAAGGAGTAGAAGTAGGAGCAATAATCGGCTTTATAGACAATGAAATCGATAAAAGAGGAGGAATGTTATCAAATTTCTCCTTCTTGATATCCTTGACCAATGTGGTTTGTGAATTTTTTGTCTCCTTTATTGATTGTCCCTATAATAACAACATTTTCGTTTCCTTGAATCCCATGAGGACCACCAATAGCCTCCTTGTCCAAGGCATGGATCATTTTATCATCGAGAGTTGGAGTGGTACCTGCTAAAGAGGCTGGGGTCGAAATGGGAACAAACATGGCAATTCATTTAGTTAATATAGCTTGCGAACCAAGAGATAAACCTCCCTCGGGTAAAGGAATGATAATAGGTCGACCTAAAACTTGAAAAATAGAAAAGTAAAGATTAGAGACATCAACAGGTATCATATGAGCCATCTCAATTACAAATGAGTTTAATGATAAACCTCCAGAAGATAAAGATGTGATATGTAATAAGGTGCCAGTCGAGCCTCCCTCTTAGATAAGAGATAAAATGGTTAATTTCAAAAATAATTTGGTACCTTCGAAGCGAGGCCTCTTAGGGATATAACGGATATTCGATTAGGATGCTGGAGTAGTTTAAATATGGGAAGTTATCCAAACATTAGAAACTGTAGTAGAGTCGGGAAGAGAAGTAATCACCTCAGTGTTTAATGGCCCTGATGTCAAAGAAGTAGTTGTAGTATTTACTATGGTTCTTAGGGGACAGAACCAGAATTCTCACCCAAATCCTTCAAACCAAACTCGGATCGAGCCCCAACAGATACCTCAGGATATAAGAGGAGCATGCCAATCTTAAGCACCTTTATGTCTTATTTTCCCAGAAATTCAAGCATATGCTATTCCTCATTAGTTTCTAGTCCATCAAAATGTTCTCGTTCTTGCTTTAAAATTTCCTTCCAAACCATGGCCAAATCCTGGAGATACTCTTTATTTAACCATCACTAATTCCTGAACTTGTCAACATTCACCTAAAATTGCACGATGGTAGTCTTAATTTCATATTTAACACGATCCTTTATAGCCTTAACCCAATCAGCCGTCTTTGTTGTCTTGACATCATCTCTCATCTTACGAGTGTCCAATAGCTTGTTGCACTAGTCGTGGGCTTGAACAAGCACATCAACTTTTCTTTTCTTTTCCACCTCCAATAGCTCCTTCAATCTTTTTATTTCCAAGGCATGCTTCTCAATGGTTTTCTAGAGCTTTTCATTTTCTAGTGAAGGAGTATGACTCCTATTGTGAGTAGCCTCAACTTGCCTCTGCTGCTTTGACGATCTTCTTTAAAAGACTTTGTCATTTCCTACAACCTTTTGTCAGCTTCAGCCAATGAAGCCTTAAGCCCTGTGACTTCTTTATCAAGGATTTTGATGATTCATTTGTCATCTTGCTCAAGATATTTCACCCCTTTGAGTTTTATCTTCCTCTTTAAAGAACTTTAGAAAAGGCTTCAACTATCCTCTTTCATTTGTAATATTGACCATGCCTATCGTTCATGCAAGCCCCTACATTAAGCCCGATGTGTTTAGGGAATATATTTTCGACATGGAATGAACATAACATCATCAAATAAACTTTAAGAAAATCATTTTCATAGCTACCAGATGTTGGTTTGATACAACTTCGGTTTTCGTAGTGGAAACGGGGGCATGCAGATGGTCTTTTATGAGCTGCCGTTTTAAAAAAAAATCCTTGATGGTTTCTTAGGTGTTTTGGGCAATATAAAGAGATTGTTGGTTGTGTTGTAGGTGGGGCTGATTTTGGAGCAAATGGTACCTCAATAGGTGGAAAGAGGACATACCTTGTTGAGAACCTATCCATACTTTACAACTGAGATGAGCAAGATCTACGAGAGGGAGATGGAATTCTCCCAGATTCCCATAATGCAAATCATAAGGCCTACAATGATAGGTGTTGTAGGCGAGATGACTCTGGAGGACAATAAGATGAAATAAGCTTCTGGTATTTGCTTCCAAGATTTTGAGGTCATCAAACAAGCGTTCGAGTTTTATGGAAACTAAAAATAAAGCATAAACAAATTAGTGCTATAAGATGAAAATATTTCATATATTGCGAAAGTGTAGTGTTGTGTAAGCGTTGATGTGTCCTAGTGCCCCCACAAACCTTTGATTTAGGCTCACATGGGTTATTTCCCCTACTCTAGCTGCAAGCATGTCAATTAATAGATGAACAGGGGAATCAAAATCACCAATACTGATGTCTCTAAGTCAAAATCAACTAAAATCATATTGTATACTCCTAAAGAGTCTGCAAATATCACTAGATGGAGGGATGGGAATTTCTTCAACTATAGAAGCTAGTGGAGGCTGTGTAGATGTCCGAGATAGAATGATCTGTATTTTTGGCCATCAAGAAATTAGAAGCACGTGAGCATCATCACTCTCATTACAGAGGATGCATAGCCAAATTCAACATCCTTATCACCTTCTCCATTGCTATCTTTTTTTAATATGTTTACACTTTTCTCTAATATCTCCATCCTATTGCTTGATTTCAAAAGCGATGATAGGATCCTGTACCAGGGCACCTCCTGACCCTCATTACATTAATTGCACCCTTGGGCTCATATGTAGGGTTAATATCCTCTTGAGCCTTTAGTACGAAATTCACACAATGACCTTCCTACAAAAGAATAAAAGCATGCAAGTTTTCATTGATGAAGAGGATTGCCATATCTCTCTCTTCAAGTGGAACCCTTTGAAGAGCCAAAGAGTGATTGCTAAGGTTGAATTATTTGGTTTTATCGAATCATCTGCAAATACAAGTAATAATGAAATAAAAAATTGGAGCTATGATATCTACATCAATAGAAAGAATGAGAATAAGACTTACGTCGAGACAACTAATTTTGTGCAAATCCATCCAAAACAATAGACAAATAAGAGCTTATCTTTAAAATAACTCAATTTATTTCAAATCCATAACACTTTCCAATAGCCTCCGGAAGGATTCAGGAAAGTAAGTAAAGGGTTCCCTTTTTGACGTTTGAAACTATGTAAGTAATGGAGTTCCTCGGTAGTAGGTACACTATTCAAATGTTGAACGAAGATCATGTACATATTGTTCAAGGACACATAGCTATTGGGAAGTAATTAAGCTGGGGCAAGCTACCTAAATTGAAGAATTATACGAATGAAGTGATTGAAAGATGGAACATGTCCATATGTACACATATAACTATTGGATGTTGTATACCCCTTAAGCAGAAGATGTGCTAGTTGATAACATGTGGGAACCAATATGTCCTCAAAAGGAATCCTATGTGAGAGATGCCCCATCCACTTTCGAAGACGGAGAATCTTGGGTATCTATCAAAATAACGACATCGTCGATGTCAATATCAAGGGCAACCTTATAGAAGGCACTTTGCCAACACCAAAGAGACTATGTCTAAAAAAATTCCCCCTTTTATCCCATTTTTGGTCAAAAATAGAATATTAACAAATTGGCAAGGATGGTTCGAATCGATCAGGCACTTAGGAGTTCGTATCGATGCACTTCGTACCAATAGGATGGTGAAGGTTAGCAGCATATTCGTATCAATCGGTGTTGGGCGTGTTTTCACTAGACCGGTGCTACCGCCGAACCAAGATGAAGGAGGCCACCACCGAATTAACGCCCTCTCCATGTTCCTACCGAACCAACGCACCTCCCATGCCTACTGAACCAACCCACCTCCCATGCCACTACCGATCGAGCTCCATCTCCATGCTCCTACCGGACCAAATCCCACCGAACCAACACTCTTCCCACGCCTACCGAACCAACTCATTCTCCATCCACTGCCGAACCAAGGCAACGCCGGACCAAAGCATTGCCGAACCAACTTTGCCAGGCCAGATTGCATCAGCCCAGGCCCACCAGCAGCTATATACATCCATAACCCCTACCCCCAGCCTCACTCTATAAATAGAGGGGCAGGGGTACAACAATGGAGAGAAGTTTGAGAGCTCAAGCACGGATAGAACTTTCAAACAACTTTCAGTTACTTGTAACCAAAGCTTTGTACTTGTAATCTGAGGAGAAAAGGAGAATAACATATAAAGTGGACGTAGGCACGTTCTGGCCGAACCACTATAAATCTGTGTGTATTTTACAGTTTAGTCCCTTCTTTTCATATATTTGCATAAATCACCCAAATCACTAAAAACAACATAAAATCAACTAACTCATACGACTTAGAGGTGTTTGCCCATTTCTTGTGCAAACATTTTTGGGTTATTTGCTGAGATCTGTGATTTGTGTTTGAATATTGCTGAGTTGTATTCATACACTGGTGCTTTCACGGTATTTGGGGTTTGTGGCCAATTTTGGCGCAAACACTTTGGTGCTTTCACTGAGATCAACTCAGGAGCATTTTAATCATTTCCTCACAAAGATTTGTTGAGAGACTCTCTTTAAGAACCAGAAGTCTATCCGAGATTATGGCCCTTGGAAGGAAAACAAGTAGAAGACATAGACCAGAAAGAAGTCATCATGAAGGGAGTCAAGGGGCTTCCTCAGGAGAGAACCAAACTTCAGTCTTCATCACCAGGGATGAGATGGAGACAATGATGAAAAGACAATAGGAGTTGATTCAGAATTTGTTTCAGCAGATTGGGCAACTTGGAGCACAGAATAGGGAAGTGGATGGAGTTCGGAACGGAGCAGGACCATCCGGCAGAGCACTTGGATTAGGAGGCACACCCATGGAGAACATAGATCCAATTTCATAGAGAGAAAGAGAAGCATCTGCACAACCTGGGAGCAGCAGAGGAGTGAACGCTCAGTCAAGGGGGCAGATCCCAGAATTCCCTCGTGCACTCGGGGGGCAGGTCGAAAGTAATGAACAAAGATTGCATCTCGGAGACAATGACAAGTTGGCAGAGATGGTTAGAAAAACTATGAGAGGCGGTTTGGTAAACAAAGATTTGGAGGATGTTAATAGGAGTCCTTTTTCTCCAGCAATCAAACAAGCTAGGAACCCACCGGATTTCAAGTTACCATCGTTGGACATGTATGACGGAAAAACGGACCCCACGGTTCATCTAACAAAGTATATGAGGCATATGGAAGTGCTGAGGGGCATAAGAAGAGGTCATGGCCCGGTGCTTTCCATTGTACTTGGCGGATATCGCAGCATTGTGGTTTAGACAATTGGAGAATGGATCCATCGGAACGTGGAATGATTTGATTGAGAGATTTATGAGGCAATTCAGGGTCCACATTACAAGACCCAAGAATGTGATGACTTTGGAAACCCTAAAGCAGAAAACCGGAGAGACTTTGAGGAGTTACCTAACGCGATTCAATGCGGCAGCAACTTCGGTGGATCGACCGGATCCATCCATTGTTATGATAGCGGATGTGTCCGGGATAGCTGACGGAACAGAGTTCAAAAATTCATTAACTAAGGATCCACCCGTGGATCTAGGAGAATTCTATCATGAGGCGGAAAAGTTTCTGTGATTGGAGGATGCGAACGTCGAAAGAGAAGAAGAAGAAGGAATTGATATTTATGCGATCAAAGGAGGAAATCCCCCTGAGAATGGCGCAGAAACTAGTAGGGGTAAAAGAAAGATTGAAAATGACGGGGACAGGTCAAAGCGGCAACGGAGGGAGCCGCGATTCACCACTTACACTGAGCTGAGTGAGAGTATGGAACGAATTTATCAGGATACCAAGGAGCAGGTTCCGTATCATAGACCAATGCGAAGGGATCCAACCTCTGACGAAAGAAAATCAGATAAGTTTTGTGTATTCCATGAATTAAACGGTCATAACACTAATGATTGTAGGCATTTGAAGGATGAGGTGGAAGGGCATATCAGGAACGGTTTGCTCCTTCAGTATGTGAGGAGGCGAACTCCAGCTGTGGAGCCAGAGCGACCACCGTCTACATTGGCTAGAGGTGACCCTGGATCGGGGCACCGTTTGATTATCCATTGATTGCTTGATTAAAATAACGATGAACAAGTTGTAAACCTCTCGCTAACACGGTTAAATCATTTACACATGTGAGCGATCGCGCACGATCCATAGGCATGCTCTGAATGACTACCAGCCGCGTTATAGTAAGAGTTTACGCTTTGACATCTTCATTCTGCGTTTTGCTTTGATTTTGATTTGAACATTTAAATTCTTCCTGTTTGGACATGTCTGCTGTAAGGTTCATATGATTATTGCTTTAACATTCACAATTCTATGGAAAAATTACTTGTATGCCCGTGGATCGCGAACGGTCCACGAGCACCTCTTGCATGGCAGCGAACTGCCGAAGTCTTTGATTCGGAAACTCCTCCAAACAATAACTCCGGCACTGATAATATTAAGTCCCCCCGGTCACAACTCGCATCGAACGGCACCCGACCTCGAACGGTTACAACTCGCCTCGAACGGCACCCGACCTCGAACGGTCACAATTCGCCTCGAGCGGCACCCGACCTCGAACGTTCACAACTCGCCTCGAATGGCACATCCCAACCTCGAACGGTCACAACTCGCCTCGAACGGCACAACCGGACCTCGAACGGTCACAACTCGTCTCGAACGGCACAACTCGCCCCGAACGGCACAACTCGCCTCACCTCAAATGGCTCGATCACGAACGGTCGTCATTTGAGGTCCGCTACTTGACCGCGCGCGGTCGCACTTCGCCTCAAATGGCTCGATCCCGAACGATCGTCATTTGAAGTTAGGCGCTTGACCGTGAATGGTCGCACTTCATCTCAAATATCTCGATCCCGAACGGTCGACATTTGAGGTCACATAAAACTGTAAATTCCTTTGCAGGACATCAACAGGATATGAACGTCCAGCTCATGGCATTACAAAACACGCCTTCCTATCACAAGGCATGTTTTGGGGGGCAAAGTGTTATCCCATTTTTGGTCAAAACTGGAATATTAAAAAATTGGCAAGGATGGTTCGAATCGATCAGGCACTTAGGAGTTCGTATCGATGCACTTCGTACCAATGGGATGGTGAAGGTTAGCAGCATATTCGTATCAATCGGTGTTGGGCGTGTTTTCACTAGACCGGTGCTACCGCCGAACCAAGATGAAGGAGGCCACCACCGAACCAACGCCCTCTCCATGTTCCTACCGAAACAACCCACCTCCCATGCCTGCCGAACCAACTCCTAGCCGAACCAACCCACCTCCCATGCCACTACCGGTCCAGCTCCATCTCCATGCTCCTACCGGACCAAATCCCACCGAACCAACACTCTTCCCACGCCTACCGAACCAACTCATTCTCCATCCACTGCCGAACCAAGGCAACGCGGGACCAAAGCATTGTCGAACCAACTTTGCCAGGCCAGATTGCATCAGCCCAAGCCCACCAGCAGCTATATACATCCAGAACCCCTAACCCCAGCCTCACTCTATAAATAGAGGGGCAGGGGTACAACAATGGAGAGAAGTTTGAGAGCTCAAGCATGGATAGAACTTTCAAACAACTTTCAGTTACTTGTAACCAAAGCTTTGTACTTGTAATCTGAGGAGAAAAGGAGAATAACATATAAAGTGGACGTAGGCACGTTCTGGCCGAACCACTATAAATCTGTGTGTATTTTACAGTTTAGTCCCTGCTTTTCATATATTTGCATAAATCACCCAAATCACTAAAAACAACATAAAATCAACTAACTCATACGACTTGGAGGTGTTTGCCCATTTCTTGTGCAAACATTTTTGAGTTATTTGCTGAGATCTGTGATTTGTGTTTGAATATTGCTGAGTTGTATTCATACACTGGTGCTTTCACGGTATTTGGGGTTTGTGGCCAATTTTGGCGCAAACACCCCCAATGACTAATTAATTGAAACTGAGGAGGTGTAGAAGTATACTTTGTGATAGGCACTATCTTCGAACTCGATTCTATATCCAACTAAACATATTTTGACGTTGATGGACCTGCTATCATTATGGTCGTGTAGTTAAAGCCTCTGAAAATCCTTACAAAATCCCCCTATAACGAATAGTGCTCTTCGACCACTATGGTATTTCAATTTAGCACTATTAAATAGTATATCCGCTTTAAGATCCACTATTTTCTGCTACACCCGCTAAATCAAGGCATTTTAGCACCCACTTTAGCAGCATTAATATACAAATGCTGATTGACTAGATTGCATGTACAAAAATAAATAAAGTTAGAGTAAAGACCTAATGTTAAGGCACAAATGCTCTAAATCTATTGTAGCCACCAAATCTAGTCTGCATAAATCTATATATTCTTCGGATTTGTTATATAAGATAACATAATGTTTCTTTTTCCAACATAAATGTTGTGAGAATGAAAATGAATTAACATCAAATATTTGGTTTTTTTATCCAATAAAGCTTTCTGCATCTCCGCTATTTTCTGCTATATCCCCGCTTTATCTCTGCTATAACCTTTTGCACCTCTACCTCTATGGAGCTGTTAAACGCTTTATTTGCACAACATTATAGAGACGCGAAGAATGTTTGCAATCTATAGCTATTGAAAATTTTACGCATAAGGGAAGTCGGGTAGGATAAAAACTTTAACCTTTGCTAGAAAGAAAGCCATATATAGCCGATGTATGAGACCTATCGGGTATCAATGTTTGTTGACCATTCAGATTATGTACATTGACGGGGGGCAACATCATACAATTCAAACTATGTAGTGCATATATTTAATATCTAAGGAATACAATTCAAATCAATATTTGATAAAAGAAGCTTTAAATTAAATTGATTAATAAATAACATGTTTTGAGTGTTAAAGTGTGTTCAACGAGACCATTATCAGAACTGTCCTAAAGAATCATAAGTATCAATCACCATTCAACCAAAATCGCCTTGGAGCTCCATTTTACCTCCCTTTGACCTATAAACTTTTTATTCAAATGTAACTTGAAATTTCATTTTCAACTTGAAAAATTCGAGCCAAGCTTGAGTTTGACTTGAAGCCGACCTAGGAAAGTCATGCAAAATAACACTCAAGCCAAAACTCGAGCCTTTCCTTGGAAATCCCTAAGCAAAGTTCAGATTCACACTAAGGTTATTGAGTAGAAGAAAATTTACCTTATTTTATTAACATTTTGAAAATTATATCCAAGTGCTGGATCGACCACCGATACATAGAAGAGGAGGATGGAATTCAAGCTATGACCAAGTCGAAGGTGATTGTCCATGGCCGACGCCCAATGCTGGTATACTCAAGGCAATGTCATCATTTATCTATATCAAATAAGAGAAGTCGAAGTATAGATCTAGGTTGGGTTCAGTGTTCAAATTAGGGGTAAAATCCAAGTTCTTGTGTGTTAATCTGAAAATGGTGGCCAAAGACGATAACGAGGTAATTTTTAGTGGTAGTTCGAAGTCAGGAGTGACTGCGTCAGCTCATCATTAGGGATAAAAGTTCAATCCTTAAATTTGGCAATGGTGGATCGATGCTCGATTGCCTCAAGATAGAATGAAAGAAAATAAGTAAAAGAAGTTAAGTATTGGTTTACATATGTACGAAGCCTAATCCACAATAATAGGCAGACAAATCGTCTATGTGCGAGTTATAGATCCATGGCCCTCAACATGGTATTGAACCATAACATATCAAGAAAGATATGAAAAATAATGTAACCCCTTGTTCGAGATCCATGCTATCAATGGGAGGTTACATCTGTAAGCGCGAAGTAAAGAACATGGGGAAGCGATATCTACTATATATTCCCTAGTGTCAGCATAAATACGTGATATCATATACCAAAATCTCTGCGAAACATGTATTCCATTTGGCACAAAGCAATATACACAAGGTTTCCAAGATGAATAGTGTAGAGATTTGGTTACATAAAATAAAACATCAACGACACCATCAGTGTGTTCAAAATGTCACAAATACATATACATAGATCTCATCCTTATACACAACTGATGCCAACATCCAGTTACAGACACCAGCTAAAAGACACGTACATAACTCTACATACAGTCATCATCCCTTTTAAATACTAGAGAACTATCCTACAGTCTCGAATGATCTGGTCAAAGATCACCTCATCTTTTATGGATAGTATGGCAAAATATGATTAAGGAATACTATATTTAGATCATATGCATTCTTTCCAAAAATAATAAGATAGAAATGATATCATAAAAGTATATACTGAAATTCCAACTCCGTCTGACCCAATATTGTTAAAATAAATAACAAACTGGGTCAGGCTAGAAACTAGGTATAAGTAAACTTAAATATCAGATGATAGAAGAGGCAGAATATAAATCATCATATTGATTTGTCAATTATCCAACCCCCCATGTAAGTATCATATATAAATCAAATCACAGATGTTCCATTTCTATTTAATCTTACCACAATCATAAACCCACTCAATCGTGATTCCCCATAATCTTAAGTTATTGATACCACGTCATATAATCATATGATAGTGATAAATTTGATAAACTACCAAAAATTGAATCGACACCCAATGATACTTAATACTACCTATGACTCAATATACCAAAAACCAACACCCAATGATAACGATTATCACCTATAAATCAGCATTGTGGGTATACCCTCATGAACTACAATGTTGTACATGACCCTCCCTAGTCTACTCTAGCCTACATGAGAACGCTCCTATATCCATCATCTCATTTGAGTCATGTAGCCACAATACTTAATGACTATATAGCAGATCATCGAACTAGTGACATTGGCAGAAGTATGTCGCACTCAGGGTGCTACCCCGAGTCAATTCACCTAGGATGGATACTAGCTCTATTTGGTATAACATTCATTGATCAATTTATAATATTTAATATTTTTCACCAGTGTATATATAACAATAATAAGACTTAACCATCATTAACCCATTGTCACTAAGGGGTTAACCACATTATATATCATTTCACCTTTTCATATATGATAGTAATTCCCACTTAACTATCATGTATTAAGTATTGTTGAGATTTACAAGTTTAAATCATAATATTCTTAGTTTATTCAAATAACATACCTGATCGACTATTCATAACAATATACACAAATAAATGAAGGTTGATAGCATATTCAAATATGCCGTGGTGAAAGAGCCTTCCTTTGTAAAAATAAAATAACTGCGTTGGTGGAAGAACCTACCCTTGCAAAAATAAAATAACTAAATGCGATGGTGGAAGAGCATTTCTTTGTGAAAATAAAATAATAAAATGCGGTGGTCGTAGAGCCTACCTTTGTAAATATAAAATTGCCGAGTGTGGTGTTGGCAGAGCCTACCCTTGCAAAAATAAAATAACATAATGCGCCAGTGGCGGAGCCTACCCTTGCAAAAATAACATAACAGAATGTGGCAGTGGTAGAGCCTACCCTTGCAAAAATAAAATAAAGAATGCGGTGGTGGTAGAGCCTACCCTTGCAATAATAATATAAATCGACGGTGGCAGAGCCTTGCTTTGTAAAATAAAATAATAATAACATAGCAAAAAGAGGAACGTCACGCTTCCCTCTATTTTTATAATTCTGTATTTATATTTTAGCTTCAACTAAGCCGATATTTTAATACTTTAATTTATGCAAGAAAGAAATAAGGAAGGAATTAAATAGTAAATGTGAGAAAAGTTTACCCATTGATCAATCATCAACAATATCAACCATTTTCTAATAGAGTTCAATCATAGCAAGCTACCAAGTCATCATTAATCAATATAGGAATTAAAAAATGAGCATAATCTTTTATAAATCATATGAATCTCATTGAAATCAAATTAACAGTGAAGTTAACTAATTATATAAAAAAATTGAATTATATTCACTGTACATTAAAATAAATTGATTACACTCACCTCCTAAAGCTTGAATTCTTTTGATTTAGTAAAGAGAATTGAAACTCTAGTTTACTTGAGAATGAAGATGAAAGTTGTGGTGATTTTCTTTTGGTAGGGAATGAAAAATATGAAGTTACCTTTGGGTATTTACAGGCTGTGTTTGAGAAGCTTAGGGTGTAAGCTAGGATAGGATCAGGATAATACTTTAGAATAAGACAAAATATAAATGAGTTAAAATAATATGATTATGTTTAAGATAGATTTGAGTATAGATAAGCATGGAATATAAGTTAAAATAGAATTATTATTACTTAGGCTTTAAGGATTCTAATAAGAGAATACAAAAATTGAATAAATCGGTACCCTTAAACATCCAATAACTTGAACCGTTTATAACTAACATTTTAAAATTTTTTAAAAACCACTCGACACATTTTATGTAAATTATATTTTATTCTTATAATGGTTTTTCTTTCTAAACCATATTACTTTTCAATTTTATAAAATTGTGTTTTCGTTTTTACTTCCAGAATATTTTTAAATATTATATTACGATATCGCCAAATTTAGGGTTGTTATAAATAATAACAGTATAATATAAAATTTAATAATAAAATGAAATAAGTGGAATGGTGGTGATAAGAAATAACGTGGACTATAATGCAAAACCAAATGAAGTTTTGGACAACAAAATACTACCTGAATAATTCAAAGAAAAGATTGTTGAAAACTTTTAGAATTGGAATGTTGAACTTAAAAATCATGCTTTAGATCTTAGATTACTTAAGAGTTGCAAGTACAAAAGTGTTTGAAGTGAAAAGACGATCAAAAGAAGGCATCTTGCTTTGCAAAAATTGTTCATAGAATATAAAATATCTATCCATAACAGAATTTGAAATTGATGGCTTGAAATTAATGGTTTGTCTTGATCCAAGGCATATCTTATTAAAATGAAATATACTTTGTATATATCCAGCTTTATAATCAGGCCATATCCGGACAAGTCGAAATAGTTAGGTGTGGTAGAAGATCCAGAGTAATGAATTGAAAAATCAAACGTCAAGTGAAGTTAAAAGATATAGCTAAAAGAATGCCAAAAACCTATGGAGATAACCTACGTGAAAAGGCACTTCAAATAGCAAGATTCAATAAATAGTCTTGGATCAATAATGATTTGATACCTTGGTTCGGTATCAATTTGAAGCCTTGGTTCAATACTGATCCAAGAAGTTTGGCCAGAATTAACCGAATCTCAAGACCATTGAAGACCATAATAAATACAAGTGATAGATTCCTAAAAGTCATGTTAATTTATTCAAATTGCATAGGAAAAGTAAAGTTGAACAATCTAAATACCCTTGGTTAGTCGCCGAACCAAGAGAAAAACTCATAAATGCATGCAATTAGGATCAAGTTGGCCTATGTTCAAAGCACAATGGGAAGTGCAAATTATCAAGCTACCTCGAAGAACAAAATAAAGTTCAACAATCCATCACTATGGATCGCCAACGGCCCATACATATCAGTTTTGCATCGATCCCCAATGTTTGCTGATTGGCCATGATCTCTACAGGCAACCTTCTTTAAGATGTGGAGAATCTAGTAGAGACAAATTCATTGATCTTCGTTTATAAATAATGGATGATATGCACTATTTCAAAATCCATTTTTCTACATTGTTATTTTATGTACTATTGCTGTAATTTCTTGGATCATCACTAATCAATAAAATACTGATCCATAAGATCGCGTCTGTAAAAAATTTGTAGAATAACTAACAGAGCTTAAGTGGATGTAGGCAGGTGATAAGCTGAACCACTATAAATTCCTTTGTGTTGTTCTTTTTCTTTTTTCATTTATTTCTTTATTTTATTGTCTTCTACAAACTTTGAGGGTGTTTGTGCAAACTTTTGGTGTAAACACTATTAGTCATACTTAATAAAAATCCTAATAATATGCCAACTTCTTTTTTAATAAATCCATTTCAAATTCTTTCAAAAATAAATTCAAACATGTTTCAAAAAAATTCTTTTTAAGCACCATATTATGTTTAAATATTCATATCCTATTTTCTATATAAATAATTTAACTCACTTGTTTTAATTTAATTTTTCTATCATGTAAAACAATTAATATCAACATACATAGAATATCATTCAACCAATATTCATCCATTCAAATGATCATCGATCCAAAAATCTAATCATTAATCATCTACCTATAGTAACCAAGGCTATCAAGCCATCATCATCCATTTTTATCAAAATATAAAATATAAATTAACTTCATCAATTGCCAGTCATATAAACTCATGGATAGATATATTCATTCCCTAGAAATCATTTTCTATAATGTAAATAAATCGAAGAAAAGGTTTGTATTACACTAACCATCTGAGACAAGAACAACCATCGCCAACACCACGTTAGCACAATAGCACCCACACCACTACATGATGCCTTGATGTCATCTTCGTGCCACCAGAACCTACTCATTATTGTGGGCCTAGTTCCCCACATCGACGTCGTTCCCCTAAGTTACATTGTCTTAGCTCAACACCAACTAAGTCGGACACTACTAAGGTCGCACTCACTTTCATCGCCAGTAACCTCCACTTTGCCATGGATGTGTACCCTTGACATTATCACCATCGGTATCAAACCGCATGATTTTTTCCTTTTTCAATTTGATTTGGAGATTTTAGACGAAGAATCAGGTTTACATCGATTAGGGTTTGGCGTACTTCATGATTAAGTTGCCCCAGTATGCTAAAATATAATGATAGTTATTTTGATAAGGATTATGGTCAAATAGATATTTTCCAATTTTATTTTATTTCCCTTTAAATAGTTTCGCACCCTTATTAATCATTTTATTGCTGGAATACCATTCAGTACCCTATCAAACTTCCACTCAAGCATTTTAGTCAAATTTTATTTTATATTTATAATAATGTTTATTTTATTAAATTTTTACTTTCTTCCCAAAATAATTTTCTAAACAACTTTTGTGCGACGGCTCGTCTCTAGAGTTTGAATTATCAAAAGAATTTCACCATTTGATAGCTCAAATCAATGGGCATAGAATGAGCAATCTCTCATATATACTACTTTGGTTAACATGAATACATTTAAAGTACTTGAATCTATCCAAAATGATAAGTATCTCATCTTAATAAAAAATCTATTTTATATTTGTTGAAAACTGAAAAGCAGTATATTAATAAAAGAAATTTTACTATAAGAATTAAATAAAACTTTGACGGAACGCCTTGAGTGGATTTTTAAATGGATACAAAATGTTGATTAAGTGGCGATTGGATTCATGTGAAATTAGGATTATCATTTAGTTTAAAAAAAGAAAAAGAAAAATTCCTCTTCCATTAGACTAAATTCCTTATCCCGTACGTTCCCCATTAGCAGCATCCTTATGTTCACGCCCTCTCCCTTATCAACACGTGTAACCCTCTCCTGTCTAGAAACCCTAACAATTTACCCAATTCAAAAATTGAATTCGAAAAACACGCACGTAGTCATTTCCACTTGCACTCGATAGTGGCACGACATATACATTACGTGCAGTGCCCTCATCCAAGATGTCATAAAGCAAGAAATATGGCGACGATCGAGAAGGGAATAAATTTTCATATCTAAAAGCTAACGCCAACTGTGTTGACGATAACATGAAGGAGGAAAGCATGTGATTGAACTAATGAGTGGCGTGACATGAGCTTGGTTGATAGCTAACTTGGAGGCTAGTGATAAGTGACTATGTGTATAGTCAGGGAGCTGATGATGTCGATCCAAGTGAGTGTAACTTATTATTTAGACTTTTATAAATTACTACGCCTTATTTTCTTTGATTTTTCTACATTATGGGGATTGTTTAATTTGATGCTATGCTGAAATATACACCTGCAATTGAATAGAGTTATCGAAAATTTGGTTTGTTTGCTTGAAAGGAATTATATGGTAAAGATAATAAGCATACCATGATTTCATGGTTTTATATATAATGATTCATATTTATTCTTGTCATTATAAGGATTGGATACCAGAAAATATAAATATTGGTTCGATATATTGATGATTTGAACTAAAATGATGGTGGTGGCCGAGTAGCCTAAATTACCGTATGTAAATGACCGATGGTTGAATTCGATCAATAATCATCTGAAATGGATAAATATTGGTTGATGATATCTTAGATATGTTGATATTGATTATTTTGGATAGTACAAAATAAAACTATAATAAGTGATTCAAATCATTTATATGGAAAAGGGATATGAATATTTAAAGCTAGTATGGTGTTTAAAAGAATTTTATTTTGAAATATATTTGCATTTATTTTTCAAAGAAGTTAAAATTAGTTTATTAAAATGATGTTGATATATACATTTATATTGATTTTTATATGAAATTATCTTGAATTAAAAAGGTATTTTAACTGTTTTATATAGATAAAAAATGCATATGTCTTTATGTATCAGTTTCGAAAGTAAATAGAAGCTCAAATATTACTATTTGAAATGATTTTTTATTTGGTTTATAAAATTTTTACAAAATTTGAAATAACTAAATTTTATAGGATTTTTAAACCAAAGAGATTTTAGTTGAATTCTTTTTGACTTGAAAATAATGAAAGTTAGGTTGAATTTTGAATTATATATATATATATATATATATATATATATATATATATATATTACTTGAAAAAATTTCGTATAAAACGATTTTGAACTATCTTAACATTAATAAAAGTTTATTTGAGTTTGAAATATTTTCAAGTGGAAAACAATGAGTTTAGATTAAAATTGAATTTAAATTCCTATACGAATATTTCTATTTGGATTTCAAGTAGAAAGTCTAAGATAGATTTATTTTAGAAATAGTTTGAATCCGAATTTAAACCATAAAGTTTTAATGTTTTATTTGTATAAGTTTTTATATAAAAGGAATTTTGGTGAATTATTCGAAAGGTTGTTTTATAGGTTTTGTATAAAATAAACCAGATGTACTGTGATAGTATTTGCACTATCGATAATTTTCTTATTTGAAGAAATTAAATTATGATTTTGTGTATTACCCCATTTGAAAAGCGTTTTGATGATTTTACCTTTTTTTCAAAGGAATTTCTACTTGTTTTATAATATGTTGGATAATATTTCTTTTAATATCACTTAAAGGTAACGCACACGCCTGAATCATGTGGGTTTGATTAAGTTCCATAGATTTTGATTATAGACGAGTAATGATACGATTTGTTATGATTTTTTATGGTTGATATTTGATAGGTATTCACCTTAGGAGGGTATTTATTAAATTAGATCAAGTGAACCTTGTTAATGGTGAATTTTCCACCATCTCAAAATAGACCAAAAGGATGCTGAGAAATAGTGAATGAATGAACCCAAAGACTTGGAATGCTACAAGGAACAAAGAGACGAAGGAGTACAAGTGGTTTAGGGCATTTTGGTGCCTAAAGAGGTTAGTACCGACCTCTTTTGGTTCACTTCGACTTGCTTTTGGCACTTTATTTGGCAATAGGAAGAGGAGAGGAGCTTAGACAAGAAGTGAAAATGAGCTTTGGATGTACAAGTTCATATTGGTATCGACCTGACTTGGTTGGTACCATCCTAACGTCGCGATTTGGAATAGCAAGAGATGAATAAATTGAGTTTAGATAAGAAGAGAAGGTAAGCTTCGAATGTAAAAATTCAGGTTGGTTCCCACTTTTTTGATGACCACCAACCTTAATTGAAGACTTGATTTAGCAAGGAAATGATGAGGAGGACCCGAGGCAAGAAGAAAAGTGATATTTTATGAACAAATTCAGGTTGGTGCTGACCTGATTAATTTGGTAGGAATTCTATGCCATGACCTATTCTACTTACTATATTATCAGATCTTGAGGATTTGGATGTTTCTAGTCTCGATTGTGAGTATGAGGATGGAATCACTATAAATAGAGAGCTAACTTCAACTAGAGGGTGCTTTTATCTTTTGGAATTTAGGAGGGGCATTTTCATATCTAAATGTTATTTCCTGCTTCTTTAAATCTAGAAGTTCCATGATGAATCCAAGATCCATTAGACTATGGTCAGATTTGATTGAATTTACTATAATCCAAAGAGAAAACAATCAATAACAATGATTAAAGTAGATGTAGGCTAGAGTATTCACCAAAAAATAATAAAAATTATGTCCTTTTATAGCCTTTTGGTTAGATCTACTATATGTTGAATCACATATTTTGATTCATGACAAAGCAATGAATTATTCTATATGGATAAGCAACAAAATGAAAAGAAATTATGATGTTCAAACTACAAAGGAGACAAGGCTACAAAACTGCGTATAGTATGTTGATTTATTAAAAAAATTAGTCTTAGAAATGTTAAAATCTATCCTCAAGTAGTTAAGTTGTTTTAAAACTTTAAACTCTTTTAAAAATATGAAAATAGTGCTTTGACTGTCAGGTCAGTCGACTGACCGTATATGGCCAGTCAACTGAATCTGTACAGTTGCACATAAACGTTCTGTTTTTCAACAACTATGAATATTCAGTTGACTGATCGTTTTAGGTCAGTCGACTGAATTCTTTCAACAGTTATTTTTTATGAGTGGACACTTCTTTTCGCCAAGAGTCACGCTCTAATATAAAGAGGTATGGATGCTTCTGTTGATCAGTACTCTTCACGAAGGATTGCATCTCTTTAACTGTTATATAAACACACTTAATCCACTTCACAAATCACCAATTTACCGATTTCTTTCTGATCTTACTTTCTACTATCTCTGCACTCTAAAAAGCAATCATAAATTTCATATATTGCTTGAATCTCTGAAACAATTAAGTTATTCTTTGATTCTAAGCAATATTTTTCCTTTCTAAATCTTTATACATACATATATACTTGAGGAAAGATTATAGGATGGTTGTACATCAAAGACATATCAGTTTTATAAAGAACACACACCGTCAAAGCAATTCTATTGAAACTGTTGAAGTCCTGTTTGGTTGTTTAGGCGGGTAAAGTCCTCTTTCGGTTGTTAGAGGTGGAAAAATCCTATTCGGATGTTCAGGTGTTGTATACCTATTCCTCCGGCTTAAGTAAGGGTTATTGTGAGAAATTCCAGAGGGAAGTCTGGGACTGGACGTAGAACGAGAAGTTCGAACCAGTATAAAAACTCCTGGTGTGCTCATTCTTATTTACTTTACTATTATTATCAGTTTCCGCATTTAGATTATAATACATTCCATGTTACACGATCCTAAGTGATAACTAGCTACACAGTAGTCACTTTAGTCACTTTCATTTGGTATCAGAGCAAGACATCTTATCACCGTTACAAAGTTATCTGATATCTTGCTAATATGGGAAACAACACCAATAATACCACTAACACTGTCACTAATACTAATTTGATTGAAGGTCAATCCACTGCACGACCTCCATTCTTTAATGGTTTGAACTATAATTTTTTGTCTACTCGTATAAGAATCTATATGCAATCTAATAGTTTTGAATCATGGAATATCACATAGAATGAATACACTCTTCCTATTGGAGAGTATTCCACTTGGTCAAACACACAAAAATTAGATGCTACTGCCAATGCTAAGGCTATAAACATGTTATTTTGTGCACTAGATAGAAATGAATTTAATCGTGTTAGAATGTGTCAAACTGCTTATGAAATATGGAGAACGCTTAAGATTACTCATGAAGGAACTAACAAAGTCAAACAAAGCAAAATCTCCATGCTCAAAAATCACTTTCAAAACTTTAGAATGAAACAAGATGAATCAATCAATGATATGTATTCTAGATTTCAAGATATCTATCATTCACTATTAGGATTAGGAGAAATTTTTTATGATTTTGATATAGTATCAAAAATCCTAAACTCTTTAATGGATGAATAGGAAAGAAAGGTCCTAGCTATTGAAGAAGCAAACGATCTTACAACTATGAAACCAGAAGAGTTAATAGGAAATCTAATGTCATATGAAGTGAATTTGCAGGCAAAGAAAGTTCAAGCTCAAGATAAGAAGAATCTAGCATTTCAAGCAGAACAAGATGACTCTGACTCGGATGAAGAAGATATGGCACTTATTGCTAAGAATTTCAAAAAGATTTTGAAATTAAAAAAGAATAACAAAGGCAAGAGTTACAAAAATAATTCTAGCAACAACATTAGCAATAAACCATCATCGTCTGTGATGGAATGTTATGAATGTCATAAGAAGGGTCATATGAAGAAAGATTGTCCAAAGAAATAGAAAAACAAATTCAAGAAGAAAGCATTTTCTGTTACATGGGATGATTCAGATTCTTCATCATCAGAAACCGACGGTGATAGTGACACAGAGCAAGCAAATGTATGCTGCATGGGTACAAATGATAATGTAAGTGAACTAAGTTTTGAAGATTTAGTTGAACCTAATTCTGAACTAGTAAATTTTGTAAAACAGACTAAGGAACATAATAAGGAGTTGCAAGGAAAACTAAATAGATCTGAATTAGAAATTAGTATGCTTAGAGATGAGAAGAAAATTCTCGAAGAAGAACTTGAAAAATCTCAAGAATCTAATTCTAATTTAGCATCTCAACTTTCTATGATAACTCAGGAATTAGAAATTCAGAAGAATAAAAATGATATTTTATCAGTTGAAGTAAATGATTAAAAATCTAGCACTAAAGTTTTAGAATTAGGAAAATCTGATCTTAAAACTATGCTAGAAGATATTAATAAAAATATTTCCAAATTTAATAAAGGACAAGAAAATCATTCTAAAATAATAGAAAATTCTCAGTCAACTTCAAATAAAATGGGGTTAGGATATAAGAAAATTGAAAAACCAAAGAAACCTGAAAAGTTTAAAAATAAAATTAAGCAAGATTTAAAGAAAACAGTTTCTAAAATTATTAAAATATGGATTCCTAAAACAAATAATAACTTGATTTGGAATAAACATATCAAAACATTTATGGAAACTGTTCATAAAAATAAGAATTATATTTTTAAAGGGAATTCTAAACCTTCTTGGGTTTGGTTTCCTAAGACCTAACTCTTAGGACCCTAAAAAGAAAAGTGGATACCATCTTAATTTTTATTTATTGTAGGTACCAATTAAAAAGAGAGGAAAATGGATTCTAGACAGTGGTTGCTCGAAACACATGACTGGTGATAAAGACATGTTAACAAACATAGTCTACTCAAATGGAGGATCAGTCACCTTTGGGGATAATTCAAAAGGTTATGTCATCGGCAAAGGCGATGTGAGCAATAACGGTATTTCTAACTCACCTCTCATTACTGATGTTTTATTAATTAAAAACTTAAAACATAATTTATTAAGTATAAGTCAGTTATGTGATAAAGATTTTAATATATCTTTTTCAAAAAATAAATGTAATATTTCTGATAAAAATCAAAATTTAATTTTTGAAGGTATAAGAGATAAAATATGTAAATTTGAAATATGAATATAAATCATAACACAACTATGTGTTTAGTAGCTACAGAAAATGATTC
This sequence comes from Allium cepa, assembly GCA_030765085.1. Classification (NCBI taxonomy): domain Eukaryota; kingdom Viridiplantae; phylum Streptophyta; class Magnoliopsida; order Asparagales; family Amaryllidaceae; genus Allium; species Allium cepa. The sequence continues at coordinate 10,080,180 of CM060941.1, read as the reverse complement.
TTGGCTATGGCACAAAAGATTTTGTCACATAAACACTAACACTATTAATAAATTAGCAAAAAATAAACTTGTTAAAGGACTACCTGATATGAAATTCAAAATTGATAATATCTGTGATGCATGTCAGATAGGAAAATTAACAAAATCTTCTTTTAAATCTAAGAAAATCATATCTACGACACAACCACTTGAACTATTACATATGGACCTTTTCGGACCTACTCAAGTTCCATCTATTAATCACAATAGATATGTGTTTATTATTGTAGATGATTTTTCAAGATATATATGGACTATTTCATGAAACATAAAAGTGATACTTTTGAATTTTAAGATTTTTGTAAAAAGAATTCAAAATATAAAGAATTTTAAAGTTAAAAACATTAGAAGTGATTATGGAGGTGAATTTGAAAATGAAGCTTTCGAACATTTTTGTAACAAAAAAGGAATTAATCATAATTTCTCCTTTCCTAGAACACCACAACAAAATGGAGTCGTAGAAAGGAAAAACAGAACATTATAAGAATGTGCACGAACTTTATTAAATGGAAGCACTCAACCTAAGCATTTTTGGGAAGAAGCTTTTGCAACTGCTTGCTATGTTTTAAATCGTGTTTCTATTCGACCATTAACAAAACATACTTCTTATGAACTTTTAAATGGTAGAAAACCAAATATTTCATATTTTGAAGTTTTTGGTTCGAAATGTTTCATACTTAACACTAAAGATCGTCTTGGAAAATTTGATCCAAAATCCGATGAAGGTATATTCATAGGATATTCGGAAAGAAGCAAAGCTTATCGAGTTTTTAATACAAGAACTAAAATAATCGAAGAAACACTTCATGCTTCATTCGATGAAAATATTAAAACTTCTTCTAAATTTACAAATTTGAAAAATAATACAAATAAAATTCTATCAAATAATTCAGAAGATGATGATATTATTATTCAAAATAATAATTCAGAAGTTTCTGTAGAAAATGTAAATACTATTAATAATGATAATATAGTAAGATCTTCTCCAAGAATTCTTAGAAATCACCCTGTTCAAAATATAATTGGAGAAGTGAAATTCAAATGTAAGAATAAGACGTAATTAAATCGAATGAGCCATGTAGCTTTTCTCTCTAATATAGAACCTAAAAATATTAAGGAAGCCTCAACTGATGATTATTGGATTATAGCTATGCAAGAAGAGCTAAATCAATTCGAAAGAAACAGAATTTGGAAATTAGTTCCTATACCAAGTGATCAATCAGTCATCGGTACAAAATGAGTTTTCAAAAAAAAAAAAGCTGATGAGCAAGGTAACAATATTAGAAATAAAGCTAGATTAGTAGCACAAGGTTATAATCAAGAAGAGAGAATGACTATGAAGAAATGTTTGCTCCAGTTGCAAGACTAGAAGCTATACGTATTCTACTAGCTTTTTCATGTTTTCATAACTTTATATAATTTCAAATGGATGTTAAAAGTGCTTTTTTAAATGGTTTTATAAATGAAAATGTTTATGTTGAACAGCCTCCTCTGTTTACTCATGAAAAATTTTCAGATCACGTTTATAAACTTAAGAAAGCTTTGTATGGTTTAAAACAAGCACCTCGTGCTTGGTATGACCGACTTAAAAGCTATTTATTGGAATCTGGTTTTGAGATTGCACTACGCCATAGATGGCCTTCTGCAACATTTTTGCAAGGTGTTGCCAGGTAAAATATTGCGATAGCAATGCAATTTTGGTCCTACTGCAACGTTGAATTTTTGGTGTTGCCTTAGCCATAAAAATGTGTTGCTCTAGCTAAACAAATATAATGGATGCAACATTTTTTTATAGTGTTGCTATAGCAGACCTTTACATATCTTTCGCACCGATCCACGCCAATCTACCAAGGCAAATCCTACGTTGGAGAACGTGGCACCTCATCAATCCATACACCACTCCTTGATCTTTTAGTGCCGCGAAGAAAAATCCCCGCAAATAACTTCAATCTCTCACCATATTCTGCAGCCGCCATGGACCAAAGCCCTAGCAATTCTCAAACCCCAACTTCCAACCAAGATCCGTGCACAAACACTGAAGATCCAAATCAAGAAAAAGTAGAAGAAGAAGAGGAAGAAGGAAGAGAATGCGGCTTCTGCCTATTTACGAAAGGCGGCGGCTGTAAAGACCAATTTGTGGCTTGGGAAAACTGCGTGGAGGAAGGTGAGAAGAACAAAGAAGATATAATGGAAAAGTGCATTGAAATAACATCGCTTTTGAAGAAATGCATGGATGCTCATTCCGATTATTACGAGCCAGTTTTAGGTGCTGAAAAGGCTATGCTGGATGTAGAGAACGAGGGGGAAGAGTTGGATAATGCGAAGGAGGAAGATTTGACATCTAAAGAGACTGATACCATTGGATCTGTTTTGGTGAAGGGTGAGAAAGCACTGGCTTAGTGTTCCATGGTAATTTTTCAATTGTGTTGGCAATAGTTCAGAATTAGAGAATATACAATCATTTCTTGGATTATGTCTAATGACAACCATTTACAAAGATTACATGTTCAATACATGTAGAAAATCATTAGCATCTCTGTCATCATCTTTAATCATTTTGCACTTAAATTTGGCATTTCAGCTAGAAAGCAATAAATTTTGTTGCCAATCACAATCATTTTTGGTTAGGTAAACATGAGAATCAAGGTTTTGTGATACACGCCTTAGTTTTGTAATAATAATGATAATTGTTTACTGTTTTAAGGAAAGATATCATTGTTAGTATGTACATTGTTAACTCTGGATTATCAACTTATACAATGCATTCTTTTGGTGTCATGAAACACTGGTTGATGAATGAACTTGTTTCCTAGTCGGTTAGGGATGTGTTCTTAATATACAATCCTAAATCTTTTTTTTTCCCACCACAAGATGGCTCTATATATGAAATTTCAGCATAGTCAAAACTACATGTCCTTGTGTCCTTTATGTGTCTCTCCCTATACACACACCCATTTGAAATTGCTGAATCGACTGTAAGATGATACATTATACCTGATCTTCTTGAAGTGTTGGACATTGTTATACAAATATTTGCGTACTCTGTCAGTAAGAGGAATCAATAAATGATACAAGGACTTTTATGCACTAAGTGTGGTAATTGCCATTTTGTCCCAAACATTTTGCTGCCATCCACTTATGTTTATACATTTTAAAGTGTCAAAATACAAGGTCAATAATCTTTCATACTTATGTTCTGCTATACTTGACTAAAATGATACTATGGAAACTACCAGCAATGTTAGCTCCTTCATTACCTCTTAAGGGCTGCTCATTGTGGTACTTAGATGTCATATTCTCTTAATGAATAATTTTGGTTGACATACCCATATTTCAAAATATTACATGTAGGACCTCTCACTTTATTTTACATACGATATGACTCAAGCACATGAGACCCTCTATACTCCATTTGCGTGTGTTCCTTGACTTCCTAGAATTTCAAACATCCATTTTACATTTATGTTTAAATCAAGTAATTCAATTTATTTATCGAGTTGTTGTTATGAAACGGACACATGGGACTTTATGATTTCAGTACATAGATTTGAATTCTAAGTACCTCTGTTTACCAAACGAAGATTATAAACCTTGTTTTATTAAAAAACTATCAAACATGATGTTAACTTCTTACACGAAGGCTTTAAACTTTTTGTTCAATCAAAATAAAAACCTCTAGTGGCACTCGTATGTATTGTGGGTCTTATCCACATATTTTTCCCATGTTATAATTCTTAATTACTAGTTTGTAGATACGAGTAATATGTTTTGTATTTCAGTTTTATTTTCATAGTATGCATCATTAATTGAAAGGCATGGTTCTGTTTACTAGTTAAGGTTTCAATTTGCAATAAAATGACTCATTTCTGTGAATTTGTGAGCTAGAGTACAAAAACAAGTGAAAATGGTGCAAATGAGGGAAGTTATGGAGGTTCAAGAATGTATTTATTCCAGACATGAAAGTGTGACATACTAGAAATCAAAGGTATAAGCAAAGGGAAAAGGTTGAATTAAAACATAAACACATGTTTTAATGTTCGTGGAAGTCATAGTTATGAGAACCGAATTGCTCATCGAATTGTGAAGATCGAAGGTCAAAGGTTGAACCGGTAAGGCCGTTAGAATCGTGAGGATTGCTGTTTATGTTTTTATTAGCGCAAGTAGTAGAAAATTTAAGTGAAATACACTAGAGAGCAACATAAAGAGGATGTTGTTGCTTCAGTCTCTATATACACCAGAGAGTCAAACTTTAAAGTAAATAAAAATAAAAAAATCTCTTCATGGAATGATGCAACAAAAAGTGAAGTTCACATTATACTTAACGTATAGTTCTTGATTAAATAGAATTTTATAATAATGATTTATTTTGTTCACGACTTAGCAAATTCTATCTTCAAGCATCCGGCTGATTTGCTTTGTTTTGAAAATATGAGAAACGATGGTTTCACAGTTACAGACTATTCAAATTGTCCCACATCATAGAAATTTCTTAAGAAGAAGGGTAAAATTGGTTATAAATATACCTACTTGCAAACTTTTGGTGACGTGCATGATGTGTGGGCCTTCAGTTTAGGTGTTGGACCCTAAATTCAGTTTTAGATAGTCGTAAGTCGTATCAAGACACACACACCGCTGGTCCAAAGTCATTCGCGCAGCTTCGTCATAAGATGGTATGTGATACTTTACATTTTTGACGGAAGAGAGTGTATGCTAAACTATCTATTGAACTTGTATCAGGATCCGATGCAGCACTTTTTCTTAAAAGTCATAAGAGAACAGATGGACGTGAGTACGTGTCTAATCCTCAAGTAATGAATTACAAACTTGTAAGTAATAATTCTGTTTTGTAATAATTTTGTTCTGTTTTGCGCATGCTGCACATTGTTCATGTCTTGCTCATGTGCATGTATGCTCATGCCTTGAAACTGTCCTTGAAACACTTGTTGAATCTGAGTTTCGCAAACGTACTAATGGCATAGATGTTTGCTTTGGAAATTGTAATTGAGTATATTGTGAGATTAAGAATTTTGATCCTTCAGCCATTTTTTTCCTTTTCTAGTCGAATAAAGAGGACTTGCTTTTGTGTTTGGCTAGAAATGACACAAAAACTGGAAACGAAGAAATGAATTTGGTTAAAGGGATTACTGACTTGGTTTATATAAAAATATGTCTATAGTAATACACATATGTGCATAAATAAAATGAATGGCCGTTTGAAGCCTCAGAATCCAGATGACGAAGCTGTAGCTAGCTGTCGACGGAATTGTTTTCCAGTTTTTACTAGTATATATGTTACAAATTATTTTCTAATTACATGCACGTAAACAAATTGTTTTCCAAAATGTGGCTTTCTCTGCATTTGCTGTACACACTCCATATGTAAGCATTTGCTGCATTCTCTGCATTTACTGTAGGGTAATTTTGATGTGGCTTTATTTTGTAGGACTTAGTTCAAAAGGAAATGGCCGGTGGAGAAGGAGGAAATACTGTTGAAACAGTAATTTCGAATGGAAAATCATAGGGTCGTCCTTTGCTTATAGGGAGGCATGCAAAGTGTGCAAAATAATCAACCGAGGCTCTAACAAATGCTTACGTAAATGACTTAAGGCAAAGGCTTGTCGAAGAAATGGAAGCACAGCTGGAATCCAAGGTAAATCAGAAGGTACAAGAGAATTTGGCTATGATGCTTAAGAAATTAGGTGATGCCAACCCGGAGATAAACATCAATGTAGAGGATCTAACTTCCACAATCATGTCCAGTGAGATTGATAATCTGACTGGAGGCACCAGCTCTTAAGTCTCATTTATGAAATGTTATGTCTACCGGATATTTTGGGGTAGCTTTGTAGTATTTTGGGGTAACTGGATAATTTGGGGTAACTGACATGAATTATGATGTGTACTGCTATATGAATTGTTATCTGTACTGTGTATTATGCTGTGTATTATGCAAGTGTTTTATGTGATATTGTACTGTGTATTATGCAAGTGTTCTATGTGATATTGTACTGTTCTATGTGCTATTAGTGTCTCTTCAGTATAGTGTTGCAGTAGCTTTAGCTTCAGAATAGTGTTGCAGTAGCTTCATAATAGTGTTGCCACCGGGTTATAAATGTTGCTTAAAATAATGTTGCAATAGTCATTCAATGTGTTGCCATAGGGATGGACCCAGTTGGGTCACGGACCCCACATTTTGGGCCCCACAAGATGTGGGCCCCACAACTTCAGAAAGTTAATATCTGTAGCAACATTTTTGGAATGTTGCTATAGATACCTATGGGTGTTTCCATAGACCCAAATAGGGTTCTATTGCAACAACATTACTTATGTTGCCTTAGATAGTCAAAATGTTGCCTTTGAGGTCTAAGGCAACGGCAAAAATTGCATCACCCTAAAAGTGTTTCCATAGACCTATGGCAACATTTTTCGGGCCTGAGCCAACATTTTTTTGTGTTGCAGAAGGCCATTTATGGCGTAGTGTTGGGAAAGTTGATCAAACATTATTTATTAAGAAAACTAAACAAGATATTTTAATTATTCAAATATATGTTGATGATATTATTTTTGGTTCAACAAATGAAAAATTATGTCAGAAATTCTCGACTATCATGACAAATGAATTTGAAATGTCACATATGGGAGAACTATCATATTTTCTCGGATTACAAATCAAACAAATGCAAAATGACATTTTTCTTAATCAAGAAAAGTATTGTAATAATCTAATTAAACGATTCAGTATGGAAAACACATCTGCCAAACCAACTCCCATGAGTACAACTATACATCTTGAAAAAGATGAAAATGGCAAGAGTGTTGACCAACAACTATATCGTAGTATGATTGGATCACTACTTTCTTAACTGCTAGTCGATCTAACATTATGCTGAGTGTTTGTTCATGTGCTCGATCTCAAGCAAATCCTAAAGAATCACATATGCGAGCAGTTAAACGTATAATCCGTTATCTTAATAAAACAAAAGATTTAGGATTATTTTATCCAAAAGAATGTCCTTTTGAATTAGTATCATACGGTGATGTTGATTTTGGAGGAAGTCGGACAGATAGAAAACGTACAAGTGGAACTTGTCATTTCATTGGACGATCCTTAGTATCTCAGTTTAGTAAGAAACAAAATTGCGTTTCACTATCGACATGTGAAGCAATATATATATATATCTGCAGCTTTAGCATGTGCTCAAGTAATCTACATGCAACAAACATTATGAGATTTTGATATAAAATTAAATAAATCTATAATATATTGTGATAACACTAGTGCAATAAATTTATCTAAAAATCCTGTCAATCACTCACGAACTAAACATATTAACATTCGTCATCATTTTCTTTGTGACAATATTGAAAAGGATATAATAAATTTAGAATTTGTAAATTCTGAAAATCAATTAGCTGACATCTTCACTAAAATTCTAAATGAAAATTGTTTTATAGGATTAAGAAGAGAACGAGGTATAATTTCTTTGTCAGAATTATAAAAATTACTGATTAATTTAATTTAAAAAAATATCTTTTTTTGGTACTCGAACTCTACACCTCGGGTTTGATAAGTCTATGTCTTTACCACCTAGCTATTCATTGCTTCACATCTACACCTTATACATCTGTTTCTTTATATTTTCTAATTTTTAAAGAGAAAATTTTAGCCACAAATTCTTTTTGGTTCATTCTCTTCCTCTATTTTTTCAAACTGCATGTTCAACCATTATTTTTTAACTGCTTTTGACTCCTATATATTCCAGCTCTCAGCTCTCATATCTCCATCAAAAAGAAATTTATATTTCAAACACATTTGTTTCTCTCTCCACTACATCAACTTCTACAATCAAAATGTCTTCATCGCATAATTCATCAGATGGATCATCCTACTCTTCTATCAACTTTGAAACTCCATCATCTACATCACCAAACCTACGTACACCTACTCCTACCCATGAACCTACAAGACCATCAAGTTATCGAACGGGTTATACACCCGAGAAAAAGAAAGCTGGACGGTTCCTGTTCTTTGGTTCTGCTCAAACCAAGCAAAAAAATTGATGATCTTCATCATTACCAGAGGGAATCAATAACGCTTCAGCGCGAAATGTATTATGAACAGAAAATGAATTCTAGATGTTTGAGTTTTCTTGAACAGATTGGATGGAAGTTCTATAGTTCATCTTCCTCTTCGGCTCATCAACCTACACCATTGTCAACTCGGAATCCATGGGAAGGTCGCCTCAACCACCGCCTGTCTCTCCAAACTCATGGGAACGTGGAAACCATTGGTCAACACTACAACCATATGTGGAGAAGACAAAGGATGAACCGACAAACTCCAAGTCTCCATCAACTTCTTCTTCCAAATAACTTCGTTTTTTTATCTACTTTTAAAAAAATTTATCTTACAATGTATACATTGTGTTTATATATATAATATATTACTCTTTTGTGTTCAAATATGACAAATTATGCTGAATGACTCATTCAGTCGACTGATAAATTCGATCAGCCGACTAAAACTGCATACTGTATGTTATCATACACTATTCAGTCGACTGATCGAATGCAACCAGTCAACTGAAACTGCATATTGTATGTTATCATACACTATTCAGTCGAATGATCGAAGGCAACCAGTCGACTGAATAAGAAAACAAAGAGCAAACTTGTTACTTTAGTAGACTAGACCGGTCGACTAAATCTACAACATAACTCTCGGGAAAGTGGTTCGTACACCATTCAGTCGATTGATCAATACAACCAGTCGATTGAATGACCAAACAGAGAGCATATTAGTTATTTTAGTCGACTAAACCAGTTGACTAAAACTGCAGCAGAGCTCTCGGGAAAATGGTTCAGTCGACTGACCACAAATATTCAGTCGACTGAATTCACATCTGAAACGTACTTTTCACCTTTTTAGCTACTTTTTAACACTAAAACCCTCACTTCTTCTTTTACTTTTTACTTTTACCTCCAATCTCCAGAATTCCAAAACCCTAGTTCCTAAAATTTTCAAAAATTTCTTCAATTCTTTGATAAATTCAAATGGCCCCTCGACAAACAAAGAGATCTAGGCATGCCTCTTCTTCATCCGAGCCAATTGATTCACAAATCACTCAATGACTATACGATGCAATTGCAGTTCAACGATGGAATAAGATGAAAGAAGCTCGTTTCTTTGAAGGTTCTTTTGTTGTCTTTCCTGATTTTACACCGTATAGGATTCAAGAATTAGCAAGAAGAAGCCATCTAGAATCACTTTTAGATCATAATCAAAATAATATCAAGATAAATCATATCTTGGTGAAACTCTTCTATGCGAACTTGAACTTAGGCCATCAAACCCACGCAATCGTGACAATTGCGTTTGGAGTTTGGTATGTGGGCAACAAGTGTTTCTTTCTTTAGATAGAATCAGTCATATTCTTCATACTCTGACAAGAGGTGTTGAGTTACAAGAATTGAATGTTGTCGTAGTGGAGAGAGACGAAGTAAGTCATCGATTTCTAGAGGATGACATGACCGAGCTTAAGTCTATTACATTACGACCTACTGCCAGAATATTGCATAGAGCTTTGATGCACACAATTCTACCCCGCACTGGCTCGTACGAGCTTGTCTATCCAAATATCTATAAAGCATTATATGCTATTTGGGGAGAAGTTGAAGTAAATTGGCCAAAACTCATTCTAGACGAATTTCTGACATTCAACCAAGCTTGTATGAATATTATTTATTATGGTGAATATATTATGCAGTTGCTTATGAATCTTTAGGTTCCTATTCCGGAATCTGATACCTCTATTCCAAAAACCTTGAATAGCCGCACCATTAGCCTTATGAAACTACCACCACGACCTCTCACTATTACGAGCTTTCAAGAATGGAAATCTCGACCTCGCCAAGAAACCTCTACTCAACAACAACATCAATCACGAGATGACATCCGTATGCCAACACCATCCCAAAGTACTCGGGAATCTATTGATTTAATCGTCAGAAATCAAGTTATCTTGGATTCATGTATTAAAAATCTTGATAAGAAAATTGGCAAAAAGTTTGATAAAATTAAGAGTTTCTTCGGGATTTTATGGGATGCAATATCATGCTCCTCTTCCACCGCTACGGAGACTTCTCAACATGATCTAGACAAACGCCCAGCCCCTCACTTTACATGGTCAATGTCGGAAGAACATACTAGTTCCGACACAGGTGGCAATGGAGGTGGTAGACAATTTGCAGGGAGTTCCTCCAAAGGAAAAGGACCAATGCAAGTTAAAGAAGAGGAGACAGAATCTGATTCTGAATGAAGTTGTTATCTTTCTTTTTAGTGGTAGTAAGTTAGTTATTTCTTTGTTTCGTACATTCTATAAGTTTGTATTCGTAACATTTGAAAACTGTTATTTCTGTGATTGCATCTAGTATTTTATTCTATTGTGTTAGTTTTATGCATACATTGTCTTTTCCTTTTTGTCGATGAAAAATGGGGAGAAATTTGTAAACTAACCATTTTATGCAAGGATTAAAAGTATCACCATATATTCAGGGGGAGATATATAACGCCCGTTATATATTTCTCAAAAATAATATCATATATAACAGGTGTTATCATCAATCAAAAAGGGGAGAATGTTGAATCACATATTTTGATTCATGACAAAGCAATGAATTATTCTATATGGATAAGAAACAAAAAGAAAAGAAATTATGTTGTTCAAACTACAAAGGAGACAAGGCTACCAAACTGCGTATAATATGTTGATTTATTAAAAAAAATTAGTCTTAGAAATGTTAAAATCTATCCTCAAGTAGTTAAGTTGTTTTAAAACTTTAAACTCTTTTAAAAATATGAAAATAGTGCTTTGACTGTTAGGTCAATCGACTGACCGTATATGGCTAGTCGACTGAATCTGTACAGTTGCACATAAACGTTCTGTTTTTTAACAACTATGAATATTCAGTTGACTGATCGTTTTAGGTCAGTCGACTGAATTCTTTCAACAGCTATTTTTTCTGAATGGACACTTCTTTTCGCCAAGAGTCACGCTCTAATATGAAGAGATATGGATGCTTCTGTTGATCAGTACTCTTCACGAAGGATTGCATCTCTTTAACTATTATATAAACATACAAAATCCACTTCACAAATCACCAATTTACTGATTTCTTTCTGATCTTACTTTCTACTATCTCCGCACTCTAAAAGCAATCACAAATTTCATATATTGCTTGAATCTCTGAAACAATTAACTTATTCTTTGATTCTAAGCAATATTTTTCCTTTCTAAATCTTTATACACATATATATACTTGAGGAAAGATTATAGGAAGGTTGTACATCAAAGACATATCAGTGTTATTAAGAACACATAGTGTCAAAGAAATTCTGTTGAAACTGTTGAAGTCCTGTTCGATTGTTCAGGCAGGTAAAGTCCTCTTACGGTTGTTAGAGGCGGAAAAATCATGCGGTTGTTCAGGTGTTGTATACCTATTCCTCCGGGTTAAGAGAGGGTTATTATGAGAAATTCCAGAGGGAAGTCTGGGACTGGACGTTGAACGGGAAGTTCGAACCAATATAAAAACTCATGATGTGCTTATTCTTATTTACTTTACTATTATTATCAGTTTCTGCATTTAGATTATAATACATTCCATATTACATGATCCTAAGTGATAACTAGCCACACAGTAGTCACTTTAGTCACTTTCACTATTTATTATATACTTTAGGGTGTTGTATCAATTTCTGGTGCAATATTCTTGGTGCTTTTACTGAGAAAGAGCTAGATCTGAGAACCAAAAGCTTGGATATAAAGTATGTTAGAGATGAAGAAGCCTTCAACAAGAGCAATCATAGGACCAAGTCAACCAGAGCATGGGCAGCCAGGAGGTGTCCTCTAGTTCAAATTCATCTGTCTATGGGGCCAAATAAGATATGGAGAGGATGATGAAAGAAATACAAGACGAAATAATAGCTCAACAAGAGGAGATGCTAAATGCACTTTTAAGAAACATAGATAAAAAAAGAACAGCTAGAGCGGTTGGAATTCAGAACCAGAGGCTAGAGAGCTAAGAAGATGCATAAAAAGATGGAACAAAGCAAGTTGGAGCCATCCCCCACTAAGAAATCAGGTCGGTACCAACCAAAATTAGGTCAGTACCGACACCATAGCATAAGGGGCTCTATTAAGATGAACTTTGGCCAAGCAAGGATACTAATGTCATGTGACGCTGAAGTCTGAAATGCAAATTAGGAAACAAATGTTCAAACATACTAATTTGAGCAGGAGGTACTCCATTAGAATAGGGGTCGAGCTAAAGGTTCAAGATAAGGGCACATATGGTCCTTAGGATTTCCAATAATTGATGCGGTTAGGATTTTTTATGTAGTAAGGTAGGTGCATAAGGATGGAGCATATGATCATAGCTTGGAAGATGTGAACAGGAACCCGTTCACGCCAAATATCAAATATGCAAGGAATTGACCAAACTTTAAGCTATCGACGTCGGAATGGATGATGGAAGGACTGATCTAACGATGCATTTGGTGACATATGGAGGGTTAAAAGCTTCAGAAGAATTAATAAGATGGTGCTTCTTGTTTTACTTATTAGATTTAGCTACAACATGGTTTCATCGGTTGGAAAACAGGTCCATTAGCATGTGGACCGAACTAGTAAAGAAGTTTATGGACTACTAGTTTAAGGTGCACATTGATGGACTAAAGAATGTGATGACACTCTCAAGTGTGAAGTAGAGGGTTGGAGAGACCCTAAGGAGTTGCTTAACCAAATTCAACGCAACATCCAATGTTGTTCGTAAAACTCTGTACTTTACCAAAAATCTCAAAGTGCGTATATAGCAATTATCGCTCTGTAGACCGTAACTTTTCAAACTTTGTTTAAAGCAATTAGCTTTCAAAACTCTCCTTTCTTTCTACATTTCAGTTACTATTATACATTTTCAACAGGGTCTGAAAAACAAATGTCAAGTTCGGGAATCATTTCCAAAAACCTTTTAAAACCTAAAGTGGTAAAGCACTTAAAAGAAAGCATGAGATACCAATATCACATAAAACAAGTCATTAAGTAAATCAACCATAAACAACAACTACCTCATTGCATCATATATAATAAGTAATAATGTAAAGTAAAATCAACCTTTGCAAGGTCCCCATTGGATCCCTCCATAAATCTTTCGAAGTGTATTCATCATGACCATTCCTTTACGAACCACTTCGACACTCTTCCATAGTCCCCTTCAAATTACGAATCATATGCCTCCGCTAAATGAGCGAGAATACATCTCCAAACTAATAAAATATACTTTTACATAAATCAAACATATATGCAAAGCAATATATAATTATTATAATAAAATATTCCAAAATTTAAGTCGCTTAAAAGTGAGATCACTTCAAATGAACTCAAATTTCAAACGAAATCTACGACTTCTTTCTTCAGCCAACCAACAACTCGAGAACCTAGCCTTCCCTTAGCAAACTTTCTTTTAGAGACCCTAAAGGCCCTATATGCTCTCGGGCGTTCCCTATAAGGGTAGGATTGGGCTTGTTTTTGATTGCTTGGGCGATGTAGAGGATGCAGCATACTTCCAAAGGCTTATATATTTGTTTTAAAAGAAGTGATTTTAAAGTATTTTCTTTTGTGAAATCTTAGAAAGGAGGAAGTGAAATAACAACCCATCTCTATACCTATATTATCCAAGAGTATTACTAGGTAATACTGTTAGATAATATGGAGAATAAGGCTGTATGGAGTATACATGTGAATATTCCCTTGAACTAACACTGATACGTATCTTAAAAATCACAAACAGTTCACATAAACATACATGGTATTAGCACAAAGCAATAAACATGTGATCTTCCAGGGTAGAACAATACACAATATATAAAATAGATCATAGAGAACACAAAGCCATCATGCAGTGATACCATATAATAATAAATATAAACGAGTCCAAATGACTCTACAAAATTACTCAAGTACCCTCAATATTAAAAATATACGTAATATGTCCAACATATACATGTCGACCATAAATAAACATATAGAGATGCCAATATACAAAAGTATAAAAATATTCTATCCACCATCTGTGCCCAACTTCTACTAACTGGTCAATTCGTCCCTGAACTTGAAATGCCTTGGATTGACTCGAGTACGATATAAATAACACACGAGTCAGACTATGTCTAGAATGTAGATGTCATCATAATATAAAAATGGCATGATATACACAAATGCATGCAAGTAACATGTGCATATCTCGTGTGACACATAAACCATGCATACGAAAGGCAACAAATATCTAAGCAAGGTCAATCAACACACCAAATATGCGTATAATCAAGTAAGTGATACAAATATAATCTAACTATAATCATGTATAAAAATCAACAACAATACAAGACATGATTTCAGCAATGCCCTATGTTATCTCTCGGATAATCATATAGTAGACATACCCAAGATCCATCTCACTTAATAAATTAATATATAGCACATAGCAATAAACCAAATCAAACAAACATGGAATGTAACTATGGCATACCCTCGATAGCTAGGTCATCTCTTAGATAACCACGTAAAAATAGGTACAGAGTCCGATTCCATGCTCTCAGCATCTCTATCTATCCTCAATAGCTTTTTAATTGATATGTATAAGGGTTATACACTACATAGGCTCTTAGTCTCTCGATAATCATATAATCACCACATAGACTTTCAACCTCATTGAAATCGACTTGGCTTTCAGTCAATAAAATATCATACGGTCTCTTAAACCTATACTAATTCACTCAACTCTCAGTATTGTGGATAATAATTAGGACTATCAGTCATATGTGCTCTTAGCATCATAAATATCTATTCGACATCGGTCTTGACAAATGATCTGATCGGCTCTCAACCGCAAACCCAACCTTCTCAAATAGGTGCGTAAGTAATGTCTTTATCATCTCATGCTATCTCATCAACAATAACCGAAAAGGAAATTAACAGCTCTCCTCCTGCTCCAGGAGCCTTCCACACATGCTCCAACTCTACTCCTACTATTTTAGTTACCTCGACAGCCATCACTACCTAATATCCATCAAGTATAAGAATACGCTATGCGTTGTTCACGACCCTGCAAGTGCCCCTTATGATAACAGACTATTGGCCTAAGTGGCACAGGGGAAGTGGCTCTTAGCCATATACATCAACACGTGTCATAGATTCGGGGAGTGAATCTACAATCAGGCCACTAAGATGGATATTAGCTAATCTGATTTACTTCCAGATGTATGATAGGAAACACACAATAATCAGACACTCTTACCGCTATCAGCCAATACACTCTCGGTGTGCAGAACCATAAATATAATACCTCGTATACTTGACCCCGTTAGAGTGACATTTACTTACAGAAAGATACCAAACAAATATCAACTCAGGTGTCCCATACCACCTAGTATTACTCACTCGTTTACTCAATGGTCGTAAATTATACTAATCGTTGCAGAATCATTCTATATAACAAGTCCGAAGATATCCAGAGAAATATTACCGAAAGTCCCATCCTAAATGGTATCTTAACTCTGTTTATTATAATTCCTCGTTACATGGAAATATAAAACAATCAAAACATACAATTCTATTATGTAGTGAATCGAAAAGGGTTTCATAATACACATTTCCAAAATATTTAATACAATTTCAAATATCAATATTCAACTTAAAGAAGATTAAATTCTAAATTCTCATCCATTCTTATAATCCATTTAAATTCGAAAATAAATATTTGCAAGACTATTATTTTATCATAAGGAAATATATGTAGTAAATCTCCTTTTAAAAATGATTCAAACTATTTGAATTCCTTCTAAATGCATTGAAAATAATATTACCAGAGGTGTTTTTTAATTTACAATTTTCTTTAAGCAATAAATTTAAATCATCTCATTTCCAAATAAGGACTTTTCTATCGATTACCGATGGGATTTTACTTGGAAATGAAAATGTTCTACACTAACGAATTTGGATACATAACCATGGATTCTAACTTTTTTGGTTGACGTGCATGTTCTATTTAAAAACTGAAATAATGTTGAAGTAGAAGATTAAAGCTAATTGATAGATTTTTGAAATGGAAACTAGGGATACATCCTTTTTTTATAAATTTATATGTTTTCCATTTCGAATTCTTTAAAACTATTATTGTTATAGATAATTCATCAATTTGAAATTATATCTTATATAATACCTTTCTAAATATTTAATACTATAACATTAATTTATGCAATTAGCTTACAAACCAGAATCACTAAAATTTCCTTGCAAAATAATTCAATTCCTTTTATAGAAAAAATAATCATTCATAAATAAATATATTAGTTTCTTAAATTTATTTAACTATAGACACCAAGAATAATAATCTCCATTCAATAAATAAACTGCATTCAATTACTATTACTTCAAAATATTATTTAACCTTCCAAATTTATTAAATTCAGATTGAATTTATAAATTTCTTTAAGATAGAAAATTTAAATACAGTTTTATAAAAATCATTTAAATATTTTTATAGTCAGCAATAACCGAATAAAAATGCAAATATTCAATCGCCTTTTGAATCAAATTTTGCAAATTATCAATTTCCAAATATATATTTTTCCACAATTCTCAATAATTACCTCACTTCATATTTTCTATTAATAACAACATTTCCAATAATAAATCACAATTATATTCAAAATATTTTCTTTTATTCGGAGCTTCCATCTTTAATTCACTAACCATTTCCGATCAATTTCTAGTGCCGCCTCCAACTAAATGCAATCATCTATTTACTTTGCACAACATAGAATATTAGTGTGTTTTAAATATAATCAATTGCTATACCGTCACAATAACCAATAATCAAGGAGTCAATGATCAATGATATGACACAAAATTTCATTTAGTTCAATCCATATTAACCAAAAATTTATCGCCAAATAATCGATGAAAATATAATAAATGATTATCCGAAATATAGTTGTGAGTTTCACAAATAACTCACCTCTTTCATGCTTTCTCTTCTCTCAAACAAGCTTCCAATCCTTAAATCAATTTGCTACTCCAAGCCACGACAGTCGCTTCAACATCCTGTCACCGCCAACATCTAAAGAGCATCTTGCGCGCATCTCCCCAAGTCATGCCTACCATCACCATCGTCCATCTCCTCCATTGTGGCTATCGCCAATGCCCTTCTTTAGCCTAGAGGTCGCGATACCCAAAATCGAGGCTTCGCCAACATCCTCCTAGCATGCGACTCTTACAAAAAATCATCGACGACCTCCCCACATTGTTTGCTCGTTCGTACCGGTATCACGTTTTATTTTTATTTATTTTTTCTCTAGCGTGAATCGGTATTATGGTTGAAGAGATTTGGGAAAACAAATAAAGTTGGGTTAGGGTTAGAACGATGAAGGAGGGAGAATATTGTAGAACCAAGGTGGACATTTGGCACTAATTTCAACTTGAACTCAACTAGTTTTAGTTTCCATTCAAAATTAACGTTTAATTCGTGATAATTATTAATAAATATACTTCAGTCCATTTCAAATTAATGTACACTTCAATCTACAAGATATAGAATATAACTGCTTAATTTCATTAATTCAACGCTCGCTTGTCAATTTCCCACTATTTTAATCATAAACAATTATTTACACTTATAAAAAATACTTTGTGTTCAAATAAAACAAATTATTCAATTGAATATCGTATTCAAGAAGAATTTATAAATTTAATTCAATTTGTTAAAACAAATCTTTCATTAAATAGGCTTTAGATAAATAAGAAATTATTTTCACAATACCAAAATCTTTTATTAAATAAAATTTAGTTCACCAAACATTCAATTTTAAAATATTAATTATTAAATATCAAATTTAAACACTTTTATTTTAATTAACTTTACATTTACTACAGCATAGAAAATAGGGTTGTTGCATAAGAAGAGAAATGGAGTAAAGAACTTGAATTTTTAAGATGAAGTAAAGAAGATAAGTGAAGATGAGATGTTGTTTTATAGAATGGAAAGTGGAAAATTACCAACATAACCTTATCATTAAAATAAACCACTAACCTCCTTAAAATTTTGACACCTTACCCTCTCTCTCATCATGGAAGGCACACCCCCTAGCTAAGGCTACCTAAGCCATCACTTCACTTTTTTCTTATATCCTCTAAATACTTTTAGTATTTTAAACTTAAAATAAGAAAGAAACGCCTTCAAAATGCTAACAGCGGTATTTTTTTATCTTTTTGCAAAAACGGTAGGGCCTGTAATATTTTAGGCGATCTTCTACTTGTTTATGCTATCTTGTTTCTTCTACTTCATCTTTTCCTTCATCGCCGCCTCCAACCCACTCGTCCTTTCCATGTTATGACCCCGTAAGTTCTTGTGCCACCTGGTTCACTTGCTTCAAATTCCAAGTCTAGCCGTACGTTCTCTACCTCATCCAAAGCCTCAACTGGTCCTTAAGCAAAGGATACTTCAATAGTCGTTTTGGTCTATCGTCAACGACTAGACGCATTCATGTCCTACCGCTCATTTGGCGAATTTCTTTTCGAGATCCATAATCCATCACCTGCTACTGTATCTCTAATTTCTGTTATTGTGCTTTCTCCTATGACTAGCATGTCCACCCTACTTTCCCCCTTATGGTTGGCAAAGACCACTGGAGAAGTTGGTCAGTAGTCTGAATTCTGCCTTAGGAGATTTTATTGGTGGTATTGAAGCGGGTAGTGATATTGACTTGGTTGCTGAGTTAGATGGTTTGAATGATATTGCTCCTGGTTGTTCGAATTTGGCTTTGTTTGCGCGAAAATTGGTCACAAACACCCGATAGTTGATAATTCACAATCACAGACTTTAGATAAATAGAAAGTATAAAAATCACTCAGGAAAATCAGAGAAAAGCAGTAATCAACACAGATTTTATAGTGGTTCGGCGATCTTGCCTACGTCCACTCTGAACTTTATGACTTTATTGATTCACTTGATGATTTCAATTTGTTACAGCAGATTACAGTAGGTTATAGCTCTGAAGTTTGAATACAACATTGATAGGAAGATGTAGAATTGAATCCGGCAGAGTCTGGACGTTGAAATGGCCAAAAGATCCTCCTTCCATAGGCTCCAGTGGGAAATTTATAGGCGTAGGAGGATGATATCACGCTCAAACTTCGGGAGACTTCTTCTGGCACGTGAGTGGGCCCACGCGACAGACCCCACCAAGTTTCGACTCGATCTATGATCGACACGAAACAATTTCGTATCCATCAAAAAATGATCCAGTCGAGCTGAAACTTGGCAGGATCGTTCTTTAGCTCGTACGCAAGCTGCTGTGAAAATTTTGTTGCATTTGGATCTGTGATTTAGGAAATATGATCTATGCAATATTGTGAGTTTCCTGAACACTGTCGCGTTCGAATCCATGTTTCGTACCCATCTGTTCGACTCGATCAAGGCATGTGCGCGTGAGGTGACGTGGCGCGAGATTCTTGGATCGCTCCACCTTTTTTGCCGAGTCGACCGAGTCATTCGCACCCAATACCGAAGCTTCGTTCGCATCGACCACTGATTCGTATCCAACCACTATGGTCCTTTGAATCAATTATCAATTCACACCCCTTCATCGTTGCCTTTGTACGTATCAATAATTGTGGGTATATTTCATATTGATCATCATCGATACGAAACGAACCTGCTTGTGCATGATGGGTACGAACAAGGACTCAGATGCCATCGATGCGAACAACCATGAACTGGGTGGATATGAACCATGCCCACTCGTGATCGATACGAACTGTACTGGACCCTAGTCGACACTATCATGATGGATACGAAATGCAATCGATACGACGTTGTTGTTTGGATCGATGCGATGACCTTGATCGATTCGTACTCGGGGATACGAACCGGGATTCGCTTTGATCGATGCGAACCTGATGGATTCGAACTGCACAAAACTAGATGGATTTCAACATACTGATGTTTGCACCAAAAATGGTCACAAACCCCAAGTATCGTGAAAGCACCAAACAATGAATATAAATCAGCAATATTTGAGCACAAGTCTCAGATCTAAGCAAGCAACAAACAACAATCTAGAAATAACAGTCAGAAACACAAGATTTATAGTGGTGTGGCTATCTCCGGCCTACGTCCACTTCAAAGTTTTTTTATCTTTTTATTGACGTTCTTTGCTGATTACAAATGATTGCAGCAGTTACAATGGAGAATTTCGAGTATAACAGCAGGAGTAAGGTATAGGATCGAATCCGGCAGAGTCTGGACGTCGAAGGGACAAAAGATCTTTTTTTCTGTAGGCTTCAGGGAGCTATTTATAGGCATAGGAGGCTGATATTGCGCTCAAACTTCGGGAGACTTCTTCTGGCACGTGAGCGGGCCCACGCGACCGACCGCACCAAGTTTTGACTCAATCTGCAATCGATACAAAGCAATTTCGTATCCATCCAAAAATGATCCAACCGAGCTGAAACTTGGCAGGATTGTTCTTTAGCATGTATGGAAGCAGCTGTGAAAATTTATTTGCATTTGGATCAATGGTTTAGGAGATATGATCGATATGAATTCAAATTGCTCGATGGCTGTCTGGTTCGAATCCATTAGTTCGAACCGATCACTTCGACTCGATGGCAACGCGCGTGAGCAGGTTGACGTGGCGCGCGCCCCTCGTGTCGATCCGCTTTTCACTTTGGTTTGATCGAGTCACTCCGAGTATTTCGCCGCGTTCGCATCCATAACTCACGCGCCATCTCTGGCCTGTTTGACTCGGCGGATTCGAACAAGCAATCATTCATGGATTCGAACAAGGACTCCTAATGGATACGAAGTCATTTGATGGACTCGAGACAGATGGATATAAAGGACTTGCATCCCCGACCGATACGAGGACGATGGATACGAATGGAAACTCCTCCATGGATACAGACCGTGTCTAGCTGGATGGATACGAAATAGGATGTTGCCGATCGATACGAGGCGCATGTCCTGTTGATGGATACGAACTTCATCGGTGCGAGCCGAGGTTCCTCGATGGATTCGAACTCATTCGTTACGAAGTTGATGGATACGAAACGAGACGTGATGATGGATGCTGATTCTATCGATATGAAGCTAATGATGTCTGATGGATACGAAGGTGATGGATAAGAAAATGGGGTTATCACCTTCAATTTGCATCGATCATAACTTGAGCATACAAACTCGGATTGACTTGAAATTTGGAATGCGGGCTTTTACGGCTTTGCTTGTCATGTCTTATCAATCGCAGCCCGATCCAGACTCGGACAAAATTCATCGATACCCATGGTTATCCTGCAATGCATAGTTGATATTCATGGCTTGTTATTATTGATTTTCAGTTATTTTTTGGGTATCTCAGCTTTGCCAAAAAGTGGGATAACACTTTACCCCCCCAAAACATGCCTTTTGGTAAAAGGTGTGTTTTGTTCAGTCTCAAACCGAATGCAGTGAGTTCATGTTTTATTCAAAGCTTATAGCATTTTCAATCAAGTTCATGGTTGTTCGAAGCCAAATCGTTATCCATTTCTTCCAGTGGAAGTCAAGAACGAAATTCTACAGTCTCTCCGGACTATCGATGGTCACTATGGACCCTTGCCAAGCCCATTCCAGATTTGGCGATTGAATAGAAATATCCCATTACACTCCAGCGTTGCTTTCTATCCCTTGCACTCTGGCCCCAGCTAGGGCATATAGCGATGTCTTGGTTGTTCTAAACCGATCATAGCCTCTCCGGGCTCTTGCTGGATCCCATCCTATCACACTCCGGTGAAGGGGAGGCAGCGTTAAGTGAGTCAATCCTGTCGCTCTCCGGCGAAGCAACTCACTTCTTGCACTCCGGTTCAGTGTATTTGAACATTAAGCAATGTCATGGCCTAAATCGTGGGCTGATCACAGCCTCTCCGGGCTCTTATCGAATCCCGATCCAATCACTCTCTGATGAATGGGAAACGAAGTTAAGTGAGTCGATCCTGTCGCTCTTTGGCGAAGCAACTCACTTCTTGCACTCCGGACCCCGCCTCTCCGGGTAGGGTCATAAAGCGATCATTTTCATGTTGGTATTTAACATTTACCCTTTAACTCTCTGGTCAAAGGTTTATTTCAAGAAATTCAAGTTTATTTATTAAATTCAAGTCCTAGACATTCAATCTCAAACATCGGGAGAAAACTAAACATTGCCTCTCCGGACAGATCGGTCTATTTCCATCTCAGAGCATGCCTAGGGATCT
Organism: Allium cepa; assembly: GCA_030765085.1. Lineage (NCBI taxonomy): Eukaryota > Viridiplantae > Streptophyta > Magnoliopsida > Asparagales > Amaryllidaceae > Allium > Allium cepa. The sequence continues at coordinate 10,057,801 of CM060941.1, read as the reverse complement.
CTCTGGCTCCCGTACATGAGTGAGTGGAATAACCATTTTATTTTGAAATCAAATCTAAGAAATCTAATTGACCAAAGTCCAAATCCCAAACTTGGCCCTTTCCATCATAATCAATTGATGACGAGTCGTGATCCCGATCCAGGATCAGTTCTGTTAGATGGAGGCAGCAGTTGTTCAGGTCTTACGGCCATCGTTCGTTCTCTGATATACTGTGGCAATCTACCACTCCTGGCGTGTTCTTCCACCTCATCTTTTAGGTGATGACATCCATCGGTAGTATGCCCATCCAGCTCGTGAAATAGGCAATATTTTCCGGTTCTACGCTCCCGCTCAGTGGGATCTCTCCTGGGTGGTTTTCGATAGGGGAGTTGCACCCGAGTTTCAGTGTAAATCCTTTCTAGACTTGCCGTCGGATCCGTGTATTGTCTGAATCTGGGTTCTTGGAATTTCTTCTGTTTATCAGGACCATCGCGTCCATCGTCCTGCTTTCTCTTTCCTTTGTCCGCTCCGGACTGTTCCCTGGCGGTTCCTTCATCCTGCACAACATTTATTCCCCGCCTTTCGGCTCATGACTCTTCCAGCCGAATGAATCTTTCATCCTCATGATAAAACTCTCCCAGATCTTGCGGGGGATCTCTTGTCAAAGAATTTTTGAATTCGGTGCTTCCCCAACTCCTGCCACCGCCGCCATCAAAATCATCGATGGATCCGGGCGATCTACAGAAGCCACCGTTGCATTGAATCGCAGTAGGAAATCTTTTGTGGACTCTTTGGTCCTTTGCTTTATTGAAGCCAAAGTCATCGCACTCTTGGGTCGCGTCATGTGGACTCTAAACTGTATCATGAAGCGATCTACAAGCTCGCCCCAAGTTCTGATTGATCCGTTCTCTAGCTGCCTAAACCAAAGCGCAGCCAAATCCGACAAGTATAGAGGGAAGCATCGAGCCATCACTTCCTCAGATGCCCCCAGCACTTCCATGTGCCTAATGTATGTGGTAATATGCATCGTTGGGTCCGACTTCCCGTCATAGGGATCCAACACGGGCAGTTTGAACTTTGGAGGATTCCTTGCATTTCTAATATTCGTAGTGAACGGACTCCGACTAACTTCTTCTAATCCTCCACCCGACAATCCTCCTCTCATGATTCGTCGCACTAGACCAATCATTCTTTCATCTCCACCCGGGGGCTGCCCCCTTGTCATGTTTCTATCTTGTCCTCCAAGTCTTGAAGGGAACTCTGGTACATACTCTTCATGTGGCTTAGTAACATTAGCATCGACTCCAGCCTGCTGAGCTTCATCTATGGGTCTTCCAGTGTCTGGTCCTGAGGGTCTGCCCCCAAGTCCTTGTTGATTGCCATCAGGTCCTGCATTCCGATCTTGAACCTGACCTTCATCGGTTTCCGCAATCCTGACTCCTTGTCCTGCACTTGCAGCCGCAGTAGCTGGTCCAAGGTTATGCGCATTCGCTGCTCTCATCTGTTCAAAGAAATTCTACAACATCTCCTGTTGACTCTTCGTCATTCTTTCATGCATCAAATTTTCCATAGCCTCCATCTCATCCCTGGTGATGTAGATTGAAGCTTGTCCTTCTCCAGCTCCAGAGGATGCCTCTGGCTTCCTTCTTGTTGGCTTCTCTCAGCCCTTTGTCTTGTCATTTTCTCTAAGTCTGAATTCTTCAAGCTTTTCAAATCTGAACTTCAATCCGGTGTAGCGGGTGCTAGTTCTTCTCAGTGAAAGCACCAAAGTGTTTGCACCAAAAATGGTCACAAACCCCAAGTATCGTGAAAGCACCAAACGATGAATATAAATCAACAATATTCGAGCACAAGTCTCAGATCTAAGCAAGCAACAAACAGCAATCCAGAAATAACAGTCAGAAACACAAGATTTATAGTGGTTAGGCTATCTCCGGCCTAAGTCCACTTCAAAGTTTTTTTTATCTTTTTATTGATGTTCTTTGCTGATTACAACTGATTGCAGCAGTTACAATGGAGAATTTCGAGTATAACAGCAGTAGTAAGGTATAGGATCGAATTCGGCAGAGTCTGGACGTCGAAGGGCCAAAAGATCTTTTTCTGTAGGCGTCAGGGAGCTATTTATAGGCGTAGGAGGCTGATATCGCGCTCAAACTTCGGAAGACTTCTTCTGGCACGTGAGCGGGCCCACGTGACCGACCGCACCAAGTTTCGACTCGATCTGCGATCGATACGAAGCAATTTCGTATCCATCAAAAAATGATCCAATTGAGCTGAAACTTGGTAGGATTGTTCTTTAGCATGTATGGAAGCAGCTATGAAAATTTCTTTGCATTTGGATCGATGGTTTAGGAGATATGACCGATATAAATTCAAATTGCTCGATGGCTGTCTGGTTCGAATCCATTAGTTCGAACCGATCACTTCGACTCGATGGCAATGCGCGTGAGCAGGTTGACGTGGCACGCGCCCCTCGTGTCGATCCGCTTTTCACTCCGGTTTGATCGAGTCACTCAGAGTATTTCGCCGCGTTCGCATCCATAACTCACGCGCCATCTCTAGCCTGTTTGACTCGGTGGATTCGAAAAAGCAATCATTCATGGATTCAAATGAGGACTCCTGATGGATACGAAGTCATTTGATGGACTCGAGACAGATGGATATGAAGGACTTGCATCCCCGACCGATACGAGGACGATGGATATGAATGGAAACTCGTCCATGGATACAGACCATGTCTAGCTGGATGGATACGAAACAGGATGTTGCCGATCGATACGAGGCACATGTCATGTTGATGGATACGAACTTCATCGGTGCGAGCCGAGGTTCCTCGATGGATTCGAACTCATTCGTTGCAAAGTTGATGGATACGAAACGAGACGTGATGATGGATGCGGATTCTATCGATACGAAGCTAATGATGTCTGATGGATACGAAGGTGATGGATACGAAAATGGGGTTACCACCTTCAATTTGCATCGATCATAACTTGAGCACACAAACACGGATTGACTTGAAATTTGGAATGCGGGATTTTACGGCTTTGCTTGTCATGTCTTATCAATCGCAGCCCGATCCGGACTCGGACAAAATTCATCGATATCCATGGTTATCCTGCAATGCATAGTTGATATTCATGGCTTGTTATTATTGATTTTCAGTTAATTTTTGGGTATCTTAGCTTTGCCAAAAAGTTGGATAACAACTGAGGCGATGCCATTCCGATGGATACGAACCTGATGGATTCGAATAGGATATCAACTCAACTTTTTGATGGATACGAACTGAACACTTTACCTAAATTGTGTCGATCATATCTCATTCATACGAACTCCGATTAACCTGAAATTTGAAACGCTGGCTTCTAAGGTTTTGCTTGTCATGTCTGGTCAATTATGGCCCGATCCGGACTCGAAAAAAATTCATCGATGATGTCCTATTCGAATCCATCAGGTTCGTATCCATCGGAATGCCATCGCCTCAGTATGTTCGAATCCATTGAGTTTTGTGCGGTTCGAATCCACCAGGTTCGCATCGATCAAAGCAAACCCCGGTTTGTATCCCAGAGTTCGAATCGATCAAGGTCATCACATCGATCCAAACAACAGCATCGTGTCGATTGCACTTTGTATCCATCATGATACTGTCAACCAGGGTCCAGTAAAGTTCGTATCGATCACGAGTTAGCATGGTTCGTATCCACCCAGTTCATGGTTGTTCGCATCGATGGCATCTGAGTCCTTGTTCGTACCCATCATGCACAAGCAGGTTCGTTTCGTATCGATGATGATCGATACGAAATATACCCACAATTATTGATATGAACAAAGGCAACGATGAAGGGGTGCGAATTGATAATTGATTCAAAGGACTGAAGTGGTTGGATACGAATCAACGATCGATGCGAACGAAGCTCTGGTATAGCGTGTGAAAGATTCGGTCGACTCGGCAAAAAAGGTGGAGCGATCCAAGAATCTCGCACCACGTCACCTCACGCGCACGTGCCTTGATCGAGTCGAACAGATGGGTATGAAACATGGATTCGAATGCGACAGTGTTCACAAAACTCACAATCTTGCATTGATCATATCTCCTAAACCATAGATCCAAATGCAACAAAATTTTCACAGCAGCTTGTGTACAAGCTAAAGAACGATCCTGCCAAGTTTCAGCTCGATTGGATCATTTTTTGATGGATATGAAATTGTTTCGTATCGATCACAGATCGAGTCGAAAGATGGTGGGGTCGGTCGTGTGGCCCCACTCACCTGCCAGAAGAAGTCTCCCAAAGTTTGAGCCCGATATCAGCCTCCTACACCTATAAATAGCCCCCTAAAGCCTATGGAAGGGGGATCTTTTAGCCATTTCAACGTCCAGACTCTGCCGGATTCAATTCTACATCTTCCTATCAACGTTGTATTCAAACTTCAGAGCTATAACCGACTGTAATCTGCTGTAACAGATTTAAATCATCAAGTGAATCAATAAAGTCATAAAGTTCAGAGTGGACATAGGTAAGATCGCCGAACCACTATAACATCTGTGTTGATTACTGCTTTTCTCTGATTTTCCTGAGTGATTTTTATACTTGCTATTTATCTGAAGTCTGCGATTGTGAATTATCAACTATCGGGTGTTTGTGATCAATTTTGGCGCAAACATTTTGGTGCTTTCACTGAGAAGGTTAATTCAGGAGTTCTATCATTTGAGAGTTGAATCAGAAGGTTTAGAGATTCAGATCAGAATAGTCATGAAGAGACAATCAAGCAGAAGACAAAGAGCTGATAGAAGTTAGCATGAAGGGAGTCAAGAGGCTTCTTCAGGCACAAATCAGGCATCGATCTTCATCACCAGGGATGAGATGGAGACAATGATGAAGAGACAATAGGAGATGATCCAGAATTTGTTTCAACAGATTGGGCAACTTGGAGCGCAGAATCGAGGAGCAGATGGAGTTCAGAATGGAGCAGGACCATCTGGCGTAGCACCAGGACTATGGGGCACACACTTGGAGCATGTTGATCCAATCCCAGGGATAGAGACTGGGGCATCCAAGAAACCTGGTGGTAGTAGAGGAATAAACGCTCAGCCAAGGAGGCAGATTCCTAAAAGCTCTCACGGACTCAGGGGGCAGATCGAAAGCAATGAACGAGGACTTCATCTTGGAGACAATGATAGATTGGAGGAGATGGTCAGGCGAGCCATATGGGGTGGATTAGTAAATAGATATCTTGAAGATGTAAACAGGAGTCCATTTTCTCCTGCGATTAGGATGTCTAGGAACCCACCAGAATTCAAGCTACCATCGGTGGAGATGTACGACGGGAGGACAGACCCCGCGATCCATCTGGCAAAGTATATGAGGCACATGGAAGTGCTGGGGGCATCACAAGAAGTCATGGCCCGGTGCTTTCCATTGTAAGACAGATGCCGCAGCATTGTGGTTTAGGCAGCTGGAGAGCAACTCCATAGGAACGTGGGCTGAGTTAGCCGAGAAGTTCATGAGGCAATTCAGGGTTCACATCGCAAGATCCAAGAATGTGATGAGTATGGCAACTTTAAAGCAAAAAGCTGGAGAGTCTTTGAGGAATTTTCTGACGTGATTCAATGCGGCAGCAGCATCGGTGGATCGACCAGATCCATCCATGGTTATGATGGCAGCTGTGTCCTGAATAGCTGATGGCACAGAGTTCAAAAATTCATTAACTAAAGATCCGCCTATGGAACTAGGAGAATTCTATCACGAGGAAGAAAAGTTTTTGCGATTGGAAGATGCTAGTGCAGAAAGAGAAGAAGGAATCGACGTTTACGCAATCAAGGGCGGAAATCCACGTGGAAAGGGTGCGGAGACTGGTAAAGGGAAATGAAAGGCTGAGAATAATGATGACAGGCCAAAACGGCCGTGGAGGGAGCCGCGATTCACCACTTATTCTAAGCTGAATGAAAGTTTGGAGCGAATCTACTAAGATACCAGAGAGCAAGTTCCCTATCATAGACCAATGCGAAGTGACCCCACTGTTGACGAGAGAAAATCAGACAGATATTGCTTATTCCACGAACTGAACACTCATAACATTAACGACTATAGACATCTGAAGGATGAGGTGGAAGGGCATATCAGGAACGGTATGCTACTTCAGTATGTGAGGAAGCGAGCTCTAGCGGTGGAGCCAGAGCGACCACCGTCTACATCAGCTAGGGGTGAACCGGGACACCGTATGGTTATCAATTGATTGAAATAACGATGAACAAGTCATAAACTCCTCACTAGCATGATTAAATCAATTACACATGAATGAGATCGCGAACGATCCACAGGCATGCTCTGAATGACTACTGACCGCATCATAGTAAGAGTTTACACTTTGACATCCATGTCTCGCTTCTGTTTTGTTTTGGTTTGGACATTTGGACTTAGTTTGTTTGGACATTTCTATTATGGAATTCATGCGAGCATTGCTTTAATATTTGCAATTATGTGAAAGAATTTACTTGTATACCCGTTGGATCGCGAACGGTCCACAAACACAACTTGTATAGCGATGAACCACCAAAGCCTCTAGTTTAGAAATTCACCCGAATATGATAGCTGACTCTAGTAATGCTAAGCCTCCCTCAACATCTGATTGTGAACGATCACATTCTGCCTCGTGCGGCACCCGATCGCGAACGATCACAATTCGTCAAGAAAGACACCTGACCACGAACGGTCACAATTCACCCAATATGACATTCGATTGCGAACGGTCACATTCTGCCTCGTGCGGCATCCGATTGTGAACAATCACGTTTTATCTCGTGCAGCACCCGACCGCGAATGATCCCATTTCACCATTTTCCACGAACGGTCCCATTTCACCATTTGCCGCGAACGGTATCCGACCGCGAACAGTCCCATTCCATTATTTGTCGCGAACGGCATCGACCGCGAACGGTCCCTTTTCACCTCAAATTGCATACGATCCCGAACGATCGTCATTCGAGGTCGTATGAAACTATCGAGTTTTTTACAAGTTGTTGACAAGATATGAACATCCAACTTACGGCATTACAAAACACAACTTCCTATCGCAAGGCATATTTTGGGGGGCAAGTGTTATCCCGCCTTTTTGGCAAGGCCGTGATACCAAAAGATTGATTGAAAACTAAAGATAGTTCGTCTCAAAGATTGGTTATACATTGCTTCCCTATGGATCTTCAACTTTTTGATGGATACGAACTGAACACTTTATCTAAATTGTACCGATCATATCTCATTCATACGAACTTCGATTAACCTGAAATTTGAAACGCTAGCTTTTATGGTTTTGCTTGTTATGTCTGGTCAATTGTGGCCCGATCCGGACTCGGACAAAATTCATCGATATCCATAGGGAAGTAATGTATAACCAATCTTTGAGACAAACTATCTTTAGTTTTCGATCAATCTTTTGGTATCACGGCCTTGCCAAAAAGGCGGGATAGCAGGCTTAAACTCATTAATGCTCCCTCATTGCTTGTGATAATGTCTCATGCCAGTTATTAGCTCAATTGCTTCAAATTCGATTGTGGTCTCTCCTCCAGTTGATGGTGTGCCAACTAAGTGCATTTGGTCTTCATTATTTAATTTGTACCTAAAAAGGAGACAATTACACTCCTTCCGCTTTCAAATCTGTCTTGTTTGATGGTGTTAGTATGCCATCGGCTGAAGTGGCTCAAGAGGACGTGAACTATTGGTTTGAGTATTTAGTTGGATTTTTCTTGGATTATTATACTCTATATATATAAAGAGCTCTGTGATCAATGCAAACACATTTGGAAATTGAAAGGTAGTCTCCAAGTTCAATATTTCAATACTATATTTTATTTCACATTCACTTGCATGGAAGATAAGCTAAGGGCTCTAGAGTCCAGTCTGATAATCATTGTAGGGAAACTATTTATTGTCACACCATGGAGTCTTGGGGTGGACAAAGCTAGAGAGAAAGTTCTCTCTATCCCAGGTTGGGCCAACTTTAATCATCTTCCATCTGTCCTCCAGCACTTGATATGTTTGAATTGGCTTGATAGTCTCATTGGGGACCTCAAGTGTTCTGACACAAGTATTGAGATGCGTAAGAGTTTACTATGTGCTAGAGCTTTGATTGAGATTTCTACTACTAAGCCATTACCATTAAAGCTAAAAGTTAGATTAGCAAAAGGTAATGATGTGGAAATTGACATTCAGTACAAAAAGAAACCTAATATTGCATATCTGGCCAGTCATTTGGTCATTCATCAACACGTGTACATCTCGGTCTGCCAGAAAGGATTCCACTGCCTCAGCCAGTTCTAGAATGGGTTTCGAAATCTTTGTTTCCCTCTCCCTCTGACCCTGTTATTCTAGTAATGAAATCTATAGTGCTTAAGCCTAACGTTCCTGTCCTCCTATCGACACTGATGTTTCTCTACAAGCTGATACTGATCTCGCTGCTGCTATACCTATTGTTACTACTCCAATTGAGGAGGCTTCCACTCCTATATTGATTCAGTTGTGTCTCACGGTTATGACATGACCACTGCTATATGCTCTGAGAGCCTTACCCAGGAGAAAAGCCCGCATGTATATGGGGTAGGCACGTGCTACCCCAGTATTTTGATTAAAAAAAAGTAAGATGCAGCAACATACGAGCTTTATCCCAAACGAAGAAAGGGAAATAAAAAATAAAAGAATGAATAAAAAAATTATCACTACTCGCTTGCTCCTCCAATCTTTATCAAGCACAGGCCACGGTGGATTTCTTCTTCTCCATTGGCTAAGAACGAATGAAAACGCGCTTACTTTCTCAACTTCAGCCGAGATACCTATTGTGAAAGAAAAACCCTAGATCAGAAATTTTTTAAAATGGGTAACCTTATTTTTTTTCCTTTGATTTCTTTGAAATATAATAAGCAAAATCCTAACTATAGCAGCTTAACAGCGGCAAATTTTAAGTCAAATGGTAAAGTTCTTTCACAATCGAAAGACATCAAAGCAAACAAAGTTTCTGTTTAACGTTTGAATAACTTAGGATGTGGAAAAAATGATAAACATAGTCATGTTTTAATGTTTGAATAACTTAGGATATGGACAAACCGAGTTTCATATTTTAATGGTAAAGTTCTTTCACAACCGAAAGACATCAAAGCAACTTTTAGCTCAGGACTTAGACAATTCAGTACAGTGAAATCATTAAAAATTGTTGATTGAGAAATGCATAAAATTATTCATCGTTTTAGGTTGCTGATGTTTTAATATTGTTCATTTTTTGTTGCTTAACTTAGACAATTCTCCTTCTGGAAAATTAGTTTATTGATCTTAAAATTATTCATTGTTTTAGCTTGCAAAATGCATAAAATTATTTTTTTAGAAGAGAAAATTAATGTTATCATTTTCAAAAAAATGATAATCACAAACTTGGTCTAAACTAATTCGACAGCTCAAGGATTTTTGTAATTGTTAGATTATCTAATTATTGTTAATCCTCTTTTCAGATGTGCATAAGTATTATAAACAAGCTCATGATACTAATTTCGACAATGTGGGATATTCTTCTAACATTGTAGATAATGATGTTCAAAATGAAGCTATTCCAAAAACAGTGATTCGAAATCGCGTTCATCTTGATTTGTTAAATCTTCCTTCCGATCCAAGTTTACGAAACCGAATTTTGTACTTTGACCCAAATGATCAGGATATAGTTCGAAGAGCTTATTTATAGAAAGGTCCATGTCAACCTTCTTTATTAGTATTTCCACAAACTATCATTGGAGTGAAAGCCCGTCACTTTAATCTAAATTAGTATAGTCTATTTGGGAGTTGGTTAGAATATAGTGTAAAAGAAGATTCAGTTTTTTGTTTGGTGTGTTATCTATATCTTCCAGAGTCAGTGAACAGAAATATGAGTAAGGTTTTTACAACGAGTAGGTATTAAAATTGGAAAAATTATAGAAGATTCAAAGAAGACGCTCAATCAGAAGGCAAAATTTATTTATTATTGGAAAAATTATTCAGTGTTAAGATAATTAGTTGAATTAAAAGAATAGAAGGCAGAATTTATATTTTTATTGGAATTTAAAATTAAATAATAGATTAATTGCAAATGGGTGGAGTTAAATATAAAAATTATTACGTTATTTGAAATTAAGATGGAATGTTAGAATGTAAATGTATAGACTTTGAATCCAAGGTTAATTTCATCTGTTTAGCAATAAGGAATGAAATAGTCATTAGTTTATTTAATAAAATGGAAATTTTGGGAATTATATTTATAAAGCGTGAAATTAATGAATTGAGGTTAATGTCGGAATTGATAAATTTATCAACTCTATATTGACATATAAATTTGTTTGAATTAGTGTAAATGATTAAGGAAATTTAAAGGGGTAATATTTGTCAATTATAGAATTGAAAGTTAAGATTTGATTTAATTAATTAATTTATAAATTTATTTTATTAATGGAAAAAGAGCCATTTTGCCACTGACTCAGATTTTGACGAAACTAGTTTCATCGGATCCGTATCGGTGAATTATTGTAGGATTTCAAGTTTCGTAGTGATCGGACTTGTCGTTTGATCGTACGGGCTTGAAACGCTTTGAAATCAATGAAATTGAAATCAATTTGAAAAATATTGATTTTAGCATAACTTCTTCATACGATGGAATTTAAACTTGAAACTTTTTCCATTGCGTTTAAAATATTTTAAAACATCTATTTTGATATATGGGTTGACCCAATTTCGTTCCGGAGTCAGAACGGGCTTTTCGGGCCATTCATCGTTCAACGCGTATATCCAATAGATCCGATCCATTGTATTTCAACCTTGTCTATAAATACCTTGTTATAAACCATAGCTTCCCTCATTCTCATTTGTCTGTGCGTACCATTTTTCTCTCCTCTCCAGTTCAATAGCAGACGAACATCTAATTCCAACTGCAATTCAAAATCAAAGTGAAATTTCAAACTACTCAAAAAAATTCAGAAAAATTATATATCGAAGCTCTCGATGAGCGCATCTAAGATCCATGATTCGTTTTTCATTTTGGATTATAACTAATCAGTAAAATTCGAAGAAGTTTCGGTCGTTTATCACTCGACGACGAACCTCGTATGATCGGGAAATCACTTCTGGGTGTTGTAGAGAGCACTGAGGGGACTACATCGGCATCTTTTGTTTGACGTTTCAACGGCTAGATCTGCGAATTTAATTCGATTAGGGTTATATATGGGCGGAGGCTACTGGATATTGGGGTGACCGGAGGCGACTCGATGGTGGCGCGATGGAGGGAGACGCGCCTGGGAGTGGCCGCATGTGGGTCGGGCAACGGCGACGTCGCAAGGGGTGGCGGCGTTCGTGCGACAGGGCTAGGGTTTTCTAGTTCTGTGCGTTGCCTGGGAAGAAGGTAGCGTGCGTGTTTTTCTTTGATGGACGTGCGTGAGTTACATGGTGATGTGGCAGTTAGTTTAGTGGTGAGTTATTTTTCTTTTTCTATTTAAAAGTTTAAAATTTTAGTAGTTCTAACATCATAACTTTCTCATACGATCTCCAATTTACGCGCGGTTTTCTCCGCTAGGTTCGTATTGGAATTCCGGACACTTTAACACTAGTTTGGATGAATTCGGAGACTGTTAATTTTTTGGGTTTAAATTGGATTTAAATTCAATTTAAATTCAAAAGGTGAGTGTTTTAACCCACTCACAACTTCTAAAATTTCTTATGTTTGTTAAATTTAATTTTTGTTGTGATTATGCATTTATTTATGACTTTTCCGTATATTTAAATCATCGTCTCAGTTAATTGCATTTATTTAAGTTAAATTGTTATTTAATTTATTTTTGAATATAACTGCAAGTTAAATACCTGTTATATATTTTATTAGTTATCTATTGATATTGATTGATTGTTTTGGATGATGATTGTAATGGGTGTATGATCTGTTGATGGATGAATGGATGTTGTATTATATATTATTATAAACTGCAAGTTATTATGCATTTTTATTTCATTCGGGATTGCGGTTTGAAATGATATATAACCGTTATTTTATTTTAAATTATGGATTGAAATAATAAATATCCATATCACTTGACCATAAGATAGAAAATTATATACAGGCACCGCGGTCTATATATAAAAAATATTTTGAAATGATTTTCTATGGTTTTGGAAAGGAATATACGATTTAATAAATATTAATTTTTTGGCAAAGCCAGCGGGGTTGACTGGACCCCTACCGGATTTATTGCAAAACAATAAAATAAAGATTCAAACAAGCTTTGAATCAAGCTAAAAAAGAAAAAGGAAAAGGAGAAGAAGAAAAACAAGAAATAATTAAACTAGGAAGCCCAAGCATGAATAATGCCATCATGGTACAGCTTAATGCTCCTCTTAAGTTGCATGAAAACTCTAGTCCTCACTTCAAACCAGAGAGTATCAAGATTTTTCCTCAAGTTCTCAAAGATTATAGCATTCCTTTCTCTCCAAATCACATCCAAATAAATTTTCAAGCAAACAACCAAAGCTCTAACCTCATCATTCCTCCTTCTAGTAGCTTTATAAATTATACTCCAAACATAGACAGAGTTGGCAGATGCTAAATCAAACCCAGTAATACAACTTATTCTACTCATCATGATAAGTAAAACTGGGCATTCAAAGTAGAGATGCTCAATAGTTTCTTCACACAAGTCACAAAAAACACAATCAGTGCAACAAGTCAACCCAAACTTGTTCAAAACATTCCTAGTCATCAAAGCATGACTAACAACCTTCCACATCACCAAGTTCTCCCTTGGCACATAGTCTTTTGTCTAGATTACAGAGAACCACCTAGCAGTAGGCAGAGGAGTAGATGCAGATAAGTGGTTATACACAGAGGATATAGAGTGTAACTTCTGTTCCCAAGTAACAGAAATAGAATGATTAGCAGACTTGAAAAAATAAAGAATATCCCTCCACATTTGCCTTATCAACTGATTGCTATTGTAAGGCAACAACATATTGACTTCAATTAAAAAATCATTAGCCTTAGCATCACTATGAATTCCAGATTGCTGAATCAGGTAATACTCACATACTTTAGATAGAATCAAACCCTTCCAAACCCATGGATCATGCGAAAAACTAACAGCAGTATTAGGTTTAAGATGATAGTGAACCATTGGTAAGAAAACATCCCTAAGTTTCAGCAGATTTCTCCCATTCCAGCTATAGTTCCGAGGTATATCCATACTCCAAAAATATCTGCTCTTAATATTGTATTGCCATGTCCATTTGAACCATAAACTGTCTTTCTTGTCGATAATATCATCAAAGTGTTTACTAAAAGCAGCAGTATTCCACTTCCTAACATTGATAATTCCAAGCCCACCCTGTTTCAAAGTGGACTCAAATAAGGAAAAAGTGCAAGGCAATAACTTTCTGTTGTGAACACTTCCAGTCCAGAAATACCTATTCATGGCAGACCTAACTAACAGCAAAAGCTTAGCAGGTAAGATAAATGTACGAGCCCAATAGACAAGGGAAGTAAAAACAACAGCTTTTATAAGAACAAGCCTACCACATTGAGATAAGTGCCTGTTGCCCCACTTGGACATGACAGAAGTTATTTTATTGTATAGGGTTATACAGTCAGCATTAGCTATTCTTTTAGTTATTAATGGAAGACCGAGATAACTCATATCAGAAGCCATACAAGAGAAACCAAAATGCTGGTATAGAGCAGCAGCATGAACATCAGAGACACCAACAACAAGCATGGATGATTTAGATTGATTAATTAAAAGGCCAGTCATTAGGTTGAAGGACTGCAGAGCCTCCATTAAACCACTTATAGATGAGAACTCAGGCTTAGTAAACAACATAACATCATCAGCAAACATGTGAAAACTTCCATGACCAAAAGAAATAGAAAAGAAGAAATAGGATCACCTTGACGAATACCTTTCTTACTTCTGAAAAATCCAACAGGCCTACCCTTAATAACAACATAGAAAGAAGGAGTGGAAATGCATACATAAACCCAAGACACAAATATTTTTGGAAAACCCATCCTTGCCATAATTCTAATAATAGAAGCCCAATGAATAGAGTCATATGCTTTGGAAATATCAATTTTCAGAGCAGCTGCAGGAGACACATTACCTCTACTATAACCATTTAATAACTCTTGAGAAAGAAGAACATTGTCAAGAATATTCCTGGTGGGAATGAATGCAGCTTGGTTGTTGGAAACAACAGAAGGCAAGAGAGTAGCAAGTCGAGAAGCAAGAATTTTGGAGATACATTTGTACACAACATTACAACAAGAAATAAGCCTGAAAGAGGTAACACTGGAAGGAGGAGAGACTTTAGGAATTAAAGCAATATTGGTGCAATTGACTTCCCCCAGTAATTTGCATTTGTTAAAGAAGTTATGAATAGCTTGGCAAAACTCATGTCCAAGCACATTCCATGTTGAAATGAAGAATGTAACATTGAGACCATCTGGTCCACCAGCAGATTGTTGTTTCATTGGAAAGAGGGTGGATTTAATTTCTACATCAGTGACAGGCTTTATAAGAGAAGCAACTTCATGATGAGAAATGCATGGCAAGTCAAGAGAAGAAATTAGGTCTAAATCTGGGCAGAAACCATCAGAATTGCCAAGAAGATTAGTGAAGTAATCAATAAACACTTTGTCAACAGATTCAGGAGTTGTAAAAAGAGTGCCCTGTTCATCAGAAATGCTAAATGGATTCTCAGTGGCATGTTTAGCCTTTAAAGAGTCATCAAAGAATTTAGTATTCCTGTCTCCATCTTCAATCCATTTGGTGTGCAATTGCTGTCTTTTCATACTAGCTTCCAAAAGAAGAGCATTATTAACTTCCTTGAATAATCTACCCTCCTCTTCAACAGCATAAATATTAATTTTTGATGTTATATAAATATTATTTTATATATATATATATATATAGTTAAAATTCTTGAATTTAAGATATGTATAAAATTGTTAAATAAAAATAAGTTTAATAACGGAGTTTGATTATTTTATATTATATGGTTAAGCACCTATTAAAGATATTGTATATATATAGAGTTTTTTTAACGACTTAAAAGAAATTTAAGTTGGAAGATAAATATGAAATTGGTTTAAATCGAATTATTTAAGAAATTGTACTTGAATAAATTGGATTTGAAATTTAAATAAAAATGGAGATTTTAATGGGTATGATTCTTATAATTTGATTTGGTTTAAAGTAATTTAAATGAATATAAAGTTGAGATAAATAAATATATCAAGTTAAATAAATTGAAAGAATATCCTGTTGTTTGAAGTTAAAAGTTTTACTTAAATTTTATTAGATTTATTAAGTAAACATTTTAAATCTAAATAATAGAAATTGAATTTGATATATGTGGGATTATCAAAGAATTAGTATTGAAATGGTGGAACATTTAAAAGCTTTAAAATATATGGGAATTTGAAATAGTTTATTTGGACGTTCAAATCGAAATTTGGAATTTATTTGTGAAATTAAAGAAGCTATTTTATTATATAAAGAATTTAATATTTAAACCATTTAATTTTTGAAGCTATGTTTCAAAGCTACGGGTTTCAAGATATATAGATTTGAAAGTGCTATGATTTTGGGAAAAGGATATATTTGAAATAAAAATGATATCATATTGATTTGGTTTTTAAAAGGGTAAATGATATCGTATTTATATGGTTTTGAAATGGATATTATATTCTGGTTTTAAGGTATAAACTATTTTGGAAAGACCGCGGTGTTATAGTAACGTTTGGTAGTTAAAGAGACCGGGATCGGAAGTTGTCATACTCTCTGCCAACTCCGAAAACCACTTTAACAACCGTGTACGCAGTGGAGATTCCATAATGAAGTAGGATGGCGGCGGCGTTTCCTTTGAGGTAAATACATGGACCCAACTCCTGTGAGTTGGCATAAGGTGGCTAAAATAGGAGCGATTGACGAGCTAATGAGGAAGCTCCTTTGATCGAACACATTCCTTCGATATTATACTCTGACTTTTGGATTGATTCGGTGGCCACTTTTGATTTTCTTTTTGGGGGTGTGGCTCGAAGTGGGCGGTAGTTGCGCGCTACGCGTCACCACCGGCCCAGAAGCGTAATTGGTATATCTACCCTGGCATTGCCTAGTTGTGCCATGTCACCTACCCTATCGCGCCTTGTACGAGTTTGGTTTTCTCCCGTAGCCTGTGTGGTATCCTCTGGTGGCTTCCCGATCAGGAAGGACTATGATATTGGATGGACTACTGGGACTATTACGTGTTAAGGGCTCTATGGGTAACCCCTTAATGCTATGAGAAAAGTAAGTTTATTTTACTATTAGACACTATTATAATAGCGAAATATTACTACATAGTAAATAGTTTAACGGATCCTTGGGATATGTGAATCCCGAGCATCTTTTAAGTTACTGCACTCACGTTAGACACTGGATAGGAGATGTCAAACCCCGTAAATATCTCCGACGCCGTTACACTCATATAAATTTCAGTTGATTAACTTACATAAGATCTTTTAGTTCTGACTCGAGTGTTTTGTCTTTTCAATTCGCTCGGGTCAGTCCGAGCATTTCAGGATCGAAGGCTTTATTTCTGGAGGACGAAGACGAAGATTTTATTATTATTATTATATATTATATTGTTTCACTACATACTGTATTCCGCTGCATCGATTATTATTCGTTGGTTTTTGCAACTCTGATATGTATTGTATATGTATAAATCAAATGTTTTGTAAAACAGTTTCATGAACTGTATATTTGATTATTATATTTTATCGTTCCGCTGCAAGATTCTATTTTGTTTTTTCTTTCTCTACTTTTTCTTATTTACCCCATAACAATCCGCCCTTCTGTATGGTTAAAGTCTGACGTGTGTGGTTATCGTCGATTTAAAGCGTACGAAAGGGCGGGACGTTACATCTGGTATCGGAGCTTTGGTTTAGCGATAAACCTTAGCTTTATGGGGTTTGACTCTTTACTAATAGGGTAGTAATACCCTGTGGTGAGTCGCTGAGGGTATATATATGAGACAGCGTACTTGTTAGTGTTATAAAAAGGTTTTAATATTGTGTTAATCTGATCCATTTTCTATTTATAAATTCTGGTTGGTGCATGGGACGCTATGATATCAATAGGGATTTCTAAACACTTAATAGGATAGACCAACATAATATTTGTTTTTAATATAGGTGAATGAAATAATTTATCCTATTATATTTTCTATATAAATAAAATAATTTTTTATAAATGATATATATAATTGGTTGCGTTATATTGGTTGTTAGGTAATGAAATTTATAAATAATAGTTGAAATAAGACTGAAAATAAAATAAACGAAAATTGGAAATTTAGAACTTAAGTCCCGGGGTTTTGAAAATTCTTTCAATGATTTTGGAATATAATATTTATCTTATTTAGAAGTATTTTCGGATATAAATATTTCAATATAATTTGAAAGAATTGTTTTAAAGAAGATTTTGGAAAAATAAGTTATGTACTTCCCTCTCTGTCGCTGGAAAAAAATTTCGGTGATGGCGGCCGCACCATCGACATCCATTTTCGAGTTTCGAAGTAGGAAGGCCACTGTAGTAGTTTTACTGTGGATTTATTTTGATAAACAAATACAAATTTTAAATTGTTTTAAATATAATTGGATATATAAGTTGTAAGTATATATTTATCTATTATTTTTAAATGATTTAAAATTAAACCCGATATTTGATTCTTAAGTTCCAGTTAATTAATAGTTCAATTAAGGGTAGTAAAATGGAATATAACTAATTTATAAATTGGAACCTTTAATTAAAATAAGAGATTTATTGCTAAGTTATAAATGAGATTAAAAGAAAGTTGAAACTGTAATCTTATACAAGGAAAGATATAATTATTGAACATTTAATCTATAAAAGGAAAAAAGATAAACTTGTGTAATTTTCAACTGCATCCTTAAAAAGCATATAGATAACTTACCAATATTAAAAGTTGAAATGTTTAATAAGAAAATGTAATGGAAATTGTACAAGCAAAAGTATGTGGTGAAGTGTTCAATGAATTGCTTTTATTAATAAGAATTGATGTTCTAGTTGTTATGGATTTAAGTATAATTGAAATGCTACTAATGTAATAGAAAATAAAGATAAGTATTATAAATAAATAATAATAAACTTAAGTAATAGGTTGAAGTTACCTCTGAATAAAATAAGAATAAAAGATGAATACTAAAAAATGACTATAAACTTAAGTTAATAAATGTACCTAGTAAGAAATTTGATTAAATATGAATAATATAAATAAAAAATGTAATGCAATAAATAGAATTTGGCATTATATAGATAGATGAAAATGAAGTGGTAGGTAATGAATAGAAATAGATAAAAATAAATAATGAATGAGAAGGAAACCAAACAACAAATGGATGAAGTGGAATTGATAAAAAAGACTTGATTTATTGTTGAAATTGTTGGTTGTTTTGGTTTATGGTTGTCTGGGTAAGGATGCTTTAAAGTTGTTTGGATGTATGAATAATCTATTTAGCTTCATCAGAGACTGTTGAGTAAATGGTGCGCTTAGTAGTTTATTTTTCATTCTGTACAAATTGAAGTTTTGAACCCGAACAACTATTTGTTTTATTTAACATGAATGAATGATTGATTTGTGTTGATTCTATGTGATGGTTGTATGCCTTGTTGCAAGTGGTTGTTGGTTGTATTGATTTGTTTGTTTATGGTTGAAACAACTTAAACATTTCATTTTATATAATTATTAACTATTTTGGATTATATAAGTGAAATACAGATTATGGAAGCAATTGCTACTGCTTTTGGTTTCATATTTAAGTGTTATTTGCCCGACAAATAGGTACGTTTTCGAATTACGGTTTTTAGCGTTATTATATTGTTTTTTCCGTGTTGGGATATATATTATTTTAAAATATATGTTGTATATAGTTATATTTGATATTATATTTTCTCCCGAGCCTCTCCGTACAAAGGAGTCTCTGCATAAATTTTCCGTAAATTTTGGACTTAGAAAATCTTGAAAAAAGTTTTTCCGAACTTTATTTACTTGAATATAAAATGATTTAAGAGTTATAAATTGGTATATTTTATTTAAATTAATTAATTTTGTAAATTTATTTGTTTATAAATTTAATATTTTAAGTAAGATATTGATTTCGTAATCCTTCTTTTCCCTTCTTTTTCCTTTTCGGGGATGAAAAGTTTTGAGTGGGGAAGAGTGTAACGACCCGAAAAATTCGGTAATTAAATTTGTTAATTTAATGAGATTTTGGTAACTTAATATTGAAGAAAATAAAATT
The DNA here is from genome assembly GCA_030765085.1 of Allium cepa. Lineage (NCBI taxonomy): Eukaryota > Viridiplantae > Streptophyta > Magnoliopsida > Asparagales > Amaryllidaceae > Allium > Allium cepa. Next base: position 10,038,469 of record CM060941.1, on the reverse strand, counting down.
TTTGTGAATTATTAATGGAAATAATAACTTGGATAAGATTGGTAAGTTAATTTTTAATAACTTGAATGTAACAGTATAAATGTAAGTTAATTGTTAATAACTTGGATGTAATTCCAATAAGTGAAACAATGTAAATGTTAATTTTATTCTTATTGTAATAAAAGAATGTTACCAAGATGAAATGATTAATTTGATTTAAAATCTTAATTAATGTGTGCATTAATTTATAATGGGATATAAAAGGTAAATAAAATAAAATAAAATAATTTAAATGTATGACTTGGTTATAAGTGGAATATGAGAAAGAAAATGTAATTATTGAATTAATGTGTGAAATAGTGTAATAGGGTATAATAAGTTAGGAAGAATGAACATACAAGTAATTAAAGGTTACTTTAATGATGATTAATATAATAATGGAAAGGTGAATGTAAATTGATTAGAAACGAAAGTTTATTTATAAGGCAGTAATTGTTGAATAAAAAAAGTTTGAAACCAAGTAGATAAATTTATTGAGAACATTTGATAGTAATTAATGTATATATTTGGCAATTGGCAATTTATGAATTTGTTAAGATTGTAAAATTATAATCTAATATTACGTAATGTTAACAAAGGTAACTTAACTAAGGTAACTATTAATAAATTGAACGAAATGCAAATCAATGGAATTAACGTAGATGTATACCTAGCTACAAATTGAATATATGAAAACAAAATGTAAGCATTGGGTTAAATTAAAGAAATTAAATTATAATAAATGGTCATTTAGTAAAACCAATGTTCTAGGAGTAATTATAATAGTTGTTTGAAATATGTATAAACTTTGATTTGGAAATCAATTGGATTTAAAATGAAATTTGGTATTACATTGATGAGTTTAAATGTTATTTTATTTGTAAAGTAATAAATGATGCAATAAAAGAATGCATCAAGATATAACCAGTGCTAATTAAGATTACTACTTTATGATTGAATGAAATGACAATTAATGAAGATATGTTATACTTAACAATAAATGGCATAAGCGAATAAATGGAATATTAGATGAAATTAGTACTATGAAAATAAATGGTAACATTTATTTGTAAGCAATAAAAGCTCATTAAAGTGACTAGAATTTAGCGAAACGATTAATGTATTTTACCTATTCTTGTTGCTTGTAAATTTAAATTGGAAATCAGTTACCATAAGTCTAATGTAATGTTACGTTAATATAAATTAGGGTAATAATTGGGAATAACGTAAATTTTATTCAGTGTTAAGATAATTAGTTAAATTAAAAGAAGAGAAGGCAGAATTTATTTATTTATTGGAATTTAAAGTTAAATAATTAGATTAATTGCAAATGAGTGGAGTTAAATATAAAAATTATAACGTTATTTGAAATTAAGATGGAATGTTAGAATGTTAATGTATAGACTTTGAATCCAAGGTTAATTTCATCTGTTTGGCAATAAGGAATGAAATAATTATTAATTTATTTAATAAAATGGAAATTTTGGGAGTTATATTTATAAAGCCTGAAATTAATGAATTGAGGTTAATACCGGAATTGATAAATTTATCAACTCTAAATTGACGAATAAATTTGTTTAAATTAGTGTAAATGATTAAGGAAATTTAAAGGGGTAAAATTTGTCAATTATAGAATTGAAAGTTAAGATTTGATTTATTTAATTAATTATAAATTTATTTTATTAATGGAAAAATAGCCATTTTGGCCACTGACTCGTATTTCGACGAAACTAGTTTCATCGGATCCGTATCAGTGAATTATTGTAGGTTTCAAGTTTCTTAGCGATCGGACTTATCGTTTGATCGTACGGGCTTGAAACGCCTTGAGATCAATGAAATTGAAATCAATTGAAATCAATTTGAAAAATATTGATTTTAGCATAACTTCTTCATACGATACAAATTGGACTTGAAACTTTTTCCATTGCATTTAAAATATTTTAAAACTTCTATTTTGATATATAGGTTGACCCAATTTCGTTCCGGAGTCAGAATGGGCTTTTCAGGCCATTCATCGTTCAGCGCGTATATCCAATAGATCTGATCCATTCTATTTCAACCTTGTCTATAAATACCCTATTATAAACCCTAGCCTTCCTCATTCTCGTTTGCCTATGCGTACCATTTCTTTCTCCTCTCTAGTTCAATGGCAGAAAAACACCTAATTCCAATCGCAATTCAAAATCAAAGTGAAATTTCAAACTCCTCAAAAAAGTTCAAAAAAATTATATATCGAAGCTCTCGACGAGCGCATCTCAGATCCATAATTCATTTTTCATTTTGATTCATCAATTGATCAGTAAAAATCGAAGAAGTTTCGGCCGTTCATCGCTCGACGACGAACCCCGTCTGATCGGGAAATCACTTCTGGGTATTGTAGAGAGCACTGAGGGGATTGCATCACCATCGTTTGTTTGACGTTTCAACGGCTAGATCTGCGGATTTAATTCGATTAGGGTTATATATGGGCGGCGGCTACTGGATATTTGGGTGACCGGAGGCGACTCGATGGTGGCGCGATGGAGGGAGACGCGCCTGGGAGTGGCCGCGTGTAGGTCGGGCAGTGGTGACGTCGCAAGGAGTGGCGGCGTTCGTGCGACAGGGCTAGGGTTTTCTGGTTCATGCGTTGCCTGGGAAGAAGGTAGAGTGCATGTTTTTCTTTGATGGACGTGCGTGATTTGCGTGGTGATGTGGCAGTAAGTTGGTGGTGAGTTATTTTTCCTTTTCTATTTAAAAGTTTAAAATTTTAATAGTTCTAACATCATAACTTTCTCATACGATCTCCAATTTACGTGCAGTTTTCACCGCTAGGTTCATATTGGAATTCCGGACACTACGACGCTAGTTTGGACGGATTTGGAGACTGTTAAATTTTTAGGTTTAAATTGGATTTAAGTTCAATTTAAATTCAAAAGGTGAGTGTTTTAACCCACTCTCAACTTCTAAAATTTCTTATGTTTGTTAAATTAAAATTTTGTTGTGATTATGCATTTATTTATGAATTTTTCATATATTTAAATCATCATCTCAGTTAATTGCATTTATTTATATTAAATCGTTATTTAATTTATTTTTGAATATAACTGCAAGTTAAATACCTGTTATATATATTATCAGTTATCTATTGATATTGATTGATTGTTTTGGATGATGATTGTGATGGATGTATGATCCGTTGATGGATGAATAGATGTTGTATTATATATTATTATAAACTGCAAGTTATTATGCATTTTTATTTCATTCGGGATTGCGGTTTAAAATGATATATAACCGTAATTTTATTTAAATTACAGATTGAAATGATAAATATCTGTATCACTTGACCATAGGATAGAAAATTATATACAGGCACCACGGTCTATATATATAAAATATTTTGAAATGATTTTCTATGGTTTCAGAAAGGAATATGCGGTTTAATAAATATTAATTTTTGATGTTATATAAATATTATTATATATATATAATTAAAATTCTTGAATTTAAGATATGTATAAAATTGTTAAATAAAAATAAGTTTAATAATGGAGTTTGATTATTTTATATTATATGGTTAAGCACCTATTTAAGATATTCTATATATATAGAGTTTTTTTTAATGACTTAAAAAAAATTTAAGTTTGAAGATAAATATGAAATTGGATTAAATCGAATTATTTAAGAAATTGTACTTGAATAAATTGGATTTGAAATTTAAATAAAAATGGAGATTTTAAAGGGTATGATTCTTATAACTTGATTTGGTTTAAAGTGATTTAAATGAATATAAAATTGAGATAAATGAATATACAAGTTAAATAAATTGAAAGAATATCTAGTTGTTTGTAGTTAAAAGTTTTACTTCAATTTTATTGGATTTATTAAGTAAACATTTCAAATCTAAATAATAGAGTAAACATTTCAAATCTAAATAATAGAAATTGAATTTGATATATATGGGATTATCAAAGAATTAGTTTTGAAATGGTGGAATATTTAAAAGCTTTGAAATATATGGGAATTTGAAATAGTTTATTTGGAGGTTCAAATCGGAATTTGGAATTTATTTGTGAAATTAAAGAAGCTATTTTATTATATAAAGAATTTAATATTTAAACCATTTAATTTTTGAAGTTATGTATCAAAGCTATGGGTTTCAAGATATATAGATTTGAAAGTGCTATGATTTTGGGGAAAATGATATATTTGAAATAAAAATGATATCATATTGATTTGGTTTTTAAAAGGGTAAATGATATCGTATTTATATGGTTTTGGATGGATTTTTTATTCTGGTTTTAAGGTATAAACTATTTTGAAAAGACCGCGGTGTTATAATAACGTTTGGTGGTTAAAGAGACCCGGATCGGAAGTTGTCATACTCTCTGCCAACTCCGAACACCACTTTAACAACCGTGAACGCGGTGAAGATTCCAGAATGAAGTAGGATGATGGCGGCGTTTCCTTTGAGGTAAATACATGAACCCGACTCCTGTGAGTTGGCATAAGGTGGCTAAAACAGGAGCGATTGATGGGCTAATGTGGTAGCTCCTTTGATCGGACACATCCCTTCGATATTATACTCTGACTTTTGGATTGATTCGGTGGCCACTTTTGATTTTCTTTTTAGGGGTGTGGCTCGAGGTGGGCGGTAGCTGCGCGCTATGCGCTACCACCGGTCCGGAAGCATAATTGGTATATCTACCCTGGCATTGCCTAGTTGTGCCGTGTCACCTACCCTATCGCGCCTTGTACGAGTTTGGTTTTCTCCCGTAGCCCGTGTGGTATCCTCTGGTGGCTTCCCGATCAGGAGGGACTATGATATTGGATGGACTACTGGGACTATTACGTGTTAAGGGCTATATGGATAACCCCTTAATGCTATGAAAAAAGTAAGTTTATTTTGTTATCCCGCTTTTTGGCAAAGCCGTGATATCAAAAGATCGATCGAAAACAAAAGACAGCTCACCTCAAAGATTGATTATACATTGCTTCGCTATGGATGTCGATGAATTTTGTCCGAGTCCAGATTGAGTTACAATTGATAGGACATGACAAGCAAAGCCATAGAGTCAAATTTCAAGTCAATCCGAGTTCATATGCTCATGTCATGATCGATTCAATCTAGAGGAAACGACCCAGCTTTCGTATCCATCGAAGTGTCGCGGTTCGTATCGATCAAGTTCGAACCCATCGAAGTGCCTCGGTTCGAATCGAGCTCATTCGAATCCATCGGGAAGCCTCGGTTCGACTCGATCTCAATTGAGCCCATCGGCTCCTCCTTATTCGAGTCCATTGGCATCTCCCAACTTCGTATCCATCGGCAGATAGCCCACTTCGCATCCATCGGCTTTGCCTCGGTCGCGTTCGACTCCATCAGGGAGCCTACATTCGACTCGATCTCATTCAAGTCCCTCGACAGAGTATTTTTTTCGTATCGATTGGCCAGATATTGTTTCGTATCCATCAGGCATGGTACGGTTCGCATCCATGGTCAAACCTATATTCGAGACCATCGTCTTCGTATCGAGCAGAAGTATGATTGCATCGCATCCATCTATCTCGAATCCATCAAGCCATTGCTCTTCGTATCCATCAGATGACCTTGCTCCGTATCCATTAAAGGCTCTCGTTCGAACCCATGACCAATGGTTCGTTCGTATCCATGAGGACAAGTGAACCTAGTTTAACGCAGCAGCCTTCGATTCAAATAGGGCGAGATAAATGGAGACGACGAGGCCAAACCGAAGAGAAAGGTGGATCGATCCGAGATGCACGCGCCATGTCACCTCAGAAACACGTGCAACCATCGATTCGAAGGGATGGACACGAAGCCATGGAGTCGAATGAAACAGCCACTCGAGAATACTCAATTCGTATCGATGATATCTAGAGATCTACTGATCCAAATGCCATGAAATTTTCACAGGAGATTGCACACGAGACAAGGAACGTTCACACCAAATTTCAGCTCGATTGGACATCATCTTGATCGATACGAAATGATTTCGTATCGATCACAGATCGACTCGATACTTTTTGGAATTGGTCGTGTGGGTCCCCTTACGTGCCAGAGTGAATCTCCCGAAGTTTGAGTGAAGTCACAGCCTCCTACGCCTATAAGTAGAGCCCCAGAGCCTACAGAAGAAGGATCTTTTGATTCTCAAGCGCCGAAACTCTGCCGGATCAAGTCCTGCATCGTACTTTTGCTGTGGATTTCGAACTTCCAGTTGTAACTTGCTGTTGTTGGCTGTACTCACTTGTAATCATTGAAAGGGAATCAATAAAGTTGCAAAAAACTCCATAGTGGACGTAGGCAACATGCCGAACCACTCTAAAACGCTTGTCTACGCATTTACTTTCCTGTTGTTTGGAGTTTTTGTTAGATAATACTCATTTTCAATTTATATTCTTTATTATTATCCCTTCAAAAACTTTCGAAGAGTGATGTGACCAATTTTGGTGCAAATACTTTGGTGCTTTCACTGAGAAAACCCAGATTTTCTCCTGCTCTTTGGACCTGTCATCGATACCGGATTGAATAAATCTAAGAGAGAGATCCAGATCATCAAATCCAAGTTCCTTCCCTTCTATTCAGATTTTCATAAAGTCTAGAAAGGAATTCAACCCTCAAGATGGTAAGCACAAGGACCACTTCTAATGTTGTCAATCAAGAAGAACATGACATATAGAATCCTGCGCCACTACCTTCCTCTAACCAAGACGCCACTGGACACTCAGAATCATCAGGTCCGGTTGCTAGGCAAGAGTTCCAGTTGCTACTCCAAGAGCTGACCCAGAGTCGGCAACAACTAACAGAACAGCTGCGCGCTAGCCGCTAGCTGACCAACCAGCTGAATCGCCAGAAGCGAAGGAGATCCAGGAGAGACCATGCTTCTCACTCCTCCAGCGAAAGTTCTTCATCTTCTGATTATCATCATCGATCTCCGTGACCCCGGCTAGATGGGAGTTACATACAAACTGCTGGATATCAACCGGCAATGACCGATGGACAGCTGAGAGTCGGTCCATCAGCCAGTTTCCAAATCGGGCCCTCCTACCGAGGAGGTACCGCTCCTCATTACACCGTAGAGCACCGCGCCACGAACGTCGCGGTTGAACCAGGGGTCGACGCACAAAATCAGTCGAATCTGGACCGCCGTTAGCACGGGCGTACTCCTGAACCGTACGTCCCAGAGGATTATGGGTCAAGAAGGCAAGGTGTGGACCGTCGATAGCATCCGGTCCAACCCCATAATATGGAACACCACCATACTCCGACACGAGCCACACCGAACATACAAATGCTGGATATTCCGACCATGATACGTCAGATGATCCGTGAGAGCCAGGGTCTCACGAACAACGACTGGGGAATTTCTAGAAGTCACACTCCTTTTACCGACGATATACTTACTTCTGAACCCCCTCGACGATTCAGGATGCCGACCCTACCCATGTACGAGGGAAACTCCGACCCCAACCAACATATTCTGAAATATGAATGGTCGATTAGCGCTGCCAGAGCTGACGATGCAATGAAGTGTCGTAGTTTCCCCATATCCTTGGGGGGCATCGCTACCATGTGGTTCACTCGACTGCCACCTTGATCCATTTCCTCCTTTGACCAGTTGACCACAAAATTTGTTAAGCAATTCAGCATGCACGTCGCAAGGCCGAAACACGTCAACACTCTGTCTAGCGTCACCCAAGCTCCTGGAGAAACACTCAGACACTACTTAGAGAGATTCCATGCTGCATGTGCGGAAATCAGCAATCCGAACGATAACTCCATCCTTATGGCATTGACTACGGGGATTGACCTCGATTTTGAGTTTGGCAACTGGTTGGCTGGAAAACCACCTGCATCATTGGACCATTTCCATGCCAAGGCGGCTCAATTCCTGAGAAGGGAAGATGCAAAATAGTCTAGGAAGCAAATGGATGCAGGGCCAAGCACGGAAGGGATCCAAAGCAATATCGCAATCAAACAGTCCGTTGAGAGCTCCAGGAAAGTTCAGTTGAACGTTAAAAACAAACAAGCTCAGCGGAGAGAGAGCATGAATCAAAATAAAAAACGAGATCAAAATCGTGTCCCACAGCACAAGAATCCTATGTTTGACAGTTACGCTCCTCTGAATACATCACTGGAGAACTTGTATTTACAAACCTGTAATATAATTCAATACAAAAAACCTGCACCAAAACCGTCGTTAGAAAGACAAATCCAGACGGGAAAATTTTGCAGGTTCCATGAAAGCTACGGGCACAATACGAATGAATGTCGTCACTTATAAGATCTCGTAGAAAAATTGATTAGAGAAAGGAAGCTGGAACAGTTTGTTCGGGCGTCGCAGCCTGGAGGAGCAGGCCCATCAAATCAAAATAATGAACCCAATCGACCGAGACATGAGGACTCTACCCGTCCCGACGGGAGATTGGTGATAAACGTCGTCAGTGGCGGACCCGCTTTATTAGGAGCCTGGAACGACGAGGATCTTCGTCACTGTTACACATGACAGGCTCTATTCAATCTATGAATACTTTGCAACTTTCTTTACATTTTGAAGTTTGAATTTGTAATAAGGCACTGACTTTGCCATGTTTTTCCGTTCCAGCAATAAATTACTATCTCTTCAAGCTAGAGCTGTGATTCACCGAATACGACATTCAACAATCACGACGCACGAAGAGCTAAGTTCCATCGAACGATGGAATTTATTCAAACAGCGAATGACTGTGATACGACCGGCCACTCACCAAGTGAAACCTCAGCTCGGGGGCAAGCCATCACATCAAAGGCTGAACTGGACTAACACACGGCAGTCCTACAACTAACTTCAAATTTCTAGAGTGCGAATTGGAGTATAAACATCAACTCTAGGTTCCCAGAGTGCGAACCTGAGTATAAGTCCTAACTCCACTTTCCCAAAGTGCGAATTGGAGTATAAACATCAACTCTAAGTTCCCAAAGTGCGAACCAGAGTATAAATCCTAACTCCACTTTCCCAGAGTGCGAACTGGAGTATAAACATCAAATCTAGGTTACCAAAGTACGAACCGGTGTATAAATCCTAACTCCACTTTCCCAGAGTGCGAATTGGAGTATAAACATCAACTCTAGGTTCCCAGAGTGCGAACCAGAGTATAAATCCTAACTCCACTTTCCCAGAGTGCGAATTGGAGTATAAACATCAACTCTAGGTTCCCAGAGTGCGAACCGGAGTATAAACGCTAACTCCAAGCTCCTAGAGTGCGAGTTGGAGTATAAACATATAAATGCGGTTCCGGAGAGGGTGGACCCGTCCGCCTAACGACTTCGGCCGTATCCTAACCAAGTTTGAGGGGGATGGACCCGTCCGTCTAACGACCTCGCTTGTTAACTCGGGGTGGATGTGATCCCACCATCCACGATCCCAATAAATCCATCATTCCCAGAGTGCGAACCGAAATACAAATCCTAACTCCAAGTTCCCAGAGCGTGAATTGGAGTATAAACGCCAATTCCAGGTTCCCGGAGAGCGAACCGAAATGCAAATCCTAACTCTAAGTTCCCAGAGCATGAATTGGAGCATAAACATCAATTCCAGGTTCCCGGAGCGCGAACCGAAATGCAAATGCTAACTCCAAATTCCTAGAGTGTGAATTGGAGTATAAACATCAATTGCAGGTTCCCGGAGTGCGAACCGAAATGTACATGCTGACTCCAAATTCCCTGAGTGTGAATTAGAGTACAAATGCCAAGTCAGAGTTCCTGAAGTGCAAACTGTGTTACAAACATCGATAACTCTCAAATTCCCAGAGTGCGAACAAGATTATCGATCACAGATTATCCTAAGTCGCTGAAGTGTGGACATGTGCTCAAGATTTGCAAAAGATGCGATCGACCATCGAAATACAAATGCTATTCCCCCCAGAGTTGGGGGCAAAAGCTTAAGTGTTAATTACTAACCGAAGAGATAACTCATTCATCGATTACGACGTGTAATCAAGATTTTCAGACTTGGCAAATAAAACAAACTCAACTTGAGGGTAGAAACACCACAAGTACACTGGACTGAAAGTCAAATACTGCAAATACTTAAGCACAAAAGAAATGAGAGTTGAAGCAAAAAAACTAAATGTCAATTCAACTAACTGTATGTGAAGATTCATGTACAATTTTTCTTCTTCGACTTTTTCTTCGACGCGGAACGACTAGAACCTCTAACAGTCTTCCGCTTCAAGCCCTTACCCTTTGGCGGATCATCCTCTGATGAAGGCATGATATCAACATCTTCCACCGAACTTGAACTTAAAGGAATATTCTCTTCGTGAGGAGTCGGAGGAGTCGGATCCACCACCGGGGGCGGAATGGGCATGCTGGTACCGACAAGCATGTCCCCAGAAGACACCACCATGAGAGGAGTGGGGCCAATCGCCGTCGTAACACTCTCAGAATCACCACCGTGAGCTGCCGCATCCATCTCCACGTTGATTTGAGCAAGTATCTCAGCTTCACGAGCGGCACGAGCTTCACGATAGGCAGTGGTGGACTGTGACATAGCAATGGAAGCATGTGGACGCACCAAGAACAAATGGCATATCCGCAAAAGGATCACTGCTTTGACCTAAAAGCTCGTTCATCATCTACTCGTCCAAAGACAGTGAGCTCCCCTGTGTCGTTCCTGTCGGCGAGACCGTAGTCGCGATGATCGCCTCAGTAGTGATGGCCTTCTGCCCTTGATGCAACTTTTGGGTCACAGGAGACGCATTTGATGCAACTTCAGTCGCTGAGCAAGGAAAAAGAAAAGAAGTTGTCAGAACACACTTCAATACAAATATTCCAGTTCAGACACATATGAAGTTTGTTCAGAGTACCTTTCTCTACTTGACTTGTAGCTGGCTGAACAGCCTCGGAAGAATGCTCCCTTATGGGAGATAAGCGTGGCTGTTCGAGGTCATAGCCCGGAACCGGCATGGATCAATCGCTGGCGTCGGCTCGGATCTTGATGAAGTAATCATCTCAGAACTTGTAGCTGGGTGTGCGACGCCAGACCCCTCACAAACTTCTAAGTGTTGGGTACCCAATCTCTCTTTTGCATGAGAGATCATAAAATCGTGGAGAACCTTCTTCTCATCATCATTCAATATACGGTTCTCCAACTCGAACTCATCAAAAGCTTCACCCGGCTGTGCTGCCTTCTCTTCTTCAACTAACAAATTCCAGGCATTGAATAAGTGCGTCGGGTAATCGTCAAGCCACGTCAAATTTCTGTGCCTCAGCATATTGGTATTATAAGTGATGAGAAGCTCTTCAATCTCCGTCTCGAGCTTGATCTCTGCCTGCCGAACTTTCTCATCAACTTCGGCTTCCACTTTGCGGACCCTTTCCACGGCTGCATCCCTCTTCCTCCGAAATTCTACTGCCTGATCACATGCCTCCTGTGCAGAAATGTTGGCGGTGTCCCTCTCCTTCATGATTTCCGAAACTTTGGCCTTAAGCTCATCTAACTCCTTCAAGGCCGCATCCCGCTCGGCGGTTGCGATAGTGTTTCGGTGGCCATGTCCTCCACCATAACATAATGCTCTTTGTTTATCCTGTCCATCGCCGCCTAGGCTTCATCAGCTTTCTTAAGGGCCTCCATCTCTGATTTCCGAGATGATTTGGCTTCAGTGTTCATAATACGGTCCTTTTGAGCTAGCTCGGCTTGAAGTTTCTCAATGATAGCTGCCCGCTCAAAGGCTAATGATGTTGCTTTCTCAACCGCTTTAGCCCACATCTTATACTGGACATAGAAGTCATGTACATAGTCATGCGCCATTTGCTCCGCTTCCACCGGGATTCTTTTTAAATGAAGAGGAAACATGTAGTTATCGAAACAGATGTTCAGAAAATCCTTCTTTAACTGAGTAAGCTTGATCGCCCCTTCCCCTGAAATTTTCGTAGGGGCCTGTTCTGCAACTACGGAGGTTATTGCCTCCGTTCTAGGATGATAGGGCTCATACCTGGAAGACTGGGAAGCCGACTTGTGTCGTGAGGATTCAGGGGGACGAGACACATAAACGGGAGGTTGTACAGGAGTTCTGGGAGAAGGAGGGTAAGATCGAGATCGACGTTTGTAATCCCTATCTCTATCATATGTCTCTTGGCTGGAGTATCCAGGGTATCCACGATTGTGTTCTCTGTCCCTTTCCCTTCTATGCGACTCATAATATGCAGAAGATCTACGGGCCCGTCGAAGACTTTCCAACATTGAACCTCGTCCAGTCATGGTATCTGCAAGTCAAAACGGAGAGATAGTAATCTCTCACAGTGAGCGTACTACATTCAGAAATCGTGCAGTGTCGTGAAGTGTGAATGTATGTGCAACCCCCCGACCAACCGGATGTGTCAACTGCACTAGTGGGCAGAGACTCGCTTAAATCTAAAGCTTGTGAAAGTTCGTCCAATCCGACATCATGTTGCAAGGACACATCATCCGGAATTGGAAGATTGGCAAGCCCTTCCTAAAGACTTTCTATTCTTGGAGGAGACACCTTCGAAATTCTAATTCCAGAGGCGGGCCGGGACGTGATAACCGATTTCCATCTTCCCTTTTTAGGTGGCTTAAAAACGGCTGCCTTGCCTTTTCTCTGCTCTTCGATATCCTAGGCTACATCAGCAGGCTCGCCCAAGGGCTCCTCATCAGTGTGGGTTTTCTCGGAGTCAACCTCCTCGGTTACAACAGCTTTAGGCTTTTTTCGTTTGACTCGCGCTCTCGAGGCGGTTCTTAATGCACCATCGAGCATTATACTTTATCTCCGCTCAATCAACCCAAGAGTTTTGAGGTTCCTGTCCGTCAAAAGCAATTCGATATTTCTCTCCTCACTTGGGATTTCGTGGAAGACCCGAACTATCTCCTTGAAATAACCACCTTCGGGTCGCTGAATTATTGCTGTAAAGAAAGAAAAAGAGATGTGAGTTCGACTTCATCTACATCAGTTTTTTCAACGCCCCGAGAAGATAGCAATACTCACGTCTAAATAGCCATCGCCTAGCAAATCCTGGGGGGCATTTAACGTAAAACCACTCCGTCTTGAAGTAGCTCAATCTAGTCCAAGCCCCTGTGACCACTCGGCAATTTCTTACCACCTCTAGGAATGTGAAAGATGGACTATCAGCCCGACTCTTGAAGTTAAACAAGTATCTGATCTCAATCGGGAGTGGCGGTCGATAGAGATACTCCATAAATGCAATGATCAAGCTATTGAGTGACGCATATCCATTCGAATGTAGCTGTGATGCGGCGATCCCCATAAACGACAATACTTCTCTTATATACTGGTTAAACGGAGGGAGTGTCCCAGCTGCGCATGCGTGGCGATTGAATGCGGTATATCCCTCCGGAGGATTGTGCGGTCTATCATTTGGTCCCGGCAATAATACGTCGTCCATCGTCAAACCATGCCTTAAGCATATCCTTCCTAGCATGTCTTCTGAAAAGTTGGACGGAACAGTGTCTGATGGGTTACTAATGAAGGATGTGTCGGGTAGCTCATCCGGAGCTGGACCGATTACTTCAAACTCAATCTCCGGTACTTCAAGCACGGGAGGGACTGAACTCTGAGTTTCTTGCGGCTGCGAACTTGAAGTTTCCATAACTAGCTAACTCACAAGAAATTATCATTAGACGCTGAAGAGCCCATGTGTTCCCCATGTGTAAAGTGTATGAATGTGTCGTGCAGTGCTGTGCATTACTTGAGCAAATTCTACGGAATAAACTGAAATGTGTAAACGACAAAACTCTTAAAATCAGACCGGAAATGACCGTCATCGCTGACCGTCGTCACCAAACCATCCAGATGTTAGCGATCGATTCCAGTTGAAATTACTCTTTATGTTGTTTAACTATGGTTCCATCGACGAGCTTCGAAAGGCAGTCAAATATGCAGTTCTGCAGTTAAGTCCAGATATGCAGGAATAAATCTCGTCGGAGTCAAGTGTTCACATATGCAAAAGATTCCAAAATTCATCGAACTTTGGCTTGGAATCGATCACCACAGTTCAAATTAGTGAACGGTCAGAAGCCTCCCTTTTGTATCGATCGAATTCGAATCGATACATTTCGTATCGATCGAGTTTGAATCGATACATTCCGTATCGATCAGATTCGAATCGATGCGCTTTATACTGCATCGGTTCGAAATGATACGTCTCGTATCGTTCAAGATCGAATCGATACCCCTCGTATCGACTAAGTGGAACAACCTCGTATCGATTGCAAATCGGAAAACTTCGCATCGATCATATTCACAACCATCATTCCTCGACCCGAACAACATCGATGCGAACCCAACACCCAGTAATCGATACGAAGTCAAGCGCTAACTTCCTTTTCATCGGTACGAAGTGGAGGCCTGAGCAACCCTCAATCGATTGTTAAAAATCCATCATTCCTTCTTCTTCGATCGATTCGAGTATAGCCATGGCCATTCACGACCGGGCTCCATCCCAGATCTGGTTTCACCCATTGCCAGAAGGAATGATGGAAGAAGAAAAAACGGATCTGAAATAGCTTCGTCGTTTGGATTCGTGATTAATTACCTAATTTAAAGTTGGGACTTAAAGATTGGAAGGGCTGAGTTTGACCGAGTCGAAAACACGGTACATTTCTCTCTCTTAAGTTTCTGGATCGATGCGAAAAACAAAAGGCAGCAGTAAAAAGTGAAAAGTAAAAAAGTGAAAAATGGCTAACTCCAAAGTATTTATATGAAGCCTAGAAGGAACTGGGTCGATTCGCCTCCCAGTCTGCTTAACCGGTTGCAACAGGTCAAACCGCGAATTGAATCGAACGCCCTGTTCGAATCCATTAGACCAAGAACTTCTATCGATTCGAAATGGACAGTAAATCCATCGATACGAAGTATGCAGCAAGGACGGTTGAAGATTGTGAAGTCCATCGGCTCGAAGCCCTTGTTCGCATCAACAAGTTCGCAACTCCGTCCACTGCATATCGATACGAACAACAATTTCATATCCATCAAAACTCATCGATACGAACTAATATTTCGTATCCATCAAAAATCGTTAATACGAACGATCATTTCGTATCCATCATTTCAACTTGCATCGATATGAAAAACTACCTTTCAACATTTTACATCGATTTAGGACAGGATCGATATAAGAGGATAGTCAAAAACAACCATCAAACGTTGTTACAACTCAAATTTCACATCGATTCAGGAGAGAATCGATATGAGATTCGATAACAAACTAAACTGACAACGACTCGTGAACACTCAACGTTAACGAGAGTCGAGTTAACATATATGCATATATGTCGGATTACTATTCGATTTTCAACATTCATAGGGATCGAATACTCATCTTATTACGATTACGACGACAAACAGCTAAGCACTATCATACAGCAACCAGTTATATCAACGCAAGGTTACAACCTTCGAAAAAAGAGCAATGGCTGTTCAGAGTGAAGACTGCAGCTTTTCAAAGCACGTCATGTTTCCACAAGACGTACTTTGGGGGGCAAATGTTATCCCACTTTTTGGCAAAGCACTGATATAAAAAGATCGATCGAAAACAAAAGACAGCTCACCTCAAAGATTGATTATACATTGCTTCGCTATGGATGTCGATGAATTTCGTCCGAGTCCAGATTGAGCTACAATTCATAGGACATGACAAGCAAAGGCATAGAAGTCAGAATCTCAAATTTCAAGTCAATCCGAGGTCATATGCTCATGTTATGATCGATTAAATCTAGAGGAAACGACCTAGCTTTCGTATCCATCGAAGTGCCGCGGTTCGTATCGATCAAGTTCGAACCCATCAAAGTGCCTCGGTTCGACTCGATCTCATTCATATCCATCGGGAAGCCTCGGTTCGGCTCGATCTCAATCGAGTCCATCGGCTCCTCCTTATTCGAATCCATTGGCATCTCCCAACTTCGTATCCATCGGCAGATAGCCCACTTCGCATCCATCGGCTTCGCCTCGGTCGTGTTCGACTACATCAGGGAGCTTACATTCGACTCGATCTCATTCGAGTCCCTTGGCAGAGTATTTGTTTCGTATCGATTGGCCAGATATTGTTTCGTATCCATCAGGCAAGGTACGGTTCACATTCATGGCCAAACCTATATTCGAGACCATCGTCTTCGTATCGAGCAGAAGTATGATTGCATCGCATCCATCTATCTCGAATCCATCAAGCCACTGCTCTTCGTATCCATCAGACGACCTTGCTTCCTATCCATTAAAGGCACTTGTTCGAACCCATGACCAATGGTTCATTCATATCCATGAGAACAAGTGAACCTGGTTTAACGCAGCAGCCTTCGATTCAAATGGGGCGAGATAAATGGAGACGATGCAGCCATACCGGAGAGAAAGGTGGATCGATCCGAGATGCACGCGCCACGTCACCTCAGAAACACATGCAGCCATCGATTCGAAGGGATGGACACGAAGCCGTGGAGTTGAATGAAACAGCCACTCGAGAATACTCAATTCATATCAATGGTATCTAGAGATCTACTGATCCAAATGCCATGAAATTTTCATAGGAGATTGCACACGAGACAAGGAACGTTCACACCAAATTTCAGCTCGATTGGACATCATCTTGATCGATACGAAATGATTTCGTATCGATCACAGATCGACTCGATACTTTCTGGAATTGGTCGCGCGGGCCCCCTCACGTGCCAGAGTGAATCTCCCGAAGTTTGAGCGAAGTCTCAGCCTCCTATGCCTATAAATAGAGCCCTAGAGCCTACAGAAGAAGGATCTTTTGATTCTCAAGCGCCGAAACTCTGCCGGATCAAGACCTACATCATACTTTTGCTGTGGATTTCGAATTTCCAGTTTTAACTTACTGTTGTTGGCTGTACTCACTTGTAATCATTGAAAGAGAATCAATAAAGTTGCAAAAAACTTCATAGTGGA
The DNA here is from genome assembly GCA_030765085.1 of Allium cepa. Classification (NCBI taxonomy): domain Eukaryota; kingdom Viridiplantae; phylum Streptophyta; class Magnoliopsida; order Asparagales; family Amaryllidaceae; genus Allium; species Allium cepa. The sequence continues at coordinate 10,021,537 of CM060941.1, read as the reverse complement.
CGTAGGCAACACGCCGAACCGCTCTAAAACGCTTGTCTACGCATTTACTTTCCTGTTGTTTGGAGTTTTTGTTAGATAGTACTCATTTTCAATTTATATTCTTCATTATTATCTCTTCAAAAACTTTCAAAGAGTGATGTGACCAATTTTGGTGCAAACATATTTTACTATTAGACACTATTATAATAGCGAAATATTACTACATATTAAATAGTTTAACGGATCCTTGGGAGATGTGAATCCCGAGCATCTCTTGAGTTACCGCACTCACGTTAGACACTGGATAGGAGATGTCAAACCCTGCAAACATCTCCGACGCCGTTACACTCATGTTAGTTTCAGTTGATTTAACTTACATAAGATCTTTTAGTTCTGACTCGAGTGTTTTGTCTTTTCAATTCGCTTGGGTCAGTCCGAGCATTTCAGGATCGAAGGCTTTATTTCTGGAGGACGAAGACAAAGATTTCATTATTATTATTATATATTATATTGTTCCACTATATACTGTATTCCACTACATCGATTATTATTCGTTGGTATGTGCAACTCTGATATGTATTGTGTTAAGTATAAATCAAATGTTTTGTAAAATAGTTTCATGAACTGTATATTTGATTATTATATTTTATCGTTCCGCTGCAAGATTCTATTTTTTTTTTCTTTCTCTACTTTTTCTTATTTACCCCATAACAATCCGCCGTTATGTATGGTTTAAGTCTGATGTGTATGGATTATCGTCGATTTAAAGTGTACGAAAGGGCCGGACGTTACAGTTCGTCTATTTAAACTTTATCCACATGATTTTTCCGAAGCGGAACGTACGGATCTTTACAATCATTTAGAGATTTATGTGACGGATGTGACATCTAATATTGAATTCAAAGAAGTGAAAAGCATTAGTGATTTAGCTAAGAAGATGGTCTTGACGGGAAAGCATATTGTCTATAATTTAGTTTACAAACTCGCCATGTTATCCTTAATTCTACCAGTTTCAACCATTAAAGTTGAAAGGACTTTTTCAGCTATGAATATAGTGAAAACAGATCTTCGAAATCGAATAAGGGATGAATGGCTGAATGATAGTTGTATCATTGATATTGAAAGAGGTGTCCTTGATACCATTGACAATGATGCAATTATCGATTATTTTCAAAATATGAGAAACTCATTGGGAACAAATTTAAGATATGTATGTTATGATTAATTTTCTTTGGAAGATCAGTTATTGATTATTTTTTCAATGAATCTAAAGTCTATTATGTGAAAGGTACTATTAACTTTCTTGTGTGAATTTTGTCTAAAACCAGTGACATAAAAAAAGCCTAAAGGGTCATCGTCCCTGAATCTCGTATCACTTTATGCCTACTCCAATATTATGTCCTAGCTACGCCACTGGCCTTACTATCACCGTTTTGCCTATGGTCACTTGCACTTTGTCTGAACCTGAAAAGGTTTCTCCGATCTTTATTGAGATTGTGTGGAATTCATATGAGCGTACATGAGTACACGCTAAATCTGAAATGAGATATGCTTCGAAGTACGCTAGTTATCATATGTATGGTGGTAGAGAAGGGGAGGAACATAGGTTATATTATCACATTGAGGGGGAAGAACTTGTTCTTTTGTCTCTTGAGGATCATTGTGATGAAAGTAAAATCGTTTTGGTCGATGAGAACTGGGATTAGAAATACCTTTACTCATGTGATTCAATGGACTATTTTCCCAAGTTGGGAGCACTTTTTGCTGATTTTATTCATGTCATTGGACCAGTGTCAAACAATGATTACAGCATCCCCTCAGTTAGGGAGGATACATAGTTCCATCTTGTATTTAGCAATTTTAGTGTCCTACCAAACTCAAGTGTTGTATTTTTATTATTTAGTGGTTTGGCCACTATAAAACAAACGTAATTTTTTTGTGCATGTGCAGAACACCTGTGTAACACCCCTAATTTTAAATAAAATTATTCAGGATATTTAACTAGATAAATTAAATAGAATAATCTAAAGACTAAAGTGATAAGAAGATTGAGATATGAAAACTAAACAGAGGTTGTGCCCTAACTAGATGAAATCATAAGAAGTGGTTTGTAAAAATGGTTTTATAAACTAACTACTTAAGAGAATAAGGCAAGGGTATAGTCGTATATCATAGTCCCATTAACCCTTGAACCCTTACTTTATTTTTAATTTCATACGTTCATAAATAAAAACACAAGCTAAGGATAACTAAGGCCAACCAAAACCCTAGGAGATAAGGGGATCAAAATCAACTAGAAGCTAAGGATTCAAACAAGGAAGAATTGAGCATGATCAAATCTCAAGTTTCTTATCCAAACAAGGTTAATAATAATCTAAACCATCTCATATATGTTTTAATGAACATTTTAATTTCGAGTTTAAGATTTTAAAAATCGTCGTGATGATTTGAATAATGATATGCTTTGATTATATGCCATATTTGATTTAAACAAATATGTTTGTAAAAGATTTGATTCGATTTAAAGGCTAAAATCATGTAAATTGGGTTTCGAATGCTATGAGAATTTATATGTTATGTGAAACATTATTTGGGAAATGGGTGTAATTTTCATAATAATAGCTATGGATAAATTAATAGGAATTTTGAATGAAAGGAATAGATAACTTAATTTAAAATTAAGTACGACAATTGTATAAAGTACTTTGGATCCAAAATTTATATATGTTAGAAAGCACATTAAAAGTGAGTTGGGATGATTTTCGGGGATTTTTCCTAAGTGGTTTACTATGAAAATTAAATTAATTATGTTAAAGGACTTAAATATCTCAATTTTTTTATTAAGGGGAAGGGATTCATTGCTAAAATATTTTCCATTATTAATTAATGAATTCGGCAGCCTTCTGAGAAAAAGGATTTTTGATAAAGGTTTGGCAGCCAATCATATTTTAATAAATAAGACAAGTTAGGTATAAAGGAATTTCTTTTAAAGGTATAAAAATCAGTTTTGCTTTGAATTACAAAGTGGCCACTTTCATTTGCTTGCTACCGAAATCATCGAAGTTGACCTTTCAAACCCAATGCACATAATATTAAATAGTCGGTATGTAGCATATTGAAGAAAGGCGAAAGGGGATGGTATCAAAAGCTTGCTTTCAAAGGGTTTGATGCCATTTTTAATAGCTTTCGAATCAACCCACTTGCTTTTGTTTTGCTTTCGAAAGAGATGCCGCCTACGTTGTTTTTAAAGAAGCTTTCGAAAAGGTTAAAGTAACATTTGCAAATAGTCAAAACCTAGCTGCCTTCTTCATACCTTTTAAATTGATAAAAGGCTGCTTTTATGTATAGCCTTATAACAATGAGTTTGAAAGGGAAGCTTTTGTTTTCTTAATATTGAAGCCACATCCTAATGCTTTCGAAAGAGTACCTATAGTCATTTGTATTAAAGGTTTTGAAGACAATGGTTTGAAAGGGTGGTTTCGAAGCCATCTGTTCCCAAAAATTCTTTTACTTGAAGATTATTGTTTCCGAAGAGATACTTTCAAGTGGTTTTGTAGCTATGCTTCTCTAAATTCTACTTGAACTAAGTGGTTTTGAAAGATAAGCTTTAATACTTTCGAAAGGAATGTTTTAATGGTTCGAAAGAAACGTTCTGATGCTTTCGAAAATGATATTTTGAGTGTTTCGAAAGGCATATGTTTCAGTATATTAAAAAGAAGGTTTGCATACTTTCGAAGGATATAAATTAATGGTTTTGAAAGATATGACCTAATGTTTCGAAAGGCTTTGTTTTCAAATAAGAAATCCAATCTTAGTTTTTAAAGAAAAACTCATGGAAATATGAAAGATTTTTGAAATGGCATCTGATTTTAGTGTTTTTGGAAAAAGATTTCCTTGCTAAAGATAATAGGTTAATGGTATTAACCATGTTTAATTTGGAAAATGATTATAAGGAAATTAAATCGAAGATGTTTATATTAATATGTTATGATCATTTATAAATATGCTTCTTTTGTAAACTTATTCACTTTATAATCAACCCATACTGCATTTTGGGATATTAAGGACAGAATAACAAGCTAGGTTGACAAGTAGTGAATATAAATTGATAGAGTTGTATCCAGAAGGTCAGAAGACCTGAATATAGGATGCCCAAAAACTAATCAAGGAGTTGTTAGTTTAGACAGGTTCATAAGAAATCCATGAAAACTATGTATGGGAAAAATTATTGGCAGGGACCAGTATGTTCTTAGTGATCCCATGAAAACTATATCCAGGTTAAGTTATCGACGGATATCAATAGGTTCATGGTTAACCTATGAAAACTATGATATGAGGGAAGTTATTAGAGAGCCTAGTAGGTTCATAATGAACCCATGAAAACTATAATTGGATGAAGTTAATGGTAGATACCAGTAGATTCTTAGCAAATCCATGAAAAACTATAAAAGCGGGCCGATAGTCAGTAAGCTTTGAACAAGTTATTATATAGCCCATGAAAACTGAAAGGTTAATAGTGACCGTAGAAACCATAACTGAGACAAATAGTTAAATAGATAGGGATGAGAGATCCAGAATATATTGCATGTTTTCATATCATCATGATATTTTTATTGTGTTATGTATTAACCATTGTGGATGCTGGAGCACAGTATATGGTTATTATAAATTAAGTTAGGATATTAATGATGGAAAAAACCCGTTCTGCTTAGTAGCGTGGTCTCAGTAGATATCTATATGAATCAAGATGGTAGGTTATTATTCATACCAGACATTTTGTCTGACTCAAAATTTATATTTTCTCCTTAAACTCTTGGGTGCTTAATTGATTTTGAGTAACTTGAGAGTTATGGTTTTCAGATTCTTCTTTAGACGAATAAGCTTTTGAAGACGTGCAAGAGGCAAGCTAGCTATTAGAAGTTCTTTTCTGTTTGATTTTGTCGTGTTCTGATTGTAATGGAAAAGTTGTTAATTTTCCTATGTTTAGACTCTGATCATCCAAAGGGGCATCTTCATATGCCGTTGTTGGCGTATTTTATAATAATTATATTTTCTCCGGACGTGGTTTATGAATTGGCATTATTCAATGAGTAAACTTGATTTGAAGTTGAATGAGAAATCTTTTTTATGATTTTGAATTTTTTTTTTCATATTCTTGTGTTTCTGTTATATCAATGTATTTAAGATTACCACATTTGATCACCGAGAATTAATAACTATGGATGACTGCAACATCCATAACCGTTAGTTGGACCTCTAAATGGGGGATGTTACTAGTTTGTATCAGAGCGTAGGTTTATGTAAACTTAAAAAGAAATTTAAACCTAAAAGATTTTTGAAACATAATCCAATGAAACGAAACAGACAATGAGATCGAGGTTTGGGTTAATGCTATAGTAACCTACTTGTATTTGTTATGTATGTATTTATAAGTATGTACTCTCTCATCTCCTAAACTGTTCTTCTATATCTTTCTATGGCTCGTATGCAGATTTATGAGAAAGGAAGATATGGAGGCAGGAAACTGAAGAGGAAATCTAGGTGGAGGAAGCACCACAATCAATGGATATGCTTGACCCAACACTAGGAGAAACCCTGGTCGATAGGCAAATGCTAATCCAAATGCAAATGCCAACGTAGGTGTTGGAATATCGCTAGTAGATATTGCGATGATGTATTAGTTCTTCATCAAACTGATTCAAGTTAGAGTAGCTGCAGAAGTAGCTGGGTGTAATGCTGCAAATGTTTGAAGAGCTGATCCCGTGTCCCCAGTTGGAAATAACTATGCTAAGCTGAGCAGAGATTATACTAGTCTTGGTGGAAAGCCATTTTTGGCAACAGCGGATGCTATAGAAGTATAGAGCTGGATTTTGCATTATGAAAGGATATTTACTGACTTTGGACTAAAGGATGAGCGGAAGAGGAGACTTGCCTCTAGACAATTGCAAGGAGCAGCACTTCAATGGTGAAATAGCGTCACGACATGAGTTCTCGAGGAGGAGTTGACTTGGGTGGAATTTTGAAGGAGATTCGAAGAGATGTTTATGTGTGAAGTTGCCCAGTAATTATTGCTTAGAGAGTTCATGGATCTAGTGCAGGGTGATGTGTTGGTGATTGAGTATGCTATGAAGTTTGATGAGCTATCCAAATACAGATATGCTACCATTGACACCGTCATTAAAAGGAATGAAAAGTTTGTTCAAGGGATAAGACCTAAGATTGTTAGGGAGACAATGCTACATCTCCATGATCTAAGTACTGTTGCAGTAGAGAAAACAATATGTAATGAAGAGATGCTTTCTGCCTATCGAAAGAGGAAGTAGGTTGGAACCCAGGGTTTACAGGGCAAGAAGAGGAAATTCTTTATGAAGAAAGAAACCTATAAGGGAGAAACTGCCACGAAAGCCAAGGCTAATCTAGTTTGCTTTAAGTGAGCTAAGAAGGGACATTGTGCTTACGAATGTTGAACTAGAAAGGAAAGAAGGCTGCAGGCAAGAAAGGAGTGAAGTGCTTTAATTGTGACCAGATTGGGCATTATAAGAATCAGTGTCTAGAACTGGTCAGAACGAACAAGGGAAAAGTCTTCACTTTAGGATCATCGTATGCTAGACTAACTGCTGTTAAGAAAGGAAAGACTATGATGGAAGGTACGCTTTTTGTTCAAAGTATATCAGTTGGGGTACTATATGATACTTATGCATCGCATTCATTTATATCTTAATGTTAAGTTGATAGGTTAAGTTAAACCCTAATACCTTGTTACTTCATTAATGGTTATGAATCTATTAGGAGGGTATGCAACTCCAGGAATAAGATGTGACCAGTTAGAACTTGATTTGTTAGATCATAAGTTTGCCCGCATTTTGTATGTTTTTGATTGCATAGGCTTCGGGATCATTTTGCTTATAGATTGGTTAGATAAATATGATGCTAAGGTATTTGCCAAGATAGGGAAATATCGTTAAGATACCCTAATAATCATAACCGTATTATATTCTCAGTGGAGAATTCAGATCGAGTGCTTGTGCTTTGTTGAGTGCTATGGAAGTAGAAGAAGAGTTGAGTCAGGTTCGGTAGCAAGAGAGTTTGCAGATGTTTTTGAGCTAGTTACTTGATTACCACCGAAACAAGCCATTGAGTTTCGGATATATCTTGTGCCAGAAGCAGAACTTGTAAATAGACCATCTAGCAGGATGACACCAACTGAGATGAAGGAATTGAAGGTGCAACTAGTGGATTTAGAAGTAAAGAATTTCATTAGACCAAGAAGTTTGCCTTGGAAAGCGGCCGCCGTGTTCATAAGGAAACCGAACGAGTCATTAATGATGTATCGAATATCGTAAGTTGAACAAGAAGACGATCAAGAATAAGTATTCTTGGCCGAGAATCGATGATTTATTTGATAAGTTATGTGGAACCATAGTATTTTTCAAATTGGATTTGGCGACAGGTCTCCATCAGGTAAGAATGGTAGAGGACAGTAATCCAATGATGGCATTTTAGACTAGGTATGGTTCATACCTGTGCAGTTAATGCGCTCGGTAGATTCAAAGCGGTGGAAGTGCAAAAAGTCATAGCAGGGATACAGCGAGGATATAGCGGGATATAGCGGATGGATCTAAAATAGCATATAAAACTCGTACTTAATGTTTTTACAAATATATAAATGGCAATTAAATGAAAAATTATCATTCAGTTGAATTATAAATAATACATAAATAATTTTAAATACAAACATGTGCGAATATACTTTAAATAAACGAAAAACTGTTATATAACATAATTGAATTTGGTAGAATATTAGAGTATTTTCATTTTTGAAAATATGTTAAAAATTAAATCAAATAAATTAGTATCATAATTTTATAATATATAAATGCAAATTTTCAATTCATTTTATTAAAAAAGATATAGCGTGAATAGCTGAATATAGCGGAAATAACGGGATATAGCGGAAATAGTGGGGATTAAAGTGAAAAGGCTATATTCTGGGGCTATATGGAAAAATCGTAGCGGTAGAAATCCGCTATGACATATAGCGGGGTAATAGCAGGGCATTAGCTACACAGGTTCATACAAAAGGTTAGTAATGCTACTCGGGTTAACGAATGCGCCGGCTTTCATTGTGGATTTGATGAATCGAATTTTCTGAGAGCACTTGGATTGGTTCATATTGGTATTCATAGATGACATTTTAAAATATTCTAAGGATTAAAGAGAGCATGAGGTTCATCTTAGAATAGTGCTTGTGACGCTGAAGCAACATCATCTAAAAGCAAAGTTTTCAAAGTGTAATTTCTGGAAGAAAGAGGTTAAGTTTCTTGGTTACGTGGTTTCAAAGAAGGGTTTGTCAGTTGATCCAGATAAGATCGAAACTATTAATAACTGGAAGAGACCAAAGATGGTGGCTGAGATTAGAAGTTTTTTGGTCTCGTTGGTTATTGCCAAAGATTCATTAAGGATTTCTCGCGGATAGCAGCACCTTTGACTAAGATAACTAGGAAGGACGTGAAGTTTATTTGGTTTGACAAATGTGAGGAAGCATTCCTTAAGTTAAATCATTTGTTGACTAATGCATCTGTGTTAGTAATTCCAAACAGAAATCAAGGATGAGTAGTGTATACCAATGCGTGTGGAACTGGATTATGGGATGTATTGATGCAGAAAGGTAATGTTATTGCCTTCGCTTCATGATGGCTTAGACTGCATGAAGTGAGATATCCTATTCTTGATTTAGAGTTAGCAGTGGTGATCTTTTCATTGAAAGAATGGAGACATTATCTCAGAAGGGAGAGATTTTAGTTATATACAAATCATAAGTCCGTAAGGTCTTTATTCTCCCAGAAGGAGTTGAATATGAGACAATAGAGACGGCTAAAGTTTTTAGCGGCTCATGGTTTTGGTATAGAGCATACACCTAGAAAAGGAAATAAGGTATTGGATGCTCTTTGCAGAAAACAACAGAATGTGATGTTAGCAATGTTAACGGGGTGGAGGAATCTAGAGGCTTTTACTACTTTTAGTGTGTAGTTAAGATCAACTGCTAATTCTATTCAGAGCACCGCTATGGTATCTTGCTTGGAAGTTCGACCGGTACTGATCGATATGATTACTTCTAAGCAGAAAGTGACCCATTGTTAGCAGAGAATATTAATTGGCTTGAGGTTGGGTTGGAGATTGATGATTTAAAGGATGTTAATCTTGAACAGAGGGGATGGTCGAGAGAGAAGGGATGATTGTGTGTTCTGAATGTTGAGGACTTAAGGAAAGAAGTACTTAGGGAATGTCATTGATCTAAATTTACGATTCACCTTGGAGGAATCAAGATGTATCAAGATATGAAGAGGAGTTTCTACTGGGAAGGCATGAAGAAGGATGATGGCTTGTGGGTAAAGAAGTGTATGAACTGTCAACAAGTAAAGGCTGAGCATCAGAAGGCGAGTGGGTTGCTTCAACCCTTGGAGATACCTGTTTGGAAATGGGATTCAATATCCATGGACTTTAAGGACGGGTTGCCAAGGTCGAACCAAAGAAATGAAAGTACATGGGTGATATTGAACAGGTTGACCAAGAATGCCCATTTCATTCTAATTAAGTCAACCAGTACGACACCTTATTTAGCTAAATTATTTATAAAGAACATAGTTAGACTACATGGAATTCCTAGTGAAATAGTCAGTGACAAAGATGCTTTGTTTACTAGTGAACTCAAGAAGAGTCTAAAGGATGTTTTTGGTACCAAGCTCAAGACGATTACTGATTATTACCCTCAAACAGATGGGCAAACGGAGAGAGTTAACAAGGTACTCGAGGATTTGTTAAGAGTTTGTGTGCTAGACTTTGGTGGATCTTGGGAAAATCACCTACACTTAGTCGAGTTTTCCTATAATAACAGTTATCAGACTAGTATAGGAATGATCCTTTCGAAGCTTTGTATGGAAGACCATGCACATCACCAGCATGTTGGTTAGAAACTGGAGACGATTAGTCTTAGGACCAGACGTGGTAAGAGAGGCAACACAGAAGATTGAGTTGATCCGAGGAAGGATGAGGGAAGCATAGTCTAGACGAAAGAGTTATGCAGATAAGAGGCGTAAGGATCTAGAATTCTCAGTTGGAGATAAGGTTTTCATTAAAGTATCACCAATAAAGGGTGTTGTATAATTCGAAAAGTCAGGGAAACTGGCACCGAGATATGTTGGACCGTTCCCAGTTATGGAAAGGATCGGAAAGCTCACATTCAAAGTAGAATTGCTAAGCAGTTTGGCAGGTGTCCATAATTTGTTTCATGTGTCTTACCTTCGTAAGTATATGCATGATCCATAGAATACTATTACTTTAAAAGCGTTGGAAGATTTAATAGTAGAACCGAAGTTGACTTTTGTTAGACAACCTGTTCGAGTTGTAGCGAAAGATGAGAAGATGTTAAGAAATAAGACATTCAAGTTGGTGAAAGTACAGTGGAGTGACAATGAGAAGAACAATACATGGGAGACAAAAGACACGATAAGAGATACTTATCCTGACCTGCTTTAGGGGTATGTTCTATATTCGCTTTATATAGACTATTTCCTAGTAGGGTAGGCTAGTATGGTATTTAGGAGATGTTATAGATGATTGCTATATTTAGTATTTAGTCCGTACTGAATTTTGAGGACAAAATTATCTAAGGATGTGAGCTTGTAACACCACTTATTTTAAATTACATTATTCTGGAGATTTAATTAGATAAATTAAATAGAATAATGTAAAGACTAGAGTCATAATGGGATTGAAATTTGAAAACTAAATAGAGGTCATGCCTTAACTAAATGAAATCATAAGAAGGGGTTTATAAAAATGGTTTTATAAGTTAACTACTCTAGAGAACAAGGCAAAGGTATTATGGGAAATAGCTATATACCATAATCCCATAACACCTAAACCCCTTTTTTCATTTTTCATTTCATACGTTCATAAATAAATAACACATGCTAAGGAGTACTAAGGCCGGCCATAACCCTAGGAGATAAAGGGATCAAAATAAACTAGAAGTAATGATTCAAGCAAGGAAGAATTACGTAAGATCAAACTCAAGTTTCTTATCCAAAAAAGGTGCAACGACCCAGTTTTCAGTCGTTTGAATTTAGAACATTTAATTGAATTTAAATATGGAAAATGAATATTATAAGTTAAATCGGTTAGTTAATTGAATACTGAATCTAATATGAATAAAAATGATTTCTAAATTGTTTTAAATCCTATTTGAATTAGAATAGAATTAGTAAACTTTTAAAATTGAACTAAAAGTTAATATGCAAAAATTGGAAATTTTAATATTTAATTAATACGTGGAAAATAGCCATTTGGGAAACTATCTCGGAATTTGACAAAACCAATTCCACTGGTTCCGTAATAGTGAGTTATTATAGGATTCCAAATTTCATAGCGATTGGACTTACGGTTTGGTCGTGCGAAACTGAAATGCATAGAAATTTATTAAAAGAAATTTTAAAATAGTTCGATTTCGAAAACCTATCTTCCAAACACGATAGAATTGGCTCTCGATATATATTCCATTGTGTTCAGAATATAGGTAAAACATTATAAATGCCAGGTGGTATGCCTCGATTAGAGGTCGGAAATATTTCGGGTGAATAGTGTTCTGTAGTTGTCTATATAAAGACCTTCATCTGTCCCAAATTCTAAACCTAATAGAGCAGCCACCACCCTCACATCAATAGCCAGGAATTTCGATCCTTCCTCCTCAATTTCTGGCGTACCCATCGACAGTTACCCAAAACTTTCCACTAGAGAATCGAAGGGCTTGGTGAGTTCTATAAATCCAGCGAATATGATCGTCTAATTCGTCGCGTGAAGGCCCATACGAGCACAAAGGGCTGCAGTTTGTGCGTATTTTTCGAGGCCTATGAGGAGCTAGGGGGTGCGGTCTGAGGCTGTTGGTGGAGCTCATGTAGGCGCACACATGGTGGTCCCTGATCGTTGTATAGTTGGTCCAGGGACAAGCGGCAATCAAAATTTTGAAGCGGCTATGGGTTTGGACGCATGAGCCCAGAGGGGGGGTGTTAGTATGCGTGAGGAATAAAATATGGGCAGCTGAGATTTTTGCAAAATTTTAATAAAAAAAGGAAATATTAAATTATATTATTGTAAATAATTGGGTAATCTTATAAATGGCATAACTTCTTCATACGAGGTCTGTTTCGCACGAAACGAATTGCATTGGATTCATATTCACGTACTAGCTGGTTTAGATAGATTTGGAGCTAGTGAAAATTTTGGTTAATTCGAAATAAAACGCTGCAACGACGAAACTGATCAAAGTGGGTAAAACTCACACTCTCTGGCCCGCTTATATTTTTATATTAGCAGGAATATTTTTATTATGTCATTTTAATGACTATTGGATGTTATATATATATATATATATATATATATATATATTAGATGTTTGGATGTTATGCTGTAGTAGTTAGTAATTGGATATATTCCCGCATATTTTAGCGGATGAGGCCTTATACGTTTCCGTGTATAAGTAGATGACCCTTTGTATGATCGTCTACCTCAAAGCAGACATTATACATATTTTTCTCATGTGTATATTTGTTGTAGGTGATAGGTTGGAGGGATCCAACAGGATTCCTCACTATGGTTGATGTTATTTTACACATTTGTTATATATGCTGTATTATGTGATATTTGATTCGATGGATTCCATGTTTCCTATTATTGATGTGAATCCCCTTATTTAGTGTTTTTGCAGCATTGGGCCATATTTTTGGAATTTAAAATATAGAAATGTTGATTTCAATTTAAAAAGGATTTCAGAGTGATTTTGAAAATATATATGTTTTAATAAATTTTCGAATGATTAAAGAAATAGATTTATTTTAAATAAAAAATTTATAATTTTTATGTAATAAAAATTATGGTTTTGTGAAATATACTTAAATATGATTTTTTGAAATATGAAGTTAACTATTTTGTAAAATAAGATAAATTGAGAATTTGAACTTGTTATAAATGATTTATATATAAGATTTATAAAATCGATATTTTATAAATAAAAGTAATGGGATTATAAATGATTTTTATAAGTGTTAAAATGAAGTTATAAATGAAACCTTATAAGTAAATAAGATTTATAAATTAAGGAAGTTATAAAAGGAATGCTATTAATAAAGAGATTTAATGAAATGGATCTTCATAAATGGCGTTTTATAAATATTAGAAATGGAATTGTAATCAAATTTGTATATGGATTTGTAATCAAAATTTAGAAATGAATTGATAATGGACTTTATAAATAATGAGATTACAGAAGAATGAATTTGTAAATAAATAAATTTATAAGTAAATAAACTTATAATGGGATTTTGACATATAAATGAGATAAATGGGAAATTGGTTAATAATGGATTTTATCAAGGGATGTTTTTATGAAATAGAAATGTGAATTATAAACACGGTTTTATAAATGTGAAATCAATTTAATTTGATAAGCTAAATATGGATTTTTATAAAAGGAAATATATTCACGTTTTTAAAGTGAATAATTCTTGAAATGAATGTTTTGGAAAGTGATATTATAAATTGGGGTTTAAATGGTTTAAAATAAAATAAATTGTGAAGCACTTATTTTTAAAATAAGTGTATGAAAATGTTTTCCAAATATTGAATAAGTGAAATGGTTTTGAATATTATCTTTTTAAAGATATTTGGAAGTGAATAATTGGAAAGTGATTTGATCAAAAAACGATTAATAAAATCAGGCCAGTGACTACCTGTGTTAGATTTTGTTTGTTGCTTTGATAGTTAAATAACCAACTATCAAAATTGGTAATTTTTGTTTCTCAATTTGATGTAGAAACTAATTATTCGTACACTTAGTACGTAACTGACTGTGTAGGCTTGATTATCGTTGTGTTGAGAATGTTGATTCGTGTAGTGCGGAGTGATTACTCCAATCTGTCGAGCTTCCTTCTTGGCCGAAGGATAGCAATTTGAAAGTTGGAAACGTGGTAAGTCTACGGTACTTGGTTTCTGTTTGAGGTTGAGAAACACTTTTGCATTGTTGGTGCGAAGAGTCCTGGATCAGATTTATCTGAAAACTACTTCGGACCAACATATATGCGACGACACTACATAATTGGTCGATGATATTGATATTTAGGATTTTTATAGTGAAGGACTGCTTGTTGATCATTTGGGTTAAAATCCCAATATACATATAGTAGAAGTAGTCTCTTCATTATGAAATATCCATTGCAAGGGTTGTCGCTACTAATCCTATAGGATGTGGTAGGAGAGTACCTTCGGTTTGTTCTGTTCCTGGACAACTTATATGGATGAATACCTGACATTGCATTCTAAGATTACGTACACTGATTTTTACAAATGTACTTCATGTGGTGACGGAGAAGGAAACTTCTCTTAGCTTCACTCCCTCCTTGAGATGTACGAGTTCAAGGGTTGTATTTTTGTGGAAGGCAATTAGTAGTCAATGGAAATGGCAATGTGGCATTCAAAGATGATGTGATATGTGATATGTGAAAGGTAATCGATACCTTTTTCGGCCTTACTCTTCGAAAAATGACCGAAACGGGGATAGAAGCAGTAAGGCTAAGTGGGTCGCTTCCATTGGGAGATGTCATCAGTCTTCTAGATATATCTTTACACGCTATGATGTTGTGTATCTGATTATTGTTGATGTATGCTTATGGCCATAGATTATAGGTCGGTAGCGACCGAAGTGATGACATATTCGGTACTATCCAACAAAGGGGTATGTTGATCTTGTGTTGGTATAGACGCCCAACATCTGGACCCTTGGTACATCCCTCTAAAGGTGTATCGAGTTTTGAAAAGGTAGTCCCTTCACCTAATCATTTGTATGGAAATCCAAAATCCAATACATGCCTGCCATTTTCTATTGTAGAAAGCCTTATATTACAAGGTGTATGCTGGAATTTAATAATGTAACAATTTTAGTTATGATTAATGTTTTTTGTATAATAGACACCATTATAATATAAGAGACTTTGATATGAAATGTTTTGGTTATCGTAAGGTAAAAACCTTGTCGGTATTTATTTGCAACGCATCTTATGAGACACCCTCTGTTTTGATAAAGAAAGTTTGGCAATCTTAAAACATTAAAATTCAGTTGAGATGTGTTTTTCTCACACTGGTATACCAGACCGATCCGGGCTTTCTTCTCTTTCAATGCTTGATTCAGACTGAGTATATTTATAGGTTCAGATTTGGTGCTTTGGAGCTTCAGAAGGCGAGCTGGAAATCTTCATATCGTATACGCGTATCTGTTTATTTTTCCGCTGCTTTGCATTGTGGTTGTTGTAAATTATCAGCATATATGAGGACATGTTATTATAACTGTCTAAGCTAATGATTGTTTATTGTGTACTCTAATATTGATTTATATATATTATAGTTTCTCTTCGTAAAAATTATTGATCTATATTATATGTTATTCCGCTGCGATGTGAGATTCTTTATTGTTTTGGTTCTGCTTTTCTCTCTTCTTCTTCTCACCTCTTCTTCTTTCTTCTCACTTTCTTCTCACCCTCTCTTTTCTTTATCATGATCATCTGCAATTTTGTTCGCTTTGTGTCGACTAGCGTGGTTTTTTGTCAGTTTAGAGGGTACGGATTTGCAGATCGTCACAGCTGTTATCAAAGCTTAGGTTTAGTATATTCCTAGGATTTTATGTGTACTCAGTATAGATAGGGTTAGTAGCGTCCTAGATTGAGTTTGATTATATTATATATATGAGCGTATATTTTTTAGTGATATAAAAATGTTTTATATTGTGTTGATGTATCTATTGAGTGGCTTATGAATTCTGGTCGGTATGTAGGATGCCACGTTATCGATAGGGGTTTCTAAACAATTGAACATTTTAAAATAGGTAAATTAAATAATTTTACGGTGATTATATTTTTATATAAAGAAATAATTTTTCAGAAATTATCATAGTATATATGGATTGTTGATTGTTTGAAAATATAAATATACATCAGTTAATAAATTTGTTTATATAGTCTAAACAACAATAAACAAAACTGGAATGATCTTATATAAGTAAAGTAAAATAGTGAAATTATATAAGTATAAATTTATAAATGTGAATTATAAACAAAAAGGATTTTAAAGTAATAAAAGCACCTGAATTCACTACATTTGTTGGAAACTGTTGCTGGAAACTAATAAGGATGATGGCGCCTGCATCATTAGTATCATTTTGAGTTTCTATGTGATGGATTTGCTACCTTAGTAAATTGATATTGAAGTTTAATTGTGACAAACAAGAATTGAAATTTAAAAATCCAAGTACGGTTTGATAAATAAAGGAAAATGAGTTTTGAACTTATCAAATTTAATGTGGCGTAGATAAAGATATAGAATTGAATTTAACTAATGTGAAGTTAAATATATTGAGTTAGTAAAATGAATTATATGAAATTAAAGTTTAACCGAAGAAAATTTAAATAAATTTAGTTGAATTTGAAATGAATTAGATGGATATTTGAAATGAAACAAATAAAAGTGAATATAAACTTAAGCTGTAAAGTGATTATATAATTGAAATTATAGAATAGAAGTAAACTTAAGTAAATATTCATGAAATTTTAACTAAATAAGTTGTATAACTTATAAATTGAGAATATTAAATGGGAAATAATAAGTTTTGAAAACAAATTTTAAATTTGTTGAATATGAAAGTCAAGAAATGGAAATTTGAATTGTAAGATGAAACTTAGTAATACAAAATGAAGTTTGGAAAGAAATCTATCTTAAGTAATGTAGAATGAAATTGAAATTTGATATCGAAAGTATATGAATGAACTGAAGTAATAGAATGTAACTGAAGTTGTGAATTAAATGAGCTAAGTGAAGGAATAAGAATAAATATGAACTTGAGTTACTAAATGAAATTCAACTTAAGTATATAAATGAATTGGATATAAGTTGAAATGTTGTCAAACATGAATTGGGAGTAAAGTTAAGAAGTGCAAATTGAATGTTAACAAATGAATTGTACTGAATGTAAATAAGTGAATGTAAGCTAATTGAATATGAATAAATGGATGTTAGTAAAAGTCTAATATAATGAATTGAATGTGAATAAATGGAAAAACCAATTCAATGAATATTAATGAGAAATGAATGTATATTTATTTGTTTATATTAGTTGGATGTTAGTTGATTGAATAGAAATTTATTAAATATTAATGAAATTGAATTAGTGAAATTGAAAACTGGATAACTGAATTCAAATTGGAAGTAAAGTGAATCTAAATAGAATTGAATTTGATTTAATTTGGAAGTGAACTAAATTGAATGTAAATTAGTGAATGTAAACTAACTCAATATGAATAAATGGATGTTAAGAAAATTTAGAATGCGTATTGATTTGGTTATGGCTTGATTGGATAGATACTGGATGTTGGATGGCTTGTTATGTTGCATGTGCTTTCTTTGCATATAATTGTTGTATAATATGTGTTTTGTACGTTGTATATTGATACTACTTTCCATATATACATGTACTCATTGTTTGTTGAGTGTTTAGTAGGTGCGGATAGCGTTGCTTCGCATTTGGAGCTCGCTTTCACGCTATATGCTCGCTAATAATATATAAGTTACATATAACAGATTACATATCGTACTTTTACACTTTTTTCCATACGAGATGCTTCATCACTGAGATGAGATGTATATTTGTGATATTATATATATTGTGATTTTTTTGATCGAACCGCGCAAAGGAGACGCTGGCGAAATTTTCTGAAAATTTAAGGCGCTAGAAATTTTTTGAGAGTTTTGGAAAATTTTTGATAATTAAATATTTGATTTTTGTTATAATTTGAAATGATATTAGTTGATTTTTGGAATGATAGTAGTTAATAACTGTGAATGGATTTAGAAACTTAAGAAAAGTTTTTATAAAAAGTTGCAACTAAATGATTTTGGAAAAGTTAAAAGACGTAAAAGAAATTAGTAATCTAATTTAACTAATTGGTTTTGAAAGTTAATGGAGTTGTAGCATCTTTCTTACTTAGTAATTTCGGAGACAAAATTCTTTTAAAGGGGGAAGAATGTAATGACCCAGTTTTTCAGTCTTCTGAATTTAGAATATTTAATTGAATTTAAATATTGAAAATGAATATTATAAGTTAAATCGGTTAATTAATTGAATTTTGAATCTAATTATGAATAAAAATGATTTCTAACGTTGTTTTAAATCCTATTTGAATTAGAATAGAATTAGTAAACTTTCAAAATTGATTAAAAGTTAATTTACAGAAATTGGAAATTTTAATATTTAATTAGTACGTGAAAAATGGCCATTCGAGACACTGTCTTAGAATTGGACAAACCAGTTTCATTGGATTGGTAATAGTAACTTATTATAGGATTCCAAATTTTTTAGCTATTGGACTTATGGTTTGGTCGTGCTAAGCTGAAACGCATAGAAATTTATTAAAGGAAATTTAATTAAAATAATTCAATTTTGAAAACCGATCTTCAAACGATGAAATTGGCTCCTGATATATATTACACTGTGTTCTGAATAGGTGTAAATCATTATAAACGCTAGGCGGCACGCCTCGATTTGAGTTTGAAAATATTTTGGGTGAATAGTATTTTATAGTTGTCTATATAAGGACCTTCATTTGTCCCAAACCCTAAACCTAATAGAGCAGCCACCACCTTCATTTCAATAACCAGGAATTTCGATCCTTCCTCCTCAATTTCTGGCGAATCCATCGACTATTCCCCAAAACTTCCAACTAAAGAATCAAAGAGCTTGGTGATTTCTACAAATCCAACGGCTATGATCGTCTAATTCGTCGCATGGAGGCCAAAATTGAGCCACAAAGGGCTGTCGTTCGTGCTCGTTTTCGGAGGCCTAGGAGGAGCTAGAGAGTGTGGTCTGAGGCTATGGATGGAGCTCGTGTAGGCGTACGACGTGGTGGTCCCTGCGTCGTATAGTTGGTCAAGGGAGGAGCGACAATCAAAATTTGGAAGCGGCTATGGGTTTGAACGCGTGAGTTGGGGGGAGTTAGCGTGCATGAGGAAGAAAAGATGGACGACTGAGATTTTAGCAAAGGTTTAAAAAAAAGGAAATATTAAATTATATTATTGTAAATAATTGTGTAATATTTTAAATGGCATAATTTCTTCATATGTGGTCTGTTTCGCACAAAACGAATTGCGTTAGATTCGTATTCGTGAACACTACGCGATGGGGCCGGTTTAGATGGATTTGGAGCTCATGAAAATGTTGGTTAAAATTAAACGCTCATTTAATTTTAGTCGATATAAAACGTTGCAACGACAAAAGTAATCAAAGTGAGTAAAACTCACACTCTCTGGCCCCCTTATATTTCAATATAAGTGGGAATATTCTTATTATGCTATTTTGATGACTGTTAACATATATGTATATATTGGATGTTTGGATGCTATGCTATAGAAGTTAGTAGGTTGGATATATTTCCGCATATTTTAACACATAAGACCCTATACGTTCCCATGTACAAGCGGATGACCCTTTGTACGCGCAACTGCCTCGAAGCAAACGTTGTACATATTTTTCTCATATGTATATTTTTTGCAGGTGACAGGTTTGGGGGGGGATCAAACAGGATTCCTCACTATGGTTGATTTTTGTTTACATATATTGTTATATATGTTGTAATATATGATATTTGATGTAATGGATTCCACATTTGCTATTATTGATGTGAATCACCTTATTTAGTACTTTTGCAGTATTGGTCCATATTTTTCGAATTTAAAATATAGAAATGATGATTTCAATTTAAAAAGGATTTCAGAGTGGTTTTGAAAATATATATCTTTAATAAATTTTCGAATGATTAAAGAAATGGATTTATTTTAAATAAATAAAAAGTTATAATTTTTATGTTTAAAAATTATGGTTTTGTGAAATATACTTAAAATGATTTTCTAAAATATGAAGTTAACTATTTTGTAAAATAAGTTAAACTGAGAATTTTGAACTTATTATAAATGGTTTATATATAAGATTTATAAATTTTATATTTTTAAATAAAAGTAATAGGATTATAAACGAGTTTTATATGTGTTAAAATGAAGTTATAAATGAAACCTTATACGTAAATGAGATTTATAAAGTAAGGAAGTTATAAATCGAATGCTATTAATAAAGTGATATAATGAAATGGATTTTTATAAACGGTGTTTTATAAATATTAGAAATGGAATTGTAATCAAATTTGTATACGGATTTGTAATTAAAATTTAGAAATGAATTTATAATGGATTTTATAAATAATGAGATCACAAAAGCATGAATTTGTAAATAAATAAATTTATAAGTAAATAAACTTATAATGGAAATTGACATATAAATGAGATAAATGAAAAATTGGTTAATGATGGGATATTACAAATGGAAGTTCTTATAAAGTAGAAATGTGAATTATAAACACTGTTTTATAAATGTAAAATCAATTAAATTTGATAAGCTAAATATGGATTTTTATAAAAGGAAATATATTCACGTTTTTAAAGTGAATAATTCTTTAAATGAATTTTTATAAAGTGATATTATAAATTGGAGTTTAAATGGTTTAAAAACAAAATAAATTGTGAATTCACTTATTATTAAAATAAGTATATGAAAATGTTTTTCCAAATATTCAATAAGTGAAATGGTTTTGAATATTATCTTCTTAAAGATATTTTGAAGTGAATAATTGGAAAGTGATTTGATTTATAAACGATTAATAAAATCAAGCCCAGTGACTACTTATGTGCTAGATTTTGTTTGTTTCTTTGATGGTTAATTAACCGACTATCAAATTTGGTCATTTTAGTTTCTTAACTTGAAGTATAAACTAACTAGTCGTACATTTAGTATGTAACTGACTGTGTAGACTTGATAATCGTTTGTGTTGAGAATGTTGATTCGTGTAGTGAGAAGTGATTACTCCAATCTATCGGGCTTCCTTTTTGGCCGAAGGATAGCAAGTTGAAAGTTTGAAATGTGATAAGTCTACGAGACTTGTATTCTGTTTGAGGTTGAGAAACGCTTTTGCGTTGTTGGTGCGAATAGATCAGGATCAGATTTATCTAAAAACCACTTCGGAACAATATATATGCGATGATTGTACAGGTTGGCCGATGATATTGATATTCGGGATTTTCATAGTGAAAGACTGCTTGTAGATCATTTGGGGTTAAAATCCCAATATACATATAGTAGCAGTAGTCTCTTCGTTATGAAATATCAGTGGAAAGGGATGTCGCTACTAATCCTATAAGATGTGGTAGAATAGTATCAGTTTGTCCAGTTCTTGAATAACTTGTATGGATGAGAGTCTGACATTGCATTTCTAAGATTACGTACATTGGTTTTTACAAACATACATCATGTGGTGGCGGAAATGGCAACTTCTCTTAGCTTAACCCCCTCCTTGAGACATACGAGCTCAAGGGTTTTATTTTTTATGGAAGGCAATTAGTAGTCACACGACTAGAGAT